>CAWUFW010000628.1:1200000-1800000 GCA_963921515.1 Calotriton arnoldi
CAAAACATCCCGTGATTCTGGACAAATAACTTAATCTCCCCGTGCCTAAAAATGAATGCGTCCGTCTGTAATGCAACTGGTGCTCATGTAAAGCGCTCTGATACCTTCATGTCGAGTTTGCGCTTTATAAAACTGCTAAAAAAATGTCTGCAGTGCGCTGTACAGTCATAGTTGGCGCTGCACAGCTGCTGGGTGGAATATATTAGTTTAGCGCATTATCTGATTTAATGTAGCGCAAAATCACTTGCTGTTTATTGCATTCTGCTCTGTTGCCCGGCCTAATAAGGCTGCCTCGTTGAGGCGCATTATTACCAATTACGCGGCTGCATGCAGTGTTGTGTGGGTGGCGACGTGGCATGTTTAATCGCCTTGCTCTTAATGGTTTGTGGGGGGCTGTGGATGTGCTGTTGAGGGTAAAAAGGCAAGGGGCAATTGGTGTTTAAAGGGGCAGTAGCTACGTCAGCCCATTACAGGGTTCGGGAACTTGGACTAAAAAAACCATTACTTACTTCATCGCCAGCACCTCACGTGAATAAATCTTTGCCATGCCGCCTGCGAGGGGGCCATGAGAATTGAATTGTTTATTAAACTGCGGCCTTTTACTCCCAACACAGTGTGTATTGGTTTTGTTAAAGGTATGATCAGGGTCTGGGTGTTAAACTGGTACTAAGTAGGTGCAACCTATGTCCAGACAGCATTAACAAGTGTAAAAAAAAGACAGAAAAATGAACTAATCCTATCAGAAAATGTGTCGGATGATGCCACATAATTTGCCATTTCTTGCCACTTAATTTAGTCAACCCTGCCGCATAATTTGGCCGTACCCTGCCGCACAGTTCCAGGGGCCCTGAATATGATGGTTTGGCACACACCTAAATCAGGAGCTGAGCCGAGTGTGTTCCACTAGTCACTTGTCAGCTCATTAAGCAATGGGGGAAGCTCTTGACAGGTCCCTGGTGGGGGATTCTTCTAGAATACTTCACATGTTCCGGCTGGTGTACTTACAGTATGATGTGTTGCCACCATTTGCACATGCCTGCATTTTACCACATGAGTGGAAGACATGTTTTTTTAACAGACGTCTCCACTGGTCGAACTGCATAGACTGATAGTCTGCACTGACTTCTGCAGCCCAGTGTTACCACGGTACATTACAAAGCATGTTTCTGTCCATGACACACAGGGATCGCGTCCTTAAACATCATAGGGCGTAAAATTGTGTGGCCGGATTATTAACAGGATAATGTGCTGCATGGCTAAACACTTATAAGGTCCCGAAGGCGAGACCTATTGGCTATGCCAATGCTTGTTTAATTAGCAGTCAACCTCTAGCAGGAGATGTAGTTAGCTCTTGTTTATTTGCTCTTAGGAATAATATTGAGCTGGCAGGGTCAGTTAGAAGCATGCACTGCAGTGATTGCATTTTATAATGTGTTATATTTTAAAACTTTGTGTTGTGTAATTTGTACCTACCAGGCTTACCCCTTTTATTAGATGTCAGGATAGCACGCATAGCGAGGAAAAGTCTTTCAGTGGTTAGGGCTCTAATTTTTTGTTTTATATTCTGCGGGATTATATCATATTAAATGTTATGATTGTGAAGGGACACAGTGTTTTATGATTTATTACTTAAATGGGTTTAATGGTATTATGGAATCATGTATTTTGACACATATGCTCTAGGGACCGAAACCATTTGTCATTTTAGTAATGTTAGCCTAATCTGCTGAGCGCGAGCTTTAGTATTGTGCGCGTTTTTTAAATATATACTTTAACTTGATGGAATGGATGATTCTGTACCTTATGACAAGAGATAGGATATCATTTGGATGCTCAGCGGACGGATATGAATGTAAAGATAATTCTACGGTACTATGGGAAACATTTTGATGCCGGTCAGTAGGACCGCCGACCCCAATTGCAGCAGTCAGGAGACCTCCGACAAGCATGCGGGCAGTCCGACCGCCCCATTTGGATGCGACCGCCAGGCTGGCAGTCAGGAACATGGCAGGGGCATGCTGCGGCCGTGAGAAAGGGCCGCAGCACATGCCGACGCCGTGAATGCACATCCTGCATGTCCGTGCACCGTGTTCCATGCACCATGTCGTGCATGGCACATGGTGCACAGAGGTGAGTGGGGGAACTACATGTGCCCCCAGGGCCACTTTTCAGTGGCCCACGACAAGCGGGTGCCCTGTTTGGGGCCCCTAATATCCCGTTCCCGCCATGAAAAGGCTGTCAGAAACAGATATTGTAATCTCGACGGCGGTGCCTGCCTCGGCACCGCCACCATGCTGGGACGATGCTCCGACCACCGCCCGTCTGGATCTCTGATCCTGGCGGAGGTGGCGGTCTTTTGTCAGACAGCTGTGGGTCCGACTGCCAGCATGGTAATGCGGCGGTCGGACTGTCACCGAAGGCCTGTCGGTGACCCGACCGCCTGACATCCTAATCAGGCCCTATGTACGATGGGTGCACTGGGGAGTGGTTTTCGCATGCATGCTGATTCTGTATTTGCAGATGGTTTATATATTAATTGTAATAACATTTTATCAGTGCATACAGATAGGAAAGTGGCAATGCAGGCCCCTCGTAATGAATAATTGAATTGCTTTAGCACCCTTTCAGTGGCGGTGTTTTTTGAGGCAGGCAAAGGCCGCTTGTCATGATTTCTAGCTTGTTTGCACAAAATAAACTTTTGAGCAGCGTCACTGACCTCTCTTTTTACCTCCTAGGTGCTGGTCGCCCATCGGCCGTGTGGGAGGACAGCAGTCTGTCAGTATAGACAAATCAGGCTGCATGGTGACAGGTGTCATCTCCCACGAACTGATGCACAGCCTTGGTTTCAACCACGAGCACATCAGAGAGGACAGAGACAGTTATGTGGTCGTTCATTGGGACAACATTTTAAGTGGTATGTTTTTTTGTGCGTACATTTGCCCTCTCCTTCTCCCCTCTTTGAGAAATGTATTTCTGCAAAATCTTAAATTGGCCACTGTATATTTTGTATAATGTATAGCTGTGATTAATTTGTAAAAAAATAAGTGCCAGGGCCCTCATCAGGAGGCCACCACAGCTTGCACCACCCATTGCCATACCAGAGCTGCAAATGACAGTACCTACACATCTACTAACCATCACATTGCTTCAAGTGTGACATTTCAGATTGTTTGAGGCCACCAAAGCTATAAGAATGGCTTGGGTGGCTGATATTAGTTGTTTTTAATGTATATTGAATTCATAAACAACCGTTCTACTGCTTATCTTTTAATTGCACAACAGCCCCACCATGTGGCAGCTGTAATAAGTGCCAGTGCTGACAATTAAGTACTGGTGCCAAGCACCAGAAACCACCAGCTCAAATTAAGGTCTGATATATAGGGTTTGTGTAATGTATAGTGTTTAGCAAAGGCCCTCCACTGAAACTTAGGTGGCATGTTAACTGTGATTTGCAGTTGTGGGGTGTAAATTAAGAGAAGCTGGTAAAAGGTTACAGGGAGCATGTCTGACCAAAGTCCCAAAAATCCGTCTGCAGTTTCTTACATAAAATTATCATGGAACACAAGTGGTTGGTTTTCCTGACATTGTGGGCATGTTGTATTTTATGAGTATGCTAATGATTTCTTTGGGAAAGCAATTACTCTGAGTTTTCATACATGCTTTTCTTACGGAACAAGGAATTTAAGCTGCAGCTACATCCTGTTGGTTTTCTTTTACATGCCTTGCAAAGGCTGGAGAAAGGGTCTTTCTCCCCGTGACAAAACAAACAAACATTGGCTAAGCAATATGGCTGTAACATTTATTTCCATTAACCATAGAACAGATCAGATTCTGTTATCGCCTGTATAGTAGAGCACACTGTTTCCGCACAAATAGGCGAAATGTTCCTCTGGTGTTGTTAATCCTAAAGCAACTGTGTAGCTCATATTTTCTTTGTGCAACTGAATTTACAATGCAACGTTGGCGTGACTGTATTGATGATATTCACAAAGTGCGTTCATTACAGGTTATTCATCTTACTTTGAAACAACGTACACCAACAACATGGAATTCAATCCCTATGACTATGGCTCCATTCTACACTACAGAAAGTAAGTTCAATGTGTCCTAACACTATGAGTCTTTGTGAGTTTGTATTGTGAAGCTTTGTGGTGTGACGCAGTGCTTAATTTGAGCCGGTGTTTTCCGGTGCTCAGCACCGGTACTTAATTGTTAATATTGGCGCTTGTGATGGTGTGCCACAAGGTGGCACTGTCTGGCCAATTTAGAGATGGCCACTACAACAGTTAATTATTAATTCAATATACATTAAAATGACTATTACCTGCCGCCCAAGCCATTCTTATAGCTTTGGGGGCCTTAAATAGTCCGAATTGTCACACTTGTAGAAGTGTGATGGTTAGTAGTTGTGTTGTTACGATCATTTTCAGCATAGCAGGGGCAATGTGCCATGCAAGCTGTAGTGTCCTCCTTACGAGAGACCCTGCAATTATTTGTATACAAATTAAGCACCGGTGACGGGCGAAGTGGTGTTCACTCGACCCAGCTTTTTATGAAATGGAGTGAGGGGATGGGTGGGGGGGAGTTAAGAGGAAACATAGCCTATGGGATTGGGAATTGTTTGAAGGTCAATAGGAAGAAATTTAGGTGTGCTGAGACACAGGGCATTGCCGCAGTCCAGACAGGTTATTATCAGTGCATCCGTCTTCCACTACTGTCTTCCGTGAGGTACTGGCAAGAGAGGACGGACTTTGCTGAGCAATCATAGAAGAACAAAGTATGCAACAGACACTTTGGAAATTTGGGTAGAAAATGAGAAGTTACTGTCAAAAACAAAACACTAGATTTTCGACTGACGACGAGGGAAAGGGAATCGGCCTGAGATAGATAATCCACCCAGTATGTGAGGGACATTGTACCGAAGAGGAGAACTTCACTTAATTCACCGTTTAATTTAAGGCAGCTGATGGACACCCAGGTTGCAAGTGCCTTCAAGCACCTTGTTAGATATGATAAGTTGGGAATCATCTTCATAAGTGAAAATTCTAATACTAATGGGAGAATGAGATGAGCAAGAAGGGACATATAGATATTAAACAGGATCGGGCTGAGGGAGGAGGTGTGTGGCACACCTTGTGGAAACAGAACTGGGTCTGAACACTACTGGGTGGGAGACACCGACTGACATCTGATGGATGGAAAGGATTTAAACCATTTAAGAGCAGACGGGAGGATGCCAAGGTCCGACGTACACTTAAGAAGAATAGAACGGCCCAAGGCAGAAGGGATGTAATGTTATTAGGACATTCCACTCACTGAATTCAGGGGGTGGAGACATGCAAGTCTACACTTTGTAGCAAACTTACACTTGTAAATGGTGAACAGCCAAAAGAGTGTCAAAATGTAAATCTACACATATGGATTTGTACAAATGTATATTCTGAATAGGCCCCACTGTGTTTTTATCATTGCCTGCTTATTTGTTTTGTTTTATCAAGGGTCTGTAATCAGTTCAAGGTTTCTTTTATTAAAACAACGTATTGCAATAGGGGTTTCTTTTCATCATCCTAATCTTCCCAATTCTGATTGGTCATATCTAGGAGGATGTGGGGCTGGGGAGTGAACAATAGAGAAATCAGTAGACACTTTGGCAGTGACATCAAACGGCATATAATACAAGTCTGTCGCTACACCCTATTTACAAAGCGCCAAGTTACTGGCCTCAGGTCAAGACCCCTCAATGGGTCATTGACTACAGGGGACTTGGAACCTGGTTCTGGTTTCTTCTGAGTCCATGAACATTGTTCCTGAGAAGGTCTACATTATCCAGGCCTTGCTCGCCTCTGCCTCAACCGCTCTCCACTAGTGTTTCTCCATCTGCTCCTCTGCCACTGTCTATTCAGCTCCTCCTCCTACGTCTCCTCCGCTGGTACCAGCTGTCTCTGCTTCTACTGCTCCCCACTCACACTTCCCCCTTTGCTCCTCTGTATGTGTTGCTCCACTCTCCAGCTCTCCAACACACCTCTGTGTTCCATCATCCGCCTTGATGAAGCAAGTTACAGCATGTCTGCTCAAAGTCCCATATTTGCCAAGCAATTGGCAGTCTAGTTGTTGCGCTTAGTTCTCAAGCTTTGTCCAGGGTCGGATTGGTAAGGAGGGCACTCGGGCAATGGCCGAGGGGCCAGTATACAAGGGCCAGCTGTTGGCCGCTTTTTTTGGGCAGCCTGTGGGTTGATTTGGGCAGTGTCTGTGTTGTTTGGATGGCAGCGGCCCAGTGGGTGCCTGAGTGGCCTTTCTGGAGGCAGATGGGCATCCATTACCTCCCTTTTACCAACGGGCGGAGGTGTCACACCCTTTCTCTGGCTGGGCTAGCCCATTCATGTATGCATATTGAGTGGGGGTAAGGGGCCGGAGTAGAAGTGGACTCACTTGTATTCAGGTGTGTTTCACCAGTGTGAATAAATACGCGCATTTTTTTTAAATCTAAGTGAAGTTAAGAAAACATGCTTTTGTCAGAGACCAACCCCCACTTCTTTTTATAAAACTTTGCCGAAGCAGTGTTTGTGGAAAGGCAATATGCAAATGTGGCCCAATTTTTTTTTTAGCGTGCCCGAGCCTATTTTCCATCCCAATCCAACCCTGGCTTTGTCCCTTGCGCTTTATCCCTAGAAGGGACAGTAGAAGTCACAATAAACAGCCCCTCTCCCTACACTTCGTGAGGAATCTGACCTGTTCAGCAGGTAAGGAGAGTAAACATCAGACACACCTGGCATTCAGCCACAACCCCATTAAGATTGGTTGAAATAATATGGCAAACTAGTTTTTTTGCGCTGTGTTTGTTTCTAACGCCCATGTGCCGATACCACTGCTCTGAAAATCTGAAAGCTGCTTAAGGAGCTCTGTGTTTTTTTGGGAGCGTCAGTTGCTTTTATAATATGTATCTAAAATAAATCTTTTTATTGGTGATAAGGAATAGATTTCCTGACTCTGTTGTTGTCTTTCAAAAATAATCATAGGACGGCGTTTTCAAAAGATAGGACCTCTCCTACAATTACCACTATTCCTAATGACGTCAACATTGGCCAGACATTTGGGATGAGCGATTCAGATATCCGAAAGATCAACCTACTCTACCAGTGTGGTAAGTTTGATGAATCCTTATGGCTTTATGAACAAGCAAACCCGGTGTATCAGCTTACTCTAGGATCATCGTCATGAGCAGCTTACACTTGCATCAGCATCAAGCACTGGTTCCTGAAGGGTGTGCCTTTTGGTTTAAAAGATAGTAAATGTCAATGAGGAGACAGATCCTGCTGGTTATACATAGGTTCTTGGAATAAATTCTCCAGATTCCAAAGTTGATGTGTAAAGATTCATTGTTTTATTAGTTTTTAGAACAGGTGATCGAGGTGGCGCAGGAAATTAACAGCTGACACGTGTGTCGCCAATGTGGCAATCCCGCCAAGGGCTTTCTCATGGCATATATCTTAATTTATATTCGTCTAGATTCTAAATTTAAATTAAGATATATGCCTTGACGTATCAACTTTGGAATCTGGAGAATTTATTCCAAGAACCTATATATAACCAGCAGGAGCTGACTCATCATTGACATTTACTTTCTAATTTTGGTGGACCTCAGGGTGTGACCACTGGACAGACTATCCTGCACTCGTATAATGATTTAGGGTCCTGTTGAGTTACACGTGAACCCCCTCAGCTGTACATCCCCACAAAACAGTAACTGGTTTAATAGTTAGATTGCTTTCATGATTGGGATTTTAGAAGTAGCTAATAATTAGTACAATCTGTCTGTAATGAGCATCAGAGCCATTGAGGCCCCTGGAATCCACAGAACCAGGGCTAGATCTATTTACCATATTGCTAGGCGTGTGGGATGTTTGGGATGTAAGCACATTAAAATACCATCAAGGATCTCCTACATAGTGAAGATCAGAGGAGACCTCTTCCTCTCCCGAGATGCAAACCAGAAAGATGCCCTCCTGCTCCTGGAGCTCTTAATTCCCTACCATGCAGTGAAGTGTACTACACAGAGACCCCTCCTTTGACATACTTCACTTAGATGGCACTACATACAAATGACCACTTCTGAGAATACAGCTACATAGGCCTACCCACTGAATCTAGCATCCCGCAAGGTGGCAACAAGAAAACTATGGTCAGGAACTGCACTCCTGGTGAAGAAACAAGCCTTGCAAATGCGGAAGCACAGCGGCAGATCTGTCAATGTCCAGAGTCTGAGCATGTGGAATGCCCCGAACCACACACAGTTCAGAAAATACTAAAACCAGAACTCTTCAAACTCAACTTCCATCGAGCTTCCTGCAGATCAAGGGTTGGAACTAAAGAATATGGTACAAGGCTTCACACCGACCACCGATTAGGCTCTAACTTCCCCCTTCTTACCTTTATGCAGACTTTTGATATATTCCAAACTGTCTGATGTGACAGAGATAAACCGTATGCCTATACATCTGAGTTCTTGCTTCTGTCGTCCATTCCTTTCCCTGTCTTTCCCACAATAGCCCTTGTAACTCACAACGTCCACAGTTGTCCTCTCCTTCTGGTCCTCACCATCTAAGTTTTCACATTGTCTTTCTTCACCACATTCTCACTTTCCATAGCCCCACATGCCTCCTTCCCTTTGCTTCTTGTTCACTAACAAGCCCTCCTGAGGTTGGGTTGTTGAGTGGCTTCAGTGGTTCTCAGGCCATTGCTCTAAGTTTGTGGTGCTCTTTTCTTTATGCCAGTTCTTACGCCTTACAGAACGGTATGCAAACTACAAGAAAGTAAAATCCATTAATTTGGTAACCCTGGAATCCGACATTGAAATAAATTGTGAGAAAGCTAATATATAAGTTGGAGACACTAATAGTTAAGGATAGACACAGATTGAATCCAAAATGGACAGGGCTGTGGCTGAAAGTTTTCTAGCAACAGTCTCAGAGTTAAGTAGTAGTTCCTTGGAGTTGCAGCAGAACTTTCAGCTTAACTTGAATAATCTAAGTTCTCCCTCCCTGTGCCCTACAATGTGCTATTAAAGGTTTCCACTGGGTGCAGCTCTTTTCTTGTATTGCTCCTCTAAAGAACTAGCAAGAGCAACTTAGATGCAGCCAGTATCGGAAAATTACTTTACCAATAAATTACCAGGTTGGTTTTGCTTGCACCATTAAGACCAGATAAGAGGCTTTGTTGTGAGAATGATTTCCCTACAACTCTCCCCACTAAGAGCCCCTTGGCCATTTTGGCCATGTCAGGATTTACACACACCATGGCCACACATAATATGCAGGGCTGGAAGGACATGGAAGCCATGGAACACGGGTCAGAGGGGACTGAGGGTACACAATTACTAAACTGCACTATTGAGGTTTGCCATTGTCTACTCACTTCCTGGTTTTGGCTGCACTTCTGTGTGAGAATAGGCAGAGCCAGTATTTGAAGCCAAAACAAAATGGAGAAGATGCCTGGTGACATTTTGTTTGGTTATTGTGGCTCTCAGTTTTGTTCTAGTTCACAACTGACTACAGTGTAGCCCCACCTTTGAGGTTCTCACCAGTTTTTGTTCCCTAGTGTGTAGGGCTATTTCTCTCGGTTTCTATATTTTGTATGTCAGTGTACCTCTCTGTATCTACCTACCTTTTGCTTCCTCATCTCTGGCCCAGATGGCTTTCTTGGCATCGTGGGTTCTGCGACTGGTAGCCTGGTTAGTTGAATGCTCATGATAGCCACTTCCATTAAAAGATTGGTAAGCCAGATTTGACCTCTTCTGATGCTTACCTCACTCTGAAGGGTAAATGTTGTTTAGTTGATGTCTACTGTTTCTTACAGCAGTCCTGAAGTTTTTGAAATTTGTTACCTACCCCTGCCTTAGTTGCATCCATTGTCACTGAAGGTCCGGTACTTACCTGTACCTGAGACATATCCACTGAATTGTTACAGCTGTGCCAGGAGCAGTGGAGAGAGCTTACCAGAGACTACTTGCATTCAGGAGCCGGAAGGAGTGTTCCAGGAGCTGTCGGGCAGTGTGCATGTGGGTGCCGTACCCCATGCATGGATATGTACTTGCACCTCTGACGTCTCTTTACCGGCGGTCACACCCGGAGATGGGTTCCGTGAGATGCCTGGAGCACCAAGGATAAAGAGGGATGGTGGCACTGCAAAATTCGGTGGATGAAGGATGTCAAATTGGGCTTCTTCTTCTGTACCACACGAATGCCATGATTTTCAGGAAAGGTCCTTGAACAAACAAGTCTTATACAGTAGCGGCTCCTGGAGGGAGTGCTGCGGGGCGGTGGGGCGGGGGAGGGGCAGGGTGGGGGAGGGGCAGGGTGGGGAGTAGTAAACTCCGGCTTACGGGCGAACAGAGTTAAGTACATAAATAAATAAATAAAACGAATTACATTGCGCGCGCTGCATCGCCAATTGCGATGCAGCGCGTGCAATGTAATTCGTTTTATTTATTTATTTATGTACTTAACTCTGTTCGGCCGTAAGCTGGAGTTTACTGCCCCCCACCCTGCCCCTCCCCCGCCCCGCGCACCGCCCTGCAGCACTCCCTCCAGGAGCCGCTACTGGTCTTATAAGCTGCCCTTTCCACGATGGTGGCCTATTCGAGCTTTCCTGTCCAAAATGAGAAAGAGCCTTTCACTGTGAAGTCATTTCCTGATTGAATCATATAAAGGGAATCATTTACAAGTGAAGGATGCATCACAACACATTTGCTCACCTGTTTGTCATTGCTTTCTTTGGCACCTTGCTAATATTTTTATTTCTGAACTTTGCTTCGAGCAATTTTCTGTTTCCTTCCTGATGCCAGGAGAAGCTAATTTTCTTCTCCAACAAAGAACTACAAGATTGCCAAGAAGGTTTTTGTTTTCCCTTTGTGGTTTTTGTCTCCTAACTGGTGCTTTCAGGTATACCTTTCTGTGTAGGGTGGCACTGTTGCTCCTTGGAGAAGTCCCTTGTTCCATAGGCGATCACGTAGGGGGATCAGGAGACCTTCCCTCACTTCAGTTCTTGACAAGGAGGGAGATTGCAGTCCAGTGTTTCACTCTTAAACTTTTTCTAGTTTTTCCCCCTGGTTCCTGGTTTCTACTGCAGGGGCATTCACTGGGTCCCTCCTCTTGGAATCTGAAAGAAATTAGCAAACAAGAGGAGTAGCAGAAGGAGTAGGAAAGCTAAGGGAGGGGTATTCCCATTCCCATGTGGATTCAAAATCGATGCACTATATTGAACTTTTTAAAAGTACATAATAAGCAACTGCATGCACATGAACAGAGAAAATAACTCAATGTTTGCTTTAGCTGCTACACACAAATAGCATTTCTTATTTGATAACATTGCAAGCTCACCTGTCATACTATATCACAGTTTAAATGGTACATACTTTAGTTTCTGTGATGTGTTAGTCATTTAGCCCAACAAGCAATAACGTGATGGAAGGAATGCTTGAATTAATCTCAGCCACTGGCGATCGCTTTGGCCGCTTTCCATTTTTACACCCATCGTGTCACTCTAGACAGAGACCAGCTATACACAACTCAATCTTAGTCCAGCTCCTTTCGGAACAGTATAACCCGAACTGCTTGGCTAGGAAACCTCCAGAAGAGAACACAAGCAACTCCAGACCAGTTTCAGCCTACTCAAGTTTGTCAGTGATGGAGGCTTGAGTCCTATGCGCAGTACGCCCGTCTCAGGTAGCCATGCGCTCTATTAGACATGTGAATGGAATAAGCTCTCATCCGAGCATACCTACCATCTAACCAGGAAAGGGAAATTCTTCTTATTAAACAGACAGTAAAGAAGAACAAGAAAACTGTTATTTGGATTAGACAGATTATACTTAACCACCCACTTAACCACTTGATAAAACCTACTCACTTAGGTCTTGATGTTATACTGTCCATTAATCTCACCCCTATCTTAACCATTCATCATGGCCAACCAAATCAGCACACAGCTACTCGCCTTTGTCTAAATTCTTCTAAGACTGAGACTGAGATTCCCCTTATGTCCTGTGTCACCATCCCACTCTGGCTAACATATCATCCCAACTCCACTCTCACAAATGACGTCTGCAACTTAGACAGAAGATTGCACTCATACTTGCAGTGGTCGCATCTCAACTCAACTATGGTAATGGTATCTGTACAGTCCAACCTGCTCCGACACTAAAGAAATTACAACAAAATCATCTTATCTTTGGCCTTAAGTGCATGGACTACATTACCTTGTTATGTTTCGACTGGCTCCCAGAGAAATATGATATTAATTCTGAAACACTTTGCCTTATCCACAAAGATATCTATGGCCCAGCACCTAGAGACCTTGCTTGCATCATTCATTCGTACCAGCCAACCAGATGCCTAAGGTCAACTTGATGAAATCGAATAACTCTCTGTCAACCTATAGAGATGCATCTTCAGATTAGATCTCTTTCCTACTGCAGTATTAAGGCTCCTCCGTATTAAACGCTCTACCTACCCACTTCCAACTGGAGCTACACCAGCTCAAATTCCGAATGCCAATAACAACCATACTTTTCCACCATGCTTATGGACTCCAACAAGGTGTAGGCTCTCATTTCCTTTCTTACTTTGTTCTGTCCATACGTAAGCACTCTGAAAGGCTTGCAAGGTTATGTGAGAACTGACTAAGGGCCTTATTATGACTTTGGCGATGTGGGAGCGGGGCCGCCATGCTGCTGTCCCGCTCCCACACTGCCAAAGACAAAATAGACCGCCCACAAGATTACGACTTTTTAAGTCGCTGGTGGGCAGTTCTTTGCCGTTCCCACGACGGTGCCTTCAAATAGGCACCTCAATGGGAACATCAAAGCATGTTCCTGCACGGACCAAAATGCACAATATTGTGCATTTCGTTCCGTGCAGGATCATGGGGTGCATGCAGACAGGTTGGGCACACCATGTGCCTCCCTGCATGCACCCCGTGGTGCAGAGGCGGCCCCCTTTATTTCCTGACCGCAACACTTTTCATGGCGGTTGCACTGCCATGAAAAGTGCGGAGGTGAGGAAACCCCTAATATGCTTGGAGGTGCGCAGCGGCAGTGCCAGCATATTAGGGGCCTCAGACCACTGCACCACCGCCAGGGATCGTGGATACCTGGCGGCAGCAGCGGTCTCGCGGTGGTCCAACCTCCACTGTCCTAATGCGGCGGGTGGAACACTAGTCCATTGGACTGCCGAACTCGTAATAAGGTCCTAAATGAGTTTCAATAAATAAATTCAATTCTGTTCCTACTGCAATGTAGTCAGTGATGTGTGCGCCAGTCCATTGTGGCCCTGCTGACCTGCAGTGGTTTGACACAACCATTGCCAGTAACCACTCATGTACATGTTTGTGCCAAAGGTGTATCGGACAGCTCTTTTCTTGCTTACAGTGTATTGCTATAAGACTTTTTGCCAATAGCAAACTCAATGCAATAATGCGGCACAGTTCACCATTTTTTTTAGACTGGGGTTTTGCCCTTTTGCTCTATCATGCTGCCAACTGAGGCACACAAGGATTTCACCTCACCTCTCCAGAACCCCACACCACCACACACAACCACACCATATGCAACATATCCATGTTTTCTGATCGGTTTCACGGGCACTCCCCAGACACACACTGGAATTTTTGTGAATGGCCCCTGGCTTTAAATATTGCCTGTGTGGGAGTTTGAAATGGGTGACACAGGATCTAGAGTTGCTCAACACTTTTTTGTGTATATATAAAGTGCAAATCAAAGAAAAATGTGGATGGTAAAAAAGATATTTTACTCCTAAATATTGTATGTAGTCCTTTCAATTGTGAACATGTTTCGGACAATCTCGATATTGGTAATACAATGTGTTTCAATGTGGTGGACTTTCTTTCCAAATTTCTGCTTTTCCATAAATACTCCGATAGTCTCCCCATGCCACAGCCAATGAAAATTCCGTCAATTTTGGACCATTATTGCATCTGAACTCATTAAAGGCACTTCAAATCTTGGTGGCAGAATACATTTGACCCCCATTTCTCTCTCAACTGAACCAAAACCTTATTCGAGTGTGCTTGCCAGGGTTTTTTGATGATTTTGGAGCATTGGCGATCACAATATTCCATTGGTCATTGATTTGTCACTTGAGGTTTTGATCTGCTGGTACTGACATACTCCTTCTCTTGTGCATAAGGATTCTGGGCTCATCCTGAATGAAGGGGTGAAAAGGTAAAGCCAACGCATTCATCTACATGATCACTGTCTTGATCCTGACTATCATACATTTAGGGAAAACATCCCTTACCCCGCAGTGTCAACCACGACCAGCCTTTACAACAAAGTCACTACCCCGCCTGTAACGTTACCATGTGCTATTTTACCATGCAAGTCATTACAACGACTTGCTGTAGGGGGCACGTTGTAAGACTGGTGTTGGATTTTTAAGTCCAACACCTTCCCGACTATTGCGTAGACTGGAGTTGGAATGGTAATTTATACTATTCCAAAGTCCAGCACTCCCTAAAGCAAGTTGTTGTAACGACTTGCGTGGTAAAGTAATGCGTGGTAACATCGCAGACGGGGTAGTGACTGTATTGTAAAGGCATGTAGGGTAAATGCATGCGGGGTTCTGTCACACAACCTACTTTTAGTGTTTCCTGCATAAGATATATGTCTAGCTTAGAGATGGTACACATGGGATAACGTGATCTTTGAGCCGTACTGTGTATGTGTGAAGAGGGAGTTGCTGTCACTTAAGGATTCCTGGAAAAGACTCTCCTAAGGCTTTGTTCTCTTTGTAAACTTTAATGTTGATGAATGAGTCAAAATTGTCTGAGTCATGTGATTTGGCTTCCTTTTCTACTTTCAGCCTTAGATCCCTCGCTCTCATTCTTAATTCTTCCAGTAAAACTTGCCACAAAGTCTAAGAATTTCTTTCCTTGGATTTTTCCACTACCCTTAATAAATCTTTGTATATTTGTACATCACCTCGAGCTGGGTAGAGTTGATGGGTAATAGAAGCAGGGTCATTATGAGTCAATCTGATGCTAGTTGGACTTCTGAGACACATTTATGTGAGCCAAGAGCGATAAGGTGGCTAGGGCACCCTCCACCCAAAAACTTAATAAGACACAAAAAGGTCTTAGTCACCTAGACTGGTAGAAAGATGTGTACTTTCATGTGCGTACTGGGAAACCTTTTTTGTTGTGGCACAGGTCTACTTTAAAATTAGACTCAAGAGTCAGCAGTCAAGAGAAAAACCAGAAGTCAAGCAAGACTTAACCAGAGACCAGCCTTATTGGAGTGACAGACAGTAGGACAACAGATGCTGAAGGCAACTGTGTGATGGGCTTCTCATCATTAGTACTCACTACAAGAGTTGGAAGGCTATGTGTGTCATTTGTTACCATAATCCCACACCTCTGTGTAGTCACATAAGAAGTTATTTGTGCCTACCACTGACTGATGCTACTTCTCAATTATATGTGAGGGGCGTCAGAAACCCAGCCCAAGGTTGGTGTGTAACTGCCCTCAAAAAGTTTAATAAAAACATATTGATGTGATGCCTATAACTTTTAGCACAAGTTGAATCAATAGTATGTGTTAGAAAATTAATAATCTATAGCTATGAGAGGTTGACATGTTTCATTGCCCACGCACTCCTGGTAATTTCATCAGGACCAGAGGGAAATCCAACCCAGTGTGGGCGTCTTGTGTACACACCTGATCCCAAGACAGTTCTCTCATAACAGGTTCAGAGATTACAGCTAGTGTTCATGGTTCAATATCTTGACAATATAATTCATGAGGGAACATATTTCACATGAAAATATAAAACCACTGCTAGCATGGAAGCTGTGTCTGAAGTAGCTATGTCCCCAAGAGGTCAGCACAGTAAGGAACTGAGTCAGGAGAAATTTCCCTGTACGATGTTATAGCAGTCGCTACCGACCTGTAGCCCTTGTTTTTGGCAGAAGAAACTCTGGCCACATTCAGGTGTGCATCACACAAAGTAAGATAAGCCTGATTGTTAC
The DNA here is from genome assembly GCA_963921515.1 of Calotriton arnoldi. Taxonomy (NCBI): domain Eukaryota; kingdom Metazoa; phylum Chordata; class Amphibia; order Caudata; family Salamandridae; genus Calotriton; species Calotriton arnoldi. Next base: position 1,216,042 of record CAWUFW010000628.1, read on the forward strand.
CCTTCCTCTCTGATGATGTCTAATAAAATCTGGTCAATTGGATTTGTGGCTGGTGTTTCTTTGTCTATCACCCTCACCTATACTCTCTCAATTTCCAATCTCCACCTCCTTCTTTGGTTTCTGTCAAGAACTGCCAGGGCTGATGATAAATCTTAACATTCACCAGGGTGGAAGCTTTATCTGCCTTTTTATATATAATGCCACTTTGATTTGTGTTTGACTGGGATAAGGGCTGGCACAGTGGCTCTGGCAGAGTCTCTAAGCATAAGATATGCAGAGCTCTAGTGACATGTCTCACCCTCTGGAACAAATCGCAAATGTAAGTGTGTTTCATCAGAACCCATGACAGGCACTAGATAGCCCTGAGGACCCTATGTTCCCTTATGGAAAGCAATGGTTTAAAAAGGCCAGTATCTAATATTACACTTTGGGGCTGATTACGATGTCGATCGGAAAGGCTCCGAATGGCATTCGGATTTTTCTAACCTGTATTGAAACCTATGTTTCCGACAGACTCGGAAACATTTCCAACCTACCTATTATGATGGAAAGGTAACCGTTCGGTCTTTCTTACTTGGTTTCGACCGGCATTCAGAGACTCTGAGTCGGTCGGAGCCGAATTGCACAGGTCTATGGACCGCGTTTCCGACCAACGTATTACGATGTTGGATTCGGACAGCCTTTCCGAATCGGTCCGTCCAACACGAAACGGCTGTTGGAAAGTGACTTTGGGGGCCTGTAGCAGGCCCCTCTTCACCCGAAGGCCTCCGGTTGGGGCTCGCGGGGTACCTATGGGACCCCTCTTTCCAGCCATGCACAGTGTGGCAGGCACCATGGGGTGCCCGCCAAAGGGTGCAAGGTTTTCCGCGACCACCCCTTTTTTTAATGAGAGATTGTGTTGTCGGTCGGAACACAGGCTCCCATTGAAGTCAATGGGAGTCCGACCGAACGGTGTTCAGAAACATCGTAATCAGTCGGTTGGACTCCCGAACTCGAGTCGGTCGGAAACAATTCCGACAAGGAGTCAGTGGGAATGCTTTCCGACTGACATCTTAATGAGGCCCTTAATTATGTCAGTTCAGTGACATAATATCGAGAACACAAATATCGTGATACCTAAATATCGTGCCAAAAATATCGATCACTAAAATATTGTTCTCATACAGATATAAAGGGAAGTACAAAAATATCGGAAAAAAATATCGTTCCGCACTAATATCGTTAAAAAGACAAAAATATCGATTTTTAATAGAAATATAGGTTAAAATAGTAATTTTTTAAATATTTTAATATATAACAACTATAATGTAAAATACTTACATTTAAGTAACATTTTATACTTTATATAAATATATACTTACATAAACATACACACATAAATATATATTTTATATATATATAATACATCTATATATAACATAACACTATAATTAAAAAAATAATTTCACATTATATTAAATGTTATGTTTTTTAAAATTTACTAATATAAAACGCATATATATATATATATATATATATATATATATATATATATATATATATATATATATATATATCTCCTGCTCCTCTTGGTTGCCTTCTTGAAACCGCACTCTTAGAACGGGTGCTCGGTCCGGCGGTGGCAGACCGCTTAAATCTCTCGCTCCACTGTCACAACAACAGTAAGGACCAGCACTCACGTTGGTGTATAATCCAGATCAGGATTTAATAGCATGCACTTAGTTAAACAAACAGATGCGTTTCAGCATAAGCCTTCGTCAGTGTCGACGGGCCCCATAAAAACAGACATACATATAGTGGTAAAAATTAACAAAACTAAAGAAGGACAATTCATTCTTTGTCAAAAAAGCGCCATCTTTGAATGTGCAAGTTGCTCATTAAATCTATCCACAGGATAACGTTCCATTATGTAATTTGCCTTTCCACAATCCTATAATGAATATTCCATTTCATATACATTATAATATCATGTAGAGGAGACAATACATTCATCAAGTCTCTACTCTGCCACACATAAGTTATTTTGTTATGTATGGGAAATCACTCGAGGCTTATAAATTCATGTCATATCGATAGGTCCGCACCTATAGCGAGACTTTAGTTTTGTTAATTTTTACCACTATATGTATGTCTGTTTTTATGGCGCCCGTCGACACTGACGAAGGCTTATGCTGAAACGCGTCTGTTTGTTTAACTAAGTGCACGCTATTAAATCCTGATCTCGATTATACACCAACGTGAGTGCTGGTCCTTACTGTTGTTGTGACAGTGGAGCGAGAGATATATATATATATATATATACATACACACACATATATATACGTAAAACATAAAATAATTAACAAAGTAAATGAAAAAATTATAATAAAAAAATAGAAAATTATATAGATGAATATACAAATAATATAAAAAATAATATAATTTAAACAAATAACCAAATAATAATATTACATATATTTAGACAATATTAAAAAAGTAGTAACATCTGTGAAAAATAGATATAATATTTCTACTGCAATATATACAACAGTAGGGAAAGCGGACTCCGGAGGAGTAAAATTTACTCTTCCCATTCCAGTCTATGCAACCGTTGGGAAAGCACTGAACACTGGAGAGGAAAAATTTACTATTCCCACTCCAGTCCATGCAAAAGTAGGGAAAGCGTTGGACACTTGAGGAGTAAAATGTACTATTCCCACTCCAGTCTGTGCAACAGTAAAGAAAGCTTTGGGCACCGTAGTGGTCAAATTTACTATTCCCACTCCAATCTGTGCAACAGTAGTGAAAGCGTTGGACTCCAAACAGATACAATTCACTATTCCAACTCCAATCTATGGAACAGTAGGGAAAGCGTTGGACATCGGAGGGGGAGAATTTACTATTCCCACTCCAGTCAGTGCAACAGTAGGGAAAACGTTGGACCCCGGAGGGGTAAAATTTATTATTCCCATTCCAGTCTGTGCAGCAGTAGAGAGAGAGTAGTCCACTTAAAACAAATAACATTTTAACAACTCTATTAATTAAGCAAAAATATAAAATTCTCAATATAAAAATATGTCTAATTTTTAAAAAAAGTAAACAAATTATATAATTATTACAGTTTTTCATAATTATCAATTAAAACAAATATTATTAATTTAATAAAAAATTCCACACTATGGGGCCCATTACGATGGCGGGCGGAAGCACAACCGCCGTGCTGGCGGATGCAGAAACCACCAGTTACCGCCGGCACGCAGCAGTCCACACGCCCGCCCAATTACGATGCGAAAAGCAGGCCAAACACCGCCGGCAAGCCAGCAACACCGTCCGCCATCAAAGTGCGCCCGCACACGTAGCGGCGCAGCACAACTGACACACACCGTCCGACGAAACACGTCCCGCCCGGCGCATAAATTACGATGCCGCAAACAAACGGCTCCCACGGCAAAGAGACACCGCACGTGAAAGAGAGGCGGAAACACGGACGCAGAGCACGGACAACGAAGAAGCGGCACCCCGGGCATGAATCCAGCACTGCAGGCCCTTCCCATGCTTCTGCTGATGCACCACCAAGGACGCAACGTACCGCGGAGACGCAGGTAGGCACACACACAACAAGTGCACGCAAACAGCGCACACAGTGCAAGGGCGGAAAAGCGGACAACCCCCACCAGCGCGTGTACACTACACATCCACCATCGCATCCACATATGACACACAGGCCAAATCGTAACATCGCAGAACACATGTGTACACACCACCTGGGACTAGGAACCAACCACCCCGTCACGGCCCCAAAGCGCCGATGACGCCGCCACACATGCGCACAACGCAGAGGCCAACCGCAGCGCCATGCATGCGTCGCACACAGACACAGGGACACAACCAAGCAGCACACACATCAGCCCCACCCCGAACGCACATGACACGTGACAGGCCGGCCACAGACATGTCCCCAACGCCCAATTCACGGACAACACCCAACGCCACACAACCGACGCACACATGTCAGTGAAGACACGCAACTGCAGGACACACCCCAGTGTAACAAACATGGCGTAGCATACAGCGGCGGCAACACCAACTAGGAGAAGCAGGGCTCCTTCGGGAAGAGGAACGCCAGTACCACACTGAAAAACCCATACCACCCTGCACATATGAACAAGACACATGAAACGGAACACCAAAGAGCCCGGGGACCGACAACAGGTGGCCCAAGAATTACATCCACACACAAGGCCCAACGCAGAGCGGAAAGGCAGCCTGCCGCCCACACAAGAGAGAGCAGACAGCACTGAATGACCTTCCATTCCAACACCGAAACCACAGCCCTACGACAGAAGCCGGTGAATACAGCCATTGTCCAAGAATAGACCAACACAGGCATGCCGAGGAGACCGACCACAGGGCAGATAGCGCATATCACAGAAGCACACAACGGACGGGGAAGAAAGAAGAAAACACTCCCCCATGTCGGCCACATGCAGGTTAATTGGAAGGAGTCACACAGCACTGACCTTGAACTGTCTGAGAAGCATGTGGGAAGAGGGCCCGTGTCCTCCAAACAAGCCAACAGAACACAAGTCCTGTCTCCCCACGACTACACAGAGCTCACAGCAACCCCGGAGCGTGCACATTGCAGACTGCACACACAGCCGGAGCACGCCACCTCTACGAACCGCTGCGAAATGGCAACCGCAACACACCTACCCAACTACGCCGAACAGCTCAAGCTGTACCAAACCAACACGATACATACATTGGGATGCGATCTCCTGTCCCTGCTGAACGTAAGTTACCGACTGACTTACCGCATCACATTGTTCAGCTGCGTCATGCCCGTCTTCTACTGTCGGAGGTGTCCCTACCAGCATCCCGTCGAGATATGCCTCTCCAACCCGGCATGTCTGAAGGCGGACCTGCTACCACTACTCCTCCCTCTGGACGCACACGACAGGGCCTGCTCTGCCTATGGGGGCATGGCGTATGTGGCCAACATCGCACGCGCACTGAAATGGAACCACTGTGCCTCCACACGACGGATCATCGAGAACAGCTACATCGAATGTCACCCAGCATGCCCCATCATGGTCCTCCAAGGGACAACCTACGAACAACACCTTGACAGCCACCATCCGCTTCATTGGCTGGCAAACATGTACACCACCAATGACATGGAAGCCCTGCTGGACGGCATCGCATACCTGACAACCTGTAAATACGTCGGACCACAACGCAGGTTCCCAGAGTGACCTATGAAGTCCAACCCCGCACCCATGCTCAGCTTCCGCACGGACTGGCCAGTCACCACCACAACAGCCATACCAAACGACCGGCAACTGTAACCACACCATCAACGACATCGCCATGACATCGGATATGACCGGGACATGCACACTGTTCCCCATCACATCCAGGAACACCGCATGCATCGTGGGAGGCAGTGGCATGGGCTCTGTGCATCGCACCCACACGGACGGAACTGCACGAACAACCAGGACACGACATGGATCCAGCGCCCATGGACACACACACCGCTCAGTGGACATGAATAGGTCGCCTGGAGTCTGTGGGTGCTGCACCCCTCCCACCCCCGCCCCGGGAATCCCATACCAGGACCTTTGCATGGACGACAAGTGCATACAACAACAACACGACCCCAGTGACTGTGACATGTCCAGTAACCACCACAGTGCAACAACAAGTGGCACGCCGCTGCATGCACGCAAGCACATGCCCTGATGTCATCTCACATGCACGCGTGCATGAGGAACAACCGCAGCAAACCTGTCACATGGAACTGAGATGGACTGTGCCCATGATGCCGAGCGGTCTGGTAGGCTACATGTATACCGTCTGTGTCAAAGTCCGCAGCTCCGCAGCTATACGTAAATGTACATTAGCACAGCCTTGGCCAAGCAGATGTAACCCCACACCCTATCCCATTTGTTATCATGCTCAGTATATCCTCAACATGTATTCCGCTGCCAGTAGTGTCCACTATACTGCATCACAGAGGACAGAAGACTCAATATAATGTTTGAAACCAGAACTGTCTCCGCTGACTCATTTCACAAGTACGAATGAGAGAGGATGAGAGTATGTGAAGTACACGGCAGTCGTGACATGACCATGTAGTCCACTGGTATTGGATGTCAACGCAAATGAGTAGCACTACTGTGGAAGACACACATGTGTCGTGTGAAGTCGTATGGACGCAGTGCTCAGGTGGGTGGGTGCGACGGGTAGATGCGCACATGCCAAGTTGGAGCACGCCGTGTTGGGAGGGGTCATGTACAGTACACCACCGCTTCCCTGGGCATTGTGAGAGGACACCTGTCGGGGGGAGTGAACACGTGTGTGCACAGCAGCCGGGCACACGTACAAAGCGGTACCAGGCGCACCTCAGCCCACCCTCTGTGGACAAGCTGGATCCTGTTCTGCGCCCGCCATGCCCCTTGACAAGGCACACACAGCCCCAGTCGACCAGGTGTAACCCCAACATAGTCAATCCGCACAGGCGATACAGGGCACGGGATGGCAGTGGAGCATGGTGTGTGAGAGGTCTCCTCGCGCTCCTCCTGGTCATATCACGCAGGCAATAGAACCTCAACGTCTAGCATGGCACAAGTCAAATGGAAGTGTAGGGGGACGCACCACAGCACGAGCAGCACTGACGTCACGGGAGGTGGCTCGCACCATCCCATCCATTGCCCATCATACCAACCACGCCACATGCCATTGCGACTAAGTGCAAGCGCGTGCGCCACCACCCCCGAGCCCTCCCCAGAGAGGCCAAAGAGTGAATGTGTGGGCCATCAGTCACAGACGGACGCGGCCTGGCCGCAAGGGCAGCCACAGCCACTGGGTGTCGCAGGTGGCGGATCCGGAAGGCGAAGACTGTGATGCATAGTCCATGCAGGCCGGGTCTCCATTTGGGGCACCACGCAGGTGGACGGCGTCCCGCCACACATCATACCCTGAGACAGCCCACTCGTGCAACTGGACCCACACATACACTCCTTGCCCTCTCTGGTGCGAGCATGGGGCTGCCTGTGCAAGCGCTAGCCTCGCAGGTGAGCATGCATATTGGGGGGCGAGGGGAGGACATGAGGGCTGGGGCGAAGATGACTGTATCACTGTCAGTTAGTACAAGGGATGACCCAGATGTGGAAAGGAAGAGACGTGTCCCGTGTGTACTGCAACTAGTCGCCAATCCAACTACCCCCCATGTCCGGAATGTAAGCCCGCACCTAGGCCCGCCCATCCGCCACATCGAACATACCACCAGCACGACAACCTTCCCATTCGAAACACTGACTGGGGGTGGCGACCAGTGAACAATCATGTGTAGCCTACCCACGCGTACATGTGGGCCCTCCATGATCCATGTCACCTGCGGCAAAGACATGACATGCGCAATGAGGGAAGTGAGGAGAGCGGCCCGCCCCACGCGCAGAAGGTGCATCAGCTCCACAGACCCAGCAGCGAGTCCAGCAGGGGTCACATGTGCAGGGGCAGCTGTGCCTGGTGTGAAGGCACATGCATATAGACAGCACATCGACCAATGTGTAGTCTGCCCACATCCACAGTCCATCATCATGCGGACATAGGAATTGAACACAGGGCAACACATCTTAGTTGGTGCACCCACCGTGACCAACAATGCGCAATCATCGACGTACCCGCCCTGTGCATGGCCCCCCACCCAACGGAGGCACATCCAGTGCCACCATCCCACACACACAAGCCTTCCACGGAACATGCTGTGTCCAATGGTCAGTACAGAGTCAGCGCCCATCTGGTGGATCCTGAACAGGAGACACATGCACACACATGCCAGCTCCCACTATGTACGTCTGCCACCTGGCACGTGCAATGTAACCTCTCACCTGTGACGTGTGACTGCAAGCACACAGCCGTCTTGGCATGGGGCTGTCAATGTGGACACCAGTCAATGTTTCGGGCGCTGTGATCCGTACAGTGCTGTACATAGGGTGCAGTGCTGACACCTACTACTGTCTCATATCCCCTCGTGCCACAGGTCCCACTTGTATTGGCCGCTCAGCCCGTGCCCACATCGTCGTCGCCGTGTGCCATACTCATCCAGCCTCGGAAGCAGTTCCATGCTCAGCAGACACTCATGTTGCCGTGGCGTTGCCGCTTGACGAATATGCAGTCAGTCCCCATCAGCACGCCCCGCAAGTCATTGGGGCCTAGATCCCCATGTGCATGCACATGGCAGTGGTATGTCTCACTTGCCATTGCCATTGTTGGGAGACCTGTGTAAGTGTATTGTGGCCGTGCCGTCCCAGCTTGACAGCTGGGCTGTGGCTCATGTGCTTGCTCAGTCATGTCAGTGATGTGTATGCGAAATTGCTATGTGCCGTGTTGCTTTGACATGTGTCCTCTGCCATTTAACCCAGGCGGAGACCGAACATTGACCGCCCATACCAATTGCTGGCGGACATGGACGATACAGAGGTAATCAGGAAGTTTCGGCTGGACAGGCCAACTCTGCATCGACTGTGTGCCATGTTAGAGCCCCATCTCCGTCCCCGCAGGGTGTATCCGACTGCTGTCACCCCCACGGCTAAGGTGATGGCCGCCATGCATTTCTTCGCCACTGGGTCATTCCAGCACACAGTGGGCAGTGGAGGAGGGATGTCCCAGCCCATGTTCAGCAAGGTGCTGAGGGATGTACTGGCAGCCATGATGCTGTACCGGAACAGGTACATCAGATTCCCCAGGGCTCGTGAATTGGCGGCAGTGAAGGGTGCATTCTATGCCCTTGGCAGAATCCCACACGTCGTGGGAGCCATTGACTGCACTCATGTTGGCCTTGTTCCACCACAGGCCACTGAGCACCTGTACCGCAACAGGAAGCACACGCACTCCCTGAATGTGCAAGTGGTGTGCCTTGCGGACATGGTGATCACCCACGTGTGTGCCAAGTTTCCAGGCTCGGCCCATGACGCACACATAATGCGCAACAGCATCTTGCCACGACTGATGGCCAATCTGCAACAGGATCGTGCCTGTATCGTCGATGAGTATGTGGAGTGGTGTAGCGTGCTGGTTGTGCGATGCTGTCCCCTGTCCAGTTGGAATAGCAACGGTTCTCTGTGTCCCTCACACCCAGGTGACTCTGCGTATCCGAATGGGGCATGGCTGCTCAGTCCATTGAGGAATCCTCGCACCCCAGCAGACGATCGATACAATGAGGCACATGGGAGGACCAGACGTGTGGTCGAGCGTACCTTTGGCCTCCTCAAGTCCAGGTTCAGGTGCCTGGACCGCACCGGGGGTGCACTGGCGTACTCCCCACAGAAGGTGTGCCAGATAGTGGTGGCGTGCTGCATGCTGCACAATCTGGCCATTCGGAAGCAGATCCCCCTCATTGTGGATGACGGAGATCAACCAGGGCCCCAGCCCGCAGACCAGGACAGCTCGAGTGAGGTGGACAGCGGAGAGGAGGAAGCTGGGAATGTGCGCCAGCAGCTCATCGCCCGCTACTTCACTTGACGGTGAGTGTCCATGTACGACGGATGATGTGTCTGTATCTGTGCAGGTGTGTGTGTGCTGTGTCAGGGTGGCCGTATGTTCACTGCGTGCAGTGTGTCAACGCTCCATGGCCAGGGTAGTATGCCACTGTTGGTGACTGTGGCATTGTGCCCTATTGCTCTGTGCGATGTGTGTACATTGCTTGTAGTTGTTGACATGTACTGTGTGATGGGTGTGTGACACACTCATTGAATGTGCTCCTGTTCTGTCTCCCACCCCTAGGTCCCTACAGGCCCTCCGGATTCCATTGCCATGCCACGCATCAGGTGCCTTTCCGCCCAAGGTGGCCGTTGTATTCCGTACAAATAAAACACAGGGCACAAACAGCAGTTAGTGAAAAAGGTGCATTTATTACAAACTGTGACATGTGATTGTGTGTAAGGTGATGACAAAAGTGGTGCGTGCAGTGACAATGAGCTGTCGGTCATGGCTGCGTGATGATCAGGGTGTACCCACTGGTTCTATGTCCATAGTCCAACACACACATGCCATCCAGCTGGCTGTGTGGAGTGGGATCGTAGAGCAAGTCAATGCAGTGGCTGGTCAAGGAAGGCTGGCGGAAGGCTGGCTGGCTGCCTCACTTGCGACTGGAGCGTGCGAAGTCCTCCCGGGAGATCTGTTTCCTCTTCGGACGGCCCCTTCCACGTTTGGGAGGGGGTGTGTGGTGGCGACCTGCTGGTGGTGGGTGAGGTGTGCTCACTGGCTGTGGACGCAGGGGAAGTGGACACTGCTGCCCGAGCCTGCGCCCTAGCAGGTGGTGGCGGAGGTGGTGTTGCTGGCCTTGCCTGTGACCCCACCGCCACCACCAGCTGGCCCATGAGGTCCACGAGTTGGTCCATACGGGACACGAATTGGCCCATATGGGCGTCCATGGACCTCAGCACCCCCAGCACCTCCCGCGTGTCAGTAGCAGACCTGGCCCATTGTCCTTGGGCCTCTTCATAGGCCCCAAGGACTCTGGCCATTTGAGGCAGGGCATGGCTCCCAGGGGAGGCTGGCGTTTCCCTGACCCTGCTCCTCCTACCAGTCCTGCTGCCACCGGCCTGCCCACTAGCCACATTGCACACCACGGTCCTCGCTGTGGCTCCCAGGGTGGATCCAGTCGGCCGGGCCACCACCTGCGCTGGGGCTGGTGCCAGCGAAGACGTGGTGGTGGTGGAGGCGGTGGTGGTCGGTGCGGCGATGGTGGCGGTTGCGGCAGTGGTAGTGGCCGCAATGACCGTGGGTGTGGCCGCAACGACAGTGGCAGCAGGGGACTGGGACTGTTCAGCATCCCTGGATGATGGGTTGGTGGGTAGGAGGGGTCCTGGGGAGCGGCTGGGCCCTGCCACGCCAGATGGGCCAGCTTGGTGGTCCGTGTCCGAAGAGGAGGACAGATCCTCCAGATCCGTGTGTCCTCGTTGGGGGCTTGTAGGCTGGCTGTGCTGGCTGCTGTCTCCATCCCCAGCATCCAGCAGTTCGTCACCTGTGGAGAGAATGAGATTTGTTATTGTGTTGCACCTGGCGAAGTATGTATTAGTCGTCTGACATTGGCAGTTCGTGCAATCTCGTACATGGGTTTCCCGGAGGCGAGTGTGTGGCTGTGGCATCTGTAGTTGTGTGTGCTAGGCAATGGGACTGTGTGCTGTGCACATGTGGCATGGGACGGATTGGCCATGCCGATGGGTGTGTTGCTGTGCCCCTACTCATTGTGACTCTGGTGTATGCGGGCTCCTGGCCCATCCTGGGTCTGGTTTGTACTTTGCTTTTGGAGTTCATATGGAACGCTTAGGAACGCATATGGCAACATGGGGGCCATGCCCCAGATTCGCATTTGGGAGGGGATATGCTTTTGGGGTTCACATGGAACGCTTAGGAACGCATATGGCAACATGGGGGCCATGCCCCAGATTCGCATTTGGGAGGGGATATGCTTTTGGGGTTCACATGGAACGCTTAGGAACGCATATGGCAACATGGGGGCCATGCCCCAGATTCGCATTTGGGAGGGGATATGCTTTTGGGGTTCACATGGAACGCTTAGGAACGCATATGGCAACATGGGGGCCATGCCCCAGATTCGCATTTGGGAGGGGATATGCTTTTGGGGTACATGCTGTGAGCCATGGGTGCCGAACGTGACATGTGTTGTGGCAGCATGACAGTGCATGGTCTGAGGTGTGTGCATGCCTGACATGCCCTGCATATTTGCTGTCTGTTGTGGTTACTGGACATGGCATTGGACGCATCGTTATGAGTGAGTGATAGTTGTGTGCCAGCCAACGTATTGCAGTTGTCCCATCTCCTTGGTGTGCGTGCTGCCCTGTGCCATGTGCATCACTGCAGTGCTCGGGGGGTGTGGCCCATGTTGTGTGTTGTTGCTCACAGTGTGTCGTGCGCTTAATTGACTTCTGGCACATGGTTGGTCATGGGCATGTGTCTTAGCGTGACTGCTGTATGTGTGGCAGCTGTGCGGATGACATGCCTTTCATGAGACTGGGGCTGACGGATGGGATGGATGGTATGTTGTATGTGCATGGTGTGTCTGTGAGTTTGATGGGTTCAGTGGTGTTCGTGTGCATTTCTGTTGTTCCGCTCTGTTGCGTCTAGTGTTGTTTGTCTTACATAGGCGTAGTTGTGGGGTGTGGGGTTGACAGGCAGTGGGGGCTACATGGACAGGACTTCAATGGTGTTTCGGTTGTGTGTGATGAGTTGCACAGTGGCTGCCGTGTGGGACTATATTCAGTGTGGCTTGTGCATGCAGACGTGGCTCCTTGGGTGTTGCTATGTCTGTGATGGGTCATGTGGGGTGTGAGTCTGTTGTTCATGTCCGTGTGCACATTGTTCACTTGTTCGTGACGGTGGGCGGTGCTGCGTGTTTGTCTGCTACGTGACATGTCCCATGTGTTGGTGGTGTTATGCTCCTCATGCCTCCAGTAATCCAGCCCTGTCCAGTTTCCCACCTGCAAGTTGTTCGTGCGTGCACTGTACTGGATGCCACATGGCTCTAAGCGGGGGTGCTCCATGTTGCAGGTCTGTGGGGGTGGGGGTGTAGTGGGTCGTGGGGTGGCTGTACACCCACTGACACCGATTGCTGTGGACCGTGATGTCTGCCTTTCGGCTGTCGTTGTGCACTGCGGTGGCTGACACGTGGCTGTGGGGTGTGGGGATGCTCCTCCTTGCTGTGCTGTGGGACTGGGGCCTGGTGTGTGTTGTACTTGGGCTGTCCACCGTCCCACCCACTGCACTTTGTGTTCCTGCCACTTACCTGTTACTTGTCGGTTAGTGCAGCTGTGGCGGACACATGGGTGTGGTGGGTGCTCGTTGTGGCGCTTCTGGCATATTTGGGGACCTGTTGGTGGTTACGTGGCTGGCTTAGTGTACACATGTCCCCACGCATCTTACAGTTGTTCGGTTTGGGCTGTGTGTGGTAGTGTCTGTTGCATGTGTGTGTGATGTGTTGTGTATTGTGTGCTGGACATGGGGGTGTTTGTCCCTGGGAGCTGTGGCATGGTAGTTGCGCATGTGAGTACATAGCGGTGTGCTGGTATACATTAGTTTGTACTTACCAGCCTCCACTCCTCTGCTAATCCGGCGAGGATCTCCGGATGGATTACGACTCGCACCTTCTCCTCCCACGCTTTGAAGGTCTTAAAGAGCGCGGGATTCCCTCCGCCAGTGACGGCAGCCAGCTCTCTGTTTTTGCCCTCCTTCTTCTTGACCAGGCTCTTTACGTCATTCCAACGTTTGTTTATCTCGACTCTGTTTCTGGGCAGGGTCCCGACTGCATTGACCTGGTCTACGATCCGGTTCCACATTCTGTTTCTGGTGGCTAGTAGTGTGTGCTGGACCATGTTCCCATAGATTTGTGGGTACACCTTGATGATCTCGTCGACCATGACCGTCAGCTCCATGGGCGTGAACTTGGGCATCCTTTGTGGTGCCATGGTGTTTGTGGTGCTGGTGCGGTGTGTGTTGTGTAATGTGCAGGGGGTTTGTGGTGCCGGTGTTTGGTGGTGGTGGTGGTGGTGGTGGTGGTGGTGGTAGTGATGTGTGCGTTTCTGTGGTGTGCTGCTGTCCTTGCTGTGTCACTGTGTCCTCTCCTCTCCTCTCTGGTTTGCAATGTAGCAAGGGGTTGTGGTCTGTGGGAGTGCTGCTTTTGTACTCACCTATGTGGGTGTGTCCTCATGGTCTGTTGTTTTCAGGTGTGTTGTGTCTGGGGTTCTGGCCTTTGTATTTTTTGTTTGTCCGGGGGTGTTTTCGGGATGTGTACTGTGCTTGTGTATTTGTGCGTGCCTTGCTGTGTGGACTTGTTGGCCATGTTGTGTGCTATTGGTTTTGTGTGCGGATGGTTTCTGTGCAGGTACGTTGGCGCCATGGCTTCTGCCGTGTCGATTCTCATCGGCGTTGTTTGCGCTGGCGGGCGGTATATTTGTTGTTTTTCCGCGCTCATGGCGGTGCGATCGTAATTTCACGTGCGGTGTGTCGGCCGTGAGGGCGGGCGGTTTTGTGTTGTCGTGCGTGTTTCCGTCCGTGGCGGGCGGTTTGACTCCGACTCGGACGATGGCGGGCGGTATTTTGTGTGATTTTTCCGCCGATGGCGGTTTTCGGTTTGTGTACTCATAATGGCGTGGTCGGTGTTCAGGCGGTGTGTGCGGGCGGATTTTTGCAGCTTCCATGCCTGGCGGATTTATTTACGCCGGGTATCGTAATGGGCCCCTATATTCCCACAAACATACCAGCGAACAATCAAAATGTAATTCAAATAAAGTATAACACAATTAACATATTAAGTAATAAATAAAATAATTATTAATAAATAAATATTTAATTTATTACTTAAAGAACTTCCCACCCTATTCTCCTACAAACACAACGAAACACACCTAAAATATAACGTAAAAAAATTAATTATTAGATAATTTACTAGATTATCAATAAATTAAATATTTCACTAAAAAGTAATTAATTCGTAATTAATTTTTACTTAATTAACATCACAACCTATTCCTCTACAAACTAAACAACCCACACCTAAAATGTAACTTAAAACATATAATTACACAATTTACATAATTAATTATCAATTAAATAATTGATAATAAACTATTAATTATCAAGACATTATTTGTAAATTAACTTCCCACCCTTTACCCCTACCCCTAAAAGCCCAACAGCCTGAACCTAATATATAACTTTAAAAAGAATTTCAAAATGTACATAATTATCAATTGAACTGTTAATAATACATTAACAATTAATTACTAATTGATTATACTTAATTAACTTCCCACCCTTTACCCCTACAAACCCAACAACCCACACCTAAACTATATCTTGAAAAATATAATTGCACAATTTACATAATTATCAATTAAAAAAATAATAATAAATAAATACATAATTATTAATTAATTATACTTAATTAACTCCCTATACTTTACCCCTACAGACCTAACACTGCACCTAAATATAAATACAAAAATATATCAATGACACAATTAACATAATTTGCAATTAAATAATTAATATTAATTATTAATTAATTATAATTAATTAACATCCCACCCTTTATCCCTACAAACCCAACAACCCGCATCTAAAATAAAAATATATCAATTACACGATTTACATAATTAATTATCAATTAAATAATTAATATTAATTAGTTATAATTAATTAACTTCCTGCCCTTTACCCCTACAAACCTAACAACCCACACCTAAAATATAACCTAAAATAATATTAATTACACAGTTTACAATATGAATTATCAATTAAATACTTAATATAATGAAAAAGTTATTAATTCTAATTAATTAACTTTCCACCCTTTACCCCTACAAACCCAACAACATGCACCTAAAATACAACTTAAAAATATATTAATTACACAATTTACATAATTCTCAATTAAATAATTAAATGAATTGCAAATTAAATATGAATTAATTATAATTCATTAACTATTCATTAACTTCCCACCCTGTACCCTACAAACCTTACAACCCATTACAACACTATAAATTACAATTAACAATTAAATTAAATTCAAAATAACTAAAAATGACAAACTATATTTAAAAATATATCAACAATTATACAATTTATAACACACAATTAAAATATTAACTAAAACACATCAAGATAATTAAAAAACAACATTTTTACAACTATATTTTTGTAAACGATATTAACACAGGATTTTTGGGCAACGATATTACTTACCCTAAAACAAAATTGCTATTTTTGTAAACGATATTTCTGCATCACAATATTTACGTATCACTATATTAAAACTCGATACTTGTGTGACTCAATATTTTTGACTCAATATTTTGTCAAAATACCATTATATCCATGTAGTCATAATCCCTGTAGTGATTTAGCTCTGTAGTTATTATGCCAGTGTAGCTGAAGCAATGTAGTGGCTCATTGATGTAGTATAGTCGATGGTGTGAGGTCACACCCTTCTCTGCAGCACAAGGTCCTAGCCTTGTCTCTCCCAAAGGTTTAGTGTGTTTGTTCCAGTGATGGAAACAGGTCAAGCTCGAACCAGAAAGATATGCCCCGTTTGAGATGCATCTCAATGCTTGACACTATGGGCCTCATCTACAAGAAAAAGAGGCAGCGCTGCGCTGCAAGCCATTTAGCTGGCCATGCTGCGTCATTTTCAAAGCATAGGGATGAATCGTATTAACAACAATACGTCACATCCCTCTGCTTTCCCCAGCTCGGACTCACAAGTGGCTGCCATGCGCCAGCAAGGCACCCTTCCATCATTTTGCAAGGTTGCCTGCGCTGCAGGGTTGATTGTTTTTGTGCAGGAAGGGAATGCAGCATGCATAGAAAGAGGAAAGAACGAGGAGAAATATATGTATTTCTCCTAATTGCACGATTCCTACACCTCCCCTGGGAAGGCGTAGGTTTCTGACGCCTTCCCAGGTTTACAAAATGTTGTAAATCTGGGAATGCGTCAAGTTCCATGAATGTTGCATAGGAACACCCACAGCAACACCCATGGAACGCCTGTTTCACACAGAGTAATGCATGAAAGGTGCCCATATTTACAGGGCCATGAAAAGTCACACAGGGTGGCTTACGTGGCCTTGTAAATATGGGCAGGCCCATTGCGCCACTGGTGCATCAAAAAAAGTGACGCACCGGTGGCGTAAAGGACTTGTAAATAAGCCCCCTATGTTGTTGCCTCAACCCTCCACATCTGTTGCAGTTGGTTCGGTCTACACCATGCATTGCCCACAACAATGTACCACATCCAACTCCTGTTTAGCTCTTTGTATGTTCCCCTTCCCCAGCACCTCATGCAGTTTCTTTTATGTCATTGGACCCACATACCACCCATCTCTCTCACACAGTAGATAGTGCATAGCTATTACGGAACACATAATTCTCAAACATTCTTCAAACCTTAGAATTGCAAGTCTCTGCCAGATAGTCATTAGCCTCCCTGAAACAGTGCCTCCTCTGGTGTTTATCCTCCCTGTCTCCTGCTCAGGTGTTGTGACAGCATCATTCTTGTTATGTCTACAAAGAAAGGTATAATAATGTCTGAACCTTATTTCATTGGAGCCTGTCGACCAATTGAAACAAATAAAACGTTTAGGCACGGCTACTTTTCAGAATCACTGTTGCCCAGTCGCGGCTCCTGGAGGGAGTGCTGCGGGGCGGTGGGGCGGGGGAGGGGCAGGGTGGGGGGTAGTAAACTCCAGCATACTGCCGAACGGAGTTAAGTACATAAATAAATAAATAAAACAAATTACATTGCGCGCGCCGCATCGCCATTCGGCGTAGCAGCGCGCGCAATGTAATTCGCTTTATTTATTTATGTACTTAACTCCGTTCGGCAGTATGCTGGAGTTTACTACCCCCCACCCTGCCCCTCCCCTGCCCGGCCCCACCGCCCGCAGCACTCCCTCCAGGAGCCGCGACTGCTGTTGCCATTTCATAATATGAATTAACACAGTGAAGGTCTAGGGGAGGTAGGGCACGAAAAAGTGGTAATGGAAGTAGGGGCAACATTGTGACCATTGTTACGATGCGTTACTACTGCCATGTTAATTTAAAGGGAATTTTTGTAGTGGTGCAATGAAAGACAATAATCGAAACTTGAGGTTATTTTATTATTATTATTTGATTTTTCTCATAGATGCATATATAGGCTCTAACCCTGCGGACACTCAGACTACTGCCTCGATGAAAACCACAACAGCAACCACCCCTTCGAAGACGACCACTACCACTCCAATGAAAACCACAACAGCAACGACCACATCGAAGTCAACCACTTCCACTCCGAGGACAACCACCACTACTTCAAGAACAACAATCACCACTCCTTCAAGAACAACGACCACTACTCCAAGGGAAACTACCACCACCACCATCGCTCCAAGTATAACCCCCAACCCTACAACAACCACCATCATCTCAACAACAAAGTCTACTACTACTACCACTTCGTCTACTACCAGCACCACATCAAAAGACATCCAGATTCCAGGTACTAGTAGGTGTTAACTATGGTCAGCATGGACCTTCCATTTTGATGCTTAACTTATTATTATATCTATGATTCATTTGTATATTATTCATATACCATATATGCACATACAGTTAACATCGGTTTATGCCATGCTATTTTCTAATATTGAGCAGGTAGAAAGCAAGATATTTGATCATTAATAAGCTAAAACGGGTTAAATGTGTGTATTGCTTTGAAATCCCACTGAATAGCCCTCTGACTAATAGCAGAGTTATCCCTCTGTTCAAATCATTGTGACAGGCAATCTCTGACACAGCGAGCAGTGTAGCGGATATAGCGGATACATACATGTCATAGCGGATATATACATATTTATACAATGCCACTGAAAATAAATGTGGACCAATAGTGCAATAGTGGAATACTATTAAACTGATAAACACACAGTTAGACAATTATTACTACAGTGCAGAGGTTAACTTCAATCTTATTACCATAATACAGAGTACCTGAATTGAGGAAACAGTACTAAAAGCCTCACAGATTCCATTGTACAATCGGATTACAGAATAAAAGACCTGGGGCGATACCCATAAGCTATCGTTCTTGTGATTCCATCTCACTGCACAGGTTTAACCCCTTTTGCTTAGGTATTGCAGAATATCTCTTTAATAAGTACTAAACTTGGAAAAAGCTTATTATAAACCATGCCTGCAGATCTCCTGAGTGTAGCTCGCTACTCAGTACCATTGTTGAGAGAGTAGAGGAGCATCATGAGCTATTTGAGTCTTCACCTATCATGAATCATGGCCTCCAAGGCTCAACTCATAAATAACATACTGGAATACGCACATCTATATATTCACTTAAGAAAACTTAAGAAAACAAAAGTTAAAGTAAAGTTATGTTTAGTTTTGCTTCTAACACCCGAATGTATGTTTAAAAAAGTTCAGCCATGGTTACAAAACAAAACCTAAAAACCATTGAAATTCATCAAGCACTGCTTGTGACCTCATTATGACATTACTCATAACATGTTAAATACATAATTGATATACATGTGTGTGTGTGTGTGTGTGTATGTATATATATATATATATATATATACATATATACATATATATACCCACACACACATATATAGATATACACACACACAAACATATATATATATATATATATATATATATATATATATATATATATATATATATATATTCACCACACTTCCAGACAGGAATGTCGACGCCGTATCTTTATGAAAAAATGCTTTTAATGTCAGCTGTTAATGTTAGACGTGTTTCGCCTGCCCAGCAGGCTTGCTCACTAACAATTACATAAAGTTTTTCGCCATTTTTAACTGTGAATGCAATCGTGTCACATGTGAACTACAATCTAATAAAACATGTGACACGATTGCATTCACAGTTAAAAATGGCGAAAAAACTTTATGTAATTGTTAGTGAGCAAGCCTGCTGGGCAGGCGAAACGCGTCTAACATTAACAGCTGACATTAAAAGCATTTTTTCTTAAAGACACGGCGTCGACATTCCTGTCTGGAAGTGTGGTGAATATAATCGGACCGTGTTTGGGAGGTCCGTAACGCCGACGCGCCCTCTGGTCTGGAGGTGGTGGGTGTTCTCAAGCAAGAGTGGAACATATATATATATATATATATATATATATATATATATATATATATATATATATATATATATTTATATATCCAAATCATGACCTCCCACAAGAAAGATCCAAGCACACCCAGGCATGGGAGACCGGCAGCTTTAATGAACGAGCATGACGCGTTTCGGCGTAACTGCCTTTATCAAATGCTCTGAAACAACCAGTGTTGCAAGTGTTCACTCTTTTATATATATATTATTATTTTTTTACTGCTTGACTTACCATTAATATGTGTGCCAAAGCCATTTCGGGGCCACTGCCTTGCAGCGTCATTCACCAATTTTACTACAAACAACCTCCTCACAAGAAGCAAGGTACTTGGAATGTGTTTCAATTTGCTTTCTCTATCAGTGTGACCTCGGCGTTTTACTCAAATATGTGGACATGGACACTGTGGTAAAGATGAATCAGAAAAATATTGTTTCAAAAATATTGTGGTGCAGCAAAATATATTAAAAAATATTGTTAAGTCAAGAATATCGTGGGACAGAATATGAAAGGTAAAAATTTCATTTTGTAGGCATATAACATGATTTTTAGAGTAGTGTATATAATTTTGTTTAATGTAGTTGTAGCAAATATTATTTTTAATTAATTTAATATATTATGTATTATATTATTGTTAGGTGTTAATGTTACTATATTAAATGTTATATAATTTTTTAGTATACTTACTAATTTTGAATGTGTAAATACGTTTTATTTGCATTTAATTAATAATTTTTAATTTAGCAGCAGGTCGTTGGTTTTGTAGGAGCTAAGGGTGGGAAGTTATTTTAAATAAATTATTGATTTATATCTTTAAATCTTTTTACATGCTAAATAATGAATTGGTAATTCAAAGCATAAATTATTTAATTGGTTATTATTTTAATGTAGTTTGTCATTAAAAAGTATAATTTAATTGTTTAAATAATTAAAATTATTAATTATTGGTTTAGTAGGGTGATGCTGGGTTTGTAGAGGTTAGTTATTTTGAATATAAATTTTTAATTATTATTTATTTTTATGTTAATTTAATAATGAATTGTCATCAATGATATTGCATCTGTAATATATTTATTGTTTTAATTTTTTTATGTAGTTTGTGATTTTTAAGTTCTTTTAGCTACATTTTCTACAGTTTAATTAGTAATTTAGTAGCAGGTTTTGGGTTTGTAGGGGATATGGGTGGGAAGTTATTGAAAATATTAATTATAGTTTTTATTTATAACTGTTTTTAGGATAATCAAAAGATTAGGTAATAAATAATTATGCATAGTATTTAATTGATTGATTGCTATGTTATGTTGAATATGTGTTATTTTTTAATTCATTGTTAATTAGTTGATCAGTATATTTAATTCTAAATATTTTAAAAGGGGTTTTATATTTATTATTTGTTTTAATTGTATTTGTTTTAATAATTTATTATTAATAATGTATTTATAATTTGTATTTGATCAATTTAGCTTGTTTGTGTCTGTTTGCCTAGGGAAGTCTAGTTTGCATATTTTTTATTTTTTTGTTTGGTTTCAATTTTTTTAATTTATTTTGAACTATATGTAATTTTGTTTATCTCTAATGTATATATTTCTAATTTAAATATGTTTAAATGTATGTATTTTGTTATGAATTCAAATGTTTTTTTTTTAAGTTTAGAAATTGGAATGGTATTTCTAACCCCACCAAAGCACAATGAGTTTCCTGCTGTTGCTTAGATTGGATTGGGACTAGTAAATCTAACCCAGCCAAAGTTCAACGCTTACTGTTGCTTCGATTAGAGTGGGTATAGTAAATTTAACCCCTCCAAAGTCCAAAGCTTTCCCAACTATTGCTTAGATAGGAGTGGAAATAATGAATCTAACCCCCCAAAATCCAGCACTCTCCCCACTGTTGCTTAGAATAGAGTGGGAATAATAAATCTAAGCCCCCAAAGTTCAGTCTTTCCCTGCTGCTCCATAGATTCGAGTGGGAAGAGTAAATCTGAGCCCTCCAAAGTCCAATACTTTTGATACTATTACTTAGGCTGAAGTTAGGGTGACCACCTAGCATGAAGGCAAATTCTTGACAGGACTGTAAAAAATTCAGGACAAAGGGTCAAAATTCAGGTAAAAAATTCAGGACAAATGGTCAAAATTCAGGACAAAAGGCCAAGTTTACAGACACATCCAAGGCCATACCCTACTAGTTTATCAGTGCATTTACCTACTGTTTTCTACACAGCACTATTCATTCACTATGGTCTTTATGTGATTGCCGCAGGGTATGCTATATTCAGATGGCACATTATGCCCTTGTTAAATAGAAAATGAATGCTCTTGATCATGGTGTCAAGGGCATCCCTACCCAAATCTATCCAATCTTTCTTGGCGAGAAAGCAACAGCAACATTTTTATTATGTTTCTAAACATTTTAAAATCCATGGCAAACAGCTTTGGAAACATTAAGGTAAGTGACTATCTGCTAGTTTAGACAAGCTGAACAAAAACATCTGGCTCACCTCAACCTCCTGTGGACGTTAAACCTAAAAGAAATTAATGAGGCGGAGCAGATGGTGTGGGTGAGAGTCTCACACTGAGGGCCTGATTACGATGTCAGTCGGAATTGCTTCCAACTGACACTGTTACGGGCAAGGAACTGCCCAACCATAGGTCGGCGGTTCCGACACCCCAATTAGGATGCAACCGCACATAGGGGCTCATTATGATGTTGGTGGGTCCAACCGCATGGGTGAGGGACCGACCGCTGCGGTTCCGTCAAGTTCAAAAAGCCCATCGACCCAGCAGTCAGAATGTAATCCCTACAATGAGGATGGTGCCTGCTCAGGCACCGCCATAGGGATTACGATGGCCCATTCCGAGGGCCTTTTAATAGCAGTCTGACTGCCATTGAAAGGCTGTCGGAAACAGACTTTGGGGGCCCATAGCAGGGCCCTCGTCCCTCTGCGGCCTCTGCTATGATGCCAGGGTGCACCACAGGTGACCCCACAAACATCCATGCCCCATGTAGCAGGCACAGTGAGGTGTCTGCCACAGGGTGCAGGGATGTTTAAAAACATGCCTTTTGGCATTGGTGCCCCCATGGCCGTCAGATCCTCATTTGGCAGTCAGGACTGGCGACTGCCTGTCGGCCGGTCCCTTTACCGCAACGATGCCAATCGGACACTCGTCCAATCGGCATCGTAATCAGGGCCATAGTGTGGTCTGAAACTTCCATTTGTCAATGGGAGCTTGTATGGCAGGCTGAAAACTCCTGCAGCACAAGCTCCCATTGAAAAATGGAAGTTTGTGAACATCCCTGCACCGTGTGGCAGGCACCTCATTTTTTTCCCCAAATCTGTTTTTATTTTATTTTTGATGTTACATATCCAAGAAAGGCAACGTGCCACATCAAGAGCCATCTATACATTGCTCTGTCTATTAATGTTAGAAGTACATTGCTTAAAATGGGTGCTGAACTAAACATACATATCTTCTCTTTCGCTAGTTCAGGGTCGAGATTACCCATAGCAATCAGTCCATTTCACGGAGGGCAGAAATTACAGTACAGTAGTTGCATGGTCTCGTTAGTGTGTTTTACAGAGTCCTTTCCGAACATTCAGCATATACAATTGGACAGATGTTATGGTCAAAACAATAGAAACCAAACAAACCATGGCAGCATTAACCGATGTCTTATGCAATTATCTCTCCCCATGCCCCCACCCCCACCCCCACCCCCACCCCTATCTCCCCGCCTCGTGACATCAGCTTGACAGTAGCCCCCCATCTATTGGCTGTGGCTATGCCCACCCCGGTTGGTGAGTGGGGTATGTGCGTGCGCCTGATATTACAACTGACTATTGGCGGGATGTCCGACCCTCACTTCTTGCTCACGTCGACCCTCCCGGGACTGTCCCCCAGGTTTGTCCCCCCCTACCTGCCTTAGAGCCCGGAGCAATCCCCCCCACTGGGCCGCTATGGGCTCCTTCCTTAGCCCCATCATTTGTTCCCGCAGGATGGCGATTTCTTCAGCTTTGGCCCAAGCGAAAAGTGAGTGCCTCCATGCACATATGTGCGGCGGTTCATGTGCTTTCCACCGCTTGGTGAGAAGGCGCTTGGCAACCACCAATACCAGGTCAAGGAACCTGAATGTGACTTTCGTGGCCGGGGTTCTACGGAAATGATGCAATAGGTAAGCAGACCATTCAAATGGTATGACGCGACCTGTGCATGTGTGTAATTGCTCACTAATTGCGCGCCAATAGGTATGGAGCTCGTGACATTCCCACAGCATATGTATCAATCCTGCTCCGGGTTCCGAGCAGCGAGGGCACACCGCATCTGTGCGGTGAAAGTACCTGTTAATCAACTCGGGCGTAAGCTATGCTCTGTGGACTATAAACAATTGTATTTGTCTGAAGCGCATATTTCTGGGTATGCGAACTGGGCTCTTCAGTACCTTTTCCCATTCCCTGTCTTCCAATTGGCGTCCCAGATCTGTTTCCCACTTGCGGCGGAGTTGGTCCAGACTGATCGCTGTATGTGTTCGAAGTGACGCCGCGAACCAGCGGACTAAATGCCTGCCCCGCCCCATGACGTGGAGGTACTGTATAGTGAGGTGTTGACTTGGTTCCGTGGTCATGTCCCCCCATTTAGCAGTTAGTGTCGCAACCAACGATCGATGCCTTAGGAATTGCCCTGGCGGTAGTCCCGCGTCGTCCACTAGGGATCCAAATGGTATAAGCGTGCCATCCTGATACAGATCTCCCAGTGTCTGCATGTCGGCTGCGTGCCAATCTCTGAGCAAGGTAGACGTGAGTGCCCCGAGCCCACTAGGGGATCCCGCTAGTGGGACTGCTGGCGCATAGGGAATTAGCGCTCTGGTGAGGTAGAGGCTATGGCGAAAGCACTTATACGCCACCGCCAGAAGGAGTGGCTTCGGCGTAGCGGCTTTGGTGGCCGGGTGGAAGAGCCTGGTTATTTGTTCCAATGAGTGGGGAGGTAGCGTGGTCGCAGTGTCCTCGCGACCTCTATCTGCAAGCCAGCGAGCAATCCACTGCAGTTGTGCGGCCAAGTAGTAGTGCTCTAAACAGGGCGCGGCGAGACCTCCCTGGTCGGTTGGTAAGTACAGTTTCGCCAGTGCCATTCTATGCCTGGCGCTCCCCCAAAGGAAGTCCCTGAGTAAGCTAGTGAGTGTAGCGAAGAAAGACGCCGGAATATATATAGAGGGAGATTAGCAAAGTAGTACAGAAGGCGGGGAAGGATCACCATCTTGGATAGTGCCACTCTACCAGAGACTGTTAGTGGGAGCGTGTTCCAGAAGTGCATCTGCGACTTAAGTGCCGTCAAGGCCCTTCCTAGATTGCCGTCAAATTGATCCGTCGGTTGACGGTATATCTGAATTCCCAGGTAACGGAAGGTGTCTTCCCTCCATTGTACCCCTATACCATTTAATGTGTAACCCGGGTCTCTGCTTCCCTCCCCGAATGCATAGATACAGGACTTGCCAGCGTTTACGCTGAGTCCCGAGATGGCGGCGAAGTCCCGTAATGTGTCTGCCAGCTGGGTTGGTATATTCTCTATGTCCCTCACGTAGATCAGGAGATCGTCTGCGTACAGCGACACTTGATGTACCGCGTCACCCAGGGGTATGCCGTCTCCCAGTGTCGCACGCAACATTGCTGCTAGGGGCTCTATTGCCAGTGCAAACAGGAGGGGTGACAGCGGGCACCCCTGCCTGGTGCCTCTGCATATCGGAATAGTGTCAGAGATGTATTGGCCCAATCGCACCCGAACTGTGGGATTCTTGTATAATAGGCCAACCATCTGGAGAAATCCAGGGCCTAGCTCATATCTCGGTAGTACTGCTGCTAAATAGCTCCACTCCAGGCAATCAAAGGCCTTTTCGAGGTCTAACACAAGGCATCCCGCTCTGGGCCATGCCCTCACACTGTCCGACACCACTCTGAAAAACCTCCGCAGATTTAGCGATGTACTACGCTTAGGTACAAATCCATTTTGGTCACTATGAACCAATTCGGGGACCACCAGCGCTAGCCGTTCTGCCAACACTTTGGCAAATATCTTATAGTCCGCGTTGAGCAGCGCCAGGGGTCTATAAGATCCCAGGGCTGTGGGGTCCCTGTCTGGCTTCAGCAAGGACACGAGGTAGGCCTCGCACATCGAAGGGGGCAGCGTGTCCGCATCCAGAGCCACGACGTAGAGGGTGTGTAATCTTTGTACCAAAGATTCCCAGTAAGCTTTGTAGTATTCAGCTGGCAAGCCGTCCGGTCCCGGCGTTTTCCCGGACGCCATAGATTGGATCGCCTCCCCGAGTTCTTCTAGGGTAAGGGGACCATTGAGTGCCTCCTGGTGTGTCGCCGATGCTGTGGGTAGTTGGATAGGCTCTAGGAATCTTTCCAGCTCTGGACCCTGGCAACGTCTCTTTGATTGGTATAATTGTGTGTAGTGGTCTACCATCACCCTATGGATTTCGCGTTGTGTGTATACCAGGTTCCCTTCCGGTGTGCGTATGGCTCCAATTGGGGCGTGTTTACTGTCCTGTTTCAGAAGCCAGGCTAACAGACGGCCCGCTCTATCTGCTGTGGCATGTGTGCGAGCGGTATGAGCTGTGTAGTTGTGGCAACGTAATCGCTCCATAAGTTCCGCGTGTCGTGCCCGGAGGGTTTCCAGGCGGCTCAAGTGTCTACCCCCTCCCTCGCCCTCGCGTTCATATTGGATTAGTTGTGATTCTAGGTGGGTGAGTGATAGTGTTAGTTGCTTGCGTATGTTCCATGTGGCCCCTAGGCAGTGACCTCTGATCGCTATTTTATGGGCATCCCATTCCACCAGTGCATCGCTTGCCGTGTCTTCGTTAAGTTCAAAATATGTGAGGACAGCCGTTCCAAGTGATGCGCGGAATTCAGGATCTTCTAATGCAGCAGGTTGGAGGCGCCATGTGGTATCCCCAGGGCGATCTGCTTCCCAACTGAGCTGGATTCGCATAGGATTATGGTCGGAGTGTGTCCGCCCCAGGTATTCCGATGTCTCGACGAGCGGGAGTAGAGAATGGGAGCCCACCACTCTATCCAAGCGTACATGTAGGTCATGTAGTGCGGAATAGTAGGAATAAATACGGTCGTTGGGGTGGAGGACGCGCCATAGATCTAGCAATGCCCAGTGTGACAGCCAGTCCGTGAGCGCCTGCGCGTGGGACACCGCCGATGTTTTCCGGAGGGGGGGGGAGGACCTATCCATATGTACATCAAGTACCGAATTGAAGTCCCCACCCAACAGCCAGGGGATCCCAGCGTAAGGAGTCAGCATTGAGGACAACTGAGTTAGGAATGACGGCTGATCTACATTTGGGGCATATATCGAGCCTAGTAGTATTGCCTGACCATTAAGAGTCCCACGCACCAGAGTGTACCTGCCGTTAGGATCCGTCACCATACCCTCACAGACGAACGGGATGCCCGCTCTCACCCAGACTAGTGTACCCCTCGCGTGTGCAGAGTACACCGTGCCATACACCTGTCCCCTCCAGCGTTTGCGCAGCCTGTCTAGTTCCAGCTGTGTCATATGTGTCTCTTGTAATGAGGCAATTCCAACAGAGTGTCTCTGGAGGTAGGCGAAAATGGAGTAGCGCCGCGTGGGTGTGTGCATGCCGCGTATGTTCCACGTAACTATATTAGCCCGTGTCATTGCAAATATGCTTAGTCACTGGGGTAGTCGAGAGTGGGGCGTGTCGTGGTGTGCGAGGGTCATTGATATGTGCTAGTGCCTCGGTCTGCTGCAACAGAAACCATGATTGAACGAAGAACATCATAACAATTGGGGCGAACTTTGTGGAGTGTCCGTCCAAACCTCTGTAACAACTTAAAAGTACAGACTAATTCAGCGTGTTGCCTGAGGGGTTGCGCGCACGGATGATGTTTTACTGCGGCTATCCCCCGCATTCTCCTGTACGTAGTGTGCCATCTAGATAATTACCCAGAGAAGTATGGAGGTCCAGCCGGGTTCAGTGTTTAGTGATATCACGTGTGCACCCTCTCCCTGTGGCAATATACTTAGCTTTGCCGGGCATGTGCGCAGCGCCGCCGCATCGCTCCCTAATGAGTGAGTGTGACCACCAACCCTACAGGCCCGCCCACATTTGCAACACAAGAGAAGAACACATTTGTGTACAGCGGATCATCTACTTGCGTGAGCTGCCTGTGGCAGAGGTCAGCATATCAGTTCGTTATCCTATGATACCATCAGCAGTTTGCCGTGTCACCACTGGCAGGCAGAGGTCAGCCGATATTTCGGTTGAGGGCGACAATGAGCCACTGGCCACCAAGGCGTCTCTCACGCAAGAGTCTAAATGTTCCGTCGCATGTGGGGATCCAATGGTCGTGACCGCGGCTAGGGCATCTTCCCTCTCCCTTCTCATGTTCTCCGGACTCGGGGCTGCCACCCCCGGTTTCGCATTACGCCTCGACCCTCGGCGTCCGCGGCGTCTGTTCCTCCTGTCAGTGGGGTTGTTGTCATCTGGATCCGGGGGCCTTGTGCCCGTCCACCGTCCCGTCTCTGCCAACCAGTCCCAAGCCTCTGCAGGAGAATCAAAGAAGCGGGTCCCTTCTTTCACAACCACCCTCAGCCGAGCAGGGAATAAGAGTGAGTAAGGTAGTTCCAGTGCTTTGAACTGGAGCTTCACTGCTGCATAGTTGCTCCTGCGGCGTTGCACTAAAGCGGTGTAGTCTGGGAAGAGCATTACTTGGCTACCACCTACTCTGAGGCTGTCCATTTAACGCGTTTCCCGTAGTACCGTGTCTCTGTCCCTGTAGTTGAGTATCCTGAAGATGAACGGACGCGGTCTAGCTCCTGGCTGGGGTTTCTGCGCCGGCACGCGGTGGGCTCTTTCTACTACAAACTGCGTTGATAATGCGCCTTGGGGTAGCAGGCCCCGAAGCCAGCGCTCTGTGTATTGCTCTGGATTCCTGCCTTCCTCGCCTTCCGGCAGTCCCACCACACGGATGTTGTTGCGGCGGGAGCGCCCTTCCGCATCCTCTGCTCTGTCCTCCAGGGCAAGTATGCGATCTATCATGTCCTGCAACGCAGCTGCGTGGCTTTGAGTTATAGGCTGTAGATCTTTGAGTGCTTGACCTTGCTCTGTGACTTTTTCGGTGATCTGCATGCAGCAGTGTGAAGTCCGAGGTAACTTTATCTATTCGGGTTTCCAGAGAGGTTCTGGTGCGCTCTAAGGCAGCACTGATTTTCTGTACTGCAGCGAGCACTGAGTCCATCTTGGCTGCCAGGGCCGTAGTCGTGGGCTCCATCTCTCCCTCAGCTCCCATGCGTGTAGGATCCAGGCTGCTCGCGCGTAGAGGCCCCTGCTGCATCTTGGCACGCATCCGGCCCATCACGAGCTGTTGTGCCGTGGGCATCCGAGGCTAGCCGCTGGGGGCTGCTACGCTGGCAGTGGTGCCTCCTCGGAGGCTCTGAGCAGGTGTCTGAGTATCTCGCAGGTGTGAGCTTCTTCAGGCGTGCAGCCAGGCGGGGTCGCCAGTGGCAACCGCACTGCGTGTGTCTATCTACGCTCTGGGATGCATGTTATGTCCGTCAGAGTGTATGTGCAGTCTTCTTGTAGGGCAGGGCGTCTGGGTCTACAGCAGGGTGGTAGCCAGCATCACCCTCCAATGACGGGGCATCGTTTCCTCGTCTTCCCTCTCAGGTGTTCGGTGGCGGCTGTGTTTGGGCAGTTAGTTTGTGAGGGTCAGCGCCTTCCAGACCGCCTCGTATGTCTTCGTGTAAGCCTCAGCCCGTGTCGCCTCCCCCAATCGATATCGGGTAGGTCATCCTTAACTTTGTTCCCTTTGCTTTCAACGCCCTCCTTGTCAGCACGGTGCTCGTGTGCTTCCCAGGCCTCAGTTGTGGGGGTCTTTCACACGTTCCAGTCCTTCCCTGTCGGGCTACGCACCTCGGTCGGTTAAGCAGTTAGCCCACAGGCTGCCACAGATCACCGGTGCTTTTAGAGTCTAATCCAATCCTGGATCCGGTGCATGTGTTTTATTCAATTTGCTGGGTGCAGGAGTGCGCTGTGACCACCGCTGGCTGCTTCCCCGGGAGGCTAGGGGGGGGGGCCCCCTTGAGGGTCTCCTTGTCTAACCCCGGTGGCCCTACGGTGTCCCCCGACAAATGCAGTGTCCACTACTTTACAGTTGGAGCCTGGGTGCGTTGGAGTCCCGGCGATTGCCCCCACAGTGAGCACCACCTCTCTCGCCTCGACCTCTCCAGCGTACAGGTTTCACCTCCCCGTATTGAGGGCCTACTCACTGCACCGTCACTCACCAGGGGGGTATATCCGGGGCAGGGCTTCGTCTACTTTGGCCTCCCGGCCATTAGATCTCTCAACACTGCCGCAGCAGCCCAGACTCGCTCCGCTAAGACCCGCCTCGTTCCGCAGCGGCCCCCTGCGCTTCCCGTCGGCGAGGCCTTACCAGAAGTTCGATTATCTCCGTTCTTGCTACCCACGCCTCGGCTCCCTCGGCGTCCAGTTCAACGGGGTTCCAGGGGTGGGCGGCGTCTGCCGTGGCCGCACGGCCGTCACGCTTCTCCGCGCTGCCCCAGAGGCTCCGGCCAGTCCCGCGGGGACCCGACCCGCTCCGCAACGACTCTCCGCACCGCACACCCTCAAGGCCTCATCAGGGGGCTGTACGTCGCTGGATGCTCCCCGACAAGGTCAGTTCCCACATGTAGCGCAGCGTCCGGCACGGCCTGCAGCGCCGAACACGGCTTCACCTCTCTCGATGCTGGGGGCCCCATGGGGCACCGCCGTCCCCTCCGGTCTGCTATCCGTTGCCGCCACAGGGGCCGTCGTCTAAGCGCAGGCAGTCGCCCGTCATTCATGCACTCCCGCGCGCGGGCTCGCGGGCTGCCGGCTCCAGCTCTCCTCACCTCATCAGCCGTGGCCCCAGGGGGCCAAGCGATCCAGGATGTGCCGTCCCTCCGACCGCAGCGGCGTCACCCTTGGTGCCAGGGGCCGCGCGGGGGGACCGCCGCCTCAGTTCCCCCGCTGTCCTTCGTCGCCACGCTAGATGCTATCAAAGCGTGGGCAGCTACCTCACGCCGGCAAGCCCAGACTCCGCTCCTCGCAGTCCTGGCTGGCCGGGCAGCACAATACAGAGCTCTCCGACCGCAGCAAATCGTTGGCCGACTGGTCCCGCTGATATGCAGCGTGGATGGCTCACTTACAGGATAAATTTGCCGGATTCAAGGGGGATTTCAGTCCGAGCGTTAGGGACTTGCGTCCGCCATGTTGGCTGGCTAGCCACGCCCCCGTGTAGCAGGCACCTCATGGTACCTGCCACACTGTGTAGGGATGTTTAGGGGTGCACCATAGGTGCCCGCCAGACCCAAGTGCAGAGGCCACGGAGGGACAGGGGCCCTGCTAGAGGCCCTCAACGTCGCTTCTCAACAGCCTTTCCATGTCGGAAGGGCCGACATGGAATGCCTGTCGGAAACCAACATCATAATCCTGACAGCAGAAACGCCATCTTTAATGGATTATGGTGAGTTCCGATCGACAGACGGCTCATTGAGCCTGTCGGAAAGCATTGGTCGGGGTCCCTCCGACTGTGCCTCCGGCCGCACGCATCGTAATGCGTCGGTCGGACTGCAGCAGTAAATGGCGGTCAGACCGCAACTGACGAGCCGTCGGTTGTGGTCCAACAGCCATCGTAATAAGGCCCCTAATGCCAGAATGTGAGGTAACCACAACTTGTTTGTAGTCTCACAGCACTAGAGTGTGTGTCCAGGACTCTACATTTATATCAGAACTGGGAGCCTGGACTACCAATCATAGAGAATTAAGGAGCAGGATGAAATCGAGATCAGAAGGGAAATCCAAAGCAACTGATTCAAAGGGTTGTTGCTAAGAAATGGACAAATAAGAAAGAGAAGAACAAGTTGGATGATTCCTAAAATCAGACAAGATGGGTCCACCATGAGTATTGGAAAGTATTGTGTACCTGGGGATTTGTCTCAGCAGAGAGGAGAGAAACAAAAGAGGCACTGTCAAGTGGTTGAACACCCACCCACCTTGGCACGCGCTGCTGATACAATGGTCGGCTGGCCGTGCTTGTGAAGGGTGAGCAGGGCCAGGCCCCTTGGAAGGGTGTGCTGAGCAATTGCCCACTCTGTCCATGTCTTAAAATGGTTCTGCAGTCGAGCCAAAGCCAAACCAGTGATCTGGCTCATCCCTAAGTGCCAAAGTACATGCACAATCTTCAAAATATTTGGGATGTAAATTACACAAGCAAAATGTAAGAACATGATAAAGTTTTTATAATGTAAGAAGTGTTTCTTTAACATATGGTAGTGTTTTCCGCTTCATATACAATTAGACCACAGATTGAGCATGGGAATCAGTTACCTTTTGATACCAAGGAATTCATATCTACCATTACCCCACGGTTTGCAGTATGGAAATCTGGGCAGAGCGACACAGTACTTCTGAGGCCAGTTTGCTTTTTGGTCTTCTCATCTATTTTCCGTAATGTGCTGCGCGGCACTAGTGAAGATGGTGGTGCTTTCCCGGTTATTATATTATATTATTTTGAAAATCTTCCCTTACTCATTCCTCGTTCCTTCTTCAGACACCTCAACACGTTTGATGTGGGTGCTGGGGCTCTCCGTGCCATTTTGAGGCCTGAAGATCCCATCACTGGGGCTGATTTACATTTTAGGGTGAGGCGGCTTGCAGCCCCCCTCCCCAAACCATAAAATGGCCCTGGGGACCCCACGTCACCTGGGTCTGAAGCAACTTTTGGTTGCCGTAGTGCCCTGGTTCCACCGAGAACACCAAAAGCAATGATAGTCATTGGGGCTGCCGGGGCTCCTGCCTGCAGCCATCCAGGAAGCGATGGGAGCCGGATACATTTGTTTGTGCTTGCCTGGCAGGAGCAGATTTTCTCTGATCCTGCCGGACAGGAGCAAACCATTGTTTCCTGCCCGCAAGACCACGGGCTGGAATTTGAAGTTTTCACCATGCATTGCTAATTATCTAACATGTTATGTTCTATGACATCATTGATAAAATCATTGCAACATCTGAAATGACATCATTGATGACACCACCGTGCATGACAGGGCGTGTATTATAGTTACTTTAGGGCGCGAGTTATAGATACTTGAGATGAATATAACTGGTGAATTTCAGTGGTTTTGTTAGGTAGAATGGGAGTTAAGGTTAGGGTAGTACCTTAACCAGTTTCTTGCAACTATTTTGTTATGTTGATTTTTCAATTTGATTGTTACTGTGTTTCATTGTACTTGTTTTGGCTCAGGGAGTTTTAGTATGAGGGGGTGCCCTGTGTAGCCCTGTTAATCTCTAGAGCAGAGAAATATCACATTGTCTAGACTATTTCACCTCTGAGATGTGCTTAGCTCTTCATTTTAATCTGTTAAAGATTAATGAAATATGGCATGTCGTTTTAGCTTGTGGGGAGCTCTGACGGCAAAATCTGGAGAGATTACTTCACCAAATTACCCTAACCTGTACCCAGCTTCAACATACTGTCACTGGAACATCACAGCTAAGAATCGGGTAAGCTGCAGGACCAGATTTAGGCATGACCTTTTATTTGTGTCCCAGCTAAGATGCCACGTGATGCTAAACTCAGTGACTTTACTATTCCGTACACACCACTTCTGCGGAATTCTGGCCCAGTCAGACATTTCCTGCTTGAGGGATTGGCCCCTTCAGACTTCGCGTGCATGGAGGCGTCTTTCCCCATCACACTAAGGGCCTCATTTGTGAGGAATTGGTGTAAAGCAGCGCCGCAAGTCTTCTGGCTGCGCTGTGGCACGCCTAAGTGAAAAGGCAGGTATGCACCGTATTTATGAAATATGGTGCATTCCTGTCCTTTCCCTAATCGCTGGAGCACAATTTGCTGCCTAGCGTTAACGTAGACACTCTTGCGCAATGGGGCAAGCGTGCCTCAGTTGCAGCCAGGATTGTTATTGTGCAGGAAGGGGTAGAACGCAGTGCACATGAAAAGACGAAAAAATGAGGAGAAATAAAACACTTTCTACTTATTACGCCTGCTCTAGGAAAGCGTAAGGTTTTGGCGCTGCCCCAGGTTTACGTGAAAATCTGGGGCAGCGTCAAAGCCCAAGAGTGTTGCGTGGGCAACACCCATGACACGCCTCCCTGTCGCAGAGTAAGGCAATGCAGCAACTTGCGCTGCTTTGTCGTTGTCCATATCTATGAGGCCTATCAAAGCCTCGCAGAGTGGCTTTGCTTCACCTCATAGATATGATTGAGAGGCTTGCACCACCAGAGTGTCAAAAAAAGTGGCGCTCAGGCGGCGCAAGCCTCTCATAAATAAGCCCCTTAGTGTGCTTGAGGGAATCTTGCCCAGTTAGACCTGGCCTGCTTGAGGGAATATGGTCTGGTCACACCTGTTGTGCATGGGGGAATCTTGCTCAGTCAGACCTAGCATTGACTTAATTGTCTAGTCAGTCCTAGCGCGCTTGCTGGAATCTCGCTCAGTCAGACTTAACATGCTTGAGGGATTCTGCCAGGTCTTACCTACCCTGCTTGAAAGAATATGGCTGGTCACACCTAGCAAGATTGTAGGAATATGGTCCATCACACCTAGCGTGTTTGAAGGAATTTGGCCTGGTCAAACCTAAAGTGATTGCGGAAATCTGTCCAGTCACACCTAGCATGTTTGAGGCAATTTGGCCTGGTCAGATCTAGTGGTCATGAGGGAACAGGAATGCACTTTGTCCATAGCAGATCTGTTCCAGCAGTACTCAAGGGTACTCATTTATCCGCTTCTGAAATATGAATGGCCAAGAGGACCAACCATAATTCGAACCTATCAACTTCATGTCCACATACATTCTAGGCGTGAACACCTTTGTGCAGTGAGCTCTCCGAGCACCTTCATGTTACCGATTACACCAGCTGTCCCAACCCCGCCCCCTTCCTGACAGATGTACATCAAAAGACTGCTATGGCCCAATTTGTTTTTTTCTGTGTGATGTATAACTAAATTCAATGAACATTCTCTTCCATATGTACGCTGATGACACGCAACTCTACCTGAAAATCTCCTCCCCAGAAAATCTTATATCACTCAACACTACCCTCATGAATACTCAAAACTGGCTAACTGAGAACCATCTCCTACTCAGCACTTCCAAAACCGAATTCCTGCTCATTTCTCCTAAGAATCATACCCCCAAGTTAGACCTCTGGATGAACCATCTCACTGCCTTCAACTGCTCCCCCCTCATTATTGATTCAGCCAAATCTCTCGGAATCACCCTGGACAAGCATTTAAATATGAAGAATCATATTAGCGAGGTGTGCAAGGGAGCGAATCACCAGATGAGATTCCTCAGGAACCTCAAACCTTTCCTTCCACAAGCTGACTTCAAGCAGGTGGTCCAAGCACTGGTTTTGCCGAGGCTAGACTATGGCAGTGCTACGCTCTGTGGCCTCCCTAAATATACCTTGGCCCCACTGAGGGCTGCATTGAATGCTGCGGCCAGACTGACCACGGGCACAAAAAGAAATGCGCACATTTCCCCAGTCTTAAAATCTCTACATTGGCTGCCTCTTGAAGCTAGAATACAGCTAAAGATTGCCTGCCTGTCTCACAAAGCTCTCCATTTCAAAACCCCTAGGTATCTAGTCCAAAAGCTAGAACTATCTGGAGGTGGTAGACCCTCAATAAGTGCTAACTCCTTCCTCCTGAAACCACAGATCTTTCGCAAAAAGAGAACTTGTCAAAGAGATTTCTCCGGCTCTGCGCCGAGGATCTGGAACTCTCTCCCTCCTGAAGTACGCAGAATCACCTCCACGGTTGCTTTCAAATTGGAAGTAAAAAGATTCCTTATGAACAAGTTCTTACCTTAATTGGGTTTGGATCATCTGCTGTAAGATACTGAACTTACACCTTTACGTCTTGAATTGTTTTGCTATATTTCCTTAATTAATCTTTTCTTCCCCTCCCAGACTCGCTATTTTTAGCTTTGTAATGTTCTTTGATGCACCCTTTGTAATTGTTTCATTTGTTATGTATTTGACGCTTGTACATCCCTGATCATCTTCCCTCCCTAATTGTGAAGCGCTCTGATATCCCTCGGGATCATGTTCGCGCTATATAAAACTTTATAAATAAAATAAATAAATAACAGAGGACAACTCTTTTTTCATAGGTGTCCATAATATTTGTTGATTTTGCACTGGAACAGAGTCTCAATTGCCGAAAGGACTACATGTTGTTGGACGGTGGCCTTCAAATCCGCTCATACTTGCCCAACAACAAATACTGTGGAGTCATCAATCCCTATATGGTGATATCCTTCAGGAGCGCTGTGCAGGTGGTGTTCCTCAGTGACAGCAATATTCAGAGTAGAGGGTTCAGACTCACATATACATCAGGTAAGATGGCCGCAAGCTAGGCGAACCTTGAAGGATGAGATTGATTTATGAAAAGCAAACCCTTATTTTTATACAAGACCCCCTGTATTGAGTCTGATATGATTTGAAGTGAACAGCAAGTGGTTGGGGCAAGGGGGATAGTTTCTCTCTGTGGGCTGCACAGAGACCAAGGGCCAAATCAGTGCTTAATTTGTAAAAAAAAAAAAAAAAATCAGGGTCAAAAGTATTAACCAGCAGCCCACTGCCCCTTGCAAAACACCCATTGCCCCTGACAGCACTGCTACATGCCAGCATCAACACAGCTTCTAATCATCACAGTCCTTCAAGTGCAACAATATGGACTACCCCATGCAGCCCAAAGCTGTAAGAATGGTCTGGACACTGTGGGGCCGAGTCCGATCTCGGCCGGTAGGGCTCCGAATCGGATTCAGCTTAACCGGATCCGATTCGGAGCCCTATTTCCCGACCGATTCGTACGCGCGTCCGGGCGAGCGAGTACGATGCGAAATCGCCGACCGACTCGTCCGGGCGTCCCGACCGCTCCGACGACTCGTTCCCGGGTCTAACCGCACCGACCGACTCGACCTCGACTCACACCGCGCAATGGAGACGTTCCCCGGCCGGGTAAGTACGATGCGCGCCGCGAGCAGTCCGACCGAGCCGCGCACTCCGGCTCAAAAGAGCAGTCGGAGCCGTACTTTGGGGGTCCATGTCGGACCCCCCTGTACGCGTAGCCGCGCGAGTCGCACACAGGGGGGACACATGGGTCCCCCCTACACGTGCATGTACGGCTCGACCCGCATCGACACGCACACGCTGTAGGGGGCGCCCTTGTTCGCGTCGTGCCCATTGAGTCAATGGGAGCCCGTGTACGCATCGTACGACTGGCTCCCATTGACTTCAATGGGAGTCCGACCGAATCGAGTCCGATGGCATACGTGCGCATCGTACTCGTTCGGTCGGACTGCTAGAGTCCGATTCGGTCGGAAATCTCTCCGGGTCCGGCTCGGTCGGAGAGATTTCCGGCCCGAATCGGAATCGGCCCATGTGTGTGCAGGATACCCCTAAAACCCTACACCCCAAAAACATGTCTAATAGTACACCCACAGGTGGGTGGAATAGGGGCGGCGTTAACCTCAATTTCATGAGGCAATATGCCTTAAAAAAAGGTACAAACCAGCATACCAAAAATACAATGAATTAAGAAAGGACATATTCAATAATGAGTTGTAGGACAGAATGCAGAATTTAGAGGGATTTATTACAAAAATTCAAATGGTACAATACAGGAAAATTAGAATGTAGGTGCATTAAATCATTGCCATAAAGGCTCTCAGCGATAAGACAATACAGAATAATAGGCAGAATCAGAAATATTCAAAATCTCAAGTGAGCAAAAAAATCAGTAAAAAATCAACAGCATCCCTAGTAGCATAAAAAAGGTTTCTGTCTCACTCCCAAATTCAAGGGTTTATATAGGGCATCTTCTCATAGAACAGAATGAAAACTGTAGACTCGTTATGGTGTGAGCAAAAGAATACAATCTCACCAAATCAGAGCATTGAAATATTAAGCATCATACAGTGGTAAGAGTGTAAGCATTAACCCACTACATGAATATCAGTTCAGCCTCCTCTGACCTAATGACATCCAGAGATGTCAGAACAAACTACTTACATAAACAACAGTGAACTATTATGGATGAATGCAATACCATTTGCAAGTGGAAGAGCCTTGAAGAAGATAAAATACTGGGACCATGCTAGAGAGCTGTCTTCATGAACAGTGTCAATAAGAAATAGACAAATAAGACTTTGATTCACTATATACAGCAAAAATAATAAACCACGAATGTGACATCAAATTTGAACAAGATGGCATCGGGCCCTAGCTGAGGCCTAGTTAACATAAGGAAGCAAAATGCACTTCTGCAGGTCATAACAAAATTGTTTCAAAGGCAATAGCTTTATGTCACTTTACGCATGTGCATTTGAGTATAGATCCATATTCTGCACATCGCTAATAATGCACAAATGATATAAAATGCACTAAAACATCTACAAACTCCACCCCTGATTATTTTATAATCACTAAAACCCACAATTATTTATAATACAGTCTGCATCACTTTCTGCTTCTTGCATTTCAATTCTTTCAACATCTTCAGCTGATTATATACTCGATCTGTGGCATCTTCCAGTTCAGGTTCAACTCTCTTTCTTTTGAATGAAGCTCTTTTCTCCTTACTCCCACATTTTGAGAATATTAATTCAGAAAAATTGAACAAGTGGATCATACCCCCTCCCAAACTATCAAACCACTCACCAAACTTACTAAAACCCTTTACTGCTTCCCACAAGCCAAAAGCTTTGAATTCTCCAGAAATATTAGTTCAATTAGCAGCATATGCCCCTATAGGATTACGGTTATCGGAATGAAGGTGCAGCACTCTCTTACCTTCAATACCTTGCCACCTTCCTTTGCAAGAAGGATATCTAGCGCTAAGCAGTTTTGTATAAACATCGCGGATAGCATTTAATTAATTATTTATTAGTGTTAGAGCACCAGCAGTATTGGAAGCAAGCTGATCAACAAGCGTAGATAATCTTCTAATTCTCACATCATTCATAGCCAGACCAATGGATGGAATCACAGCCCGTAATGCATCTAGCACAATTTGCCCAAAACCACGTTTTACTCTCTTCAAACTCATTCACATCACTCAACTCATTCACATTGTAAACCCTAGGGAAAACCAGAGCAAGATAGCTAGAGCCCACCCAATTATGAGTAGGTTGACATAAGCAGTCTTACAACACACATAATAAATTCCTCTAATTATTAGTTCCTCACCAACCAGAAACTCACCACTAACAACATAACTTCTTTTACACTCACTCTTTTCCACAAACTCTAAGGGCATACATCATGTAGGCCCATGAAGCATAATACATAATTAATCCTTTCTCTCATGCTTCATTCTGAAACTTAAATGAAAGTTTGAGGGAGGGAGCCTGTATCGACTTTTTGGATAGTGTCGCTGGATAATGAGGGGATCTCCCAGGGAGGTACACTGGGTGGAGAGTATAGTGGGAGAAAACAAAAAAACAAAATAAAGTCCTCTTTCCCAACTGTTTGAATATGTCGTGCTCTATGAGGAAGATTAGGCCATTAAGATAGGGGGATGGCAAGCCATTAGAAATCAAAATAAAGCCTTGGAACGTAAAGAGACTTTACACCCGTACACGGCAGAGAATAATCTGCCAGCACCTGAGAGATAGCGTAGCACAAGGTTTTATACTTCAAGAAACAACAGATTTCCACTCAGTGTAAACATTTGTTTGGAACGCAGGGTTGGGTTAATCAGGTAGCTTGAATGATCAAACAGTCTGCTCACGAGGTTTGGCCATTATTTTTAAGGAGCAGAGCTACTGGACTACAAAACATGCACATCAGGCAGGTGGATAATAGAGAAACAGTCGAGTAGACATGGTGTTTTTACTTGTGCTGGGCTTTAAGGCCCTAACTGTGATT
Organism: Calotriton arnoldi; assembly: GCA_963921515.1. NCBI lineage: Eukaryota > Metazoa > Chordata > Amphibia > Caudata > Salamandridae > Calotriton > Calotriton arnoldi. The sequence goes on from CAWUFW010000628.1 coordinate 1,255,694, forward strand.
ACACATCACATTTGAACACCCTAGCTTTAAACCTTCTAGACTTGCCCTCCCCTGTACTTATTGGAGGTGATTTTAATGTTCTGTTTAATAGCATTTTTACTAATTCCTCAAAAAGTCATGTACAGAATAATCCTCAAGTTGGGGAAACACTTAGGAATCTGAATTCTGATCCTGGGCTTTGTGATGTTTAGCGTAAGAAGCAAAGAACCATGAGAGAGTACACCTTTTATTTTAAGAAATACAGTCACTACTCACAGATTGATCTTGTTTTTGCAGATAGAAGGCTCTTAGGTGAAATAAGTGACATAACCCACCTACCAGCTTACAGTTTAAACCACTCGGCAGTGTCAATAACCCTTAGATTCAAGAGTAGCTGGATTAGGTCTAGGTGGACAGTAGATCGGACTATCTTACTGGATACCAAAATAGAGAAAGAACTGGAGGGGGAGACAAAATTTTATTCTTTCAGAATAATCTGGGATCAACTAACCTGATTATGGTTTGGGACGCCTTTAAAGCATATATTTGGGGCATCATCTGTAAAATAGGTAGTAATAGGTGGAAAAAAGCTCAAGAGGACACCCAAAGGCTTGAGGAGGAGACTGGAGAGGGCCTTAGCGATGTGAAGTGTAGAGGAGGAGAGATGTAATATCTTGCAGGAATTGGAAGAATGGCAGAAAGCTTATAGACAATTAATGGAAGGTAATTACAGAACGAGATGGTAAGCTAGTAACATTTCTCACTTTGAATATGCAAAAAGGTGTGGTCATCTGCTAGCATGGAAGACGAGGGCAGATAGAGGGAGGAATCAGATCAGCAAGTTAATAATAGATAACAATGGGAATACATAATATGGAAGAGATACAGTCACATATGGTCAAAATATTTCAAAATCTCTACTCAGAAAGTGTTACAGTAGACAACACAAACATAAGGAATGGCTGCAGGAAAGGAAGCGACCTAGTCTACCGGAAATTTAGTCTCAAAATCTCCAGAGCAACATTACTCTTGATGAGATCCTGCGCCACATTAAAAAGTCAATGAAGGGGTTACGTCCAATATTGGTGGCCAGGTGGGGCGTGAATAAAGTTTTACAAAAAATAGAACCTGGCAACCATTTTTCTCTTGCTGTTATTTATTTCAGCAGGCTGAGGGCCAATATACAAAATCCTTGCTCCTGGCTAAATTATTTCACCATGGTTTATACATTTTAAAGAAACATTTCAACAGTTTTATAAGTCTGAAAACATGAGGTGATACACTGTTTAGTCCTGTGCAGACAGTTTCAATGGTCAAAACATAAAACTTTCATAAACAGTACATTTATCAACTGAAACAATAGTGCTCAAATTCAGTGCCTGTGTGAATCATACAAACTTTTGTGAAATTACACCAGTTTATCATTTGTACATTTATTTGATTGAGGAGCACTATCACTCAACCCAATGGGTTTCCCCTTTTAGAGAGTTGCTCGCCTCGAGGAGAGTATTCGGTATCTGAGGGGGTAAATCAATGTTCATGGTCCCTCTACAGAATCTGTGATTAATTTACTCAATCTCCATCAAGGTAGAAGAAAAAGAAAGTGCTGACGCGTTTCAAATCCCTGTTTTACTCAAGGGATTATCTTCAGGGCAATAACATGGTGTAATCTGTAATTAATAAAAAGAAAAATAATAATATTCAGTACTTTGTGTCCCTTCTCTCTATCGCTGCTTGTTTTGTTTTAAATAAAGTTGTGGTACCTGAGTAATACTGATGAACCGTCTTCCTGACTGCAAAATCAATTTTGTTATATAGGTTCCTTTTGTTGAGTTGCTGTCAATTTTTAAACAACTCGAAATAATGAACAGACAATGTTGTTTGTTCATATATTTATACTAAGCAAATAAGACGTTTCGCAAAAGAAGAGATTTCGTTTTGGCTTACTTGTGGAACTGCTATGTGTCCGGTCATATTTGTGATGCAGCGTGCCTCTCGGTTACACTGTAAGCTTGTTGGACAAGAAATGCCGATTTATGTTGTGCTCGGGTTCAGTTCAAGGACTTCTACAATAGTGAAAGGCAACATTGTGTCTTGTTACTAATATTCTGACTGAAATAGCTTGATTGAAATACAGAGTGAGAATCATGCCTCGGAAACTTACTCGAAATTGAAACATTGTGTCCAAGTTCTATTCTGTTTAGTCTAGGTCTGTGTGAGCCCGCGGTGACGATATTTAGTCTGAAACGGAAGAGGGGAACATCGTTTATGTAACCTGTTTGTCCAAACTGCGGGGGCTTCGTTGATTTACAACCTCCCTGCACTTACTTTGAATGTACTCGATGAGCTTTACGGGCATCTTCCAAGATTCACTCTCACTGCCAGCCAGTTCCTTCGTGTCTGCTTCTCGGTTTACCGCGCGTTTTTTTCTCCTTTTTTTTACTCTTCAACAGGAAGTGCTTTGTTTGGTGTTGTGTGGGTAATGTAGTTCGAAGTGTTCCTTAGTTAAAATTACCTTCCGCATGTCAGATCTTGTTGTTGATTCTTTCAATTGTTCAGAGATGTGATGTTAATTTGTGGCTTTATTTAATTCTGACATTTTTGTTTAACCCTTTCTGGGTACAGTTGAATTTTAGAATTAAATATGCCTCTTTTTTCAGTAACATGGTTTCTACATTGCCACCCCGTGGCGGTTGTTTCAGTGCTGATAGTACTGTCCATAAAAAGTATTTTTCTGAGTGCTTCTTTTCAAGGAAATGAGACACCAAAGAGGCTGTCAGTACTTGCTTTTTAATCCTAGAGCAATGTTGCACTATCCTTTGGTTTATTTGTTGGTTTGTTTTCCCTATATATAGTTTAGGGCATGGGCACTGGATTGCATAAACTGTGTTCTTAGTTTTACAATTTGAAAACTCTTTGTGAGTCCATTTTATTGAATCATGCGTGAATTCATAACCTTCAATTGTATTTTCGCAAACCGAGCAATTGCCACATTTATGATGGCCCTCGATAGGTCTCATATTCCATTGTGCTCTTAAGTCTTTTTTCTTGGTGGACGATGTGAAATCTGTCCTTATGATTTTTTGGCCAATACTTTTGTTTTTTTTCATTGCGAACAGTGGTCGTTCAAATGGGCATTCTAATTGCGTCAGGAGATGCCAATTTTTCAAAATCATCTGGCGGTATTTGTTGGTGTGTGGACCAAACATGGAGACGCAAACAAGTTTGTCTAAAGGTTTCTTTTCTTTTTTAATGAGCAGCTCTTCTCTTGGCGTGTACCATGCCCTTTTTGTCGCATGTTTGAGCATTTTCCGAGGGTATCCTCTGTCTTTGAGTTGGTCGCACAATACCCCTGCATTAATCGGTTTGCGAAAATACAATTGAAGGTTATGAATTCACGCATGATTCAATAAAATGGACTCACAAAGAGTTTTCAAATTGTAAAACTAAGAACACAGTTTATGCAATCCAGTGCCCATGCCCTAAACTATATATAGGGAAAACAAACCAACAAATAAACCAAAGGATAGTGCAACATCGCTCTAGGATTAAAAAGCAAGTACTGACAGCCCCTTTGGTGTCTCATTTCCTTGAAAAGAAGCACTCCGAAAAATACTTTTTATGGACAGTACTATCAGCACTGAAACAACCGCCATGGGGTGGCAATGTAGAAACCATGTTACTGAAAAAAGAGGCATATTTAATTCTCATATTCAACTGTACCCAGAAAGGGTTAAACGAAATGTCCGAATTAAATAAAGCCACAAATTAACATCACATCTCTGAACAATTGAAAGAATCAACAACAAGATCTGACATGCGGAAGGTAATTTTAACTAAGGAACACTTTGCACTACATTAAACAAAGCACTTCCTGTTCAAGAGTAAAAAAAAGGGAAAAAAATGCACGGTAAACCGAGAAGCAGACACGAAGGAACCAGCTGGCAGTGAGAGTGAATCTCGGAAGACGCCCGTAAAGCTCATCGAGTACATTCAAAGTAAGTGCACGGAGGTTGTAAATCAACGAAGCCCCCGCAGTTTGGACAAACAGGTTAAATAAACGATGTTCCCCTCTTCCGTTTCAGACTAAATATCGTCACCGCGGGCTCACACGGCCCTAGACTGAACAGAATAGAACTTGTACACAATGTTTCAATTTCGAGTAAGTTTCCGAGGCATGATTCTCACTTTGTATTTCAAACAAGCTATTTCAGTCAGAATATTAGTAACAAGACACAATGTTGCCTTTCACTATTGTAGAAGTCCTTGAACTGAACCCGAGCACAACATAAATCGGCATTTCTTGTCCAACAAGCTTAAAGTGTAACCGAGAGGCACGCTGCATCACAAATATGACCGGACACATAGCAGTTCCACAAGTAAGCCAAAACGAAATCTCTTCAGTTTCGAAACGTCTTATTTGCTTAGTATAAACATATGAACAAACAACATTGTCGGTTCATTATTTCAGGTTGTTTAAAAATTGACAGCAACTCAACAAAAGGAACCTATATAACAAAATTGATTTTGCAGTCAGGTAGACGGTTCATCAGTATTACTCAGGTACCACAACTTTATTTAAAACAAAACAAGCAGCGATAGAGAGAAGGGACACAAAGTACTGAATATTATTATTTTTCTTTTATTAATTACAGATTACACCGTGTTATTGCCCTGAAGATAATCCCTTGAGTAAAACAGGGATTTGAAACGCGTCAGCACTTTCTTTTCTTCTACCTTGATGGAGATTGAGTAAATTAATCACAGATTCTGTAGAGGGACCATGAACATTGATTTGCCCCTCAGATACCGAATACTCTCCTCGAGGCGAGCAACTCTCTAAAAGGGAAACCCATTGGGTTGAGTGAGAGTGCTCCTCAATCAAATAAATGTACAAATGATAAACTGGTGTAATTTCACAAAAGTTTGTATGATTCACACAGGCACTGAATTTGAGCACTATTGTTTCAGTTGATAAATGTACTGTTTATGAAAGTTTTATGTTTTGACCAGTGAAACTGTCTGCACAGGACTAAACAGTGTATCACCTCATGTTTTCAGACTTATAAAACTGTTGAAATGTTTCTTTAAAATGTATAAATCATGGCGAAATAATTTAGCCAGGACCAAGGATTTTGTATATTGGCCCTCAGCCTGCTGAAATAAATAGCAGCAAGAGAAAAATGGTTGCCAGGTTCTATTTTTTGTAAAACATTAATAAGTCAAGCAGGGGGAAAGCGGCCGGCCTGGACTCACTACCGGCTGAACATTTCAAGTCCTCGTGAGATGTATTAGCCCTAATCTGGAAAGATATGGTCAATGAGATTTATTATTTTAAAGCAGAGGTTCCGCTGTCTGAAAGAGCCCATCATCTCTCCTATTCAGATGCCCAATAAGGGCCGCAAAATGGCAGAATCTTATAGACCTATCTCAGTCCTAAATTACGCTTATAAAATATTTGCAGCCATCCTTGTTCCCAGGCTTGCAAAATACATTACTCACATCATACAACCAGATCAGAAAGGTTTTATTGCAGGGAGGGAAATCAGTGAGCTGACGCATCTAGCCATCTCTATAATTGACTTAGCTATAACAAAATCTGAGCCTCTGGCCTTGATAACAATAGATGCCGCCAAGGCATTCGATAGGTGAGCTGGGCCTTCATATTGGAAGCAATGGTGTGTTTGGCGTGCTCAGTAAGTTTATCACAGTGATAAAGCATCATCGCTGCTAATGATAATTAATTGGTCCTTAACAAATAAGATCTTTATTGCCAGAGGCACCAGACAAGGATGTCCTCTCTCCCCCTTGCTTTTTGATTTACATCTAGAACCACTAGCCCGATTTTTCAGGGAAGATGAACAAATAATGCCTTTTACATTTCAGGGCTTTAAAAAGAAGATCGCTCTGTATGCTTATGACATTATACTCTACATAAACGACCCAAATTGGACCCTAAGGTGAATGATGAGATAACTGATACTTTCGAGGCTATATCAGGTTATCAGATAAATAAATCTAAAACTGAAATCATGGACTGAAACCTTGGTTATACACCTCAAGGGAGTCAACTTAAGAAACCTGGGTATGGAAATCCCGCAAAAACTAGAGGAGATTCCAAAGGTAAATCTAAATAGAGTTAAGAAAGAAAGATATATGGCCTATGCATTTGACCGCTGCAATCTCTTTAGGTTGTTGTATTCCTTCCAAGAGAACAAGAATATAGGAACCATTCCTAATGGGAGTACCAGAGGATGACAAAAAATCCCTTAGTGACCATAGCTGCCCGAAATCATGTACCACTCTAAATCCATATTGACTGTCTGTGTAAATTGTCATGCTTAATTCATCTGCTCGGCTTTGATCTCTTGTCAGAGCAATCAACCCTGCCACTTGTGCTGAAATTACGTCAGACAAGTATGATGCTTCGATAATTTCAAAAATGGAACAGACTGCATAAGCAACTTTTAATGCTCCCTGATGGTCTCTTAAACAAGAACCATCTACAAACCTGATCAGATCAGCCCTTTCAGGTGGAACATCTTGGATGTCTGATCTTGGCTTGGTACACAATTTTGTCACCTTAATACAATCGTGGTCTGGATCTTCATCATGGTCCACATCTTCATCACTGTCTTAAATCGGTAGCAGTGCTGCAGGATTTAGGGAATTGCACCCTCAAATCGAAACTTTTTCAGTTGTTAACAATACCTGCTGATATCTTGTGAGCCGGCTTTCATATGCTGAGTAATGGTGCGAATCAACAAACTTTCAACTGAATGAGGAATAAACATAATAAGTGTATGACCCATTACAATTCCTTCACTTTGCTCGATTGCAAGGCAAACAGCTGCAACCACCAGGAAGAGCTACAGCTACTGGATCTAAAAAAAGAGGCCTCATGTTTTTTGGTAAATATCGAAACCAAGTACCCATTCTTTCAATGACAAAAAGGAAACATTCTTTATCATAATCGGGCATTCTGAGGGCAAGTGCACGATATATGTTTTCTGTTAATTCTCCGATGGCCTTTATGCATTTGTCACCAAATGGCACCAGATCCTTGATATCAGTATAAGTTAGACTTATCAAAGGCTTCACAGTCAGGAAAAATCCACTGACAACAGTAACCAACTTCTCCCAGGAACATCCTCACCTCTCTCTGGGTGGTTGGAGGATTAATCTTCAAGATGGTAGAAATGCTTTATTTTGCTTTATTTTGAGACTTTCTTTGTCCCCTTCTCAAGATGAATCACTTCTCTTTTACAGTACTGCATCTTTGTGGAAGAGACTTTTTGACCAGTTGACTTAAGAGTGCAAATTTATCTAGTTTGCAGTAACCCTGGGCGGAGTTGGCGGAGTGCCACTACACGAAGTTCCACGGAGTTGGAAAAAACTCCGTGGAACTCCGCTCCGCTCCCCTCCACCCTCCCTAATTTAATTATACCAAGAAAAAAAGGCGCCACAGCCGGTAAGTGCCTTTTTTTCTTGTTATAATTAAATTAGGGAAGGTGGAGGGGCCAGCTAACTCTGCTCCACTACGGAGTCGGAGTTTTGCCTGAACTCCGCGTTCTCAACGGAGCGTGGAGTAGGCAAAACTCCGTAAACTCAGCTGGCGGAGCAGAGTTTTTCACCAGGGGTTAGTTTGCAGTCCTCTTTTCTCCTTGATGCCACTAACAGCTCATCAATGTGTTGGACCACAACCAAGTGACAGGGTAGCTGAAAACTTAAATAAATCTTTCTTTAGTATCTCACTAAAAATTGAAGGTCATTCAGTATACCACTGTGGAATTTGACAGCAAACGCGAACTTTATTTTGTAACCAAAATGCAGAAAGTTATTGACTATCATCATACAAAGAAATGGGAAAGATCACTTATAAGTCATTGAGTGGATACCATTCTAAATTCATAGGAATCTGAAACAATATCACTGCAGGATATGGTACCACCGGACAACGTGAGGTAACTATTTGGTTTATTTTACGAAGGTCCTGCACTATCCTTAACTCCTGTTTTTTAATGCCCATTGCAGGAGAATTGCAAGGACTACCAATCACCTCCCGTAGAACACCTTCTTCTATCATTTTGTGTATGATAGGCTTTGTTCCTTCTTCTGCTCCTTTTGAAGGTATATATTGCCTAATTCTGGGCGAAACACCATTAGGTTTGACTTGAATTTTGACTGGTTCTGCAAATTTTATCAATCCTATTTCTTTTCCTGTAAAATCTCATAGCTCTTAATTTGACAGTATGTCTTAGATCCAGAGGCAGGTCTTCTATTTTTCAGAACTGAGAATAGCTGAACTCTAGTCTTATGATTTTATTTTAACCACTGAATCTACATCATGTGTTTGAATTGCGACACAGCTCATCTTGCAAAGCAAGTCTCTGCCAAAGAAATTAGCAGGACTCGAATCACACAATATGAACTATTGGCTGTTTTCCATTGACCCTATTTTAACTGCGACATCTTCTGTAACCTGATTAACAATCTTTTTGTTGCTAATGCCTAAAATTTGGACCTCGTTTTCGGAGAAGAGTAGATTTGGGACCTCAACAGGTAGCACCAGTATCAATCAATAATGTTTCATCATGGCCTATCACCCCACCATCGACATATGGGCCACTGTGGTCTACCTCTAGGATTGAACCAAGCATGCATTTCTCCTCCCACCTCAAGCACCATTATTGACAATTTGTCTCTGATGAAAACTGGGCGAAAACATAACTCAGAATCTATGGATTCTGTTGGTACCCTCGATTGTAAGGCAGTTTGCTTCTCTTGTTTTGCTGCAACCCTGGATCTGTGGGAATATTTGTATGGAATTGCCCATGATTTTGCACATTCTGCAGTAGGAGTCTGTCGGGTTGGGGCAACAAACTGTGTCTGTACTGCATCTAATTTGCATTTCGCTGTATCTAGAGAACACAATCATTCTGTATTTGATCCGGATTCTTTCTAGCACTTGCACTTCTAGTGTCCAATTTTCCACAGAAATAACAAGCAGTGCTCTTCTTAAGGAAATTCATATTTGCATTCACTCCAGAATTATTCACATTTGCTCTGCATGAACCTTGAGTCTGCACCACCTGATTTCCCATTTTGTCACCTTGCAAGGGATCCATTCATTTCAAAACTCTCAGGCTGCACAAAATCAGAATAAGAACTCATGATCTGATTTCTATAGTTTCTCAGAATCTATTTTGTCTTCGCAGCCATCAGCATTTTCTTAATCATTTTCTGCTTCGTGTCAAACGAGTCCCTACGATATTTGGCATATTTCAAAATCTCATCAATACTTTTGCCAATACATCACACTTTGCGGAATATGAGAAGTAAGCTCCGAACACAAATCCAAAACAAAAGCCAATACGAATTAGCTGATACCTTCTTCCTCAGCCTCTTAAGCTTTGCTATATTTTCTGGAAATCTGCATAAGGCTTTCATTGTAAGCTTGCACCCAGCCTTTCATCTCTTGTGCATCCCCCTTATCTTTGCCCAGTGCACCTTCTTCACTTGCACTTTCTTTTTTAGATGCTCTGTCATTGCTCTTTATTTGTCAGCAACCACCTCAGCCCATGCATTATCAGGTTGAACCCTAGATAGAACTTCAGTCAGCCAAGCAACAGCAGCCTTACAGTTCGTCCACAAATCACTTGGATCAACTATTTCAAATACTGTATCCAAAGCATCTTCAAAATTGTCACCAATCTATGAACTTCTTTGTACGACTTGTCAGTCTCCTCTCTCAGTTGTGGGAAATTCACTGTAAGGCCATAGAGATCATCCCTACACCAAGGCGCATGCAAATAATACCCTCCATGTAGTTAGAGGAAACTGTGCCTCCATTTCTGATTCTGAATCACTCATAATCACCTTGATTTTCTTGCCTGCCTCAGTTATTTTCATTTTAGCGGTAACTTTCTTTTTCCACTTCTCTTTGTATTTCAATATATCTCTCTAATTTCTAGTAGGCTCAACCAAATCTTTAATGTGAGCTTGTAAAGCCACCAGACCCATTTCCTTTATTCATGCTTCTCTCAAATCCATTTGGTAATTCCTCTGTAAATTTCTTGCCCTGCTTATATCAACCATGTATTCTTCAGTTAATTCCTCAAGTTTATCATATGCTTCATTCACCCGCCTTGCTGCATCTTTTGTCAGAGATCTCATTTCATCTACATGCTGTGACAGTCTATTTAAATCAATAGTTCCCTAAACAAGTTCTCCAAATTCAATCTTTAAGAGTCCAATATTAACAGTTCTCTCTTTTGGAAGTGTGCTAGACACTGCAGAAGCATCATTAGGCACAGCACCAGAGACAGCTGTAAGCACAGTATTAAAGGCAACAGCAGAGATATCACTACTAGTACTGGGATAACTTTGCCTTGTTATCAATGTACTCTCTGGAAGCACTTGCACTCACATTTGTGCCAATTGCATTTGTATTTGTTATTGCAGGCGGCGTCAATCCTTCTGCCTTCGTACTTGGTTCACCTGCTGACCCCAAGTCAGGTCTCTTTGTTTGTCTACGTACGAACACTATGGTATATGGAGGAGGTCTAGAATTAAAAAGATCATTTAAAAAGTTATCCTCTTCTGAACCCTTTAGTTTGCCTTGCTTTTCTTTGTCGCTTACATCAACTTTCTTTGTCTGTTGTCTTATTGACTATTGCAAGGCTAACTCTCACCCCTTTTGCCATATCCTCCATCCAACATCTTTCCTGATTGTCCCACTTGGTTTCTAACCACTGTCTAAATTAACCTTTCACCTGTTCTTCATTTTCTTTCGCTCTTTCTCTGTAGCCATTACATCACATTTGAATTGTGTAGGTCTAATCAGTGGCTTCCACTCATTCATTGTTTACCTCAAGAAATTCAACTTCCTAATATTGAAGGTACCGTCCAAAAGAAATTGCAAGTCCTTGTCACCAGAGGTATACTCATGCCAGTCCTGAATCACAGTACACGTATAAAGCCTAACTTCTGTCAACATTTTGTATGCAGGCAAGCCCTCTGGAGGAACCTTCTGACCCTCTATAGCAGGTACGCCAGGGACTTTAGGCTTTTTCATAACCACACCCATTATTCTCACTCAAAATAATCTAATAACGGCACAAAAGAAGTAAATGAACAACAACCATCTCAGCGCAGCTATGCTAAAGGTCCACCAATGACAGCGCGACTACAGCGGCAACCAACCAATGACAGTGTGACTTTGTGGTGGCATCTCACTAATCCCAGTGCGGCTCCTTAGCTGTATAATCAATCGCAGCGCAACCCTTTACGTGAATGGAAAAACCAATACTCAGCCCTTTCTTTTCACCAAACGCAAACAAAATAAACAACATAAACCTTGTCTGCTCAACCTAAAGAGAAAATCAGCAAGTTAGATGAAAAAACTCTCGCAAGAAGGGAAAACAAGAAAGGTACCTCGCTGCTCTTGTCAAGTACAGTTCACATAAAAAGCAGACTCCCGTCCAGCGGGAATACTCCTCCGGCTGGTGTACTTACTCCTATGGACTGAAGAGCAAATGACACTAACATATTATTTATTTAGGTTGACACACAAACCCTGAAAGAAAACTGGTTATTAGGAAGAATCCCTATCTGTGTGAATGTGGTGCCTCGCAAATCACACTACAATTGCAGACAAGTGCAACAACAATATCATGAGATCTGGGATTATGACGAATCCGATTACATAATCCACAAATGAAAAAACCAAAGCCCTCTACTCAAATCGCAATTAAGACAAGTATATCAAAATCACAGTAATTAAATGACAAATTGAACGGAGGATCAACAGCGCATAACGAAAAATCTCACATGCAGCAATATACACGCAAACCACACTCTCAACTACACAACCCACAATGCATGACCAGCACACTGAACATTCTTAGTCTCAGGAATCATTCCACCTCACTAATACTCACAATTCTTTGCTCAGGAATAGTTCTGCAGCACCAGGAACTCAGCAAATAATCCAAAGGAGTACTTGGGGTTGTAGACAGGAAAGCTGTTTAGGGATGGGGCAAACATTAGTCTTTAAAGGCACCCCCTTATTATGAAACCATCCTCTTCAATAACAATTTTGTGTGCGCAGGGTACCCCTAAAATCCTACACCTCAAGTTAGACCGTTCATGCTCTATCCACCAATGGGTGTACTTTTGAGGTGTCCTTTGAGGTGTAAGATTTTAAGGGTACCTTGTGCCCACAACACACTGGTATCATTAAATTTTATACATTTAAAAAGCACACAGAGAGGCAACACAATATTTAAAAAATGCACAAATGCACAGTGAGTGAATCAATCCAGACTCTTCAGTAGTATGCGGTATATTCTTTTTAATGTCGCAAGATGATTGAACACAGCAGCCGCAATACAGCCAACGCGTTTCGCCCCAATGGGGCTTCCTCAGGGCTGCAAAAGCAACATGAACAAAATAAAATATTCTATTATAGACATACCACAAAGTATAATTAATGCATCAATGATGTCTAATACTACCATATAAATTAAATATTCGTAAAAATTGCCAAAACTGGCAAGAATATCATCTTATTAATGCCAAACATTAGTAGATCGAGTTCTACTGACATTGACAACAAAAACAAACAAAAAAAGGAGAATAAACCAGAAAAACCCAAGAAAGAAATTAGAAACACCAAGTGAATATTGTTATTCTCAAGAAAAGCCCGACATATAAGCCAATAAAAAGAATTAGTCTATATTATTAATTTCAAACAAAGTTCTAAACAGACTCCAACGGTTAGAGACATCAGACCACACCTACACAGTGCCTGACACAACCTTAGCGCGCAAACACACTAAGGTATATGTCCCATATACCCAGAAGAAAAAAGGACCACGCTAAAACCTCACCAAGATAGGAATCCTCCAATCTTACAGTGATCACTGACGTACCACAATCACTGCTTGATACACTAAAAAATATAAATGGTAACACACGCAACATATCAGTGAAATGACGTTACTTTAATTTACAAGACACCAAATAATCAAAATAAAAATATGATTCAAAATACCTTTGCAACAGTACGTAAATCTTTCATCAGTTCCCAATAATGGATATGATAAATTCCTCAATTTATTCGACACTTAAAATCAGTGGTTCCCAATTGCTGCAAAAAATGCAAAAAAGTACCTCTAATGTACCGCATGTATATGGAACTCATTTAGACATATACTATTAACCACAGCATCCGCCTTCATTTACCTTAAAATATGTGAAATCCGCAATTTATTTTGCGAATCCAGGTTAATATTTCTCGTATGTTCACTATGATAGGTGATATCATTAAATTTTAATGTGTTTTGGAATGGTAAATATTCTGATGGGCTCACCTTAGAAACAAACAGTGCCACCATGTGATGGACTTTTATAAGTGCTAGTGTTGAGAATTAAGTGTCGATACTGAGCACCAGCAACCCCTGGCTCAAATTAAGCAATCAGCCAAGTTAAGGAGGGTTTGTAATGATGCTAGCATGGTGTTTACAGAACAATTGGTGACCCAAATTGGAAGTTACCTGTGGGTCTTTGTTAGGAGCATCCAACGTGGGCCAGGATCGCTTGCTCCGTGCCAGATTTTCAAGATGATATGATTGAGCTACATTTAAACACATTGGGAGTGGGACATTGTGGGGCCTATTCATAAAGGAAGTTACAAGTGTATGAATTGTACTATCCACGTACTGCCTCACATACTCGTAAATGCTTTTGCGAATTGGCCCCAAAATGTCTCACATCTATGGTAAGTATATCTTTTTCCTTTTATTGACACCAATAATATCAAAATGCTAAATATCTATGAAATGAAATGAAATTCGTACTTGTAAAGCGCACTTATACCCCCAAAGAGGTGTCCTGGCGCTGTACGCATACCGCTGTGGAACCCTTCCTGGCTTTTCCCTGTGAAATGTCCACTCCTGGGCACCCCCAGGGTGAAGCCAGGCATCCCAGCGCTGTTGGGGCCGTTGTGGAGATTAAGCAAGCTATTGCCCAGAGTTGCAGAGTGGGACCCATGATTAGAATAGGCACCGAGGCGAGAATTATCAGGTCCGAGGAAATTGAGCCCAAGACCCGCCGAGGCGGGAATTGAACCCTGGTCCCGGGCCAGATCTCTGCATCAGGGTCTGCCGCTCTAACCATTGAGCCACACTTCTCCATCTATTACTTCAATATTGTTGTTTCAGGAATATTGATTTAATATTTCTTTGTAATAATGTGCAACTTATTTTATTATTGTTCATTTAAGTTGTTTTTTTATTTTGTTTTTATTGAGATGTTTGTTTAATAATTTTTTGCTTAATAGTTTTGTTGTTTTGGGGAGGTTATGGATTTTATTGGGAATTTGGGTGGGTAGTGCTTTAAAGAAATGTTTTAAATTAATTTTTATGCATTACATTTTCTATACTTTTATTACATTTATAAAATTATTTGTGTTTTAAAATTAACGATATTTTTTGGAATGTTGTCATTTGTAGGATTTTTGATGGAGAAAGTTTTTAAATAATGTTTTAATACATTTGAAGTTAATTTTGTTATGTTATTTTGCATTTGTTAACTATTTGAATATATATTGTTTTGGTTCACGTTTCAGGTTTTTGGGTTTATTAGGGGTTTTGGGTGGGTAGTGTTTTAAAATATATCAATGTAATTTTTGTAACTTAAATATCTGTTTATTTTTGTTTGTTAAAACCTTCATATAAATTATTTATATTGATTTATTTTAAAAAATTGTTTTGGTTAAGATTTTTTTGTGATTTATTTATTAATAGTTTTTACTTAATTCAGATATTGTGTTAGTTGATATGTATATGTCAATTATTATTGTATTTGTTACATTTGTAACATTTATATTACTTCTGCACATTTTATTTTTTAAAAAAATTTATTTAATAGGTTCTGATATTTTTTTTTTTTATTTATGTTTATTTGTGTAAATGTTTTAATTTGCTATACTTTTCTAATTTTGTTTAGTTTGTAATGGAAATAGTAAATTTGACCCCTCCAGAGTCCAGCATTTTCTTGAATGTTTCTCAGTGTGCAGTGGAAATAGTAAATATGGACACCCCGCCGGAGTACAATGATTTCCCCGATGTTGCTTAATTTGGATTGGGAATAGTAAATTATACTCCTCCATTGTACAATGCTTACCCTAATTTCACATAGTTTGGAGTGGGAACAGTAAATCTCCCCCCGGCCAAATCCAGCGTTTCTTCCAATGTTGCTTTGCTTGGAGTGGGAATAGTAAATATGAAACCCTTCTCCCAACAGAATCCAGCAATTTCCTCAATGTTGCTTAGTTTGGAGTGGAAATAGTATTTTTAATACACCCCATTCCCCCAGCATCTAATCCTTTCCCCAATGTTGCTTAGTTTGGAATGTGAATAGTAAATCTGACCCAGCCCAGAGTCCAACGCTTTACCCAATATGGCTTAGGTTGGAGTCGGAATTGTACATCTGACCTACGCCAGCATCTAATGCTTTATCTGATGTTGATTAGTCTGGAGTGGAAATACTAACAAGCACTGGCAAAGCCAATAGGTTTTGCCTATTTGACACGTATTGGGTTGGTCAATGTTTTTTAGACATGTTGCACAGCAGCGCCAGCTACTTTGCAGCATGGCTTAAAGTAAAAAAAAAAAAGCTCTACACCTCTTTGTAGCACTTTTTTTCCCCTTTAAGACATGTTATCCAGCAGCCCGCGCTGCAGTGCAACATGTGTAAAAGCTGCGCAGGGGGGAAAGCAACACACAGGAGGTGCGAGGAAGGAGGAAAGGAGCTTCAAGCACGGACAGCAGGAGGAGGGAAGGTGGGGGTTGGTAAATCAAACACAGACTTCAAAAGGAGGGTGGGGGGTGGGAAAGCAATCACCAACAGTGGGAGGATAAAGAAGCAACGGACAGTAGGAAAAGGGTGGCGATGGGAAACAAGCAACAGACCACGGGAGGAAGGAGGGAAGGAACACGAGTGAGGGATCAGCAAAATCTTGAGGAGGGTGGAGGTGAAGGAGAGGGACTGCAGAGAGATATGCAAGACACACATGTAAAAACTAAAAAACAGAGTTACTGGAAGGATAGTGGCCACAGACAGGAAACTGTACTTGGTCAATGTTCCGCTGCAGGAACATACACAAAGCCCTAATTGGAAGCTAAAGTGAGGAAGAGGTTCTGACCAATAAGAAGCAAGGACATTTTTGTTAATAATAGGTTTTGCTGACAGTTCAGGCGAAACCTAAAAATGACACCTCAGAGTCCAGCTTTTTCCTCAATGCTCATGTAAAACACTCTAATGCCCTATGAACTAGTTTGCACTAATTTAAAACTGCAACAAAAAAGTTGATAGGGAGCTTTTCGAAGGAAGCTAGTACAGGATTAATGTAAGTAAACATCTTAGTTTAATAAATGGAGTGGAGAGCTGTATGCAGAGTTGCCTTCAACAGAGCTAGTCAGTTGTAGGTCTTGTCTACTAAACAGCTTTCAGCTGTCTATTTGCAAAACACCTTTTGTGGAATACATCAATAATTTACTCAAAACCTTACTTTGGCTTAGAACACACCCACTGGTTTCATTGGTTTGCTTTGCTGTCACTCTCATTTACTTGCTTCTTATTCAATGGCTTTCTTTCCTCCTCCCTCCTCTTCTTGTGTTTGTCCCTCCCCTGGAGCACAGCCTTATTACCATACTTTTTTATTTGGCTGACTTGTATCCTTCAACTGCTCACTTTTAGGGAACTACTTTGTTTGTTTTTGTTAAGCACGCCATGAGAGTGATGTGTTTCTAGCGCTCTCCTTTGTATGCTTTTCCCACACGCCAGATACCTGCACCCTTCCTGTTGTTCTCTCCCTCTTGTGTTGCTCTCGCCTTCATGTGCTGCTCTCTCTCTCTCTTACTCGTGTGCTTCTTTCCCCGGTAAAACCCCTTCCCTGTGCTCCATGTTTCCCTCTCCTCTGTGTACTGCTTTTCCCCTCTTCCCATCAGACAGCTTTATTTTACCCCCCTACTTCCCATTGCTTCCCTCTACCCCCTTGTCCATTACTCCCCAAGCTTTGCCAGCATTTACATTGTTTTTCGAGTTTTTCTTTGAGGCCAGGCAGCTGCCAATTTGTGCATGCACCCCACTACAAGAAGGGTGCTTTCGCTTAAAATCTCTTTTTTTTTTTTTTTACCAGTCTGGGTGGTGCCAGCCATCTTAGATCGGTCAACAACAAAAAAAAACACCCATGTCATTCTGCAAGCCTGGTGGTGCGAGCCGGCACCTATAGAATGGCACCACTAGCAATAGTGGTCTCATCATTGCACCTTTTGTACTTTCTATTTTTTGCCGATGCTGCACAGAATTGGCAAAACAACGCTTGTTTGTTATTCTTCCTAGTAGGGTACTCTTATAGTGTGCGTGCTACATTATTAGGGAAGTCATTTTCTGTTTGGCAGAAATGTGTATCTATCCTAAAATAATAGATGCCAAACTAGTGGTTCCCTGCCCATTTTGGGAATGGGGTACCACAGGGTCTCTAACGGTAGAATCTCAGCTGGCTCAGCTTTTGGAAAACTGTGATAGGCCATGCACTACTGTGCCATAAGGTCATGTTGACAGTCACACCACTCTATGTAGGACCTAATGAACATCACTTGTTTTCTCTATTTTGGACCACCATGTGAGGCATGGCAGCCCAGTGTTGGGTAATTGCACAATGGCCCCAACATACATGGAGGCAGAAAAATAGACTACAGGACATTGTTATTTTATTCTGCAGGGACAGACACCCCCTTTGGGACTTTGTTCTTCTATAAAAAAAAAAATGCTGAGTATTGGATGACCGCTCAGCTGAAGATCAATGCTTTCAATGGAGCAACCACTGAAGGCCCAACTGAAGGCACAGGGGTCACCACCAGACAGGCATGAATCTTTAAGTCTGACCAGGACCTCTGTTGACCTGCCGGGCCACCGGCTCACCAGTGAGATTCTATTTTGGAGGAGGCCCATATATCCAGTCTATAGGAGAGACCTGGTCTGTGAGCATGTGGGGAGCGATTATGAATGTTATTGGTGTTTATGTTTAGTTTAGTTTATGTTCAATTATGTGCTGAAGATAGTTTCTATGATTTAACATCCAATACAGCTGGGAATAATCAGCATATTGATAAAAAGAGGTGCCCACATTGCTGAGTTTAACTAGTTGTAGTAGATACAAATTGAAAAAGATGGGGGGGGGTGAACCTGGAGGGACTCCAAATGTGGTCAGTATATGTAAAGCAAAAGACTCTCTGACTTTTACTTGTTGCATCCTGTTCCAAAGGTATTGCTTGAGCCAGCTCCGATGAGTACCTCCTATAGCCAGCCTAGAGGGCTAGGTGGACGTTGCAGTCCTCTGTGAAAAAATGGTTCAATTGCATCAGGAGGAGTAAAGAGGCAGGCTGTCTCCATGAAGGGTTCATTCTCAATTACCTGGAGAGTGGTGGATGAGAATGATGACGACAAGGCTGAAAGACGGTCTGGTTATCACCCAGGAGGTCGTTTGCATAAATGGAGCCCTTTACTTGTGTTGTCATCCAGCTTCCGAGAAGGTTAACCAAGAACAGAAGACCAGTGATCGGATGGTCATTTTCAGTGATGTTTAGATAAGCATTTGATTTCTTTAGAAATTGCTTATACCGGAACTTTAGACTGAGCCTTGACTTGAGCCTCTCTAGTAGAAAGGAGCTCACTTCCCTCTCACGATAAGGTTGGATGTTAGAATATTGAATACAAAAATATTGTCTATCATAAACATTCTGTCCAAAATATTCTTTACAAAAGTATCATCCTATTGGGTGTACAGTGCCCATTAGAACATTGGAATGTTGGGAGCTCCATTGAAAACAATGGAGTGCTCCGGGCTTTTAATGGCCGGTAGAAGCCCGGAGCATCAACATTCCAATGTTTGTTCACAGCTGTTACTGTGAACAAAGGCCTCACTGAGCCTGAGGGAATTACAACCCCCTCGGGCTCCGTGAGGCCTTTGTTTTACAAATTAGAACGTTCTGCCTTCTAGGGGTGGAATGTTCTAATAGCCCAAGAGCCCTCTGTAGTGGGCTCTACCGGCCTTTAAAGGGCCGCTCCCTTGTTAAAGCCCTCACCTTCAGCTCGGGCCTTTAACACTGTTAAAGTGGAGTGACTCAGGGTCAATAATAACTGGTACAGACCTTCAACTCCAACATTCCTATCGCTGTCTTTCTGTGCCTCCCTTTTTAAATTAGAAAATTCGACCCCTATCTACCGTGTGTAGAATGTTCTAATAGCTTTATAACCCTTCTGCCTTGGGCTACAACAGTTGTTAAAGACCCTCACCCTCATTACAGGCCCGCTGTGCGGCTCAGGCCTATATCTCTGGTTTTTGGCCCTTGACAACCATTATTTCCCACAGCAGCGGACTATAATGCTTAATTATTAACTGCAATGGGAGGAAATTTTGGAAAGCAGTGTTTAGGACACAATATTTATGTCAGACAATATTCTGAAAACAATATCCTGGTGCCATAGCGAAGTTGAAGTCTACTCGAAAGACACATTTGAAGAGGTCAGTAGCTGTTTGACATTCTTTTCCATGCATTCCTTAACAGAAATAGAACGTTTCTCTGTAGGATGCTTGTAGACGCTAGCTATCATGAGCTAGGATGAGTAATTTGTTTTTTCAGCAAGCCGACATTGGAAAAACGAGGGTTTCTAGGAGGGTAAAATTCAACCCAAGAAGGTGTTTCTATAAAGCATACCCACCAAATCCTGTTTTCCTGGCCCATGACTGTGATGGAGTAACATTTTGGGAGGAGTAAGTCCATGAGGAATTGGGAGGTAGGGTGAACTGGAAATTAGGTCAAAATCTTGAGTTAGAACAATGACCAATAGGGGAATGAGGATCGATATCACCCACCTATGTCCTCGAAGGTCACAGTGAGCGGTGGAGTGGCCTGTAGATCTTATAATGGGGCTGGTGGGGAGTTGTTGGTTGAGTATCCATTTTTGGGGCAGTCTCTTCTATTTTGTCTCTGAGGGCACCTGGTCTTTTAGATAAGTTGGGAAGGGATGAGTCACACAGGACGGAGTGTATTTTGTTTAGCAAAGGATTTCTGGACATCTTCAAAAAGGGGTGTGGCATCACAGGGTTAATTTGGTTTCTCTCCGAGGTTCATACATCCAGACTGTGCAAAGTCTACCCCAGGTGACAGGGTGGTTTTTGGCAGAGGCGGTTGGAGTGGTTCGCGGGTGGCGGGGAGGGTGCGGGGGGCGCGAGGAGGGTGGGGGAAAACTGTGCGCAATTTAAAAAAATAATAAAATAAAATAAACACTTACCTTGCCGTGCCGGGTCCGGTGTTTCTGCTCCTGCTCTCCTCGTCAGACTGAGGCACAGGAAGCACAGCCAGGCTCCCCTAACCAATCACAACGCTGCAATGCAGCGTTGTGATTGGTAAGCACCCAGGCTCCCCTGACGAATCACAACGCTGCAATGCAGCGTTGTGATTGGTCTAAGCATCCTGGTTCGACGCTCAGCCAGGGAATGGAGGTCTGGGCATGTTCTCCATGCAGGCTGTAATGCATCCTGCATGGAGAACAGGGAAAGTGTGCATGACTGGTTTGGGCGGCCCGAGAGGGCCGGCCAAACAGTCATGTGCACTTAAGAAGTGGGCAAACCACTCCTCCCCTGCCCTGCTCCGAGAGCAGAGCAGACCCGCCTGCCCGCAAGCTGCAGGAAACATAAAATGATAATAACTCAAAGTTATTATCATTTTATGTTTCCTTTACTTTGCACTGCTTAAAAGCAGTGTGTCGACGCTCCCCCGCCATAGCGGAGGAGCCGCCCCTGATTTTTGGTCACCATGGGACAAAAGGGGTGGCTGATTGAAATAGATATCTTTTATTTGCAGTTTTTATATAGCACTAACTTGGCCCATTTTAGTTTGGTAGCGTATTCCATGGGTAGCTTTAGGCTCCAGACTAACATAGCCAAAGGTCCTGGTCAATTTCCTAGAGTGTGAATTAAAAATTGAGGTGTCAGTTTTAGCAATAATCCCTCAACACGTCACTGAACATTCACAGGTTCTCGTTTCTCTATTCCAGAGTGAAAAACCAACCCAGGGTTGCACTGTGCAGAACCCGACCAGGATTTGCAGCATCAGAACCCAAATCAGCTCACTTTTACACTAATCGTTATTTTTATTATTTGTGAATGTGTTGATTGTGTATATTTTTTCTAAAGATGTATTGCTGTACTAAACTATTTAAAAATTTGCTGTATTATATTTTTGTGGAATAGTGTAAATAAAACCTAATTCTTACAAACAGCTCAAAGATAATTTTTTAAAGATTTTTATGACTTAGATTTTTATTTCTTGTATAAAAGACCCTGTCTCCACGCATAGAAACCTAATGTCTGCTGTGCTTAATTGATAAGTACATTTGAATGAACTTGGTATTTTTCTTATGTAAGGTTACTTCACATGCACTTACAATCCTGATATTAGGTCTGTTCTGGCCAGGTAGAGTGATAGATCAAGCGATCATGTTGAACTTCATGAGGATCAATAATGTCCCAGTCAACTTTACCTCACTCGTGTAGGTAACAATGTCAATACTAATGTAAACTTTACTCACTCTAACTGAAACTTCTATTAGAGGACAGATTAGGTCACAGTTATGAGGAAGATACTATCAAGAAAGGGCAAATTTGGTAATATCAAGTTGTGTGCGTTGGTTACGCGTATTTTTAAAGCGGGCTGCCACCCGTGAGGGTGTCCTGGCACTTCGGAGGTGAGTGAGGCTAGCCCAGAGGGGACTTACTCGAAGAGCCAAGTCTTCAGATTCTTGGAGAAGAAAATAGGAGGAGGCTCTAATGTGATATGAGAGGAAGTTCCACTCTTTAGGAGTGATGTACAATTAGGTTCAACCTCCTGATCTGATTTTGTGGCTACAGGGGACGTGCCAGTAAGAGTCCAGCTGAGCAGAGGTGCCTGATGGGTTGATAGAAATGTATGCAGTTTTTCATGCAGGCTGGGCCTGTGTTGTACAGTGCTTTGTTCAAATGGGTGAGGAGCTTGAACTGCACATGTTTGCTTTTGGGAAGCCAGTGGAGTTCCCTTGGGTGGGGCGTGATGTGGGATCGGCAAGGTAGGTTGAGGACGAGTCTGGCTCTGTGACAGTATGTAGTCTTTTCGTGAGTTGCTTGGAGATTCCTGCGTAGTGCATGTTCTCGTTGTCAAGTCTGCTGGTGATGAGGGCTTGAGCAACGGTCTTTCTGGTGTTGTTTGGTAGCCAGTTGAATATTTTTCTCAGCATCCTCAGATTGTAGAAGTAGGTTGTGCTTCTTCATATTCCTCAGATTGTAGAAGCAGGTCGTGCTTGATGTCCAAGTTGACCTGCACAGACGTCCAGGTTTTTGTCTATGGTGATCCAGAGGTTTCTTGCGTGAGAGCTGGGATTGGGAGTGAGTCCAAGGTCTGAAGGCCATTAGGTGGAGTCCCACATGGAGGCCTCTTTTCCAAAAATCACTTTGGTTTTGCCTGTATTCAGCTTCAGGCAGTTAGGCTTCATCCAGGTTGCCTCTTTGGTCATGATGCTGTTCCTTTTACTGAGTGTTTTGTCCAAGAGGGATGGCATCAGTTGCGTGTTGTCAGCATAGGTGAGTATGTCAATGTCATATGTTTGGATACCATCAGCTAGTGGGGTCATGTAGATGTTAAAGAGGGTCGAGCTGAGCAACAATCCCTGAGGAACTCCACAAATGAGATTTTAGGCTTTTGGTGTGTAAGGTGGCATGTTGGCTGTCTGGGTTCTTGTTGGACTTGGCCCTTTTTCCCAGAAATTTTTCGTTTTTCCCCCTAGCCTTTAATACCTGCTGCACAATGGCGTGCGCAGATTTAGGTGTACTGTTCTAAAGAAATGTTACTTTTAAAATGGACAACAGTGCTGAGTTGCAGGTGCTCTCTCACCCAAGATGGCTGCCACAGGCCCCAGCTACTGCAGAGGGGCCTTACACACAAACACACTAGTAGCCAGGGTCAGGCTGGGACATAGGGATACAGTATCCATTCCGTCCCCGCCTCTGGGCCACATAGCCAGACATGTGGAAGGTTCCAGAACCTTCCGGGCTGTGGGAGGAGTTATGTTTTGCCGCCTTTAGGAGGGTCACCTGACCTAGGGGTATAAGAGGCTTGGAGGGAAATCTTTTAGTCAGTTGGGGCACCACTGATCCTGGGAGAACCTCTGCCGGAGTACAGGCTTTAGGGCCTAGGGGGGAGACCTACACTACTGCTGCTGACAAGGCTTAGGCACTGGTGTAGTAAGCTAGCTGAGGAACGCCCACCACCCACTGACCTTGCCCAGCGTGAGGGGACCCAGGGAACCACCTTCAGCGTGCTGGGAAGAACATCAAGCACTCCCAGAACCACCAACTCATTCCCCCCCTCATAAGAAGAAACCTCTGACAAGAAACTTTTGACAAGGAACTCATAATAAGAAACTTCTGACAAGAAACTCCTGACAAGAAACTCCTAAGAAGCAACCAATCTGGAACAGCCGCAAGAAACCTTAATTTGGGGAGGCCTGACCGTCCAGCAAGGCCTGAAACCTGAACTGCCAAACTGGGGATCACCAGGTAAAGCGCCGTGCCCTGAAGCGCTAGACCTTCACCCCCTATCTATTCCTGCCTGCTGCTGGGCTGCCCCCCAAGCACCTTTCCAGTCAGCCCTGGCCACAGGCTGCTGGTGCGCCCCGCGTTCTGTCTCCACGAGGGAGAAACTGCCCCCCCTCAGGTCACTGACCTCGTGAGTGATTCACCGCCGCGGCCGCCGCCGCGTGAGGAGAAGTGCTGCGGTGAGGGAAGCCCTCCTCGAGGCCATGTGGTGAGGTGCGCCGTCCGCGCCCTCACCGAAGGAAGTGCTGTGGTGAGGGAGGCCCCTCGAGTGAGCGTGGTGAGGTGCGCCGTCCGCGCCCTCACCGAAGCCTCCAAATTGCCCCCAAGAGATCACCGCCGGGCCCGGGGCCCCACCGCCGAAGTCACGGCCGAAGGAATCACCGCCGCAGCCCAAGGGGGCCGCGTGAAGAAGCCGCGGCCTAGCGCGACCAGCGAGGCCTCCAGGCCCCGCCGACGCCGTTGCTGGGCAACCGGGGACGCCGGCCGCGCCCCCGGGAAGGCCGCGCAGCGATTGGGCGCCGGCTCCCGCCACGCCCCCAGCGCCGACGGAGGCCGAGGAAGAGCTCCGGACGTGCAGAGGGAGACGGGGAGCCGGCCGGAGAGGACTGCCGGCTCTCGCTCCCCTTCCCGCAATCCCGCAAGCCCGCAAATTCACTTACCTGATCCCGGGGGCCGGAGGAGGGTGATACCGGCCCCCGCAACGACCCGCAATTCCGGCCAAAAGGGCCGAGGTACCCCGACCGGGCCCCACCCTCCAGAACACGGGCCGGCCCGGAAGATCGCCAGTCGCCCTGAAGCGCGACCAACGACCAACACCTCAGGTGAGCCCAGGAGGCCCCTAGGGCCCGCAGCGACGCCACTGGGGGCCGGGGGCCACCATTAACCCTTGAATTAACCCGTGTAACTTTCCCCATGAGGCGAGGCCCCGGAGAGGAGTGGGCCTGGCCTGAGTTAACCCCTGAGGGACACAGAAGCCCCAGAATACAGGACATGTTGAGGGGTTCCCCACAGTGTTCATTAATTTAATGATGACGCCTACTATAATTACTGCCTAGGCCTATGCTTATAACTGCAAAGTCTTTACCTAGTGTGAAGGTGATTAATTGAATTGAGCTGAAGTGTACACCGCCAAGAGTTGAAGTGTTTTATGTTACAGGTGTACTGGAGTTGCGACGCCCACTGTACTGAATGTGGGTGCGCCTAGATTAATGCAGGCCCTGTTTAAGATGTAACGTGAAAAGCCTTCTTTTAAGTAATTGAATATTCCTGAAGTGAACTGCATGTTTAGGCCCATGTTTTATTAATGCACCTTGTGATCATTATTGGTGCTACGTTTAGGAGATGATTCCTGCGGCCTTTTAGTGGCCTACAATGTTGATGAGCTATGATGCTTTAATAAGAATGTGCACCAGTTGAGTAATGCAATGATTTTAAATGTAGATCTGAATTAATCTGCCTCATCTGATGCTACCTTGATTTATATAAAAGATCTTGATTTTAAATTCACAAGCCTGGTGTGGTGTCATGTTATTGCGTTCGCATTTCTGAGTCAAAGTAAGAGTGTGCTGCACAACTGCCTTACACATTGCCTTCGCGTGCTTTCCCGCCTCGCGCCATGCTACCGTGACGGACTCGGTAACCCCGTTTCCAACAGTTCTTCTGGATAGGAATGTGCAAATCCATTAGACGACAGGTCCTTGGATGCTCATCTTGTGCAGTTGCCTTATCAAGATGGGGTGAGAGACTGTGTCGAAGGCCGCTGAGAGGTCGAGTAGGATGAGGGTTGCTGCCCCTTCTTTGTCCAGAATCACCTGGATGTCGTCTGTTGCTTCGATAATGACCGTCTTGGTGATGTGGTTGGTCCTGAATCCTGACTGTGTGACTTCAAGGGGCTGGTATTTGGTGAGGTAGTCGGCAAGATATCTGTTGATGGCTTTTTCTATGACCTTTGCTGGGTATGGCAGGAGGGAGATTGTTCGGTAGTTTGTGAGCTTGGCTGCGTGTGATGGGTGCTTCTTTAGGACAGCTTTGCCTGCTGTGTGCTTCCAAGCTTACAGGAAAGTGGCTGTGTTGATGGAGGTCTTGAGGATGTGGGTGAGTTCTTCACTAATCAGAGTGGAGCCCTTGTAAAAGACGTGGTGGGGTCAAGGATCTGCCGCAGCCCCAGGGTGTGTTTTTTCATGATTGTTGTGGTTTTTTCAAAGGTGATGGAGTCCCATGCAGTAAGGGTGTTTCCTTTGTCCGATATCAGCAGGCTTGTTACCAGTGTACCAGGGTCAGGTTTCAGGTCGGAATTGTCATACATGGCTGTGATTTTGCTACTAAAAAAGTCTGAGAGATTGCTGCACAGTTCTTGAGTGGGAGTGATGTTGCTGGCGGTTGCTGTGGGTGCGGTGAAGTCCTTGATGATTGTGATGATTTCTTTACTGCTTTTGGAGCTGCCATCAATGTGTTCTTCTAGGGCCTTCCTCTTGGTTTCCCATATTTGCTGGTGGTAGCGCCTCAGGATGGGTTTGAAAGTGTTCTTGTCTGAGTATATTTGGCTGCCTCTCCACTGTCATTCTAGTTGCTTGAAGTGCTGCTTGGTCATTCTGAGTCTTTCTGTGTATCAGTTGTTGATGTCGCTTGATAGGTTGCCTGTGTGTTCTGGTTGGTTCTTGTGAAGAGGATAAGCCTGTCCCGCCACTGATGTTTTACTTCAGCAAGCTGGGTCTGTTATTGTTGTCCTTCTATGGTGAAGGGATGTTGATTTTGAAGCTGACAATGGCAGGGGCCGTCCAGGCGGCTGGTGTGGGTGCTGTTAACGTGATGTTACTGAGTGAAGTGAAGACATGGTCCTGGATGTGTTCGGTGGTGTGGGTGAGGCTGGAGACGTGTTGGGTAAGTTCGAGATTTCTGAGGCTTTTGAGGAGTGTGACCGAGTTAGGGTCGGCGTGGTTTTGTAGGAGAAAGATGATGTGTCCTAAGAGGATGTAGGCACTGGATTCGATAACTAGTGGAGCGGCAAAGTCTGTGATGTTATTGGAGAAGTTTACCCTGGGCCCTAGAAGTCAGAAAATTAGGGTTCCAACCAGGGTGAAGTTGTCTATGATTTGTAGTTTAAAGTTGAGTGTTTCATTTAGTTGGTTCTGGTTTCTGTGAAGGTGGTAGGGTTGATGAAGTCCTTGAAGACCATGGCCGGTCCTCACACAGGTCAGTGTTGTCAATCTTGGTTGACTATTTTGTATCCATTGTGGATGGCCTTAGCGATGTCTGGTGGGGTCTCTGAGGTCAGCCATGTTTCTGTGAGGAAAAGGAGGCCTGGTCCCGACATCCAGTTGGTCCCGGATCTCCATGGCTTGTTTGCTGAGTGGGTGAGGATTGAGGAGCATGCAAAATAATGTAGAGTGAGGTGTGGGTGGTGGGTGGTTTGGTTGTGCCTGGGAGGGTAGGGTGTTCGGTGGTGTTGGTGGTACCATGTAGTGTGTTGTGGCAGTGAGTCTGGGCGTGGTGGTGCAGGTGGTGAATCGTAAGGAGATGCAGGCGAAGGTACCTTCCATGTTGTGTGGTGCAGTGCAGCAGCAAAGGGGTGATCGGCGGCTGATGTTGAGGGAGCGGAGGAATGCGGAAGGGTAGCAGTGGGGCGGGGTAGCACCAGGGTTCCTAGTGCTGGCCACGGTTCAGGCTTGGATGGGGGCAGACAGGCTTGCCTTTGGCGCACCTTCAGCACAAAGAGCAGGTAAGGAGCGGTGGGGAGGAGGGAGGGTGAGCAGAGAAGCCCAAGAAGGGGGCAAGGGAAAGGGCAGCAGGCAGGGCATAGCAGGAAGAACCAAGGCACAATCACTGCATAGAGAAAGATAACAATGGCACAATCACATGCAGCAAAGAAAGACAAATGGCACAATCGTGGACAACACAATCTCGAGGGCAGTGAAAAAGAAAAGGCCCAATCATGGGCGATGCAAGCACGGAGGGCAATGAAAACAAATTACACAAACACTGAAAGCACAGTCATGGGGGGGCAATGAAAAACAAATGGCACAGTCATGGGCAGAAAAAGGAAAACAGATGAAACACAGTTATGGGCATTAAAGAAAGGCAGATGGCACAATCATGGGCACACAATGTGAAGAGGTTTTTTCGAGGGTACAGTTTATCCTCCCTAGTAACCATGTAGGTACCACACAAATTAAGCTTCTGTCTTGATGTGAATGAAATCACCTTTATGCTCCTAAAATTAAAGACTTTATATGTGTAAGCTAATATTTTCTTGTAATCGTCATAAAATCTAAATTCGGTTGACCAGGCCATCCATAAAAGAACACAATAAATATGGCATAACATACATATATCGCTCATCTACATAAGATACATGATTAAAAGTCTAATTTACGATAAAACAGACGGAGACACCAATTGCAAAAAAACAATAATCAGTCAGGTCTCGATTGTCTGGAGGTCAAGGCGGCTCGTAAAAAGCCTCTGCAAATACACAAGAAGGGCCGGGTGTACTTGGATAAAATTTAGGGTTTTCAACAGTGAGACTAAATACTGCTTTCTGGGCCTACTAAAATAATTGCAGAACATGACAAAGTGCAGGGTGTCCTGTGGAGACCTATTGTCACAGCCGCAGGGCAACCCGTATCCAGGTTGCGCCCAACCACTAGGTGAATCCAAGAGGTGGTGTAATTGGTTAAAGCAGAACCTGGCCAGGAAGAACCTATCTCGCCTGTTGGATACCTGGACAAGGTAGTTCTCCATGCCCTGAACAATCTTTAGGAGCATGTGTCCCCTCACCGAGAATTTCATCAATTTGGCCTCATCACTGATTGCCAGCGCCCACTCAAGGAACAATGCTTTTACCCCTTTTAGATCACGGGCCACAATAGATGGGGGCTCGAGTATATATCCGCTCTCCATAAGGAGGCAAAAGCTGCCTTCACATAGGCTATCCAGGGAATTCTATGCGCGGCATCAAGGGACAAACAATCCAAGAGAATCAGCCTGTTAAGCTTTAAGTTCTCCCTGGTCCAGACCTTTATCCAGCAAAGCAGAGGGCTAAGTGCGACTGTGTCTGCCAAATAGCTAATTCCAAGTTCTTCATGAACTGAGAAAGCTGGAGTGCATTGTGGACTTGAACAAGTCATCTAAGAAACTGTTTATCTACTGCCTGGATTATACCAGTCTTCACACACCCCCAGATCTCGCTGCCGCAACGAGTCTGAGAGACACATTTAGCGTGATAGATCTTAAGCAGAACCCGTCGGGACCAGGAACCCAGTCTACGTGCAAAACTAGCCACAGCCCCAATAGTTTTAACTAGCCCAGCTTGTTTTCCCTCGAACAGAGGTTTCCACTTGTTCTTAGCATCAAATAACATCCCTAAATAAGGAAAGGCTGAGACTTTACCTAGGGTATATTGGCCCACTTTAAAGGTCTTAGAACTGGAAGACCGAGGGCCTACTATTGTAACATAGTATTTAGTAAAGTTCACAGCCAAATCCCAGCTACCCATGAAGGCAACACGTTTGTCCAAGAGAAGCTGCAGCCCTCTGGCCATACGGGCCATGAGGACCGCGTCATCAGCATATGGCAATACCGGAAGCGGCCTCACGCCTACTCTTGGGCAGTCTGTGTGAACTGAAAATAGGGCTTTCTCGAGCCCATTAACATATAAGGTGAACAAGAATGGAGCAAGAATGCAACCCTGCCGGACACCCCTGCTAGTCGGAAAAGACTGGTTGCAGGCAGCACCTTGCGAAAAACGCACAGAGGCTGAGATATCCGAATGCAGGTCTGCCACGAGGGCCACTATATTTGAATCAACCCCTAACTCAAGAAGAAGTGCCCATAATTTTGCGCAGTTAACTCTATTGAATGTGGACATGAGGTCCATGAATGCCATGTGGAGGGATTCGGGCCGGGCTATGGTATACTTATTAATAATTAGGTGATGATTCAGGCATTGGTCAGATGTGGACCTCCCTGGCCTGAAGCCGTATTGGACATCAGACAGGATGTCATTAGCATACGACCATGCCATCAGCCTGTAAAGTAAGACCCTCCCAATGACCTTCACTACTGTATCAATGAAATGGGGCGATAACAGACAGGGTTATCCTTGTCCCCCTTCTTGAGCTCTGGCACAATCACCACTATCGACCAGCAGGGCATTACTCCTCTCCGCGCCGTGGCATTCAGGACCTGGGTCAAGAGTGTGCCCAATATCTCAACATCAGCCCTGAACAGGTCTGGAGGGATCTCATCGGTGCCAAGAGCCTTATTGCATGTTAACGTGCATATGCCCTTGGTTACTTCGTGCAAGGTGAAGACCATCAGAACCCTCCCCATCTCCAGGTCTCGCCTTCCGGTGCCTCTCCAAAATTGTAGACCCCTTCAAAGTGATCTACCCACTGTTGCTCAGAGATATTGGTGCATATTGCCGGGCCTGCCTCGTTCACAAAGCAAGGCCTGTTTACTACCCTTCAGAAAAGAGAACGATCACCACTCTCGCTCACCTGGGTTAGTTCCTCCCAGGCTAGTTCCCATAAGGCATGTTTGCGCTTTGCTAATGACTGCTTGTATGCCTGTATACTACAAGGCTCTTGTCTCTTGGGACCTGCTTCAGGTGCTGAAGGCTCTTGGAACAGTCTCTGTCAAACCACTTAGGGTCTTGCCCACCTGAGTGGGTTAGTGGTACTGTCAATGATTCCAAAACATTTTGGGCAATACCCTCAAAATCATGCAGGACATCCTTCTTCAGGCCCTCTGCATCCAGGCAGATCGAGATCTTGTGGGCGCTCCCGGAGAAAAGGGGAGCTTTAAAATACTTCAGGTCCACCTGGGCCTAGTTGAGTCTCCTGCCTTGATCAGCAAAGGAAACCCCTTCAAAAGCCCCCACCCGTGGACTAACAACATCCATAACTCCCTCTTTGCCCTTAGAGAAAAGACAAAGAGTTATGATCACTAAATGAGCTATGAATGATATTAAAGTTAGAAATGTACAAAAATACAGGCGCAGAAAAAAAAAGAAAATCAATAATTGAGGTAAGTCCCTTCCCTTTAAAGGTTGGAACAATAAGGGAATTAGGTGAGTTGACCAGTTTGTCCAGGCAAAAACAAGGTTGTAGGAATCTAAAATTGAACCAAGGTCCAAGCCCTCATTGGAATGGACAAAATGAAGCCCTTCTGACAACATGCACTTAGGTTTAGAAACATCAGGCACCATAAATTACAGTTAAAATACCCCACTAACATTAATAACTCCCTCCCCGTCCCAATACCAAGTTCCAACCGAAAGTTCGGGGTCAAATTTAGACATTGGAGGCTATAAACCACATCGGACCCGTCTCTGGCATTATAAAAATTAATCAGTAGAATAGGGGTAGACCCTGGTACCATCAGCTTTAGTCCCTGTAACGTCTGTGCCTCCCACTGCAGGTCAACAACATGCCCACTCAGTTCCACTGGCACAAAAGTGATCAATCTCCTACTGGTCCTCCCTGCCACAGAGGGCGCTGTGGGTGAGAAGCAGGACTAGTAACCTTTCATAAAAAAGATGTGTTTCGCCTCCCATGTTTGCTGAAGACAAATAATCTGAAAGGATTTAACAAACTTCACCTAGTGGGGATCTGCAAACTTAGCTGATATCCCAGCAATGTCCCATGACAGTAGCTTCAGGCCCTTGAGATTCCCAGTTGGTGTAGTCTCTGGGGGGGTAGTGGGCAGGGGACAGGGGGACTCAATGCTTGCCACTGAAAGAGTAGTGGGTAAAGGGGATGGGGGGAGTGGGGCAATAGTTCCCAGTCAGTCACACATCTCAAGATTACTCAAAGGGGCAAAGCAAGTCGAGAGGTTCAGAGGTAGAGGTTTACCGGGTTGCTGGTCGAATACTGTCATAAAAACCCTGCGTCTGCAACCCTTGGAGCCTATATGGGCAGCAAACCTTCTCAGGTTTATAGAAAAACACCAATGGGAGAGCTACAATGCCCTGCGGATCTGGGAGCCCAGATGAGGAAGAGGCAACCAAGACATGTGTCACAATCGAGAGATTATTGAAGTTTACCACCATGCAGTCCCCCGTCCCACACCACCCAACTAACTCTACAGACCATAATGATTGACTCATAAATTCCCATGCCTACATTACAATGCCATTGAAACCAATGCCCCACCTTGTTTTTTAATTCCTGGAAAGATTCAGGGTCAGGATTGGATCGAGAAGGGACATTCCCCAGAACCACAACATATGGGGTCACCTCTGGTGGCAAATTAAGCACATCCCCTTTGCTCACTGGGCGGGGGGGAAATAAGGTCCGTGGGCTGCTCGCCCGGGTGGAAGCGCATTGGGTCTGAGGAGGCTGCAGGGGCATTCGTAAGGCCACTCAGGTACCTGATTGTGCGTGCTACAGTGTTAGATACACCCTGGGCTGTACTGGTGCTGCACACTGATACAGGGATCTCAGGAGTAACTGACTCTGGAGATGTGATCTGCCCTTTAGACCCAGTCTATATTAGAAGCCAAGTCTCACCAGATTCCATAGTGGTTCAAACCACTCGTAAGTTGGCGAATGCTCAGAGCACCAGCACCAGCGATGCTCCTCTGCCGGACAAGGAGAGTAAAAGAATAGATGTGGCTGGTAAACGAGTTGCGGCACAGTCTACCAACCGCTGGTGCATCGCCAATTCCATTGGTTTCCTCTCTAGATATGACCACGCCCACTGGGACGAACTGGAGGAGCTCCAGTACTTTCCAGAGGAGCACCGTAAAAAAGGATGTGAGTTAGTCACAGAAGGCAAACTGATTTCTAACACAACCATCAGGTGTGCCCTGGATGCTGCTGACACTGCCGTTCGAGTGATTATCTCGTGCCTCGTCCTCCGGAGGCACACCGGGCTCCATGTCTCCAGCTTCAAGCCAGACATCCAACAGCATTTCCTCAACCTGCCCTTCGATGGGAAACATCTCTTTGGGCCTCAGGTTGATGAGATGCTGGAAAAAATAAAAAAGATACAGAAACAGCAAAGGTCATGGATGCCTTACAGACACCTTCCTCACGGGGTCCTTTCATTGCTCCGTATATATCGCGGAAACTTCAAGACCGCCTCCTCTGAAGCCTCTGAGTCTTTCCAGCACCAGCCCGCCCAATTAACTTCCACCAGGGGCAACTTCAGGGGTGCCTATCATGGAAAAAGCACCAAAGGTAGAGGCCAAGGTAGCTCCCCCATGCGAGCCACCCCAGCCAAGCAATGACTTGCCACTCCTTCCTCCCGATCACACAACACCTGTTGGGGGCGCGGCAGCAGGCGTTCTTTCCCACTTGGCAACACGTCACCTCAGGCCAGTGGGTTTTAGACATCATCCAGCACGGTTACTGCCTAGAGCTCACCTCCACACTGCCCAACAGACCAGCCCGCAGTCATGTCCTCTCCCCAGAACCCCAACATCTACTTCAGGAAGAGGTCCAAGTGCTCCTCCTCAAGGGGGGCATAGAGCCTGTGCCCCAACACCTACAGGGCTCGGGTGTATTCCCTCTACTTTCTCATTCCCAAAAAGGACAGGTCCCTCAGGCCATTCTGGAGCTTCGACCTTTAAACGAGTATATCCTATCAGAACACTTCCACATGTTCACCCTTCAGGATGTCATACCTCTGCTGCAGCAAGGCAACTTCATGCCAGCACTCGACCTCAAAGATGCCTACTTCCACATTTCAATTCATCTGGTGCATCGGCGCTACCTCCAGTATGTGGTAAGTGGTCATCATTACTAGTTAAAAGTGTTGCCCTTCGGGGTCACCACCGCATTTTTACAAAATGCCTTGCAGTAGTGGCAGCGCACCTTCAAAGATGGGGCATGCATGTATTCCCCTACCTGAGCGATTGGCTGATAAAAAGCGCAAAGTAACTGCAGTGCTGTGTACACACTCAGGGCACAATAGACCTACTGCACAAATTGGGCTTCACCGTCAATGCTGTAAAGTCATATCTCCTGCTCCTTTAAATGTAACCTTATCTGGGAGCCATCCTCAATGCAGAGGTCGGCAAGGCATATATAAGTCTCGCAAAAATCCAGTCTTTCCAAACGTTGTTGCCTCTTTTTAACCAAATCAACAGGTCACAGTAAGGACAGTAATGCACTTGCTTGGGATGATGGCCTCCTAAATCGCCATAGTACCCCACAGAGGATTACACAAGCATCCGCTGCAGGAATGCCTAATGCGTCAGTGGTCTCAAAGGGAGGGTCATTAAGAAGATCTAGTGTTGAACAGTTCACACACCTGTTTCACTCTGCTGTGGTGGAACACCAATAACTAGCTGCAGGAGCGGCCTTTTCTCAACCAAGTTCTGCAGATCCTATCACAACAGACACATCCCTGAGCGGGAGGGGGGTGCATTTACAAGACATGACTATCCAGGACCAATGGGTCCGACTCACAAACATCTCCACATCAACTATCTAGAGCTGCTAGCTGTCTATCTAGCCCACAAGACCTTCCTTCCCCACATAGTAGGCAAGGTAGTTATAGTACGGACAGACAACATGACAGCCATGCATCAAATTCAGAAGCAGGGGGCACCCCCTCCCCTCAATTTTCTCAGTTAGCTCAGTCCATCTGGCACTGGGCTCACCACCACAGGATCCACCTGTTGGAGGAATACCTCCCGGACAATAACTTTGTCGGCCTTCTCAGCACGATGTGGCAACAAGTCCATGAGTGGGATCTAATCCAGGGAGTCCTTCATCCAGACGTGGACCTCTTTGCCATGGGAGAAAATGAAAAATGCCCAAACTTTGCCTCCAGATTCCCACAGTCCATGGGCAATGCACTATGGATGAACTAGTCAAGGATATCTGCCTACTCTTTTCCGCCTTTCCCCCTCATTCCATTCGTGGTTCAGAGGCTGTGGCAGACCTCCTTCACCCTCATCCTAGTGGCTCCCACCTGGGCATACACCATGGTTCGCCACTTTCCTCGAGCTTTCTGTGGTTTCACACAAGAAGGTCCCCAGCAGGCGGAACCTTCTCACGGAGAACCATGGAGAAATCAGACACCCTATCCACAAAAGTCTCAACCTTGCAATTTTGCTCCTGAGGTCTTAGAATTTGGCTTTCCCAATCTACCTCTAGAATGCATGAATATTCTTAAGGAAGCGCGCAGGCCAACTACTCATGACTGCTACGCTGCCAAATGGAGGAGATTTGTCTATTACTGTATCTCAAATCCCATTGATCTCCTGGCAGCCACAGTTTAGAACATCGTTTGTTACCTTCTACACCTTCAACCGTGTGGCCTAGCCTTCACCTCTATTTGGCTAATCCTGGCAGCTGTGGTTGCATATCTCCAAAATAGGCAACATGTGTCGCTATTCAGAACTCTAGTCATCAAACTTTTATGGAAGGACTCAAAAGAGTCATTCCTCCAAGGGTGCCTTCTGCCCTGGTTTGGAATCTTAATATTGTCCTCACAAGACTTATGGGTCCCCCGTTTGAGCCCCTCCAGTCATGTCCCGTACAGTTTATTTCCTGGAAAGTAGCTTTTCTAGTAGCTATCACATCACTAAGGCATACTAGTGAACTTAAGGCTAATTTAACTTTTGAAGAAACTTTCTTTCAGCTACATAGAGATAGGGTGGACCTTCGTATCAACCCTAAATTTCTGTCTCTTCTTTCCACCATAACCAGTCTATAGAACTTCCGATCTTCTTTCCACAAGAGGTGGAGTCACACTTCCTCGTGACATGAAAGTAATTCTTCGAAGAAAAACAACTTGGACACATCTGAGCACAACACTAGATAGCAGGAGTGTGCACAGCATGTGAATTTACAGCACTACATGCCACAAACAAATGCTTACAGGATAAGTAACATTTTTATTTTCCTGGTGCTCTGTAAATCATCACACCATTGCTTCATTGCATTGTTGATTCCTGAGCTGCAGTGCTATGGACTGTGTGCGCATGAGCAATGTTTCCATGGATGTTGCTTCTGTTCTAATCTGCATGAGGGAAGCTGGCCCTTCTAGCATCCATGTGGTACATCTTTTTCACGTGTGATCGAGGTTTGCACTACTACCACCCATCATGCATCTGTTGCATTGTATTGCAACATTTATATAGTGCTTCCTACCCCTATCTGGGGTGCTGAAGCGCTTGCTTAAATGGGTAGTACGCAACACTGCGTAGGTTGTGTGATTGTAAGGGTGTTGTCTTTGTTTTGATTCTATGTGGGAAGTTATTCCATATCGTGTGTGATGACCACCAAAACGTGGGTAACATGTTATCAGTGGCAGCATTTAGCAGTGTGATGGGTGAAGTAGTGTGAGGGAGATAGAGGTGCACTGTTTCTGGTTTTCATTAAGTTGGCACCTGTGAGGAGCTCTGCAGGTCCCTTTATGGTATTTTGTATGATCATGGTCCACTTAGCTGATTACTTCACTTGGTTGTCGACTGAGATCATTTGGTTAAAGGTTTATGGTCCTGGGTAGGCGTATGTTGGAGGGAGAAATGATGGGGAGATATGCTGGGATAGACTTTGTTAATATCGTCCAATGTATGACTATCATTTTCAAATGTCAAGAAGTGGACATAATATTTAACTAGTTGAGACCCACAGTGGTGGACTAAATTAAATTGTTTGCCAGCGGTACGTGGCAGATCGCTTCAGTTATTCCATGCCAGTTCAGCTGGTGATGGATGGTGTATTGCTCTGGACTTGTACATTATTGAGTGATGGACAGGACCCACAGCAGTTTTGTCTTCAGTGAGTGTAAGAGTGTCAAGCAGCATACAGGAATTATCATACAGTCTGTATGAATTACGATCAACTGCCCGACCACTGAGTGTTATGGTATTAGTGTCAGCGTGGGCCGGGAAGGTTATATATTGAATTGTATTGTAATTGCATTTATATAGCACTTAATGACCTTGACAAGGCATCGATGTATTTTACTCCAGGCAGCATGCTGCTCCAGAACCTAAGGTTAGTGGTTCGTCCAGAGATTCTCTTTGGGTACTGGGATTGGTCTTGTGCTCTTAATGGATCCATTCCATGCATTTACTTCAGTTTCTCTGGTAGATAAATTGATGAGAGTTAGGTGTGATCTCTGGTGGAGAGTGTGTTCCGAACTTATGCAAATGGTTGGCAGTATTAATAAATAAGTGGGGGAGATTAGTTATTATTTGGTTGCAGGGGTATGACTTTTAAAGCATAAGTTGTGGCCTTTCAAATGAGGTGTGGGCAATTTGCAGAGAACTGAAAATAGGAATTAAGGCAAATATATATGTGACTTATAGTAGGCTGTGCCCTCCGAGAGAGGAGACATGCAGAGAATGGAAAGTAAGGAGAGGTTCTTTTAAAAGTCCGGGTCAATTTTCAAGGGAATACGGAGGAGGCTTTTTTGAGACTGCCTGCAATCTAAGGTTGCAAAACTGTATATTGGAAACATTATGATTTCTATGTGAGATAGTGCTGTACAACGTACATTTCATAAGTTCCAGAAAGACTACCACTAGACGTTCAACAAGAACAGCTGATCAGCTAAAGGGTTGGAATCATTAAGTATTGGCTGGACCCATATGTAAAGAAATATCGAGAGCTTTTGGCTGTGTGCAAAGGCAGCAGTAACCTCATAATCAGGCCCGGACTGGCCGTAGTGGGCACCGGGTGTGTCCCCGGTGGGCCGCCAGGGTGGGGACTGGTTTTGGACCCCTGGGGGCCGTTTTTGTTACGGTAGGCCCATTTTGCAGCATAGCTGCAATATCGGCCCCCTGTAACAAAAGTGGCCGAAACCGACCCTGACAAAGAGCTTGGCCGTCCTCCCCCCGGGGGCCGGCCGAGCTTTTTGCCAGGGCCGGTTTCGGTTCCCAGTCCAACCGTGCTCATGATCCTAGCAACGTGGGTGCGCATACAGAGTAAATAATGCAAACACTGAGTAGGAGACTGCAAATACTGAAGCAGGTGTCTTCTAATGATCACCCTTAAAGTTTGACTTCAAGTATTAATTACAAAAGCAAAGTGGGGTCCAGTTTGAACGCCTCTGGTTGCGGCATGGTACAAGATTGGGGTTAGGATAATTTCCCCAGACTGCGGAAGTGCGTTGCTTGCATTCTTGTGGCTACAAGGTGGGGATCCAGACAATGAAGTGAGGAGGATGTCTATAGGGCTATGTTTAGCAATTCAATGAGCCTTATTAGCATGGGGGCCCGATTAGTTCTTCCTGAGCACTGCTATTTGGTAGATGATTGGGGAGAGGGTGTGGGACTGCAGTTTCTGTTGTTCAAGGTGAGAAAGTTTCTAGGGCAGGCCTGTCCTTTTCAGTCCATTAAGTGCTGCATCAGAATGGCTAAATACAGCCAAGTACAGACATCTCACACTTCATTGTATTCATATTGTGAGTCCACTTGCTTGGAGCCAGCACCAATGCTACCTGCTGTGAGAAGCTTCACTTTATACAAAGGCAGGGAGCCCGAGAAGGACCCTTGAAAATGTACTAAACAGGTTCCATATCTGCTCAGATAAACAGCGCCTTAGGACCAACTGAAACACATTTCTGATTATTTAACCCTGGACTTCGTTTACCCTATCCATGATTAATGATTCAAGATTCAAATCTGTGGATTGCAAGTGGATGGCAGGTCTCAGCAGTGAGTGCTTAGGTCACCAAGATATCTTATTAG
The DNA here is from genome assembly GCA_963921515.1 of Calotriton arnoldi. Classification (NCBI taxonomy): domain Eukaryota; kingdom Metazoa; phylum Chordata; class Amphibia; order Caudata; family Salamandridae; genus Calotriton; species Calotriton arnoldi. Next base: position 1,294,030 of record CAWUFW010000628.1, read on the forward strand.
TAAACATAGGAACATAAAATATAACTGTGCTGAACTGCCCTGGGCTGACAATCTGGTGACCTTCACTTAAACTATGTAGTTTATTAGCATAAGGTAAAATAAAATACCATATCAGATTATGACATTGTGCACGCACACGCACCCACATTCTCTCTCTACATAAGCATAAATCGATGTGATTATTATTATACAGTTCAAGAATGGGAAAATTGCGAACCTCAGTGGGGTGAACAGCAGAGTCAGTCCTGGCGGGATTGTGATCTACGGTTTAAAGCACAGTTCTCAGCAACAGGCACTCAACCCACAGAGCTTCTTTGCTGAATATTTCTAGCAAGTAAAGATTCAGCTAAAGTGATTTTTATGTAGAGACCTCTACGCTGCTCCCAGAGGTGTTTATGGGGCAAAGGAGGTGGGCACAACAGGGAAGGAGCACCTTCAAAATATTGCATTTAGTCAGATCTGGATTTGTATCTCGAAAGGCCTTAGATGAGAATGCAAGAGCAGGCGAGGTCAGGAAGCAGTCACAAACCCAGATGAGAATCTACCAACGCACGACTGGCGTGCAACACTGCACCGAGTCCACCAACCCAAACTAAGGACTCAGCAGCGATTCAAAGCACATGCTGTTCATAGGTAGCCACCTCTCCCTCATGCAAATTAAAAAAAACAATCTAATGATGTTACATACAGTGTTGTTCCTGTACCAGCTTTGGCCCTTTCAATTCCCCCAAAACGCGCAAAAAGAGCTGATTTTTCGGCGAGAAAGGAGGCAATCATATCTACACACCCAGTTGCTGGAACATGAGGTGTGGTGTTCGCCGTATTTCTTATAAAGCAGGGTGTATGAAAGAGCATCTTGGGTACATTCTGAAGGCTTCCCTGGGAATCCATTTCACCCACTGCTTACCATTGGCTTTGTGGTTTGTAACTCACAATTGCTTGCTTCCTATTTACTGGCTCTATTTGTTTTAAGCTGTCCAGCTTGAGTTAGTCCCTTCTCTTATCTAAATCCTTTTTCAATTCAAGATGTGTTGTCTGTAATGGCCGTGCGCTACTATACTATGCACTACCATACCATGTATACTTCACTTTACCCCTCTCCATTCTACTCTGCACCACTCCACACCACTGTTGTCAACTCTGCAACATGCCACACTATGCCACTAAACTCTACGCCACTCTACATCACTGCATTCTATTCTGTACCGCTCCACTTTATACCACTTCACTCGACGCCTCTAGACTCTACTTAGCACCACTCTACTCTATGCCAGTGCACTCTGCCCTATTCTGCAACACTGCACTCTATGCCACTGCACTCTACTCTGTACCACTCCACTCTATGCCAGTGCACTCTATGCCAATCCACTGTACGCCACTCTAATCTACTCTGCACTACTGTACTCTACGCCACTGCTCTCTGCACCACTCTACGCCACTGCACTCTATCAATCAATCAATCAAGCATTTGTATAGCGCGCTACTCACCCGGAGGGTCTCAAGGCGCTTGGGGGAGGGGGGTCCGCTACTGTTCGAACAGCCAGGTCCTGGGGTGGCACGGTGGCAGCCGGGGATGCGGCCGGTGTTGAGTGCGTTGAGGGTGGCGGTGTCGTAAGTCCGGTGGGTGGGTTGGCTGCTGCGGGGGCCAGGGGGTTTGGCGCTGGGCGCGGTCCAGGCGCGGACGGGCGCAGACGGGCTTGCCTTAGGCGCGCCTTCGGCGCTCCAGCGGCGCGGCCGCGCAGCGGCCGCCATTTATGGGGAGGTGGGAGGGAGGAGTAGCTGGGAGGCGGGAGGCAGGGGCAGCGAATGGGCAGTCAGGGGCGGGGCCGCAGGGACGCAGCGGCGGGAATGGCGAGAGGCAGCGAGGGGTACAGAAGGAAAAGTGGAGAGAAAGCGGACACAAATACGGGCACAATTCAAAATGGGGCAGCGAGGGGTACAGAAGGAAAAATGGAGAGAAAGCGGACACAAATACGGGCACAATTCAAAATGGGGCAGCGAGGGGTACAGAAGGAAAAGTGGAGAGAAAGCGGACACAAATACGGGCACAATTCAAAATGGGGCAGCGAGGGGTACAGAAGGAAAAGTGGAGAGAAAGCGGACACAAATACGGGCACAATTCAAAATGGGGCAGCGAGGGGTACAGAAGGAAAAGTGGAGAGAAAGCGGACACAAATACGGGCACAATTCAAAATGGGGCAGCGAGGGTACAGAAGGAAAAGTGGAGAGAAAGCGGACACAAATACGGGCACAATTCAAAATGGGGCAGCGAGGGGTACAGAAGGAAAAGTGGAGAGAAAGCGGACACAAATACGGGCACAGTTCAAATGGGCGATCTTACCAGCAGCAGCAGCGGGCGGCCAGCACAGGCGGATCTGTGTGGTGGGGGAGCGACCTACCTGGCAAGGTCAAGGGTCGCTCACCTCACCGCGCAGCGGCCGCCATTTATGGGGAGGTGGGAGGGAGGAGCAGCTGGGAGGCGGGAGGCAGGGGCAGCGAATGGGCAGTCAGGGGGCGGGGCCGCAGGGACGCAGCGGCGGGAATGGCGAGAGGCAGCGAGGGGTACAAAAGGAAAAGTGGAGAGAAAGCGGACACAAATACGGGCACAATTCAAAATGGGGCAGCGAGGGTACAGAAGGAAAAGTGGAGAGAAAGCGGACACAAATACGGGCACAATTCAAAATGGGGCAGCGAGGGGTACAGAAGGAAAAGTGGAGAGAAAGCGGACACAAATACGGGCACAATTCAAAATGGGGCAGCGAGGGGTACAGAAGGAAAAGTGGAGCGAAAGCGGACACAAATACGGGCACAATTCAGAATGGGGCAGCGAGGGTACAGAAGGAAAAGTGGAGAGAAGCGGACACAAATACGGGCACAATTCAAAATGGGGCAGCGAGGGGTACAGAAGGAAAAGTGGAGAGAAAGCGGACACAAATACGGGCACAATTCAAAATGGGGCAGCAAGGGGTACAGAAGGAAAAGTGGAGAGAAAGCGGACACAAATACGGGCACAATTCAAAATGGGGCAGCGAGGGGTACAGAAGGAAAAGTGGAGAGAAAGCGGACACAAATACGGGCACAGTTCAAATGGGCGATCTTACCAGCAGCAGCAGCGGGCGGCCAGCACAGGCGGATCTGTGTGGTGGGGGAGCGACCTACCTGGCAAGGTCAAGGGTCGCCCTACATTACTACACTCTACTCTGCACCACTCAACTCTACGCCACTCTACTGCACTCTACGCCAATGCACTCTACACCACTACATTCTGCATCACTCCACACCACTCTAATCTTTTCTGCACCACTGCACTCCACGCCACTGCACTCCACGCCACTGCACTCCACGCCACTGCACTCTATGCCAATGCACTCTATGCCACTCTACACCTCTGCAGTCTATCCTGCATCACTCCAATCTACCCTGAACCACTCCACTCTATGCGTCTTCACTCTACTCTGAAACAATCTACTCTACGCTTCTGCACGCTACTCCACTGCACTCTACTCTGCACCACTATACTCTACATCATTGCACTCTACACCACTTTACTCTAAAAAACAATGCACTCTTCGGTAATCTACTCTGCACCACTGTACTCTATGCCACTTCACTCTAGGCCACTCTACTCCAATCTACGACACTACACTCTACGAAACTCCACTCCATGACGCTCCACTCCATTAAACTGTACTTCCCTCCATGACACTCTACACTTTATTCCAAAGCGTTCCCCACTGAGTACATCATTTGATTAATATTGAGAAACGTGGAGTGTGTGATCCTCTGAATATTTTACTCTACACTTTCTGCCACTCAACTCTGCAACACTCTACTCCACTCTATGCCACTCTACAACACTACTGTGTTCTATGCAACTCCCTCTATGCCACTCCATGGCACTTTACTTCTCTGTATTCTATGACACACTAGTCCACGCCACTCCACTCCTTGCCACTCCACTCTATAACACTCCACTCTACTCTATGACAGTCTACTCTGCTCTACGCCACTCTACTCTACCGCAGGTGATGTGCCTTTATACAGTCTATTGACGTAAAGATCAAAGTTGTATATATTTCAGCGCTTGCTAAGACTAAACTGCGGCTCCCTTATTTTTCATTGTCGTATTGTTTAACACTAAAATCCGAGCGCAAGTGCACAATTTGGCCACACAACATAAACAGACACTAGGTAGCGCTATGAAGCTACACGTTGGTCGGTCAATTGCACAATAAATGCAAATTGTTATTAATAGCTTAATCAGCCCACCCAGGCTGGCTAGACTCTGCAATCATTGAATGTTAACCTTTCTCAGGTGGGCTACCCGCTATCCCCGAGCTTCTGGCTTCTTTGACAACACCACCCCCCCAACCTACCAATGCCCCGGACGGAAGGACCACACGACTCCGGGAGGTGGCAAAGGCAGCAGCTTATTGACAGTTTCTCAGTGGCAGCTGGCTTGTACCAAGGGTGGTGGGGGGGGGGGCCCCAAAAAAAATAATTAAAATAGACTTACCTTTTATCTTGCAGCGCGAGGTCCTCCTCCCTCGGGTGTCTTCTCACCTCACAGAACCTCCCGATACAGGAAACTGCACTACCCAATCCTGGCGCTGCTTTCACAGCATGAAAGCAGCACCAGGATTGGATAGAGCAGGCTTTCTCAGCGCTCCTAAGAGCACTGGCAGCCTGCGCTTTCTCTATCCTAGCTGTCTAAGACAGCTAGGTTAGAAAACTTTAAAATGTGCATGTCTGGCTTGCCAGTCCAAGACATCCGCCAAAGAGACATGCGCATTTTAAAGCGCACAGCTCCCTGCTGCGGCCACTTGGCATCGCTGGCCCCGCCCCGTCCTGACACTTAGTTCAGGGCGGGGTTGCTGAAAAATAAAACTGCAATAAATGAACTTTATTATCGCTTTATTTTTAACCTCTGGGGCTTGTGGGGCGATGCTCCTCCGCTCAAATGGAGGAGTCGCCCCTGCAGTTTCTTAGTATGTAACAAACCATGAACATGAAGCATCACGTTATTAGTCGGTCATTAAACGTCATAGTTCTCACAAAGTTGCAAGGAACTGTACAGATCTTCACACATATCCCGTTGCCCCTTGTTTAGAAGCTGCACCTGCAATAATAAACCATAGGTCGACATTTGCCCTCATTGCCTGTACCGCTGCATTTACCTACCATGTAGTACCTCATCGTTTTTATCCCGCACCATTGTGCTGGTTCATTGTTTCTTTTGTTGCCCGGGTCGTGGCTTCCCTAGCGGATCTCTCTCTGGCCATGCCAGGCTGCAAGTGCCGTGCCAGCGTTGCCACTCTTGATTGAGCTCCTCTGCTGCCCTTCCGTGTCCCTGCCGTGAGGCACCCCAAGGACTACCTTGCTGTCAACCCTTTGCCCTCTATCGGCCACCCTTCCGAGTTTACTAGTGCAGGAAAATGGTGCTGACCCCACCGCCCAGCATCTGCGGCACCCGCCTGACTTGTAGGCGTGGATGGGTGGAAACAACGATGGCCACTGCAGCAACAACAACACTGCTCACCGCCTTTGAATGCTGAGGGGGCCGTCCCCACTCTCGCGGTTGGCTCATTCAAACCGACCTTCATGCAATCCGGCTTGCAGGATTCATGGCAGGAGGGGTTGGAGACCCCACACGGCGCCCTCTCTTCCTTGCAACTGCCTGCCTCCATGGTGAATGCCCCCTGGTCCACAGTTAGTCGCAGCCCCTTAAGTGTCTGACTTTATCTCCCCAGCCACTCATTTATCCTTTTAGCTCCACCACAGAAGCCATGTGTGATCCCAGGCATCTAGAGAAAGTTGCAAGTTAAATGTGTTTGAGATGACAGACACTGACAAGTAAACAGGAAAGGCAGAGTAGCCATTGCTTAATTTGAGCCGGTGGTTTCCGGTGCTAGGCACGGGCACTTAATTCTCAACACCGGCACTAATGACAGTCCACCACATGGTGGCGCTATCTGTCTAATTTTGAGGTGAGCACAATAGCATTGTTTAATAATTCAATGTATATCAAAAATGAGTAATACCTGCCACCCATGCCATGATTCTTATAGCGTTGGGTGTCCTGGAATAATCTGAAATGTCAAACTTTGAGGAGGGCTGTCATTGGCAGGCGCAATGAGTGGTGCAAGCTGCAGTGGCCTCCTTAGAAAGGCCCTGGCACTTACGTTTTTACAAATTAAGCTGTGAGAGTAGTCCTGCCTCACCCAAGGGAAGGGTTGACCTGTAATCTTTTTAATGAGACTGTGAAATATTTGAGGTTCACTTAAGAGAGCTTAACAGGGAGGAGTGTACCCAAGTGGAAAATAATTTGACCCTGAGTTTGATTACAAGCACTTCAGAAGCGGATAGTGTCTTTACCACCCCCAGTGAATACGATTGCCCTGGGCCTGAAGTGTTTAACAGGTGAGGTAAAAGAAACACTATTCCGGGCGTTTAAATTGGGAAAGAGGGAAAACCCATAATTTGTATTTTACACACCAAATTCTGTATGTTTGTCTTTTTCTCGAAGACTTTGCACCAAATACATTTCAGCAGGCCTGACCTGCCAGAAACTATCAATGGAAAACTGCAAGTGTGTGATAATTGTCACAGACTCTGAATTACTGATCTCTGTGTAGAGAGAAGTTTTCAGAGGGGTCTGACTCTAGCCCTGAAATTGCAATCGGGATTTTTAGAGGGAAATTGGGTTTCTTCTCCTGGAAAACCCAACAAAAATCAATGTGCAAATGCATCTTTCCATCACATGTGCTCCTGCACATAGGCAGAGGAGTGAGTGTAGTGCAGTAGACAGAAGTATGCAAATCATCAATTTACACCAATTTCCATAAATACTGCAGATTTTTGTCCATCCACTAAAAGTTCAAACTATATGGAAATCGAAGGAGGAATCGTGCGAACGGTACATTTGCGACTCTCTGGTGCTTGCTTGTGAATGGGCCCACTAGAGAAGGAAGATGCTATTCATTCACCTGTATTCTATGCCATCCCTTTTATGGAAACAACGTTTCTCAAAATCTTTTACAAAGCTTTTATGAGGATGACAAACGAAAAAGACTAAAAAATAGAAACAATGAAAAGGACAGAGCTCACCACTTCGAGAACGAGAAAGAAACAACGTTTTGTGAGTCACCGACTGGAAAAAAATGAAAAAACACAGGACAAATAAGTGAGGTATTGGCTTTATGTAAATCAGAGAGAGAACTCGCCAGAAAGAGGGTGTCAGGTTCCCGAAAGCCTCCATTTCTTATGGTAATGTGGGCTATTTTAAATTCAATTGTGAGGAACTCAAAAAGAAGATTCAACGGGACAGAATGGACAGGCAATTATCGAGAGACAGCGAAGAATACTGAGGATGTTCCGTTTAAAGGGGAAAAGGGATTTGGAGTTTGATATTCACTCTTTCAAGAGCTGGAAAAGTTACCTTACCATAGAGTGGAGCCAGGGACTTTGGAGCCGGACAACCAGGATCGAGTCCCGGCGTCGGCTCAACATCCGGTGATTCTGGGCAAATCACTTAGGGGCACATGCATCAAACTAGGCAATTGCGATTCCTTAATAGCGATTATTAAGGAATCGCTATTAAGGAATCGCAATTGCCTATGCATGTAGAAATCGCTCAATAAATAGCGATTCCTAAACATTCCTTAATTGCTACTCGCAAATTGCGAGTCGCAATTAAGGAATACCTACCATTCATTCCTATGGGCCAGGAGGCCCATAGGAATGAATGGGAAGATATTCACTATTAGCGATTCGCTATTAAAGAATGGCTAATAGCGGGAGCTATTTCAAGGGTGCCAGGGTGTCAAAGGACACCCTGTTGCACCCTGAAATCTGCATATGAGTACATCTTGCACACACACATGCCCCAAGGGCATGTGTGTGTGTAAATGGAAGTTTGAAAAATGCACTTTAGTGCATTTTCAAAGTTTTTGCAAATTACCATGCAGTTTAACTTCATGGTAATTTCCTCCCCTATTAGCGAAATCGCGAATTTTTAACTTTAATGCATTGCATTTAAGGAATCTCAATTTGTGATTCCTTAAATGCAATTGCAATTTAAGGAATAGCAATTTTGCGATTCCTTAAATTGCGATTTCTGCATTTGGGATGATGCATCCCAAATGCAAAAATACTGGTCGCAACTGGACGCAATCTCCCCGCGCCTACCAAAAATAAATGTGTCTTTGTGTAATTGAACTGGTGCTCGTGTAAAGCGCTCCAATACCTTTTGGGTCGAGTTCGCGCTATATAAAAATGCAAAACAAAAATAAGAGATTTATATTTCCCAATAATCACGCTGGTTAAAATTATACAGGGCCGTCTAGAGGGCCGCTCTTGCTCACAACTAAGGGGCCTGGCACCAAATCACTGGCTTTCCAAATACTACAGTATTTAGAGGACAGGGGAGCAGCAGAGATTCGGCGCTGCAGGCCCAGTGGAGGCAGTGAGGGGGCTGGACCCCTGGACCTCGCCGCCTTAACTGAAAGGCCTACGCAAAATCTAATCGCTGCATCTGCATGAAAACAGGGATTAGGTGGGTAGTGATGTGCCCTTAGGCGTGAAGAGGGCCCCTGTATGAGTGAGAAGCAGGGAGTCCTGCAGGCCTCATCACAAAAGAAAGAAATATGTCCCATCACCAATGGCCGTTACTCACCTAGGACAGAGGAAAGGGAGCGATGTCTTCACAATCCAGAAATGCATATTTCCTAAACACACAGAAGCGTTTCACCTAGAACATCAGATTATAACGCTGCATTGAGATGTATGTAGCAAAAGTGAGCGTTTTCTAACATGAACTGAGAAATATTCCTGCCCCAGCCCCGATGATAATGTTATTAGTAAATTAAGAGCAGGCCCACTGGAATTATGTGGCAGCAAAGTACCAAATTAGGCTCCAGGGCTTACTAACTCATACAAGAAAAAAACAAATTATGTGGCACATTTTGTGATAGTATTACCTCATTATTTTGTCATTTTTACCATTTTGTTACTATCTGGCCAAAGGATTCGTCTCATTTGTTCCACTCTGACACTCAAATACACCAATATGCAACAGAAAGATGACCAGTCAACCTTTGCGAAGGGCTTCCCACTGTGCAGCAACAAGTGTTGATGCGTTTTTATCATTTTTTTTTATCCATTTGAATTATAAACAAAATACGTTTTTTGTTAAAAACTGCAGATTGTGCAGCAGATGGCTTATGCAGCAAATCCATAATTGTGCGGAACATGCAGAGACCACAAAATCGCATATTTCCAGTGGACTAACAGGCATGTCAGGGTTCATGTGTACTCTATATGTGAGCTAGATTCTTGTTAAACATGGAGCAAAATTAGAGTCTATTACATCAAACACAAGAGAAGTAGTACTGCACACACCCTGACTGGACGTATTTGAAAGTGCTTTGATGTGTGATCATGAACAAAATGGAGGTTGGTGAAATAAAGTATTTGCCTAGGATCACACAATGTGGTCAAGCAGGGAAGGAGGGAGTGATCCTAGACTTTCCAGTTTCTCACTGTGCAATTCAGTCACTACATGGATATCTTTTTATGACATTAAAGCATAATGCTTTGTCTTTAATTCTTGGAGGATGAGACTAGAGCCTGGGTGACAGGCAGGGTCCATATTCTATTTTTGACAGTTTTCTATAGTACGAGCTTTTACCATGGACACAAGAGCACTTCACAAGAGACCCAGGCTACATTAATAATTTTTTCCAGCATAGAGATTTGCCTGGATTCACAGGTTGCTGAGCAGAGGCCGGGATTCAAGCCGGGCTCCCATGATGCATGGTGGTAGCTGTAGCCGCTAGGCCACATCGCCTCCTGTAAAATCTCGGCTCATTTTGGGCTCAAGCTTCCAAGAAGACCTTGGGCTTAGCAGAGCCAGGCCTCTGGCTCGAGGTTTCAGTGGCTTGCCCATGTTTAATAGAATGCAAAAGAGAGTAATGTTAGGAGGGGCAGAATCCATGCAAAAATGAAAAAAATATTTGGAGAATGGGAGGGTAGAAGGGGAGAGATGGATGTAAAGGAGGAGAACTGCTGAAATAAGGCAAGAGGCTAGGGGGAGAAGGGGGATAAAGAGCAGCATATGGAATGAAGATGTGGATGTAAGAGGGGCAGAACTACCAAGACGAGGCTGGTGTGAAAAGGGAGAGATTGATGTAAAGGGGACAGAAGTAAGGAAAACATTTGAGGCAGGAGAAGGTGAGAGGCTGGTTCGAAAGATGAGAGCAAAGGAGCGGAGCATTGAGGGGAAAAATGGACATAAGCGTGGCAGAATCAGAGAGAGAAGGATAGATGCTTGAGGAGAGATGAGAGGTGAACAGGAGATAATGCAGGTGTGAAGTGAATAGAAGAGGGGACTGAACCAGCAAGAGTGGGTAATAGGTTGGGAAGAGATGAGGTTAAAAGCAGAGCATGGAGGAGTGAGGTAGACGTAAATGGGCAGAATCAGCAAACAACTAAGAGGCTGGAGAACAGGAAAAAAGGTATTTGAACCTGTGTGTGCTGCTAAATCCATTGAGCCTTCTGCCGCAGTTTCCAATTCCTTAGCTCTTTATTTTCCACGGAAAAAATGTACCGAAAAAAGTCTTAGTTCTGAGATGCGTGTGCCATTCGCCACAAAGGATTGTGATCTTGAACCATCTTCAATGTGTCGCTGAATTTCAGCCTGTCCTCTGGGTACTCTGTTACTACTCTTGACCTTTCTATTCAATCTAACTCTCATTTGGGTCCCTTTCCTGCATATGTCCAGACCGTAGATCTAGAGATCATCGCTCCTGCCATGAACTCCCTTTGCAATATCTTACTTGCCTCATCATAAGATCCTACAAATGTAAAAACTAAAAAATCTGCGGTTGTTTCTCTGCTCAAAAATCCTTCAGCGGGCTCAAATCTTCTCTGCATCTTCTGACATCTCTTTGCTCCCTTTTCTCGAATGTCCCACAATATTTTTCTGTAAAAGGAAAGAAGCAGAAGAATGTTGTGAGACATTTTCTTTGGGTCAGGGGCAATAGGTGATTCATTGGCAGCATCTGCCAATGAATTCCCTATTGCCCCTGATCCATAGGTCAGGATACCGTTGTATCCTAGAGGATACCGTTGTTTACGATTGCTGCTTCAGAACTGAATGTTTCATTTGGAAAAGAGTTATTCCTTTTCGAAAACTGTCTCTCCAAAGATTGCAATAGCGATCAGTCAAAGCTTACTCCACGAGGTGATAAATGGTATTGGAACTCAAATACAGTATGTCACATTAATCATACCCAATTAGCACCTTATCCAGCCGGCTTAGCTATGCTTCTAACAGGGACTGATTTAGAGCAGGTGGTTGTGGAATGAAACACCATAAAATGTGTTCTGGGATGAGTAGACCCCCAATATCCAAAAACCGTCTTACAATATTTCTGTAGTGCAAAGTGTCCTGCAAAGTGATAACAGACAGTAGCCACCCTGCAAGACTTAAGTGCTGCGAGGCCCACGGAAGAAACTAGGCTCAAGTAGGAAAGGCAGAGAATCCACAATTGATCGATGGGCCGATGGCCGGGCGGGCTGCTGAGATGAACTTTAGTTTATTACTTGCTTGGGCTGGCTTGGCCGCTAGACCACAACCCAAAAAGCTGCTGCAGGCTTAAGATTGGTGTGCACAGACTAGGTCTGGCTGTGCTTGCAAGCTAGCCGGCGCAATGTCATGTGCAGAATGACAATGGGCCAGCCTGGGAAAGTACAGTGTGATGTGCGACTGGCTCCCAGTATAGCGTTGGCAGTCTTTTTTTCCCTGGTCAGAAACTGTATTCCCTTTTTACTCATCTCTTCTGTATATCTTTAAGTTAGTTCAGTTCTTTGCTTCTCTTAAAAATGGAGTTCAAGAGTAATTGCTGTGTTTAGGCGCTCCGAGTGCATGTGTGGTCCAGCCTTTGGTGCTTCTGCCTGCCAATATATTAGCCACCCCAACGGTGTATCCTCTTCCTATCTTTTGGAATCTGTGCTTTCTGTTGTTTGGTCTCAAGACCTGGCTCTTCGGATGACCACGGAGCTGCCCGTACCCCCTCCCCCCAGCGCCTTGAGACCCTGCGCTCTATAAATCCCCTGATTGATTGATTGGTGCAGCTTTTGCAGGTCACTCACCCGATCTAGCACGTCTCCCTTGTGTTGATCCCCCATGCCTGCTGAAAACCAAATACTTTATCTTCAACTTCACTAGCGTAAAGGAAGGAAATCACTTGAAGTCCCGCTGTATAGGTCTGGGACAATCTGCATTGACATTTTAATCTTGACTTAAACTGGACACAATTAGTAAACACCGGAAAAATCATATCCGTTTTGGAGAGGCCTAGGCCTAGCTTTTCCAGCCAGTTTAATTAATGTAATGTATTTCCACGTAATACTGCATTAAAATATATGTACTTAGTTTATTAATATTACTATTTATATTTTTAGCCATTTTAGTGATAGTCTCACTAGATAAGTAGTTTCTTGTGAAGCTGCTTCAGCAATGCCAGAAAAGTAATATTCAATTGATGTCACTTCCAGCCATGTCACATCTTAGAGGAGCCTTGTGTGTTCCTAGTCTGCCTGGGGCCCCACAAACCCCAGAACCATCCCTGTTAAAATAAATTATATAAAAGGAGGGCAGGGGGAGGGCCTTAAGGAACAGGAGGATAGGGGAGGAGTGTGGATTGAGAGGGGGTACTTATAACTCAATATTTTGTAAAATAATTGTTTTAAGACCTTTAAAACAGAGACAAGAGTGTGAGTGTGGGTATGTGTGCATTTTTGTTTGCATGTGTATGTAAAACTCCCACGTTAAATCCGACAATCACCTCACCATACCCAACTTAAAGCACTTGTACCTAACTACTAACTACAGAATACATTTATTAGGGGGGGTGTTGCTACGCCCCTGAGTGGAGTGTGATCACTGTGGGCGCTCTTTCGGATGAAGTTCAGCAGTGAGTATAATAATTCTTCTCAATTCTGACTCAGTACACCAGAGATCTCAAGTTTCCCAGGTTAACGTTCTACCAGCTTTGTTATTTGAGATCCTGAATTGATAATGGAATAACCATAACCACAAGCCCCAGAAAGCAAAGGAAGCAAGCACAGGCAAAGCCAGTACCTCTTGCTTGTGAGAGTTATTGGCTCTGGCAATGATGTTGGCCATGCTGTACAGCAGCAGTGCCAATATACAATGGAAGGTGGGCGAAGAGGGGCTGAGGAGCACAGGGACAAAGGACAGTGGGTGGGTGGGTGGGGCCGGTAATAGCACACAAAGGAGGGTGGGCATGGGTGGAATAGCTAGCACAGAGACAACGGAGGGTGGGTAGGAGGGAATTGGAGAACAAGGACAACAGATGGTGGGCAGGAGAAGCTAGAAAAGTAAGCTGACAATGGAGGTTGGGTGGGGAGGGGCTGGGGATTTATCCAGCGCTAACAATAAAAATAATTCTCCTATATACTTCGGTCATCCAGGTGCAATTACTCCTTCAACACACACACTATATCCATATGACGGTGGGGCCCATAACACCGCATATACATTCACTTACTCATTTGTTCCCTGGATTTCCTCCGTCAATAACCTAGGAGAAAACAATTCGCTGGAAGGAGACGGGATACCTCTTTTAACATGACATAATGTTTCTCATTTGCTTTAAGGTATTCCGCTCATTGGTCGATGGACCAACTAGTAGGAATCAGTTGATGGTGATTAAGACCAGCTCAATCACAATAAACTCTTTAATATTTTCATTTTAATCATTGAGCTAAAGAATCACTGAGTCATTTGTTTAAAGAATAATAAAGTTTATATAAAGTTTTGAATGCAGAAATGAGGTTAAGCTTATTATTCAGATCATTACATTTATCATCAATATAAGAATAACTTGAAATTGCAATGCATTTTTATTAGACGGAAAAATAAGGTTTTCATAGCGAGAACTCTTAAAGATCAACCTATCTATCTGGGGGAAATTTAATAGTTCTAAAATAAAAATCTATCTGGAAAATTCTCCTCAAGCAGCATCTTATACTCAACTGGAAAAGGAAAATAGCAGCAGCAGCATCAGCTCGTCAGCATCAGCAACCGCAACTTCACTCATCTACAGCGTCTAACTTCTCCAGCATCTGCTCTCCAGCAACTTCTCCTGCAGCCTCTCCCACAGCATCTAACGCAGCATCTACTCTCCAGCATTCCAACCCCTCCCACCAAGAGTAGGTCTTCTTATACCCTAATTCTAGCTTACAGCATAAAATGTTTCTTCTTCATGGCGTGACTCTTTCTCATTGGTCAAAACTCAGGCCCATATACATTTTAATCAAACTTCCTGGTCTTAACCAGTTCCTTGTGGAATGTCCATGCAAGCATCGTTTCCCACAGTTCATGCAATTGCTCATCCGTTTCGATCAGTCCAAATTGTATCTTTTTCTGTTACATTTTGGGTTTCACAGTTCCGTCTATTGATTCAGTTGGACTTCTCACGCTTCTTGCTGATCATCTTGGCAAACATCTGCTCAGAAAGGTCACAACAGCCTTGACCATACTTCCATCTTAGCCTCTCAGCATCAGCACGTGATCATCCCGTTTCCACAGCCTCTCTCCTCTATCACATGGTCCCCCGCTCATGCGTACTCTAGCAACTGGCGGCCATTTTATATTGCTGCTCGACGGGCCTAAGCGCACTATTTTCAAAGATAAACAAAATATTGTTAAAACAAAGAAATATAAACCCTTTCGTTTCCCTCCCGTCTTTCTACGTACCCCAATTAGGTATTACCTAGCAAAAAGCAACATATAAAGCTGTCCCTTACTTACCATCGCTTTATTTTGCAACCACACGTTTTATTTAAAAGCACAGATCATGCATTTATTATATTAATTAGTACGCAACTATTATGTTATGTTTAGACACGTAAACAATTATAAGTTGATTATTTTGCACACGGAATAGCGTGTTACCTTTAACCCTTAACATGTAACATACATTGTTGGTTATTTACTTAAACGAACATGTTTATTAATTATTTTACGAAAATATTAGGAGGTTAAAAGATTTTCATTTACCCTGCTCCATCAGGATGCACTTAGACAATGGAGGATGGGTGGGGGATAAAGAAGCAAACAAATAATGGAGGGTGGGTGTGAGGGGATGTGGAAGCACCTGGACAATGGCGGATGGGTGGGTGGGTGGAGGCGAACAGGTAAAAACGCATGAGCAAGAGGGGACGGGGATGGGGAGGTAGCTTACAACGGAGGGCGGGCAGAATGGGCTGGGGGAAGCAAGCTGACTAAAGAGGGTGGGCGGGAGGGTATGGAGAAGCAAGCTGACAATGTAGGGTGAGCAGGAGGTGTGGATGTGGCATAATGACAATGGAGGGTGGTTAGAAGGGGCTGTGGCAGCAAGATGACAATGAAGAATGGGGGCAGTTGCAGCTAGCCGAGTTCGACGGATGGGTGAGAGGCGATGGGGAAGCAAGCTGCCAACAGTGGGCAGGGATGAAGCAACACACAGACACAGACAACAGAGGATGAGTGGGAGGGGTTTAAGAAGCATTTAGACATTGGACATGGGCAGACGCAATGAGAGAACAAACGGACAAGGGTGTAGTGGGGAACAAGAACGACAAGGGAAGGTGAGTGGGGAGGAAACAAGAACAGCAACTAAGGGAGGGTGAGAAATTGGAACACAGAGGGGGGAGTACATGAGGGAAACAGCTGGAAAACTCATGCACCCTCATTTTGTGCTTAAATAAAAATAAAAAAGTAGCAACTGAAAAATGAGAAGTCAAAGGACACAAGTCATGAGTCCATGTTCCATGTGAGAGACAGACAAAAGAAGATGAGAGAAAACCTATGAAAAGTGAGAAATAGATGTAAGAAAATGAGAAATTATGAAACTAACCAATGGTAAGCAAAGGGTGGGCTCTAAGCTCACTGTAAGCTAACAAAATGTCTTGCAACAGACATGCAGTGTCATAGATGAGACCTAAAAACCTGGAATGAGTGCTCTATTGAGGCATGGACCTGGTTACTTGAGAACTCTGGTTATACACATGATATAAGTAAGGTTGGTGGGCCATTTCAATTCATTGGCCATAGAGGCTACTCACTGTAGTGCCCCTGCTGGGGCATCACTCAAGATCTTACTGATGAGCGGTGTAGTAGATACAGGAGTAACAAAATACATTGAATTGGTTGTGTTGTAGGGTTTCTGTACATACACAGAGCTATGCACAGGATAATAGGACCTCAGAATATAGTGGTGAGCCAACCATAGACCTCAGTACCTACAACCCCAATCCGGCTAGCAGTAGCGTCTCATTAGCAGCATAGCTACCAATAATTAGACAACCCAGAACACGGTCTCTCTTTCTCAGGACTCGCAGGAGTAAGAACACTCTTTCATATATCACTCGTACTTGTCCACAACGTGCGTAATAAGAGTCACTGTATAGTTTAAAATGTTTATTTCAACTAACGTGCTCTAAGATACAGTACACGTGCTAGTACTATCAGCATAGTGAATAATGATAAAATAGTAAACATTGTTACAATTCCATAGAATACAAACGGGGATAGCATTTTATAAAGACAGTGGATATAAGGTTAAATGACCTGTCCACCCTCCCCGTGCTAAGAACTAGTTTATTATAAAAACAGAAGACCTCTGGGCTTTGACATGCGGACCCCCATACCTCTAGAAATAGATGTACGGTTTACATCATCAGACAAGCACAGCTCTTCTCTCTGGAAAGGTTCTTTCCAAGTGCAAGTATACAGCGAAAATCCCTATATTAGAAGCACATGAATTTCTCCAGTATTTCGTGTTATGTCTAAGTGTGAGGGCCTGACCAAATCAGCAAGGGCAAGGGACGTTGGTATTCGACCTTGTACAAACTGTGCAGACGAAACCCACAAGGAAAAGAAAAAGAGGCTAAACAATTCTATTTTAGCCGGTCACTATCAGAGACTGAAAAACAAAGTCAGAAGGAACGTGTGCAAAAGAGGCAAGATGGCAGCCAGGCCTAAGCTAGCATAACAAAGCAGGCAAAAAGGACACAAACCACACAACACCCTCCCCTGGTCAGTCAAGAAACGAAAGCAGGACACGAAAACAGATTTCAAATAGATTGAGCAGAAACAAAAAAAAAAAATTTCAATTTAAAAACTGGCCCCAATGCAGGACCAAAAGGGTCAAAAAAAAGAAACAGCACGTAGGCTGGGCACAGAACAGGAAAGTTCAGCGGTCCAATGTATAAGTGCAGAAAAACGCCACACCATCCAATAGCAGATCGTTAGAGTCATCAGAAAAAAGAGATGCCATCCAGTTCAGCAACTCAAAACTGCAAACGTGGTCCTCAGAAGAGGAATTAGTGAACAACATTGCGGGACAACTTGCGTGGTACTCAATGTAACTTCATCGTAGGAGAGTCTGAGCGGCCGCCCAGACATCCCATTGTGCCAAAATGCCAAGTGCAGCCGCACGCGCCATATAGTCCACACCGGAACAGTCCCGCTCATGGGCCTCTAAGGGGTCCACCAACTGGACAAAATCCGGGCGTGACAGAGATGTATTTGACAGGCAATAATCCAAGGACCAAGTGAAAGGACATCGGATGCAGGACATCACAGGTTGCACGCAAGTGAAATACGCAAAGCGAAAAGAAAGTGTATAGGACACACCAATTGTCGCCAATGGCAGGGCTCCGAACCCCTCGAGGATACGCTCACGGAGCATCAGAAGTAGCCTGGGGTGGTGGAGAACTCCATGAGGTGCAGCCATTGCGGAGGAAACAAACCAAAAGCAATACACCAGCCGCCAAAGCGAGGACCAAAGGTAAACCGCCAAAGACGCTGGAAAAAATAGAATGAATAAAAGCTGGTATTACACCAAAGATAGTCTGAAAAGAGGTAACAAGGCCAGAACCCACAACTTTAAAAAAATGCACTAACCCTTCAGTGCGAGATGCATTGAAAATACGGTGAATTAATTCACCGAAATGCTGTGGGAGATTCGTGTTCAAAAGGGCCTGTATCTCACTGTGAGTACTCGCCACCTGGAGAATGAAAGTCTCCCGGGCGGATGTAAGCAGAACCTCCTGATTCAATAATAGTGCCTTTATTCTGCTCAAATTATTGAAATTCGCCTTCAAAGTCGGAATGGAAGGCCAAATAGAACTATCTACAATATTGTACGGAGGAGGAAAAAGCACATTCTTGCAGCAGACAACCCTGTGGGAAACCGTTACAATATAGGGAATGCCCGCCAGCATACCGCAGCAGTCCTGATTATTTAGAAGGAGATAGCTGCCATTTGCAAGCACAGTGAAAGTAGGAGAAATAGAAGGAACAGGAATGCCCTTTAAAACACAAGCAAGATTCGGAGCAGTAATATTACAAGCCCCGTGCAACTTAATGTGTTTACAAACTAGTGAGTTACCCACAGTAGAATCGCATGACTCCCCCGTGAGAAAAACCTCCTTCCCGTCCCTGAGGCATTTATACATAAAAGGCAGGGACCAAAGTTCATGCAGGAAAGCACTTCCTAAAGGCTGAAAACGACCGACAGGATAATGCTTCATGCAGGAACTGAACTCAAATAAAGAAAAAGGTAAAGCTATAACCCCGTGTACTAGCCACACAGCAGAATCCAATTCCGCTACAGAGAACGGCAAAGGCTCCACTTTCTCGATATGTAACAGTGTGTATGTAGCATCTTTCATGGACATAAATTGTTGCTTCTCAGTTAAATTAAAAGGCAGAAATAGGGCTGAGGTGTTTAAAAAGTGCCAAGGCACTTTACCCATTTTAAGTGTCTGCAAAGTCCATGCAAACTGCATCACTGAACGCAACTGATTTTGACCATGATACAACACAGAAACATCATCCTGTACAATATCAATAACAGGTGAAATAATATTCCCCAATGTGTAAACACGAGAAGACAGAGTATTAATACTATTGTCAACAACAGCAAGCACCTTTTCTAAATTTGCTTGGTCTATTTCCCGAAGACGGGAAGCAGCTTCCATTTGTGAAATCTTCCAGAGTTCATTATAAGTTTCATATATGAATCTCTTGGGTCTGGGGCCATGGGGCCCTAGTACAAAATCGGACAGATCAATGTTGCCTGATAGGAGGGACAAATGTTGTTTAACAGAATCTAAAGTAGAATGCTGCAACCATTGTTTACACAATTTCCCAACAGAATAGGTGGTAACAGTACAAGAGTCAGAAAACCTGGGGTCTGGCCTATCCTGTTTATAACCAGGATCTGTGTCATGAAAACGCAGTTGGCAGGCATTAGAAGCTACGGGCCAAGCCAACCAGGGTGACTGAACAAACGTAGACATGTTAAACGAATTGTTTTGAAACAAAGCCTGCAGATTTGCAATGGAAATATTAAAAAGCAAGCTCTTGTTGGGAGTGGAAGACAATACAGGAACAGAAGGTGCATTTAATTGTTTAGAAGTAGCCAAACCCCAACAAGTTGTTTGATAAATTGTCTGATTCAAAAACAGGATCTGTGCCGGGATAAGGCAAGCACGGTGCAAAGCTTCGGTGCCCTGCACCTGCCATTCTTTGGAACCCCAAATAGACTTTAAGTCAATGGTGTTTAGCCAATACTCATATCCACCCACTGCTAAGGCGTGTAAAAAGGAACCGGAATATAGCAATTTGGTGTGAGTCAACATAATTTTCTGAGTGGAAGTAGTGTTTAACTTAAAATAATTTGACCCAGGGTTTGACCGATTAAAATCTGTGAAATAGGAAAACTTATTTATAAGAGTTTGGGAACTACCTTTCAAAGGGGTGGGACAATGTTCCCATTGGGTATAATTGAAAGGACCTCGAAAAGCGCTAGGTTTATGAAGAATATGGTTCCCCCAATGTTGGTAACAATATAGGTCAGCGTAATTTGCAGAATTTAAATACAAATCTTCGGCATTAAATGCAGCATAATATTTCAAATCAGAAAACAATGATTCAACAGCATGCACATCCCAGTCTTCAGAATGATTATTATTTTTTAAAACATCACCCATTGAAACACGGAGAACATTTGGTACATTAACAATCTCGGTTGGTCCATGAATTTGGAAATTTACTGCATCCCATACGATGCCATCAGCGACTGGAAAAGCCGAAATGTTCACAAAAATGTGGTCACGCTTCATGATGTGTGATGAAGAATGTGGAGCCAAAGTTCCCACTACACAGTTCACTGCAGAGCGTTCTGGTAAGTAGTGACCATTAATAAGCAAGAAAAAAACTGTAACAAAGCCAATAGTCATGAACAGAAAAATCAAAAATAGTACCAGCCAAATGTATGTCCAGAGTGGGATCAAAAAATTGTCTCTAAACCAGGATACAAAAACACTGAATTTGGACGGGATACGTGTTGAGGTGGAATCCGAATCAAAAGAATAACGTGTTGGGCTCAGTGGCATCGTGGGCAGATGAGCCACGGACTCAGTGGTGGGATAGGTATATTCTGTCTCCTCAGTGCATGGTGAATTAAGCAAACGATCAGGCAAATTGTTCATCTCAATGGCAACATCAGGGTCAGGTCGACTTGCAGGATGATATATATGTGCCCTAGAGATTGCCGGACATGAAACCGCAGGTGTTATACTATTCAGGATCGGCCAGACGTTGTAGCTTGACATTTTCCACGGAGATGTATCTGTTCTCTTTGCGACCAGGAAGCGGTGGTAAGATGACTGTACGAGTACCCTTCAAGCCAAGGACTGGAACCGCTGCACGATAGGAGGGGCCAAATTCTTTTTGTTCTCCACCTTTTCAAGGACCAGATCTCCAACTTTTGGAAGCCAGCCGGCTACCGGAATCTGCAACGCAGCGTCAGTGGCTGAAGGTAAATGTTCAATTGCACGTTTGTCTCGGGATTCTTGTAAGTCCTGGAACATATTAGAATGGTTATCTGCATCAAAGATTGTAGCTTGCGCCCCTATGTCTAGACCATCAAGGTCGGGTACAAACATTCTGATGCCGAAGAGCATTTCGTATGGGGTCCGCCCACCCAGAGATCTTCTAGGGAGATTATTAAGTGCACGTTGTACGCCATACAAATGGGCCAGCCAGTACCTAAAACTCTAGCTGTCAAGGATTGCTTTAAGTCACGGTTCATTCGTTCAACGATCGAATTACCCTCAGGTCGATACGGAGACGAAAATTTCACCTGCACCCCCAGTGACCCCATTGCTTCCTTGTAAGCCTTAGAGGCGAACGCTGGACCCTGATCAGAATGGAAGGTGCCACAAGCGAAAATTCCCACAAAGACACGCAAATCCCTGATGACATTTCGAGCATCAGCACTCCATTGTGGCCAGACCCAAATGAAACGTGTGCACGAGTCTACTGCAACTAAGATATATTTATATGCAGTGTCAGACGAGAATGGACCGCAGTGATCCAGGTAAACACACCCAAAAGGTCTGTTTGAAATGCAGAGCGGTGTCTGTGGTGGCCTCGTAACCGTGGAAGGCTTAATTTGTTGACAAACGTCACAAGAAAGCACATAAGCACGGGTATTTTTATATAAACCACGCCACCAGTAGCATAGCTGCAAGATGGAAACCGTCGCAGACACCCCAGCGTGAGCCGAAGCCATACCTTCGTGTGCGGCAGTTATCAAGGAAAGCCTGCGGTCCGCGTTGGGAATCAGCCGATCCCCAACGTCTGGAATGCTAACATAAGGAGTCTGTTCGGGACTTAAAAGATAAGAGTACTTGGAAGGAAAACCCCTTGGGTAATTATCACCTTCCTTTGTTGCAGCTATAGCTGCCAAAATGTCTTTATCTATTTTAGTCATGGATCTTGTAACTGCTGCTACTGTGCACGTTGCTACTGCTGACTTGACAGCTTCATCTGCCAAGCCATTACCGACAGCGTGTGCGCCCACACGCTGGTGGCCAAGTGTGTGAACCACCTGTGTGAGAGGCAGACGTTGTTTAAGATCTGCCACTCGAACCCAAAGCGTCTTCTGCTTAATCGTGCTGCCTTTTGCATCTCTATAGTCGTTTTGTGACCAAAAGAATAGGTTGTCATTGAAAGACTGAATGCAGTAAAATGAATCACATACTATAAGAGTAGTCACATCAGGATTTACAAACTCAAGTGCTAGCACCAAAGCACGCAGCTCAGCCAATTGTGCAGTACTGTCTCCTAGTGCCTGTGTGTGCACTACACTCGATTTGAACTTTCCGTTCACCATAGTACCTGCAACAGTAGCACATGCTGCGGAATAAGTATGCTTGGAACCCATGGCCGGTTGTGCCGAACCATCGGTATAGATTATACATTCGTACTCCTCAAGCGGTAGCAAAGACAGAGGAGGAGGATGAACAAATTCATACTGTAAAAACTCCTGTGTCTGAAGCGAAGAATCAAAGATAAACGTGACATCCGGAGACGTCAGAGAAGTAGCCCATTGTATCCAACGGGGGTGCAAAGCTTTTGAGTTTGGTACACTTGCCTTTGTCACTGCCTCTAGGGCAGGATATGGTGTTACCACCAAAATGCGTTTTCCCTGTGCCAGGGCGCGTTCTTTTAGAATCGCCATTTGCACTGCTGTAAAAACTTTCTCTACAGAGGAAAAACGCAACTCTGCCAAAGTGTAAAGATGTGACTTGTATGCAACCGGTACTGTGTCACCTTCATTAAAGGTTAAGTATGTGAAGCCCACTGTCCCTGGTATTATTCTAATCACCAGGTTAGTGTGGTTGTCACGCGTCAATAGAAATTTAGATTCAAGTAGATCAGACTGCAAAGACTGCAGTATAGAGGAATGCTCGGGAAGCCAACATGACTTCGAAAAGTTAGGTTGTATCAGGGCATAAAGCGGCTTGATACACTGGGCATATTCAGGAATATAAGTACGCCCGAAATTTAGAAAACCCAGTAAAGACTGAAGTTTCTTCAGTGTAGTTGGAGGGCACAAAAGTGCGCATTTCTCCAAGAAATGAGGGGCTAAGCCCTTACCTTCATTGTTGAGCTCATAGCCCAAGAACAAAACTGTTAATTCAGCAATGTGAGATTTGGCAAAGTTAAACTTGTAACCTAAGACCGCAAACTCGAGAATAATGCGGTCCACTCTGGAAAGATGCGGGTATAACTCGTCGTCTGTCAGGTAAATATCATCGACGTACGAACATGCATCTGGGTCTATGCCGTCTAACAAAGAGACAACACGGGCAGCGAACACACCTGGACTTTTTTGTAGCCCATAGGGAGTCGCCGGAATTTGAATTGTTTACCACCGGAGGTAAAAGCGCTCCATTGGCTACACTCCGTGGCTAAGTTGTGCGTGTAAAATCCATTGGATAGGTCAAGTGTCGTTTTATATTTTTTACGAACAAGGCTGTCTACAAGCGCAGAACTGTGGGTGTTTTGCACCGCAAAGGTCCGACAATGAGAGTTCAAATGCCGGTAATCCAAAACTAAGCGGTACGATCCATCTGGTTTAGAAACCGCGAAAAGGGGATTATTCATGGGTGATACACATGTTTCAATTACTCCTTGATATTCTAACTGTGTCAGAATTTCGGAAACGGGACCTTTAGCTTCCCGCTTAATGGGATATTGGGGTTGTGGCTGTGGCATCGACCGCAAAGGTATTTCATGAGAGGGTGAATCTTCATCCCAACCCGCGTGATTACGGTATAACGCCGGAGCCAAGGCTACAGCCCACTCAGCTGCAAGTGCCTCTGCTTTGTCCTTGGGGACGTGGCGAGAAAAGCTCGGAAGGATTACCTCCTCCCCTTTACGAGCAGCAAGTACGAATGGGTGCGGCCAATCTGCCTCTGCTAACAAAATGTCATATGAAGAGGTTAGATTTTCCCAAAAAATCCCTTTAATTACACGTGGTATGTCCCCCTCAATTTGAAGGACAATATTATGTAGTCTGTCAGGGGGTGCCACTCGGGTGTCAGCGGTCTCGATAGTAATGAATGTTTCAGTTGCTGTCGCCTCCACATGAGGACGTAGCGCCTCCCGCAGTATGGTAACTTCTGCGGCGCTGTCCAGCAGCGTTACTGCCCACGTCCAATTCAGGAGTCTCGTTCTCACCGTCTGAGGCATACTTTGCTGTTACAGCTGCAACTTTTTCTTCTGAAACTGTGGGCGAGAATGCTGAAATTCTTCTGGTTTCCCTCGGACAGGTTGTCGAGATTGTTCTCGTCCGGGAGGGGCCTCACGACCCCTATCTCTGTCTTGGCGATCTCCTCCACCTGTCTGTGACGACGTTGGTGCCTGTAAAGAACGAGGAGAATGCGAATCAGGAACTTGAAATCTCTCTGGAGATTTTATTCTCGCTCTATCGCGCAAGTCATATGTGCGTTCAGAAGACACGGAAACTGGGGAAGCGCCTCGCGACCCCGGCTTCTTCTGTTGCTTACCCTGTTTTTTCACACGCCAGCTCTTTTTAGTAAAGAACGGCTTCTCATCTTTCTCAGATTGAGTTTTTGGTGGTGGTTGCAATGGAGTTTGTGTTTTCGCAAAAGGCTTAACTCCCAGGCTATTACGGCCTATAGTTTTATAAGCTTGTGCAATAATTTTCGGTAATTCGCGTGGCCTGTCCGGTTCTGGGACCAGAGCCAAAGCATTTGCTACTTGAAAGTTAACTGCATCACCCTTGACATTGCCAAGGATTAGTTCAGCCACTACGTCAAACACTCCCACTAGTCTCATCCCTAATTCCACAGCCGCTTCAGGACCGTGTTCATCCTGTACTTGTTTGATTACAGAGGGGAGAACCGTCATGGAAGGAGTGCCGAAACACTTCGCATATACTGCAGCGAACACCTTACCCCAGTTGTTACAATCTGTCAACTCGGGAATTAAGTCTTTTGGCAAACTAATCGTCAATATCCTGTGTTTATCCACAGGAGAAGTATTCGGGAAAACAGCCTCCAGCTGGTCAAATTTCTCTGCAAGCCAATAAGGTAAATCATCCTTATTTTGTGGGCGCTTGCCCATCACCGAATTAACCATGACGGGACTTATGGTTACTCCGCCAGGCCCAGCTGGATGTGCAGCAACTCCAGGAGGGGCTTGCTGGATGTTGCCAAGAACATACTGTACTAAAGCCCTATGCACTCGTATTAAAGACGAATGCAAGAGACGCAGGTCAGCGACCGGAAGCGTCATATAACGTGGATGTGGGGTATACCCGGCCAAAACAGGCCAAGTGGCCCCATCAATCGATAAGGGGCCTAATCTAACCGTGGTAACCGGTTGGGGGAGGGCGCCATCAAACCAAACACGGTGTTGCCATGCCGTGAGCGGTACTTCAAGAGTCCGATATGGAATGGAATGTAGTGGAAGTGCGGTGGCTTCATATTTATGGAACGTATTATCATTTCCATCCACCGCTTCAAAGGTGATCCACGAGTAAAATACTTCAAAATGGTAAGCAGGATCTGCTTGTACCACGAAGATCAGATCGACACCCGTGTCAGGCACTCCATATGCCGTTAAATGGGCTTTGAGCGCTGCGCGGCTATGTGCCGCAATTTCGATAGCCATTAGGGCTAAAAATAACCGACAACCTAATACAAGGCAGCACTACCTGGGTTAATATTAGCACCTTTTAATAACTTCAAGCTTGAAAGAACCTATAAAAACGTCAATATAGGAGGTATCACCTTCACACCAGTGTCCGGAAACGTATGTGAAGGGGGTTGTGGACAAGCACAAATACTACTCAAGCGTCTCGCAGATAAGCAGCCCCACGTTGGGCGCCATGTTGTAGGGTTTCTGTACATACACAGAGCTATGCACAGGATAATAGGACCTCAGAATATAGTGGTGAGCCAACCATAGACCTCAGTACCTACAACCCCAATCCGGCTAGCAGTAGCGTCTCATTAGCAGCATAGCTACCAATAATTAGACAACCCAGAACACGGTCTCTCTTTCTCAGGACTCGCAGGAGTAAGAACACTCTTTCATATATCACTCGTACTTGTCCACAACGTGCGTAATAAGAGTCACTGTATAGTTTAAAATGTTTATTTCAACTAACGTGCTCTAAGATACAGTACACGTGCTAGTACTATCAGCATAGTGAATAATGATAAAATAGTAAACATTGTTACAATTCCATAGAATACAAACGGGGATAGCATTTTATAAAGACAGTGGATATAAGGTTAAATGACCTGTCCACCCTCCCCGTGCTAAGAACTAGTTTATTATAAAAACAGAAGACCTCTGGGCTTTGACATGCGGACCCCCATACCTCTAGAAATAGATGTACGGTTTACATCATCAGACAAGCACAGCTCTTCTCTCTGGAAAGGTTCTTTCCAAGTGCAAGTATACAGCGAAAATCCCTATATTAGAAGCACATGAATTTCTCCAGTATTTCGTGTTATGTCTAAGTGTGAGGGCCTGACCAAATCAGCAAGGGCAAGGGACGTTGGTATTCGACCTTGTACAAACTGTGCAGACGAAACCCACAAGGAAAAGAAAAAGAGGCTAAACAATTCTATTTTAGCCGGTCACTATCAGAGACTGAAAAACAAAGTCAGAAGGAACGTGTGCAAAAGAGGCAAGATGGCAGCCAGGCCTAAGCTAGCATAACAAAGCAGGCAAAAAGGACACAAACCACACGACACCCTCCCCTGGTCAGTCAAGAAACGAAAGCAGGACACGAAAACAGATTTCAAATAGATTGAGCAGAAACAACAACAAAAAATAGATGTAAGAAAATGAGAAATTATTAAACTAACCAATGGTAAGCAAAGGGTGGGCTCTAAGCTCACTGTAAGCTAACAAAATGTCTTGCAACAGACATGCAGTGTCATAGATGAGACCTAAAAACCTGGAATGAGTGCTCTATTGAGGCATGGACCTGGTTACTTGAGAACTCTGGTTATACACATGATATAAGTAAGGTTGGTGGGCCATTTCAATTCATTGGCCATAGAGGCTACTCACTGTAGTGCCCCTGCTGGGGGGCATCACTCAAGATCTTACTGATGAGCGGTGTAGTAGATACAGGAGTAACAAAATACATTGAATTGGTTGTGTTGTAGGGTTTCTGTACATACACAGAGCTATGCACAGGATAATAGGACCTCAGAATATAGTGGTGAGCCAACCATAGACCTCAGTACCTACAACCCCAATCCGGCTAGCAGTAGCGTCTCATTAGCAACATAGCTACCAATAATTAGACAACCCAGAACACGGTCTCTCTTTCTCAGGACTCGCAGGAGTAAGAACACTCTTTCATATATCACTCGTACTTGTCCACAACGTGCGTAATAAGAGTCACTGTATAGTTTAAAATGTTTATTTCAACTAACGTGCTCTAAGATACAGTACACGTGCTAGTACTATCAGCATAGTGAATAATGATAAAATAGTAAACATTGTTACAATTCCATAGAATACAAACGGGGATAGCATTTTATAAAGACAGTGGATATAAGGCTAAATGACCTGTCCACCCTCCCCGTGCTAAGAACTAGTTTATTATAAAAACAGAAGACCTCTGGGCTTTGACATGCGGACCCCCATACCTCTAGAAATAGATGTACGGTTTACATCATCAGACAAGCACAGCTCTTCTGTCTGGAAAGGTTCTCTCCAAGTGCAAGTATACAGCGAAAATCCCTATATTAGAAGCACATGAATTTCTCCAGTATTTCGTGTTATGTCTAAGTGTGAGGGCCTGACCAAATCAGCAAGGGACGTTGGTATTCGACCTTGTACAAACTGTGCAGACGAAACCCACAAGGAAAAGAAAAAGAGGCTAAATAATTCTATTTTAGCCGGTCACTATCAGAGACTGAAAAACAAAGTCAGAAGGAACGTGTGCAAAAGAGGCAAGATGGCAGCCAGGCCTAAGCTAGCATAACAAAGCAGGCAAAAAGGACACAAACCACAAGACAGTTGGTACCAAAAAGATGCTTTGGAATCACTCCACCAAAAGTAGCACAACTTGGCTTCTTAAATTGCTCCCACCTCCCCTCAAAAACTGAGCTTGCTGATAAATCCTCCCACTCTGCTCCACAGACCATCCCCTACGTCAGACACTCTGTGCTGCAGTAGGGAGACAGCCAGAACCTCACAAAGCATTCTCCCTTTCACGCATCAGCAAGGCACAGACTACTCTCCCTTTTTCACTTGCAGCACAACAGAGCACACAGCATCGCATGATGCAATACACCCTGCCACAATGTCCTACTAGAAGCCTACAACATAAGACACAGAATAATCCTCCATTCACGCCAAAGCGGTTCATGTACAAACTATGGGTGGGCGAGCCACTGAAAGCTCGAGTCTGAGGTCAGGCTCTGGCTCAGCTCCAGGTCCTCTTGGGCTCTCAAGCCCAAAGCAAACCGAGCATTCGTGTGCCTTCTGTCTGCCAATTAAGCTCGACCCTTATGTGCCAAGAATTATAGGCAAAGCAGTAACCTTTGATGTGAAACAGGCAAGAGAAAGGCATACTTTTTTAGTGGCTGAACTTACAATGTGGAACTAGAAAACCTGGGATCCCAGCTTCCCGGCTTCATAAGATAGTGTGATTCTTGACAAATATTTATTCTTTCAAACCCCCTTTTTTTACTATCATATATGAAAACATCTTCAGATATGCAAGTTCAGGGTGGGCACTGTACGAAAACTTGTGTTTGATTTAATCGTTTATAATGTTGCTTCCTCTAGGATGCTAGGCCACATATTATGGCATACACATGACAAGTGACTTGTCTCCTAGTTCACCAATGGCATTATTTAAAAACTATCACTTTTAATAAATGTCTCTCCACGCAATGATATAATCAGATGTACTAAGGTGAACCACTTCTGCATGTCAAAGAAATACTTTTTGAATTTTGAAGAAACTTTATCGTATTTTTAAAAGATGTTTGTTGTTGGATTTACATGCTAAATCCTTTCAAGGCTCGGCTCGTGCACAGGTGCGCAGAGCCCAGCCATACGATTGGCTCGGCTCTCCCTGTTTATTTACTGGCTCGCCCACCTCTATGAAAAACAGAGCGCAAACAAAAGGTAAAACCTCGTACAAAGCACACAGCCATGTGGTAAATACTAGTGTACGGCCTCACGACACAGGTGAAATTAATCTAAACGGTGCCCAATATTCTCGCAATTCAGAAACTACATCACAGGTGCACATCTTCATCAGTATAGACACGGCCCTCACTGTCCCAGAGAATCTGTCCCAATCTACGCTCACTGAGGCACAATATTCTCAGCACCACAAAAGCTTGTCTCACTGGCACACGATTCATAGCAAAATAAAAACGAGCATTTGCAATGCAATAGGTCTCGCATTTGCGAGACTTTGAGCTACTGGCATTGTAAATGACAAACCTTTTATCTATGTGTTGGTTTTGAAAATATATAAATAAAAGGCATTGTCATTTACAATGCCAATAGCTCCACACAGCAATAAAACGTCTGATCTCCAGGCAGGCACCTGAAACAGAAACCACACACAATTGTAGAGCTCCTGATCTCACTGCCAACGCCTACGCAATCCCTGCTATCGCGACGGGAAAACAAAACC
The DNA here is from genome assembly GCA_963921515.1 of Calotriton arnoldi. Taxonomy (NCBI): domain Eukaryota; kingdom Metazoa; phylum Chordata; class Amphibia; order Caudata; family Salamandridae; genus Calotriton; species Calotriton arnoldi. The sequence goes on from CAWUFW010000628.1 coordinate 1,323,615, forward strand.
ACACGGAATGCCAAACCCGCTGATCTCACTGCAGGCACCTAAGCTCGGTTTGCTAACGTGAAGAGTAAACAAAAACAAATACAATGGCGGGATGCATATTAAACTCAGTCCTGCCGGCCATTAACAGTGGGGCGCTCGTGGAGGGAAGGCCGTGTCCCGTGCCGGGGTAGACTCTATGTCCATACTGCCAGCTTTTGCCTTATTACCGCTTCTCATTACATTTCCTATGAACCCCTCCCTCCTTGTTATCTAGACCCCTGAAACGAGTGTCCTGGTACCACTCCTTTCATTCTACCCTATTCAGCGCTTTGTTATCGTGTCAATGAAGCGCTATAGTATATACTAAAAGCTAAGGGGCATATTATCAAGAAAAGGCGTTAAAATTATCGCTGGTTTAGCGGCAGAAAACTGCCGCTAAAGCGGCGATAATGGGCTTGATAATACATGGTGTCAACATGGGCTTCTATTGGAATTCTCCAGGGCATATTATCAAGCCCATTATCGCCGCTTTAGCGGCAGTTTTCAGCCGCTAAACCGGCGATCATTTTAACGTCGTGCTTGATAATATGCCCCTAAGTATCGGTGGCAGGGGCATGATAAGGAGGAAGGTATGTAGAGATGTCGCCCCTCACCCCGCAGCCAGAGTCTGTTTACTTTTTACGTTACCATAAATGGATATTCTCATTTTTTTACTATGTGTTTGCTACGTTACCTTCAATTTTATTTCACGTTTGCTACAATGTCCCGTGATGAGATTTAATGCATCGGACATATACGGTTCCCCTTCTGCCCGCCTCTAAATGGCGGGTCCTAAAATTGTGCTATGTGCGTGTACATAAGACTGGATTGAATATAGCGCTTCCCAGTAAACCGGTCCCCTCACGGTGCAGACTCGGTTTTCCAGGCATCACTCAGGCCAGTTTCTCACTGCAGGTCTCTCCTCTCGCCGTCAGACTGGTAGGGGGTAGCGGTGGTGAAGATTGGCGGGGGGAGAGTAAATGGAAAAGAGGAAGGGGGAGGGAAGGAGCGAGAAAAGAGAGAGGGGGGAGAGAAACACTCGCAGAGCTGCTGCGCCAGAGGCAGCGGTTGGCGGTGCCATGAAATGAAAGGAGAGACTGGGTAGAACGATGGAGAGAAAGGCATACCCTTCTGAGAGGGGCGGAGAAACGGGGGAGGGAGAAGGGGAGAGGAAACTGGAGGCAGGGGAAGATAAGAATGAATGACTGTAAGGGGGAGAAGACTGATTGAGGAGTGACGGGAGAAAAAGAGGCATTAAAATATAGAGGAAGGGCAGAGACTTTCCCGAAAGGGATTAAACGGCGCACTGAAGTGTCATTGCAAGGGGACGCGTTTCGTGCGCCTCGGCAGCAGGGCTCCTCTCGTGCGTGATAACCCAAGAACGGGGGCCTTAAGGAAATGAGGCGCACGGGTTCTAGATAGATGACCCCAATGACCTGTGCCCAGCACCAGAGTGTGAAGCCGCTCTTTTATATTTATGTTGCCCTGTTAAATCCTGGCGTGCCCACTATCGCCGCGACTGAGACGGATTCTCGACATAGGAAAGGTAAAGAGATTTTATAGAGCGCCGCGAGTTCCCCGGGAGGTTTCAGCTTCCGACGCACACGAGGCAGCCAGCCCCGCAGTTTCAGCTTTCAAGCCATCGGCGTCTCTCCTGTCCGCGCAGGCACAGCGAGCAAGAGACAGGGAGGGACAGGAGATGTGCACGCGTACACATGACCCGTACGCGTGCACATCTCCTGTCTTCCGTACGCGTGCAGCCAGCTCTGCAAGGCGCAGCCCCGCAGTTTCAGCTTTCAAGCCATCGGCGTCTCTCCTGTCCGCGCAGGCACAGCGAGCAGGAGACAGGGAGGGACAGGAGATGTGCACGCGTACACATGACCCGTACACGTACACATCTCCTGTCTTCCGTACGCACACATCTGCTGTCTCTTGTGCTAACACCATCAGCCGTACGCGTGTCTTCCGTACACGTGCACATGTCCTGTCCCCCTTCCGCCGAAAAAGCCACGACAATAGATCTCGCCAAGGCGAGCAGCGCATGCGCTGCGTCGCTAGGCGAGACCTAACTATGGCTACTGATGCCCAACATCAGCAGAAAGCGGACGCTGCATACTATACTGCACCAAACACACCCAGTAATTCTGCCATTTGTTTATTCGCACGTAATTTATGAAAAGTTGCACTTGCCCTCTTTTTTAATCCCATTATAATATTTAGTCCAAGCTTCTTCAACAAGTGTCAGGGGACACGGCAGCCTCGTTCGCACAAGCAAGCGCTGAGACTAGGGAATGACTACAATTCCCAGCGGCCTTAGCGTGACGTCTGGTGTCGGACGCCACGCGTCACGTGAGGCGGAAGCGAGTGAAGTAGCGAGGATGCGGGGCAAGACGCTGCCGATTATTCGCTGGTCCCTGGATCCTTGTTGGCAGTTCCAAGTTGCGCTGGGTCGGGTAAGGGTGCCGCTGGCACCGCTTGTTCCATTCTACCCTTGTGATAATCCTGGTTATACTCTTGAAAGCCTATCTCTGCCGTTTAGGATATCCGGCATAGGAGTGTGCTGAAGCTTAATTTTCCCTGCGTTGGCGAACTCTTCTCTGAATCTTAAGAAGAGTTCATGCGAGGGAAAACGCTTTGCTCACTTTTGGTGCCTATTTACATTGGAGGTTTATTTTGGTGCACAGTTCTACATTTCCCTGCGTTGGCGAGCTCTTCTTTGAATCTTGGGAGGAGTTCATGCGAGGGAATACTTTCATGTGCTTTTCGAGTTCGGGGGTTGCTCTACCACTAATTATCTAAGTGAGGTACTTCCTCTCGTGAGAGTGACGTAACTCTTCACCTTCTGAGGGGTACCTGCATCTATAGGAAATCCTGGAGTAGTGGTCTTGAATGCAACTTAGTGTTTCATACACTGTATTATTCGTTCTAACCTTATGTGACAATTACAGCTACTCTTATATTTTGGTTTTCGCTGTTTTCTTTTTTGCACAGGGGTGTCCTGGACCAAGGGGCATCTTGAGCGTCAATGTGTACCTCGCAATCGCAGGTATAAGCCTTATGCATGAGATATTTATATATGTATCTATCATCGGAAAGAAAGAATAAGGTTTTGCTCATATGGTCCTATGTGTCTTCCAGCATACTGTATGAATTGGAGGTTACAAGCTCAACACCCCTGTTGGTCGGCACTCTTTAATTTTCTTTACAGGTTAGTGGAAGTATGGGTAACAAGGGAGGTGTAGAAAGAGAGAACGGTGAAAGGTTCCCATAGTAAAAATATTTCTTCTTTGTGTTTTACTACAGGTCTCCCTCCCTGCTGTCCCCATCCTTCCCTTCCCCCGCTTAACCACTCTTTAGTCTGTGTATTATTATTATCCAGACTTGGGGCTGTTGAGAGGTGGACCCCTAAGAGCATCGGTTCGATCCTGAGGATACGTTCAGGCCTGGGACAGAATAATCGGCCCACGAATAGCTTTATCCTCCCGGTCGAGCTGATACTGGTATGGCCACGTTAGATGATGTCATGGCAGCCCTTGCCTTAGTGCAGGTAGAGCTGGCGGCTTCACGTAATGAGACCGCTGCTTTACAAGCAAGGGTAGACAGACTACAGCGAAATCCGTTTGACTTCGGCAATCCTGCACAACCCACAACTAGCTCCATGGTAGTAGAAATCCCAACACCTATACCTCTTGCCCCACCAGAAAAATTTTCAGGAGACATACATAAGGTCCAGGTGTTTCTAACTCAGATTTTACTGCACTTCAATTGCAAGCCTAAGTTATTTTCAACTAATCAGGCAAGAGTGTCTTTTCTCATTTCCTACTTAGCTGGAGATGCAGCTCAATGGGCAGTCCCTTTTGTCAGAAGAGATGATCCGATGCTACACGATTGGATCGCTTTTAGGGAGGAGTTTGAGAAAACTTTTGACCGCAGGGCAGACACCTTTTCAGCGGATAGAGAATTACTGGAACTGAGGCAAGGGAACAAAGACCTATTGGGATACTTGAACACTTTCCGACGGTTGGTAGCAGAAACTCAATGGCCTGAAAGCAAACAGTCCGCGATTTTCTATCAGGGCCTCAGAGAAGAATTAAAGGATGTGATTGCACAAGTGGATCCCCAACCTCAGACGTGTTCTGCGTTAATCGAATTGACCATGCGATTGGATCATAGATTGAGGGAACGTAGAGGGGAAGGCAAGAAAAAGAGAGATACCCCCTCGTTTTGAAAGAACAAGGTCCTCGGAACCTGGAATCTCCACCCCGGAACCCATGGAAATCGGAACGGTGAGAGCCTCATTGACCGTGGACGAAAGAGATCACAGGAGAAAAAACGGGTTGTGTTTATATTGTGGGAAGAAGGGCCATTATCTGAGAGAGTGCCCAATAAAACCCAAGTTCAGTCGTACACGCCTGGGAACATCTATGGTGAATGATCTGAAGCCTTTAAAGGAAAACTGAAGAGCTCGAGACGTATAGAAGGGGAGTCTTCGAGTGTAATGTGCATCCCTTCACTTAAGAAAGAACCTGTTGTCAGCAAGGATCATTTCTTCGTACCCATAATTGTGTATATCAACCAAGAACCCTGTACCACACAAGCCATGGTGGATTCTGGAGCTACAGGTTGTTTCATGGATACTACAGAAGCCCACAGATTAGGGGTCCATCTTGTCTCCAAAACCATACCGGAGGCGGTATTTGCAGTGGATGGTAAACAACTGGAATCTGGTCCCATATGCCAGGCCACCGAACCGTGTATTGTGGAATGCATAAAAGGACATCAAGAACTCATAGCTTTTAACATCATCCAAGCCCCATTCTATGGTGTGATATTGGGGTTGCCTTGGCTCTCCACTCACAACCCCGATATTGACTGGAATCAGAGAACTTTGAGCATGACTTCTGAATATTGTAAGGAACATTGTTGGAAACTCTCTGAATCGCTTACTCCCCTCGAAGAAAAACATTTGCACATTGCCACTGCTGCTGAGAAGGAGATTGAACTGCCTTCATGCTATCAACAGTTTGAAGATGTCTTCAATGACCAGAAGGCGGAAGTACTGCCTCCCCACAGGCCCTACGATTGCAGGATCGATTTGAAGCCAGGTTCAGTGGTACCTTGTGGCAGGGTTTATGCCTTAACCGAGCCCGAAAACAAACATCTGCGCCAGTATTTGGATAAGTACTTGGCCTTGGGGTTTATCCGTCCATCCAGTTCTCCAGCGGCTTCCCTCTCTTTTTTATACCCAAAGCGAATGGAGAGTTAAGGACATGCATTGACTTTCGTGCCTTAAATACCATTACTATACGGAATCAGTATCCACTCCCGCTGATTTCTGTATTATTGGAGCAGGTGAAGGGAGCCGTGATATTCACTAAATTGGATCTTCGCGGAGCATACCATCTGGTACGGATGCGTCAGGGAGACGAATGGAAGACTGCATTTAAGACTAGGTATGGGCTATACGAGTACCTAGTCATGCCTTTCGGCTTATGCAATGCGCCTGCGGCGTTCCAATTCTTCTTAAATGATGTCTTACGGGAATACCTAGACCGGATAGTCGTAGTATATATTGACGACATCTTGATTTACTCTACACAAGAAGAAGATCACGTGAGACATGTGAGTTTGATATTACAGGCTTTGAGGGAACACCATCTTTTTTGCAAAATCAGCAAATGTGAGTTCCATGTCTACACAGTAGAATTTTTGGGTGTAATGCTCACACCATCAGGTCAGGAAATGGCGGAGCGCAAGGTGAGAGCTATTACTGAATGGCCTTGTCCAAAGAATGTCAAAGACATACAGTGTTTTATGGGATTCGCGAATTTTTATAGGCGTTTTATATCCCAATTTTCCAATAAAGCAGCACCACTTACTCGCCTAACTAAGAAGAATGTATCGTTTCAGTGGACACAGGAAGCCCAGAAAGCATTCGATGTACTGAAAGAAGCATTCGTTACCGCTCCCATTTTAACGCATGCCAATCCCAACTTGCCATTTATACTGGAAGCGGATGCCTCCGATGTTGCAATTGGAGCCGTACTTTCCCAGCGAGACACCACCACAGGACAAATGCATCCGGTTGCTTTTATGTCAAAGAAGCTAAACAGAGCAGAACAAAACTACACCATAACAGAAAAAGAATTACTTGCCATCAAAGAAGCATTTGGGGAATGGAGGCATTGGCTGTTAGGAGCACAACATACTGTTACAGTATATACGGATCACCGTAATCTCCAATTTCTAAAGACCGCTCGCCAACTTACTCCTCGCTTACTAAGATGGATGACGTTTTTGAAGAATATGACTTCATAGTAACATTCCGTCCTGGAAGCCTGAACAAAAAAGCGGATGCCTTGTCCAGACAAGATTCCACAATAATACCCTGGACCTGCCCAGAAAGAACTATCCTTGATCCTCAAAAGGTTATCGGAGTAGTACATATTGACCCGTTCATACGAGACGTTAAGAAAGGACTCCAGACCTTTCAATGGAAGGATTGGTTGAAACACCATCCAGAATGGACAAAGAAACAAGGTGTGGTCATGAAAGGGACTCAGGTTCTTGTTCCCACTTTGAAATTGAGACAAACCGTCTTTCAGTGGTGCCACACAGATCCCAGTGCTGGTCATCATGGCAAGGATAAAACTTGTGAAAAAATCTTGCGCCAGTTCTGGTGGCCTTCTCTCAGAAAAGATATACCTGAATGGATAAAAGCTTGCATTGTGTGCGCTCAAACCAAGACCATACCAGGAAAACCACAAGGGCTATTGCAACCCCTACCCACTCCGGATGTTCCCTGGGAATGGTTTTCGTTGGATTTCATAGTCGGGCTTCCATCAGATAAAGGACATACCGTGATTCTGGTCGTTATTGACTTTTTAACAAAGATGGGGCATTTCGTGGCCTGCAAATCAATTCCTACAGCAGGACATCTAGCCAAACTTTTGATGGAACATGTAGTGAGATTGCATGGCTTACCTAAGGTGATTGTGTCAGACCGTGGGACCCAGTTTACAGCCAAATTCTGGAAAGTATGGTGTTCAGCGTTACGTATCTCGTCAGCCTTGTCAACCAGCTTTCACCCCCAAACTGACGGACAGACAGAAAGACTGAATAGAACATTGAAACAATACTTGCGTAGTTATGTTGACCATAATACGGACACCTGGGTGGAGTGGTTATGGTTAGCTGAAATCGCATATAACAACGCCCAACACAGTTCTACCAAACACTCTCCTTTCTATAGCACCTACGGTTATCACCCTCGTTTTATACCATTCAGTACGCCAGGCAGGTGTGAACGTATTCCAGAAGTACAGGAAAGAATAGTGCAGATACAAAATGTCCTACAACACACAAAGAAACATTTGATTCATGCTAAGGTGTTGTATAAAAGACAGGCTGATAAACATCGCAGACCAGGGCCCACTTACAGGAAAGGGGACTTAGTGTGGCTATCAACCCGTAATATCCGATTCAAGAGATATAGCGTGTTCAATCCCAGGTATATAGGCCCCTACAGAGTAGTGAGACTTATTAACCCGGTGGCAGTGAAGATAGCTCTACCCTCTCATATGAGAGTTCACCCTGTGTTCCACGTCTCCTTGTTGAAGCCTGCTTACGGCCCTGCGCAGGCTAGACCGGCGCCAGTATGGATAGAGAAGGAGGAGGAGTATGAGGTCGCTAGAATCCTTGATTCCAAGATCTGTCGTAACAAACTCTGGTTTTTGATTGCATGGATGGGGTATGGTGCTGATGAGAACTCTTGGGAGCCCGAATCATCGGTGCATGCCCCTAGATTGGTTGCTGCTTTTTACAGACGACATCCCAACAAGCCTTGCGCCTGCCTGTGCTCTCCGGGAGGGGGATGTACTGTCAGGGGACACGGCAGCCTCGTTCGCACAAGCAAGCGCTGAGACTAGGGAATGACTACAATTCCCAGCGGCCTTAGCGTGACGTCTGGTGTCGGACGCCACGCGTCACGTGAGGCGGAAGCGAGTGAAGTAGCGAGGATGCGGGGCAAGACGCTGCCGATTATTCGCTGGTCCCTGGATCCTTGTTGGCAGTTCCAAGTTGCGCTGGGTCGGGTAAGGGGTGCCGCTGGCACCGCTTGTTCCATTCTACCCTTGTGATAATCCTGGTTATACTCTTGAAAGCCTATCTCTGCCGTTTAGGATATCCGGCATAGGAGTGTGCTGAAGCTTAATTTTCCCTGCGTTGGCGAACTCTTCTCTGAATCTTAAGAAGAGTTCATGCGAGGAAAAACGCTTTGCTCACTTTTGGTGCCTATTTACATTGGAGGTTTATTTTGGTGCACAGTTCTACATTTCCCTGCGTTGGCGAGCTCTTCTTTGAATCTTGGGAGGAGTTCATGCGAGGGAATACTTTCATGTGCTTTTCGAGTTCGGGGGTTGCTCTACCACTAATTATCTAAGTGAGGTACTTCCTCTCGTGAGAGTGACGTAACTCTTCACCTTCTGAGGGGTACCTGCATCTATAGGAAATCCTGGAGTAGTGGTCTTGAATGCAACTTAGTGTTTCATACACTGTATTATTCGTTCTAACCTTATGTGACAATTACAGCTACTCTTATATTTTGGTTTTCGCTGTTTTCTTTTTGCACAGGGGTGTCCTGGACCAAGGGGCATCTTGAGCGTCAATGTGTACCTCGCAATCGCAGGTATAAGCCTTATGCATGAGATATTTATATATGTATCTATCATCGGAAAGAAAGAATAAGGTTTTGCTCATATGGTCCTATGTGTCTTCCAGCATACTGTATGAATTGGAGGTTACAAGCTCAACACCCCTGTTGGTCGGCACTCTTTAATTTTCTTTACAGGTTAGTGGAAGTATGGGTAACAAGGGAGGTGTAGAAAGAGAGAACGGTGAAAGGTTCCCATAGTAAAAATATTTCTTCTTTGTGTTTTACTACAGGTCTCCCTCCCTGCTGTCCCCATCCTTCCCTTCCCCGCTTAACCACTCTTTAGTCTGTGTATTATTATTATCCAGACTTGGGGCTGTTGAGAGGTGGACCCCTAAGAGCATCGGTTCGATCCTGAGGATACGTTCAGGCCTGGGACAACAAGTAGCTCATGAGCTACTGGTAGCTCTCCAGGTACCTGCAAGTAGCTCTCCTACGTGCAACCCACTGAACTTAATTAGAAGCTTTTGCTCTGTTGAATATATATATGTATACCAAAATTGAAAAGTATGTGTTTTACACTAAAATATCTGTATTTTCAGAATTCATAAACTGATGCTTGGAGAAAAATAATTGAATTTCCAAAATATATTTATAGCTAACATTTGAGTAATAAAACAGTGTTGGGGGAGACTATTACTAACATCATTTACTTGCTGCTAGGGGCACTGCATTTATGCCTGTTATGTATTACCCATGTAGATGCATCCCGCATTGACAAAGCTTTTTTTTTACATTACTGCTGACAACCGTGCCTGATGCAGGGGCGTGATCACTGCTAGTAATCTTAAATATAGTGGCCACTAATGTAATCTTGTCTGATGTGGTAAGTATTATATCTCTAATAATATTAGTAGCTCAGGAGGATTTCCATTGAAAACAAGTAGCTCTTATTACATACATGGTTGGAGACCCCTGATTTAGTCAGTAGGGTAGTCAGCGTGACATGGGCCCTAATGCATGGAAGGAAATGGACCCCGTGGCTGCTGTTTGAATTATAAAATTTAGCAATAATCAGGGTTCAGTTAGCCCAGTGCCACTCCACCTTCTTCACCAGTGGAAGCTATGCCTCTGTATTTAGTCTAATGTATTTTTGTCTATATGACCAAAATAAACATTTTTATTCTTATCGTACATCCACTACCATCCTTAGAACACACACAGCATAATAAGCTAGGCACCCAATGAGAAATTGGTTTGTTGGTTAAATGGGATGAGAGCCCTGGTCTAGCAACAGCTACAATCCCTTGCAGGGTGAACCACAAAAAGTCACTAAATTAATCTGTGTTTAGCCCTGGGTAGCTTGGCACAAAAAGCAGGCAGGCTTAACTTAGCAGCAATGTGTAAAGTATTTATGCAGCACACAAACAGTAATAAAGTGAAAACACAACACAAGAAAAATCCCACACTAATTTAGATAAATAGATTAAATTATAATAAATTATCGGACACACTAAACGGCAAAAATCCAATCAGTAGAACCGGAGTTATTAATTTTGAGAGAATAAACTGCAATATAGTGCTTAAAGCATACAGCTCCAACTGGGGATATTTGGTCGCACTAGACTGGGTCAAATCCAAACGTTCAGGTCTGCCCTGATTGAGCACGGGTCAGACACAGTCCCAGGCTAGTCTCGTTGAGGGTTTACCTTCTCAGGTTTTGTATAAAGAGCCCCTTTCACGGGGAAGAAGTTTGCCGGGAGCAAGGAGAGCTTTGCTGGCAAAGGTTGGTGGGGAGTGAAGAGCCGGTCGGGAGTCACGGATGAACGGGCTGAAGTCTTGTGGTCGCGAGCGGTGATACTTGCTGTGCAAAGAAACAAACTTGCGGCCACTTGCACTGGATTTCCAGGCAAGCGATGAGGTACCGGAGCACACGGGCCAGTTTGCATTCACGAAGAGCCCAAAACCTTGAATGTACGAGCAAAAAGTCAGCTTCTAAGGGCCCAGGACCTGAGAGGCGTCTCTTGGGGGCCAGGAGCTCGTTGAAGATGGGTCCAGGAGCGGTGGGGAGCCTGTTATGTCCCTGAGGCTCAGATCAGGAGGCCAGCAGTCTAGAACCTTTGAGTCACTCTGGGCTCCCAGGTTCAAGATGGGGTCCGGGTCCAGTTCTTCTTCCCCAAGCAAGAGGGCAGCAGGCAGCAGGTCAGCGCAGCAAGGCAGCAGCTCCTTCAGAGTAACAGTCCAGCAGAGTGACATTCCTTTCAGCAGTCCTTCTTCCTGGCAGAGTATTCATAGGTCCAGAAGTGAACTGAAGTGGTGGGGTCTGAAGTCCAGTTCTTATACCCAGTGGTACCTTTGAAGTGGGGGAGACAACAAAGACAGGCCTTAGGAGTGTACAGAGGTCCTCCCTTCCTGCCCTGGCTCCAGGCTCACTACAGGGGGTTATGCAGTCCTTTGTGTGTGGACAGGATACAGTCTATTCAGGTGTAGCTGAGGCTGTGCCCAGGTCCTCCCTCCCATCCTGCCACACCCAAGCTCCCATGTATTTGGCTGTCTAGGGGGAATACACAAAGACCAGCTGTCACCCAACCCAGACATTAAATCAGAAACAGGCTAAAGGCACACAGGGTTAAGAGCAGGAAAATGCCAACTTTCTAAAAGTGTCATTTACAAAATTGTAATGAAAAATCAGACTTTGCCATTAAAGAGGATTTTTCATTACAATTCCATAGGTACCAAACATAACAGATCAACCTCATCTCAATTAAGAATTACAGCTTATTAAATGTAAATGTAATAAGGAATCCCCAATGTTATTCTATGGGATGGGTAGGCCTCACAGTAGTGAAAAACGAATTTGGTAGTTTTTCAGTACCAGGACATGTAAAATTTAAAAGTACATGCCCTACCTTTTACTTACACAGCACCCTGCCCTATGGGCTACCTAGGGCCTACCTTAGGGATAACGTATATGTAATAAAAGGGGAGTTTAAGGCTTGGCAAGGGATTTTGAATGCCAAGTCGACATGGTAGTGTGACACTGCATTCAGGCTGCAATGGCAGGCCTGGGACATGTTTTAGGGTGCTACTTAAGTGGGTGGCACAATAAGTGCTGCAGGCCCACTGGTAGCATTTAATTTACAGGCCTTGGGTATATGGTATACCACTCTACAAGGGACTTACAAGTAAATTAAATATGCCAATTAGGTATAAGCCAATCAAACCATGTTTAGGGGAGTGCGCAAAAGCACTTTGGCACTGGTTAGCAGTGGTAAAGTGCACAGACTCCTAAGGCCAACAGAAGCAAAAATCCACCAAAATTGGAGGCAAGCAGGAAAAAATGTTTGGGAAAAGACCACCCTAAGACTGACAGGTCTAACACACACCCTGCCACACTTCCAGCTGGGAGGGAGAGAGTCAAGTCTCTCCTCAGCCTTGGGTAGGCCGAGAGGGTTCCATCTGCAATTTTCACTGCCCCTTCTGTGCAGAGTCAAAGGAAGCCCCATTGCTAGGTATCTGTGCCAGTGATCAGGCTTGCACGGGGACATTGGTACTGGACAACGGCTCTGGGTGCTTGACACTGTGTCAACAATCAGACGCCACCCTAGGTAGAGTAAAGTGCCCATTAAAGATGTGATAAGAGTATTCAAACAGCGGTTAAGTGCCAACTGATTGAATGCTGTCTCACACGCTGGCCTACAAAGACCCTGGTATGCAGCCCCAAGCCACCTGTCAAGACTCCTTTAACACCTTTGCACATTTTAAGAAGATCTGAAGTGTATCTTAAATTTATGTGCACTTTCTGATGGCTACAATGTGAGAAACATAATATTGTGAAGTTGAACCGTCTTTACTACACAGTGCGCCCTTGCACGTAACAGTCATTTCGCTCAGTGACAGATACATAAGTAAATACGCCCTCCCTCCAATATTGTTTAATTGGGCCACAAAACAAGGTTGCAGCAACACAAAAGTGATAATTTTGTAGAAGGCTCCCGCCCTCTTGAGGTCTTAGCTCCATCCAGGGCTCTGTGCGCCTTCCAAAGAGGTTCTGATCCTCGGGTTCACGTCTTGGTCGGCCATCTTCATCTCGGTGCATCTGGTGGACCGGAAGTTCCTCTCTGCTCATTCATGCCCTCGCTGTTGTGTTCCCCCCCGCAGTGGATTTCAATTGCTTTTTCCCACCCAATAGCTGCCTTTTGAATAATGAAAGCCCATCGCTTACCGTCAAGATCTGATAGCTCTAGTGTGACTAAATTCCTTTCATCTTAATACTGTAGACTGCAAGTGCAATGGGTTTTACAGGACGCAGGTGATAAACTTTTAGATCAAAGGCGGGGAGCCCTGCCTTTTAATAGATTCTGATCAGGACACGTCACAATAGCTCTTAGGAGAGAGAACCTAATCAATCTGAAGAAGAAATCTAATTATCCTTTACAAACAGACCGTGATTTAGGGAAAACTGCAACAAAGGTAAATATTTGGCATCCAAGGATGGAAAACAATTTTATCAACAAGTCATTTGAGGAACTGGCTTACAACATATAATGTAAAATGTGAGTCATTTCCTGTAGCATTAAAAGCTGCGTATTTATAAAATATCCGGATAGGTCACGACCTTTAATCTACCAAGATGTGGTCTTTTTGTGCATATAAGAATTTATAGGAATATGTGGTTCATGGTACATATAATTTGTGTTTTACCATCTTTGCATGGTCATTAAAACTGACACTTTCTCATCACAAGAAACCTCTACAAGTAATGGAAGGAATCCTTGAAGTATCCTCAGTCGCTAGTAGTTACCTTGGGCGGCATTCCAGTTCATTGTTGTTTTGCTCACTACGCCGCTGTATACTAGGACCAACCATATGCAGACGGGCATGTACATTCCCAAATCAACTTTTCTTGTCCAACAGGGAAGATCATTCAAAATCAGATCCTTGCATTTATTTATATTGTTATTTTAAAACGTTGCTGTTCTCAAAAACCACAACTTACCTGCCAACCCAGTAAACGTTATGTCTTCGTTTGTAATTAGTTTTTTCAAGATTAAACTCCCATTTACGCCCTTATTGTCAAATGTTTGTCCAGGTATGTGTCACTTAAATGGACAACAAATGGCATTTACAACTCCATTTACTGATTCATAAAATCAGGATACATCTAATTTTAGAAGCAAAAAGTGAGCTCAGGCACAATCAATCAATCAATTGGCATTTATAAAGCGCAGCACTGTCACCCCTAAGGGTATCTGGGCGTTGAGAGTGCCATGTCTCAGTCGAAAAGCCAGGTCTTGAGCTTTTTTCTGAGGTTGGCCAGGGAAGGTGCTGTTCGTAGGTGGAGGGGCAAGTCGTCCAAGGTCTTGGAGGCAATGTGGGAGAAGGAGCGACCCCCGCTGTGGCGGATGCAGGGGCGTGTGCGAGGGCGAGTGAGGCGGAGCGCAGGTGTCTAGCGGGCAAATGGAAGCAGTTCAGTCGGTGGTTGATGTAGGATGGTCCTTGGCTGTGAAGAGCTTTGTAGGCATGTGTGAGGATCTTGAACTGGCATCTCTTCTAGATAGGGAGCCAGTGGAGGTTTCTGAGCATGGAGTGATGTGGGTCCGTTTGGGGAGGTCCAGGATGAGTCTGGCTGCAGTGTCCTGTATGGTCTGGAGTCTTCTCAGGAGCTGGGTGGAGATTCCAGTGTAGAGAGCGTTGCTGTAGTCGAGGCAGATGGTGACGAGGGCCTGCGTAATGGTCTTTCTGGTGTTGATTGGGATCCATCTGAAGATTCTGCGGAGCATGCGAAGGGTGTGGAAGCAGGAGGAGGTGACAGCGTTGATTTGTCATTTTATGGTCATTGGCTGTCAAGGATGATGCCGAGGTTGCGAGCATGGTCAGTCAGGGTGGGTGTAGGTCCAGTTCTGCTGGCCACCAGCTATGGTCCCATACAAAGCTGTTCTCCTGAAAGATCAGTACTTCTGTTTTGTGGGAGTTGAGTTTGAGGCAGTTGTCTCTCATCCATTTGGCTATGTTGGACATGGTGTTGTAGAAGTTGGTTTTGGCGTTAGAGAGATCCTCGTAGGTCAAGAGGATTAGTTGTGTGTCATCTGCATAGGAGATTATGTTGAGTCCGTGGGATCTGATGATGTCTGTGAGGGGGGTCATATAGATGTTGAACAGGGTGGGGCTGGGCGATGATCCTTGTGGTACACCACATATGATGTCCTTGGGTGCGGAGGTGAAGGAAAGCAGTCGGATGCTCTGTGTGCATTCTGTAAGGAAGGAGGCAATCCACTTGAAGGCGTTTTGCTGTATGCCGATGTTGTAGAGTCTGTTGATGAGGGTGTGGTTGGAGACGGTTTTAAATGCGACAGAGAGGTCGAATAGGATCAGGGCCACTGTTTCTCCATGGTCGAGGAGAGTTCTGATGTCATCTGTGGCAGCGATCAGCATGGTCTCAGTGCTGTGGTTGGCATAGAATCCTGATTGTGAAGCGTCGAGAAGATGGTTGTGTTCCAGATATTCGGTGAGCTGTTGATTGATGGCTTTCTCAAGTACTTTGGCTGGGTAGGGGAGCAGGGAGATCGGTAGGTAGTTTTTGAGGTCGCTGGGATCGGCAGAGTGTTTCTTTAGGAAGGGTCTGACCTCTGCATGCTTTCATTCTTCCGGGAAGGTTGCTGTGGAGATGGAGGTGTTGAGGATGTTGGTGAGCTGCGTGCTGATTGACTTGGTTCCGAGGTTGAAAAGATGGTGGGTGCAGGGGTCGGTGGGTGCCCCGGAGTTGGTGGACGACATGATGGCTGTGGTGGTCTGAGTGATAACTGGAGACCAGTTGGTGATTGTTCAGTTGGTGTTCGCTGAGTGGATGAGGTTGTCGAAGCTGAGAGAGGTGGGTTGGGGGTTGAAGTTGTGGTAGATGGTGGTGATTTTGCTGAGAAAGTAGCCCAAGAGGTTGTCGCAGAGTTCATGGGAGGGTAGATGGTGTTCTCTGTTGCTTTCGGGTTGGACAAATCCTTGACTATTTTGAAGAGCTCCTTCATGTGGTTGGCCGCGATATCGATGTGGGCAGTGATGGCTGCTCTCTTGGCTTCCTTGAGGCTCATGTCGTAGTTGCTGAGGGCTGCTTTGTGAGCGGCTCTGTCGGAGGGGGTCTTAGTGACATGCCATTGCTTCTCGAATCGGTAGCAGTTTCGCTTGGTGGTTCTGAGCTCTGGGGTGTACCAGCTGGCTTTTTTGAGGTTTTGTTGGCTTTGCTGGTTTCAGCGGGACAACTCTGTTGGCGCATTTGATGATCCAGGTGAAGAAGTTCTGGACAGCTTGGTCAAGGTCTGCTGATGTTTTGGGTTGTGTGATGCTGAGGGCCTGTGTCCACTGAGTCTCGGTTACCTTGCCTCAGCTGCAATGGGAGGGGCAGTGGTACTTGGCGGTGGTGTGCTGGGGTCAGAGATGGTGAAGTGATCGATGGTGTGGTAGGTCCAGGTGAGTTCTGTGACGTGGATTAATTTGACTCTGTCGCTGGAGGTGAAGATGGAGACAAGTGTGTGTCCAACTTTGTGCATGGGTTCGGTGACCAGTTGGGTGAGACCAATGTTGTTCAGTTTCGCCAGGAGAGTGATGGAGTTGGCGTCATTGGGGTCATCAATGTGGAAATTGAGGTCACCCAGTAGGGTGTAGTGGTTGGAATTGATGGCTAAGGGGGCGATGAGGTTGGAGATGGCGTCACAGAAAACTGGTCGGGGTACCGGGAGACTGTATGTGAGGGTGCCTCTTATTGTGGTCTTAACGTCCAACTGTAGATGGAAGTTGAGGTTTTCCATGAGAGGCATTTGGTCGTCGTTCGTGACGGTGAATCGGATAGTTTCTCTGAAGATGATGGAGATGCCCCGCCATGTTTCTTAGTGCGGTCATCTTGTAGCCGTTGGGGGTGACGGTGGCGATGTCGTGGTTTGAGGCGGGGTTGAGCCACGTTTCGGTGATGAAGGCAACTTTGGGGGAGAGGTTACTGATGGTGTCCCAGATATCTGTGAGGTGTTTGGCGAGTGAGCGGGAGTTGAGCAGAATACATTGGAGCGGCTCCAGGTTGTTAGTAGTCTTCTGAGTGGGAGTAGCGCAGGGCTGGAGCAAGCAGGAGGCCCTGTGTCGCAGGAGAAGCAGGAGTGGCAACACAGTGAAGGGTCCTTTGGTGGACCGCGGAGAGGACGTGAAACAGCTGCTGTTGCGTGGTCCAGGGCCAGGAGCTCCTTGGTGGTGTAGCAGCGGATGGAGAGAGGACATGGGGTCCTGGCGCTGGGTGCGGTCTAGGCGCAGATGGGTTTGCCTTTAGCGTGGCATTGGTGTGCAGGCGGTGCTGCCACGCAGCAGCCTCCATATGTAGCCCTGGGAGGTGGGAGGAGCAGTCAGCGAGGCGGGAGGGGGGCGGGAGTATTGGTGGGAATAGAGGATCGGAACGGCAGCTCAGCCACTCTGAAACTGGATTACCCATGGGAAATGGCAAATGAGAGGCGAAAATGTGGGCAAAACAGAAAACAGGCAGAAAACAAAACCAAAATAAACAAAGGCACACCGAAGGACAAATCCAACAGGAAGAAACTAAATTACAGGTAGGCAGGGACCCCAACAGCAGGCTCGAACCAGGAGCTCGGGGGACTGTGGGTCAATCGATTAATGCAGGGAGCCAGAGGCGGAGATCGTTGGCAGCGGTTCTCTTAGACCAGGGAGGTTAAGGACTGCAATATGGTGGCTCATCTGATGTCTAAAGTTTAGAGATAGGGCAGGATACAATGAGTGTCAGGTTGGAAACCATGAAAAAAAACTTACATATTCACAAAGTTTATGGATATTCACAGACATATTGCATGACCATTCATTCTGAAAAAATACTCATTAAAGATATGTCCGGGGTGTGTGGCCAGCGGGCAGCAAAGACAACATGATCACAAGAGCTCTGAGGGCGTATCTGGTCTAACTGTCCGCATCCACCTCCCTTGTAATGGAGATTGAGGATCTGCTTACATGCAGAGAAGCCCAAACCTCCTGTGGAGGCGCAGGACTCACTTGCAAACATATCAAAGTGCAGACCTCCACAGGAAATCACAGTGCAGGGCACCAGGATGAGGTAGCCACGTGGAAGGTTGATAGTGGTCAGGACACTCGCTGCTGAGAGTGCGATGCCCAGGGAACCCGAGAGTGGAGATGCCGAGGCGTGCAGAGACAAATCTCTGGGGTTGAGGAGAGAAGCTGGTTGGAGGATGTGGGAGCAGCTGGCTGATGTTGGAATCTGCTGACTCATCATCACTTCTAACCATCCATCTTTCAGAGGGAGCAGCGCAGTGGAGCATGAAAGACAATAGGGCCTCTCTAAGACTAGCGGTGTGGTGCTCAGAGCTCCTGAAAGCCTATTGAGAGGACTTTGATGACACACTGGAAGATGAGCACCAGTGAGTAGTTGCAGCCAGCAGTACTTCTGGAAGATGTCTCCAAAGTTAAAATAGAAGTTTCATTAGGGTGCTATTTACCAACCGAGGTACCATCAAAAATATCCAACAGATAGATGATGGGAGCCAAAGGGGAGCTGTCACCAAGGTGCATAAGACCAGAAACCCACATAAGCAATGTTTCCCCTGGCTGTTGACCTCAGTGAGCAAGATGAAGGAGACAGGGGAGGAGGATCTGACTGATCTATCTAGGGGGAGACCATTGATGAGGTCCCAGAGTAAAATCAACAAGAAGGACAGAGGAGCAACCATGAAAATAAGCAAGGCTAAAGTTGAGAAGATAGATGCCAGTTTGAGGGACAGAGTGGGTAACACTGAAGGTAGGATGTGGAAACAGAGAAAGCCATCTAGTAGTCTGAAGTGACTTCCTTAAGATACGCTTAATTCCAAACTTGCACCATAATTCCTTCACCTGTCTGGAGGACCAAGTGGAGGAACTGGAGAAGTTATGGCACGTAAATGTCTTGAGCATTCTGGGATGGCCACATGTGAAGATGAATCATCCTTATCGGAGGAATTGGAGGCTATCCTGAGATGAGAGGTTGTATCTAAGATGCCACAGCAATCCTTCTGTGTGAAAAGCTTAGTGCACAAGAAATGCTGGCATAGCTTTGGTGACTGTAGGGAAACATGTCCACCATAGGAGAATTCTGAGAACAGCACAGATACAGAAGGACCTGTACCATGGGTCACCGGATGCTGCTGTTTCCAAACCTTAGCCCTTTGAAAGTGTTGGCCTCCAGCAGATGCACTCTTTGACAGAGGAAGCAGTGAGGAACCAGCTTTGGCCTCCATCTTGTTTTCTTTTCAACTGATGGAGACGGTTAGAAACAACCATCATAGCGTCTCTGCGCCCTCCTGGGGATGAAGGATAATGGACTGTGCTATGTAACCGCCCTTGCTCATATACCACAGTTTGCCTGTTGAAGTGTTTCCTGAAGCAATAAGGGGCATTCACAGGACTCAGACATTGCTCTGCTGGCCCAGTGGCCCCTGATCTACAGATAGGGTTTTACTGTGGCAGGTTGAAGCATAGGTTGCAAAGTATCCAGGAGCGCGCACTGGGGCCCTTACTTATCCAAAGGTCCCTTTGGTTGTTCCATTCTCTACTGTACGAACCTCCAACTGAAGGTGTGGGATTTGATTCAGGCCCATCTCTAGCTCTTCTCCAAGTTCCAATTCGTTATCTCCACAGCCCTTCCCTGAGGAGGCCACTACTTTCACGCCCCTATTTATCAGAGATGCAGAACCCCTGTGGCATCCAGACTTGGTGTCCGCACCCTCTCTATATTAGAA
This sequence comes from Calotriton arnoldi, assembly GCA_963921515.1. NCBI lineage: Eukaryota > Metazoa > Chordata > Amphibia > Caudata > Salamandridae > Calotriton > Calotriton arnoldi. The sequence goes on from CAWUFW010000628.1 coordinate 1,343,055, forward strand.
AGAAAGGGAACCTGAGGTGAATGCGAATCAGAGCAAATCCTCTTGGTTTAAAGTTTCATTGTCTGCCCTCTAGTTTTGAGCATCCTGCCTCATTGCAGGCATGTCCCAAATGTATGTCACACTGCCTTATGGCAGGCGTGTCCCAAATGTATGTCACACTGCCTTATGGCAGGCATGTACTAAATGTTTGTCACACTGCCTCATGACAAGCATGCCCCAGATGTTTGTCCCATTGCATCATGGCAAGAATGTCCCAATTGTTATCTCTTTTCTATTGATTTGATAGTCAAAGTCCATACAGGATTGCCACTTTCAGATTATATTGGTTCTTGGCGGATCCTCGGCTAAGGCAAAGGAGCGTCACGCCACTGCTTTTTAGCAGTGTAAATAAAGGAAACATAAAATGATAATAACTGTTTGTTATTATCATTTTATGTTTCCCTGCTACGGCAGCTCTGCGGGCAGGGCGGGCCTGCTCTGCTCTCGGAGCAGGGCAGGGGAGGAGTGGTTTGTCCAATCTAAGTGCGCAAGAACGCTTGGCCGGCCGTCTCGGGCCGGCCAAACATTCATGCGCACTTTGCATGTTCTCCACGCAGGCTGCATTACAGCCCGGGTGGAGAACATGCCCAGGCCCCAGTCCCTGGCTGAGCGCCGAACCACGGCGCTCAAACCAATCACAACGCTGCATTGCAGCGTTGTGATTAGCTATGGGGAGCCTGCAAGCCGGTTGCTTCCTGCTTCCCTGTTCTGGCCTGAAGAGACGACGGAGGAGAGACGAGGAGGGACACGGCAATCTGGTCTTTTTTTAAACCCCTTGACCCCCCCATCCCCCATCCCCTGCCTCCGAACCGTGCCAGCTGCCACTGTTCTTGCACTCTTAAGCTTATATACACTATGATGCATGTTGGCTGCAATAAAAAATAAAGTTAAAAAAGATACACTCAGAAATAGTTTGAGTAAGTGAGTATCCAAAATGGGAATGAGAGTTAAAGTGCCCCAAATGTCCTAGGAGTGATGGGGAAGTTATTTCAACACTTGGATAAATCATTTTTCTTTGGGGATAAATGTGTTATATGTGCAAATGCTCAAATCCGAGCGAATTATTCCTTCACATTTTTCCACTAGTTGAAGATCTGAATGAGTAATTTTTGCCACTAGAAGTACTCCTGAGGATTATATTGGTTGTAGATTTCCAATACTTCATGGGGTGTTTGTGAATCTCCACCAAGTTGGTAACCTACTCCGAACGTAGTAGGAAACCTACAGGAGTACATTTCTGCTTTTTTAGGAGGGGCCGTGAATAAGAATCATTATCATTGGCTCAATGTAGTTTGCATATTAAAATATACCAAAAAAGTATTAAAAAAATGATGGATGGAATGCTTGAATTAATCTCAGCCACTGGTAATTACTCGGGTCCGACCTCAGTTTGGACCTGGCCATATGAAAATCAGTCTTGACCCTGATCCAGTGGGAACAGTCCAGCTCAAACTGTCAGGCCAGGGCCAACCTAAACTGGAACACAAGCAACCCAGGAATGGTTTTGTCCTAGCTATGGGCTCATCAGCCGAGTATAGTTTAGTTACAGTGCCACAGTGTGCACAGGACCCACGTCTAGACATACCCGTCCCACTTAGGGCAACATATTATAGCATACAAAAAGTGATGGATGGAATTCATGAATTAATCTCAGCAACTGCTAATTACTCAGGGTCGCATCCCAGACCATCATTTTTTTGCACACCATGCCACATCATGCAAATCAGTCTTGACCCTGCTCCAATGGTAACAGTCCAGCCCGAACTGCTCAGCCAGGTCCTCCCTGTACTGGAACACAAGCAACCCAGGACCGGTTTCACTCTTATTATGGGCTCATCAGCCAGGTATAGCTTGGTTCTAGTGACTGCGTGCGCAGGACTCAATGTATGGGTATACCCATCCCACACAGTTGTATACGACAGTGAATAATATCTACCTGCACATATATCAATTGCAAACAATCAAATACTTCTATGGCCCTAATAGCTATGCAGAATTCAATGCAGAGATCCCTGCGGTCATAATTACTGTTACTGGATGGTCTGCCTCATGGAATTACGAGTTAGTCCCCATGGAATACAGGACAAATGTACCCTCATGAAATTACTGTGCGGTAGTCTGTACGGTATTCCCTATTTGAAGGACTTTCACACCAATATACCGACTACAACACACAGGTGATAAATGGGAGCAGTGGCCTCCCTGTGGAGCTAGGGTGGAGGGAGGATGGCTGGGAGGGTTGTGGAGGGAAAGCGAAACATAGTGTTGCCCGTTTCTCAGGGACGAGGCTTGGCTGTATCGCTGCCAAAGCCTCGCGCCACTTTACCGGCTGCAAATACCGGCTAGTAAAATAGGGTTTAATGTGGCCACACCTTGGAAACTCAGGTGCAGAAACACCAGGCCAGTCATGATCGAATGGAGTGGCATTCCATCAGTGGCGTAACATTAGCCCCCCGCAGACCTACGCGGTGCGAGGGGTCCCTGATAAAGGAAGTGACCCCGACCTCCAGGGGGCCCCCTCTGGCATTTTGCACAGGTGCGCATGTGCAATGAGAGCTCCTGACTTGGTCCAAAGCGTGGGGCCCCCCTCCATGTACTTTGCAGGGGGGGCCACTCACATTTCGTTATGCCACTGAATTCCATATGCTAATCCTTCTGCTTCTGACTTCGAAATCAGGGCCTATGTCGTCAAGGTAAACATATATAGGGAAGTATAGATTTACTATTCTAATTCCACATCTACGTACCTTGAGGATATTGTGGAGTCGATACTGAAACTTCAATATTTTGGCTCCCCACCATTTTCACACTTTCCAGACAGTCTTTCAACACAGCAATACATGTGCCCATGCTGTGTTAGCTGTCTGCCTCTTTATGAAATACAATCTCTATTAATATCAACTCTCTGAGTTACTAAAAAACTATTCTCCAGCTCACATTTTCAGTCAAGCTCATCTTTAAGTGTATGGATCTGAGAATGGGGCATGCCTGTATACAAATACGAAAGATACAGCCACACAAACAAACAAAAAAACTTTGAGCAAGGAACTGAACAAAAATAATAAAATAAACAGTACATTGATTGATAAAAAAAAACACCTGAATCACAATGCACACCTGTTAGAAACAAGGAATCAGGACTTTAAAAGATTTGGAAAAATAGACTTTTTAATAGTGTTTGTTAGATAACAAGGGATTGTGTGAAAGTTTAAATGGAAAAAACAAATTTGAAAAGTTTGTACATGTTACGTGCCCAACATATTTCAACAACTATTAGTATAAAACGGATTTTTATAAAAACAATTGTTTACACTCATCAACTTAATTAGAAAGCAGCCAGCCATGCAGTGTACTTATTGAACTATGTTGACGAGATAAGCAGCTGCAACTGATCTTCATGCCAATTAGTTTTTATTTTGAAATTTGACATGATAAAAGACAAATCTGTATTTAATAGACATGTCTACTTTTAGTTTAGCGTACAGCTGTTAATTACTGATTTTTTTAAATACTGTGTGCATTTTTTTTTATTTAGTACGTTTATCTCAAGCCCTTTTAGCCCTCTTTCCCTTTTCTCTCATCAAATTTAAATTAATTAGCCCCGCTTCATAGCTCTTGTCATTTGTACAGTCATCTTTTTGTTAGCCGTCTCCAAACTCTTTCCAACCCATCTTTGTTCTTCTAGTCATTGAATAATAATGAATACTTACTTGCTACACTTGTACAGCACATTGTGCAACGGGAATGGCCTCTAGGCGCCGTTTACGGAGTTGATAATAATACCCAACTGAATTTCTCCTTTTATCGACCTCGGAAGGATGGGAGGTGAGGTGTACCTGCCATTAGTCGCACCTAGCCGCCAGATAGCACATACATCTTTGCAGTGATGCCTTAAATTCGGCTTCTAACATTACCCCTGGTAAACAATAATATATTCCAAATTAGGCGCACGGCACACCCGGCGCGCAGATGCCGATTGGATCAGACCATATTCTCGTGTTTGTGGCCCAGGTTGCTACTAGGGGCTAATTGTGCAGCTCGGAAGCCTGGGCATTCCATACAAGGTAAAAGCGTGTTTCTTTTACTTTACTTTACTTTATTTGAGTTTTATATAGCGCTGGCTAGACCCGGAGGTATTAGAGCGCTTTACATAAGGATCCAACACAGATTACATCAGTTACAAGTTACATCAGTTACAGGAAAACATTTCAAGAGCGTTGGGAGACGAAGTAAATAGAGATTAGAAAGGGCAAGGGGGTGGGGAGAAAGGTGTAGGAGGGAGAAAGGATGGAGATAGGATGGATGGAGAGACGAAGGAGAGTCTGCCCAAAGTTCGGCTGGGTAGGTGACGGCCAAGGGGGAAGAGCACAGCCCATCTCCTCTGTAGCTATCAGGTAGCTCCACCGGGCATCAGTCAAGCGGCTAGGTCTCAATGAGAAAACAATTAGAGAGCAAAGAGGAGGGATAAATGGAGCGTAAAGGAGAGAGTGCGTGGAGTAAAGGGGTAGGAGGGAGAGTACGACGGAGAGACGAAATAGGGTCTTGTCCAGTGTATGGCTGGGTAGGTGAGGGCCGAAGGGGTAGTCCGCAGCCCATCTCCTCTATAGCTATCAAGTAGCTCCACCGGGCATCAGCCAAAAAGCTAGGTCTCCACGGTCAGAGGTAGGTTCACAGATACGGTATCTTGAAGGGTAGGTCGGATGGGGGATGTGGTCGAGGTCTGGTCAAAGTCAGTTTTTTCCTCAGAGGAGTAGCACGACATGGTAGGGAACACTGTGACAGCCATCTTGGGGTCAGGCAAGGGATACTGACCTTGGAGTTAGTAACAGCCGGTTCACATTTTAGTCTTTCACTCGAGGGGGGGGTTTGTTGTGGGGGGGGTTTGTTGTGCAAGGGCGTAGGTTTGGGAGTGCCTCGAAGACTCGGGAGCCCTCCGCGGTGGTAATCAGGAATGGCCCTCGCCGCCATCTTGAGGTCAGGCACAGCCCAGAGAGAGCTTCTCGGTGAGCAAAAATGGCCAAAAGCAGTAGTGGGTCAGAGTGGCTTAGCAGGCAGCTGAGCAACGAATCCCCATAACCTCCACTGGGTAGGTGAGGAGGAGGCATTGGGCGTCTTTTTGGTGGCCATTTTGAAGTCAGGCTGTTCATTAGTAAAACTAATGAATCATAAGAAAATAATAAAATACCTGGAGGGTATTCTGGAGCATATCCTGGAGCAGCTCTCTGCCCTATCTCTGCTGCGCATTCAGTATCTGTCTCTGATGGGAGCAAGGGAGGACTCTGTCGCTGGCCCCCATGGGGGCGAGAGGGGCAAAAACTGCGTGTCTTCGCGGTGGGGGCAGGGTCGAGGGCACCCCTCCGCTCTCTTACCGCAGGTTGGCTGATGGGCTCCGATGAGGCCGAGCCGAGCGTGGTGGGCCCGTCAATGGTTGTCCGGACCCCCGCAGGTAAAGGCCGAGCTCGTCTCCGTGAAGGCCTTCCGTTATGCCAGGATCAACGCCCTAGAGTTGCTGGTGCCCGTCCCGCAGCGCGAAGGCCAGCGAATACAGGCTGAAGGTGCGGTCTCGCAGCTCCCCAAGCGCCATCTTGGCATGGTGACTGGCTGGGACGTCGGGGCTCAGATCTCCGGTATGCAAGGTCGGAGATAGGCGATTTCAGGCTTCAGGTGATCAGCCTGCATTCCGGTTTCGAAAACGCTGTTCTGGATGGGGCAACAGCGCGTCGGTACGCCGCTCAGGAAGCTGGTAAGAGGGTTCACTTCGGAGCATCAACTCCGAGCGACCATCTTGGTGAGGCTCCTCCCCTCCCTCTCAGCCGACTTCCACCGCTATGAGTGCTCTGCAAAGGGGCTGAGTCTAGGCAGCCACATCATTGAAAACGCAGAAGCAGAACATCAATTATGGCAAAAAAAAGGGCTAACACTGTCACCTCGCGTTCAAATTAAGAAGTGCAGGGGTGCTTCATAAAATAGGGCGCCTTTGGAGTGAGCGTAAGGGCTGCGTGCTACGGGTGAGAGTGGAAGCGCTGCTCTGTTTTTAGTGCAATGTGCTAGCATCGAGGGTGTGGACGGGGGTTTCCTAGTCTTGAGGGGTTGTGCTGTATGTGAGCTCCAAGGTGTGGTATATTACACATGATGTTATATTATGCTACAGGTGAGTGCTGTAGACTTGTGCTACAGGTGAAGATTGGGGAGGGGTCTCCTGGTTTTGTTGTGGTGGTCTGTATGTGAGGTCCAGGGTGTGGTATGCTATCATTTATATATTATGCTACAGCTGAGTGTTATGGACTGGTGCTGCAGGTGAGGGTTAGGGTGGGCTATTCTAGTGTCATGGGGTTGTGCTGTATGTGAGGTCCTGGAAAGGGTATATTACATATGGTGTGTAATGATGCTATGGTTGAGTGCTGGGGTGGTAGCAGTCTATCGGTGTTGTATGGATTTGTGGTACAGACGAAGGGTGGGGCGGTGGCAGTGTGTTGTTCTGGGAGGGGCACCTTTCCAGGTAAGTGGCACCCTTCTACAGGTTGAATACCGCAGTGGTAGCCCCTGGTCACAAGGAGGCCTTCTGCTTCCGCATTGTTTTCCACTGAAGTTCAGTGGCTCCGCAGTGTCCTCAGTGGCAGCGCCAGCGTGTAGAATCCTGGGTCAGGGGGGCACCCAGAATTATGAAATGCCCACCCTCTCACCCCTGTCAAGTCTAATCACACTGTCAGCCAGGCTAAGACACAGCGAGAGAGAGAGAGAGAGAGAGAGAAAGCAAGGGGGTGCGGAGCATGTTTGCATGGTGTAGTTACACAGTCCAGCAGTCTCGTCCTAGCTGCCTGCATTTTATTTCCTGTTTTTCTGTCACTGTGTATGAACTATTTCAGGAGACAGCATATCCTATAATGTTTGGCTCCTCCTGTCCCTGCCTGGGCACTTTAAGACGCAGTGAGTTTCACTTTGCATCTGGAGGATTAGGGTAGAAGATAGGGGCTTAGTTACAATAGAGCAGCAAGTGCAGTGGCACCAGGGTCCGGGGTCAGATGGGCAGGTCCTTCCAGTCCAGAAAGGTTTACAATCAAACAATGTATCAGGAATTTGCCCCACAATGGCAGACTGACCACGAACCCTGAAACGCCCACATTACCCAAGGTTGCTGAGAGAAAGCTTGCACTGCTCTTGTCCTGTAACACTGGAAGGGTAGAGCTCGGAGAACACCCCCACTGCTGGAGCCTGTAACACTGGAAGGGTAGAGCTCGGAGAACACCCGCACTGCTGGAGCCTGTAACACTGGAAGGGTAGAGCTCGGAGAACGCCCGCACTGCTGGAGCCTGTAACACTGGAAGGGTAGGGCTCGGAGAACACCTGCAATGCTAGAGCCTGTAACACTGGAAGGGTAGAGCTCGGAGAACACCCCCACTGCTGGAGCCTGTAACACTGGAAGGGTAGAGCTCGGAGAACACCCGCACTGCTGGAGCCTGTAACACTGGAAGGGTAGAGCTCGGAGAACACCCGCACTGCTGGAGCCTGTAACACTGGAAGGGTAGAGCTCGGAGAACGCCCGCACTGCTGGAGCCTGTAACACTGGAAGGGTAGAGCTCGGAGAACACCTGCAATGCTGGAGCCTGTAACATTGGAAGGGTAGAGGTCGGAGAACACCCCCACTGCTTGAGCCCTAGAACACTGGAAGGGAAGAGCTCGGAGAACACCCGCACTGCTGGAGCCTGTAACACTGGAAGGGTAGAGCTCGGAGAACACCCCCACTGCTGGAGCCTGTAACACTGGAAGGGTAGAGCTCGGAGAACACCCCCACTGCTGGAGCCCTAGAACACTGGAAGGGTAGAGCTGGGAGAACACCCGCACTGCTGGAGCCCTAGAACACTGGAAGGGTAGAGCTCGGAGAACACCCGCACTGCTGGAGCCTGTAACACTGGAAGGGTAGAGCTCGGAGAACACCCGCACTGCTGGAGCCTGTAACACTGGAAGGGTAGAGCTCGGAGAACACCCGCACTGCTGGAGCCTGTAACACTGGAAGGGTAGAGATCGGAAAACACCCCCACTGCTGGAGCCTGTAACACTGGAAGGGTAGAGCTCGGAGAACACCCCCACTGCTGGAGCCCTAGAACACTGGAAGGGTAGAGCTCGGAGAACACCCGCACTGCTGGAGCCCTAGAACACTGGAAGGGTAGAGCTCAGAGAACACCCGCACTGCTGGAGCCTGTAACACTGGAAGGGTAGAGCTCGGAGAACACCCGCACTGCTGGAGCCTGTAACACTGGAAGGGTAGAGCTCGGAGAACACCCGCACTGCTGGAGCCTGTAACACTGGAAGGGTAGAGCTCGGAGAACACCCCCACTGCTGGAGCCTGTAACACTGGAAGGGTAGAGCTCGGAGAACACCCCCACTGCTGGAGCCTGTAACACTGGAAGGGTAGAGCTAGGAGAATGCCCGCACTGCTGGAGCCTGTAACACTGGAAGGGTAGAGCTCGGAGAACACCTGCAATGCTGGAGCCTGTAACATTGGAAGGGTAGAGCTCGGAGAACACCCGCACTGCTGGAGCCTGTAACACTGGAAGGGTAGAGCTCGGAGAACGCCCGCACTGCTGGAGCCTGTAACACTGGAAGGGTAGAGCTCGGAGAACACCCCCACTGCTGGAGCCTGTAACACTGGAAGGGTAGAGCTCGGAGAACACCCCCACTGCTGGAGCCCTAGAACACTGGAAGGGTAGAGCTCGGAGAACACCCGCACTGCTGGAGCCCTAGAACACTGGAAGGGTAGAGCTCGGAGAACACCCGCACTGCTGGAGCCTGTAACACTGGAAGGGTAGAGCTCGGAGAACACCCGCACTGCTGGAGCCTGTAACACTGGAAGGGTAGAGCTCGGAGAACACCCGCACTGCTGGAGCCTGTAACACTGAAAGGGTAGAGCTCGGAGAACACCCCCACTGCTGGAGCCTGTAACACTGGAAGGGTAGAGCTCGGAGAACACCCCCACTGCTGGAGCCCTAGAACACTGGAAGGGTAGAGCTCGGAGAACACCTGCACTGCTGGAGCCTGTAACACTAGAAGGGTAGAGCTCGGAGAACACCCGCACTGCTGGAGCCTGTAACACTGGAAGGGTAGAGCTCGGAGAACACCCGCACTGCTGGAGCCTGTAACACTGGAAGGGTAGAGCTCGGCGAACACCCCCACTGCTGGAGCCTGTAATACTGGAAGGGTACAGCTCGGAGAACACCCCCACTGCTGGAGCCCTAGAACACTGGAAGGGTAGAGCTCGGAGAACACCCCCACTGCTGGAGCCTGTAACACTGGAAGGGTAGAGCTCGGAGAACACCCCCACTGCTGGAGCCTGTAACACTGGAAGAGTAGAGCTCGGAGAACACCCGCACTGCTGGAGCCTGTAACATTGGAAGGGTAGACGTCGGAGAACACCCCCACTGCTGGAGCCTGTAACACTGGAAGGGTAGAGCTCGGAGAACACCCCCACTGCTGGAGCCCTAGAACACTGGAAGGGTAGAGCTCGGAGAACAGCCCCACTGCTGGAGCCTGTAACACTGGAAGGGTAGAGCTCGGAGAACACCCCCACTGCTGGAGCCCTAGAACACTGGAAGGGTAGAGCTCGAAGAACACCCCCACTGCTGGAGCCTGTAACACTGGAAGGGTAGAGCTCGGAGAACACCCGAACTGCTGGAGCCTGTAACATTGGAAGGGTAGACGTCGGAGAACACCCCCACTGCTGGAGCCTGTAACACTGGAAGGGTAGAGCTCGGAGAACACCCGCACTGCTGGAGCCTGTAACAATGGAAGGGTAGAGCTCGGAGTTCACCCGCACTGCTCTTGTCCTGTAACATTGGAAGGGTAGACGTCGGAGAACACCCCCACTGCTGGAGCCTGTAACACTGGAAGGGTAGAGCTCGGAGAACACCCGCACTGCTGGAGCCTGTAACACTGGAAGGGTAGAGCTCGGAGAACACCCGCACTGCTGGAGCCTCTAACACTGGAAGGGTAGAGCTCGGAGAACACCCCCACTGCTGGAGCCTGTAACACTGGAAGGGTAGAGCTCGGAGAACACCTGCACTGCTGGAGCCTGTAACACTGGAAGGGTAGAGCTCGGAGAACACCCGCACTGCTGGAGCCTGTAACACTGGAAGGGTAGAGCTCGGAGAACACCCGCACTGCTGGAGCCTGTAACAATGGAAGGGTAGAGCTCGGAGAACACCCGCACTGCTGGAGCCTGTAACATTGGAAGGGTAGACGTCAGAGAACACCCCCACTGCTGGAGCCTGTAACACTGGAAGGGTAGAGCTCGGAGAACACCCGCATTGCTGGAGCCTGTAACAATGGAAGGGTAGAGCTCGGAGTTCACCCGCACTGCTCTTGTCCTGTAACATTGGAAGGGTAGACGTCGGAGAACACCCCCACTGCTGGAGCCTGTAACACTGGAAGGGTAGAGCTCGGAGAACACCCGCACTGCTGGAGCCTGTAACACTGGAAGGGTAGAGCTCGGAGAACACCCGCACTGCTGGAGCCTGTAACACTGGAAGGGTAGAGCTCGGAGAACACCCCCACTGCTGGAGCCTGTAACACTGGAAGGGTAGAGCTCGGAGAACACCCGCACTGCTGGAGCCTGTAACACTGGAAGGGTAGAGCTCGGAGAACACCCGCACTGCTGGAGCCTGTAACACTGGAAGGGTAGAGCTAGGAGAACACCCGCACTGCAGGAGCCTGTAAAACTGGAAGGGTAGAGCTAGGAGAACACCCACACTGCTGGAACCTGTAAAACTGGAAGGGTAGAGCTCAGAGAACACCTGCACTGCTGGAGCCCTAGAACACTGGAAGGGTAGAGCTCAGAGAACACCCGCACTGCTGGAGCCCTAGAACACTGGAAGGGTAGAGCTCAGAGAACACCCGCACTGCTGGAGCCTGTAACAATGGAAGGGTAGAGCTCGGAGAACACCCGCACTGCTGGAGCCGGTAACAATGGAAGGGTAGAGCTCGGAGAACACCCGCACTGCTGGAGCCTGTAACAATGGAAGGGTAGAGCTCAGAGAACAGCCACATTACTGGAGCCTGTAACACTGGAAGGGTAGAGCTCGGAGAACACCCGCACTGCTGGAGCCGGTAACAATGGAAGGGTAGAGCTCGGAGAACACCCGCACTGCTGGAGCCGGTAACAATGGAAGTGTAGAGCTCGGAGAACACCCGCACTGCTGGAGCCTGTAACACTGGAAGGGTAGAGCTCGGAGAACACCCGCACTGCTGGAGCCGGTAACAATGGAAGGGTAGAGCTCGGAGAACACCCGCACTGCTGGAACCTGTAACACTGGAAGGGTAGAGCTCGGAGAACACCCGCACTGCTGGAGCCTGTAACAATGGAAGGGTAGAGCTCAGAGAACAGCCACATTACTGGAGCCTGTAACACTGGAAGGGTAGAGCTAGGAGAACAGCCGCACTGCTGGAGCCTGTAACAATGGAAGGGTAGAACTAGGAGAACACCCGCACTGCTGGAACCTGGAACACCAGAAGGGTAGAGCTCTGAGAACACCCACACTGCTGGAACCTTGAACACCAGAAGGGCAGAGCTCGGAGAACACCCGCTATGCTGTTCCCTGGAACACTGGAAGAGTAGAGCTTGGAGAACACACTGACACACTGTGAGTTAGATGACAGCCAACTCGTTAAAAGTCAATCCGGACAAAATGGAGGTCCTTGTAATCTCCGCCAAAGGCAACCCCTGGAATGACCTCTTCTGGCCACAAGAGCTCGGCACCGCTCCTACGCCAGTTCCCATCGTAAAAAGCCTGGGCATCAAGATTGATGGCAACCTCTACATGACTAATCAAGTCGCTACTGTGGTCGGCATCTGTCTGGGCTTAATGAGACAGTTGCGGAAACTTGCCCCCCTTCTCTCACCCACCACTCTACAGATGATTGTGTCGGCCACAATCGTGTCCAGGCTGGACTATGGCACGCCGGAACGAGACGACGCGCGTCAGATGTGTATATGCGGTACACTATAAGCAACGAAAGTGCTTCAAAATAAAGGGATGTGTGTTGAGTAGACACCCTTCTGGCACGGTGAAAGCTGGTACGTGCGCCCTTGGCTCCCATTTGCCACTCCGCATACACAAGTCAGTTGTCCAGTGAGGCAAACACTAACCTCGCGCCCTGACGAAATTGCCACGACGATGCAGAGGCAATGAAACATGTTGGCCTACTTTGAAAAGGTTTGCAACATGCTGTGTTTTTAATATTGAGTAAGCTCACGATTGTGAATAAAGAGGGCAAAACCAAATGTGAGACTTAACTCAATTTTAATTCTGGGACACACTGTCCTGTATAGTTCACAGGGTTTCTGTTTTGAATACATTCACTTCTAACCTTTCACTTCTTTTGTCTCTTTAGTGGACACATATTCTTTATTCTTAGTGAGAAAGCAACCAATGATGATAGATGTGGGCATGCTGGTGAGAACCTGCCAGTGGCTCCTCTGGTGTAGCGCACGTGAGGTGCTTTCTCACTCTTTCACTCACTTTTTGACGTATTTTATTTTCACCTTTTCTGTATTAAGGGAATATGTTTGTGGAGTGTTCTGACTTAATTTGTATTTGAATATTTTGGGCACCTAGGACGGGTTTAGACTGAAAAAGTGATCAGCGGTTGGGTGGAGGTAGATACCCCCTTAACCCCTTGTCCTTTGTATAAATTTAATGTTGCCCCTTTGTAAGCCAGGTCTTTGTTGATTAAATGGACTATGGCAATGCCTTATATATTGGTCTCCTGAGAAACTAATCCGCAAGCTGCAGGTGACCATGAATGATGCAGCCAGGCTGATTTTTAGACTCCCTAGAAGGGCTCATGCTACCTAAGCCTGGGCGGTGAACTACGCTACGCTCGCGGAGTTTGCGAAGTTTCGGTAACTTCGCGATTCGCGTAGAACGCGAAGTTACCGTGCACTACGCAATTTGCGGCGTAGCGTAGCTGTTTTTCTTCTTCGCGCGCTCAATATACGTTCTGCGCGCGCGGTAACGACCTACCGTGATTCTGCGTTTGCCGACGCGACTTTCTATCCGTTCGCGGGCACCACGAGATTTGGAATCCGGCCGCACGATCCCGCGAGAGTGTGCGAACGCGAACACGTCATTCGGACGCGCGATCTGACTTCCGGCGGCAGTGTTGGTAAGATCGCGATCCCGAACACGAAGAAACTACAATCTGGCGAAGAATATATCTCGAGCATCATAAAACCTTCTCGAAAATGATGAATTAGTTCATTTTGCACAAAAAACTCCTCAGGTTGTCATTTAGAGATGTAGTTTGGCGAGCAAGGAGTCCTTTTTCTTTTTTTCCAAGAGGAAGGAAGTGCCCCTGATTCTCAAACTTCCTGTTCCTGTCCAGCAGGCTCCTCCCAGTGCTTTGTCCATGTGCTGTTCACTTTCATTTGGATTTGGAGCTGGAAGGATCACTTTTTGGGTCTGTCTGCTGCATCATATCATTGAATTGGATTTGAGGACTCTTGGATTTGAGATTTTACAAGTAAGTTGGAGAATTGGTGTACTTGTTTGTTTGATTGGGGCTTGTTAGTACCTACATTTTTTTGTGGTATTTCCATAGTTTTTAAAATGTATTGTTGTGGCCTGTAGTTTCGGCAGGGGCCTAGTTGTTTTTCTTTGATTGGAATTTCAGCCAGTAGGCCCGGACTAGAGCCAGAGGTACCCATGGGTGCATGTTTCTGTGGTGTCTGTTGAATTTAAAGTTTAAACATCATGTAGGCCGGGCATCCATGGATGGCATTGGATTGATGTGCAAAATGTGGGTTTTGGGGTGGTATTTTATATTTTTGGGTGTTTGTTAAATAAATAGGCCTTTTCAGGCAGTAGGTAACCCTGGGCGTTCAGCTCGCGGACTTTGGGCAAGTCCGCACTGCGCGACAACGCAGACTTACACTTTTTATCTTCTTCGCGCGCTCAATGTACGTTTGCGCGCGCGATAACGACAATTTGTGACGATCGCGATGCCGAACACGCAGAATTTACAATCTGGCGAACAATATCTCTCGAGCATCATTAAACCTTCTCGAAAATGTTGATTTAGTTCATTTTGCACAAAAACTCCTCAGGTTGTCATTTAGATGTAGTTTAGTGATCAAGGAGTCATTTTTTTTTGTTTTACAATTTTTTCCAAGAGGTAGCAAGTTTCCCAGAGTCTCCAACTGCCTGGTCCTGTCCTTTGTCTTCACTTTTTGTTATTTTGGGTGGCCTGGCCATGTGGGTGGCGGCCATTTTGTAAAGCCAGGCATTGTGCTTTTGCCATAGGCCTTCATTGTCTGTCTTGTGTTCCTTTTCTTGTTGTTCTGGGTGGCCTGGCCATGTGTTGGCGGCCATTTTGTGTGAACAGCCACTGTGCTTTTGCCATAGGCCTCAAAGCTTGCGGCCTAGTGTGCCAGTAGGCCCGGAGGTAGTCATCCTCATGGGTGCATAAAAACTGTTTCTGTGTTGTCTGTTGAATTGTAACATAATTTAGGCCATGGATGGCATTGGATTGATTTGAAAAATGTGGCTTTTGGGGCGTATTTTTTTTTTTTTTGGGTGTTTGTTAAATAAATAGGCCTTTTCAGCCAGTAGGTAACCCTGGGCGTTCAGCTCGCGGACTTTGGGCAAGTCCGCACTGCGCGACAACGCGGACTTACACTTTTTATCTTCTTCGCGCTCAATGTACGTTCTGCGCGCGATAACGACAATTTGTGACGATCGCGATGCCGAACACGCAGAATTTACAATCTGGCGAACAATATCTCTCGAGCATCATTAAACCTTCTCGAAAATGTTGATTTAGTTCATTTTGCACAAAAACTCCTCAGGTTGTCATTTAGATGTAGTTTGGTGATCAAGGAGTCATTTTTTTTTGTTTTACAATTTTTTCCAAGAGGTAGCAAGTTTCCCAGAGTCTCCAACTGCCTGGTCCTGTCCTTTGTCTTCACTTTTTTGTTATTGTGGGTGGCCTGGCCATGTGGGTGGCGGCCATTTTGTAAAGCCAGGCATTGTGCTTTTGCCATAGGCCTGCATTGTCTGTATTGTGTTCCTTTTCTTGTTGTTCTGGGTGGCCTGGCCATGTGTTGGCGGCCATTTTGTGTGAACAGCCACTGTGCATTTGCCATAGGCCTCCAAGCTTGCGGCCTAGTGTGCCAGTAGGCCCGGAGGTAGTCATCCTCATGGGTGCATAAAAACTGTTTCTGTGTTGTCTGTTGAATTGTAACATAATTTAGGCCATGGATGGCATTGGATTGATTTGCAAAATGTGGCTTTTGGGGCGTATTTTATTTTTTTGGGTGTTTGTTAAATAAATAGGCCTTTTCAGCCAGTAAGTAACCCTGGGCGTTCAGCTCGCGGACTTTGGGCAAGTCTGCACTGCGCGACAACGCGGACTTACACTTTTTATCTTCTTCGCGCTCAATGTACGTTTCGCCGCGCGATAACGACATTTTGTGACGATCGCGATGCCGAACACGCAGAATTTACAATCTGGCGAACAATATCTCTCGAGCATCATTAAACCTTCTCGAAAATGTTGATTTAGTTCATTTTGCACAAAAACTCCTCAGGTTGTCATTTAGATGTAGTTTGGTGAGCAAGGAGTCATTTTTTTTTGGTTTTACAATTTTTTCCAAGAGGTAGCAAGTTGCCCAGAGTCTCCAACTGCCTGGTCCTGTCCTTTGTCTTCACTTATTTGTTATTTTTGGTGGCCTGGCCATGTGGGCGGCGGCCATTTTGTTAAACCAGCCACTGTGCTTTTGCCATAGGCCTGCAAGCTTGCGGCCCAGTATGCCAGTAGGCCCAGAGGTAGTCACCATGGGTGCATAAAACTGTTTCTGTGTAGTCTGTGGAATTTTGACATCATTTAAGCCATGGATGGCATTGAATTGATTCAATTGAATTGCGAAATGTGGGTTATTTTGGAGGGTCTGACTATTTCACTTTTTGGGTGTGTTAAATAAATGCCTTTTGTGCGTGTGTACTGTGTAATTATAATTGTGTTGTTGTAGTGGTTGTCTAACTTTCCAAAGTGTTTTTAGCCATGTGGATTTTAGTTTTTGCATTAAAGCTGTGTGTGTTTTATAAGGCATCCTTTGTCTGCCCATATATAGGCCTGCTTGAGTTCATTGTTTGCCGTGCCTTGTGCCTGTGAGTCACCATGTTTCTGGGGGCCATTTTGTTGTGGTAGTTATTAGTGTGCTGTTTTTGCCACATAGGCCTGCGTGTCTTTCCATTGTTCCTCTTGTCTTACTGCTTCCAAATCCATCCCCATTGCCAGCTGCAGCTCCCTGATGCTGCTATATAATACATCCCACGTGATGCACAAAGTTAGGCCAAACATGCTCCAGTACATTTTAGTTTTTGTTCTTTACTGTTCTTATTCTTCCAGAGTGTACACTAGCACTACACAGTAGCCAGGAAAGCCCTGGCCTTGTTGTCAACGTCTCATAAATGGCTACACTGTGTGTTGTTGTTCACAGAGTTTCTGAAATTTAATAATTGAGGCCACCACACACTAAGTTCTATATTCTATTTGTTTGATTTGTGCTATGTTTGACTGATGTTCTGGCTTTTTTGCTTTTAGGTGCACAAAGACTGAGGAGGAGGTGTGTCTCTCATCATTGCCTGTTGCACTTCCAGACAGACATCCTGCTGCTGTACACACAACGTGACGTGTGACCTGACCAGACATCTCTGCAACTGAGTGCTGCTGACATCTGAAGAAGATGGGCCCAAAGAAAGCAGGTACCAGGTCCTCCAGTACCAAGAAAGTTGCTATTGAGAAGAAGAAGGAACAGAAGAAGCAAGTGACACTGAAGTCTGGTGTGCCGGCCAATACCTTTTTGGGGAAAAAAATTGCGCCTGCAGCAGCGGTGTCCGGGGGGCAAGCTGGGGGCAGCACCTCCGCATCAGTGGACCCAACCCACCAACCCAGGCCCAAGCACATGAGTGGGGAAGAGGTAGCCAGCCTAATGGTGGAAAGCAGTGATGCTGAGCCGGAGATAAACTTATCGCTATCTCAAAGTAGTACCCAATCAACGCAGGAGGAAACACAGCAGATAAGTGGTCAACAACAACAGCCGCAACCACCGCCCGCAATAGTAGTTGTTGTTCCTCCTGAAGTAGGGGCAGTTCAGGAAATTGAGCCTCATGCAGAGGTAGAAGAAGAAGCCACTCATTCAGAAGATCCATTGTCTTCCAAATCCCCAGCAAGGAAAAGGAGGGGTAGTCCATCAAGTTCTTCGCCAAGCCCCCTTCTGATGATCTAGATGCCACTTGGAAGCCACAAACTGAGTCTGAGAGGGAGCCACGTTCCAAGACCAAGCTAGGGAAAAGGAAGGTTCCAGAAAGCCTTACACTTATGGAGGTCGATGTAGAACAGCAAGATGATGATGATGATGACGACGAGCCAGTCATCACGAACATCACTCCCGGCCCCGAGGAGATGGAGACCAACATTCTTACTCTATCCAAAATCGCTGCGAGGGATGTAGCACGCATACCTCCACAGGTAACACCAACACGACCTACAGCTTCCATATTTGCATTAACAAAGGCCCGGCAGCGACCTACATCCAGCACAACCACCAACTCTCTAGTAGGAGTAGGTAGTGGTACAGCAGCACAGAGTCAAATTCAACACACACCCTACAGATCATCCGGCATTGGAAGTGGCACCTCCAGCAGGAGGCCAAAGTTAAGCTCCCCAGTTTGGGACTTCTTTACGGTTAGCGAAAAGGAGGAGAACATTGCTATATGCTCCATTTGTAATACCTCTGTTAGTCGTGGTAAGCTTGGTACAAACTATGGTACCGGAGGCCAAATGACCCATCTGAAAAAACACCACTTGATCAGCTGGGAGGACCACCTTCGCGACAGAAAAAAACTGCAACCATTGGTGTTGGTGGGGATAAAGGAGTAGAAGAAGAAGATCCGATCACGGTGGAAGAGGAAGGACAGGGAGACATTCTCTCTGGTAGTGGTACACAAGGTGTCCCTGACCCCAGCAGTGCAGTCTTAACGTTGCACACATCTTCAGCAACATCTCAGTGGCACAAGAGTAAGAGTCAGCCGGAGACACCAAGAAGTACCAGGTCCGCACTACCAAAAAGTGCGTTGAGCCTAAGAGAAAGGAAAACCATGCAGCCTACCATTATCAGCATGTTTGGGGGTGAGGGGCAGTACGAACGCAACCACCCAATAGCACGTTTGTACAATGCGAAGCTGGCTAAAATGTTAGCACTGGACCTTCTCCTTTTTCTTTTGTTGAAGGGTTGGGTTTTGTGGAATTTGTGTCAACCATCTGCCCAAAATGGCATGTTCCCAGCCGCTACTATTTTGCCAGAGTTGCAGTTCCAGCACTACATCACGACGTGCTGGAATTGCTAGGAAAGGCCTTGAAGCAGAGTGCTGTTCACAGTATCCACCTGACTACAGACATGTGGACCAGTTGCCAAGCCACAGATTACATGTGCATCACTGCACACTGGATCAGTTTTGTGGGTGTTAGAGAACAGCTATCTGCTGGTGTTGATACTGCAGAGATTTTTCATGCCACTCGCAAACATGCAACTGTAGCCATGTTTGCCATGGAGAAATCTCATACTGCTGCAAACATTTTGGAAGAGTTTAACACCAAGGTCTTTGAGTGGCTGCGCCCAAGAGGGCTTACGATTGGTTTTGTTGCCACGGACAACGGCAGTAATGTAGTTTTGGCCATGCGCAATGGTGGCTATTTCAGGGTCCCGTGTTTGGCACACTGCATTAACATTGTTGTTCAAGACTTTTTGAAAAATGAATCAAAAGTCAGCAACTTACTGGTCACCTGCAGAAGAATATGCACACATTTCAGCCATTCTTTTAAAGCCCGGAAGCAGCTGAGGGTCATTCAACGTGAGCATAAACAGCCAGTCAAAGCGCTCATCCAGGAGGTGCCAACACGTTGGAACTCAACTTATTACATGCTTGATCGTCTGTTTGAACTGTACATACCACTCAATGCTTATGTCATGCAAAGATTAGGGGAACCTACTGTGAGAGGCATGACCGTTGAGATGGCTCAATGGGACCTCATTAAATGCCTGACTGAGATGCTACTTCCTTTTGAGATCTTCACACGTGAAGTCAGCAGGGAGGACTGTACTATGGGCCAAGCTATCCCATTGTTGCACATGCTAGAGCAACAGCTGAAGGATGTGTCTGAAACGTACGCAGGTGTGGATGACAAACAAGACGCATATCATTTGGCGGAGACCTTAGCCGCTCGCTTATCGGAAAATACAAGGATTAAAAATAAAATTTTCTCACAACCACATTACATTAGTGCCACAATTTTGGATCCACGGTACAAAGTATTTCTGAACAGCAAGGCAGTAATTCCTTTTCGGAAGTGGATGTTGCCAACTACAAAACTTTGATAGCTAAGGAAGCCACTATTTTCGAAAGCGAACGGCTGTTAATTACAGGCCCCCCACCCCAGGCCATAACCAGTACTACAGAGCATCCAGAGTCAAGTTCTACTTCGGAGCCTGAGGGCAGTGCATTTGCCTCCCAGCAGTCACCTACACCAACAATAACATCAAGAACAGGATCATCCACAGCACAATGTGCAACTGATTGGTTTCTACAGCAGGGGTATGGTAAGTCCAGTGCTGATGCAAAGGCAAAACAGGCCGAGCACATCAGAGCACCCCTGAACATTGAGCGGATGGTCCAGGCCTATCTGGATGACCCAACAGAGGTCTTCATGGATCGAAACCCATTGGTGTATTGGTATGGGAAAAGAAGCCAATGGACAGTGCTCAGCAGGCTGGCGATAAAGTATCTGGCTTCCCCTATCGCAAGTGTCTCTTCTGAGCGTGTTTTCAGTGCTGCTGGTGCCATAGTAACTTCAAAAAGGACCAGTCTCTCGGCCCAAAGCGTGGAGAGGTTAACCATGATCAAAATGAATCAGCACTTTATACCACCGGATTACAAAATACGTGAATCACAGCAGGAAGAGGAGAGCGACTTGGATGACGTAAATAGTGCGTTACAGGACCTACTTCTGTCCGAACCACCAGAGTTTGAGGACGAGCTCCTCTTCTCTGACAACTAGGCTTTCAAATTGTTGCTTTCTTCCTTCCTTTATGTGTCTGTGTATCTGTCTTTCTGGTTCAAATCAAATCACAACAAAACCATCACCACCGTCTTCTCTTTTTATTTCCCTATTGGAGTTGCACGTCTGTGCATTTAACTGTCCACTCTTCAGAGTCCTGCTTCATCTTCCTGTCTCGCACAAGTACATTTCCATCAAGCCAGACATTAGTACAAGAAATGTTGCCTTTACCAGTCCCGCCTCCATTAGAAGTGAAACGTGACTACTATAGCTATCCTCCGTTTTGTTTTCGAGCCGAAACTCATCAGTGTCCGAAGGCTACAGCCTCAGCAGGCATCCAAAGGTCCTCACTGTCAGGACAGAAGGTACTTGGCAGAGAAAGACAAGAGACTCTTCGAAGAAACTTGCTGACATTTGTGTTAACTCAAATGACCAGCAATGAGCGCTACACAGGCCGCGGCCCATCATCACAGTGCTGACCATGGGAAGCAACTTAAACTGTGACAAAGTGCCACAGATGAATAAGACGAAAACCGAAACAGCGCCTAACACTCAAAATGAATGTGGACTGGAGTAATGATGAGGCCACTGCCCCGTAAAAAAAAAAAAAAATGTCAGAACTAGGCATCTGATGATCTAACAGCCAAAGAGAAGAGCAAGACAGGTAATGATGGAATGCATTGGATGCTTGCAGACTCTGAGCGATTGCTGTTGTTTGTTGTTGATGTTGTGCATGAAGTCGAACTCTACTCTACTAGTTAATCTACAAAGTGACTCAAGTAAGTCAGTGACAGTCAATGTTTCCTTCTTGTTGTTTAATAACCAGATTGTACTCCTACTACTGCAGGTGCAGGCCAATATCTGTTGCAATTTTTAATATGGAATATGGACTTAATCGGAGTCAATACAGACTGAGTTGTAGTTGGACAACACGTACCACACCATGATGATGACCATACTATCTTTTTGCGCGCAGTCATTCAGTTGGATCGGAGATGATTCAAGGACTAACTGCATTTCATGAAGTGGCATAAGGTAAACATAAACCCAAGAATTCAACAAGAAAGTAGTAAACACAGCAGACCTACATGTCCATGTAGTGGTGTAGTCGAGTGTAGTGATGACTGACAGCGGCGCATTGATTTTGTCACTTAATTAGGAAAATGCTAAGTTGCTGTGTATGCCTTTTGTCTGGCTATGTCAAAAATTACGGTAAATGGAGGTTGGGTCACGGGCTGGTGCTGTGGTGGGCCTGTTCTGTCCTGTTGTTGTTGTAGCTTAATGCTGTAAACAGAATCTACACGATATATCCAAGCCGCCTCACTCTGAAAGTGTTCTCTCTTCTCTTCTTGGACTCCACCGTAAATGATGTTTTTTTTTATTCATTGATTTCTCAATACCCCTTTTGTTTTTCCATCTAGACGTTACAGGCCGGCCTTTACCCTGTGCTTGCTATACTGGGAGACACAACTCACATTTACCTTACCAATCGGCATCAGGAAGGCCACCAAGATTGATGTGCGGAGCGTCCATGGAAGATAGGACCAAGAGGAAGGACGAGATTCAACTCCACAATTTTAGCATGATAATACAGTAACTTTAGTATCATTCATCATTCATCTTTTAATTAATTTGAATCCTTTTTTCTCTGCAATCATTAGGACTGTGTGTTGTGTGTTTGTTTGCTAATTGATCCCTACAAATGTTTTTTAATTGTCTTTGCTATCTTTACAAGTAAGCCCAGTACAACATGGAATTTGGGTCTCTGAGGGCATATTACAGGCAAGGCAAATTGCATAGAATATACTGGTGCCCTGTACTGTCTAATTGTCTAGTAGGAGTTATTAAGTACTACTCATTAACCATCAAGTTATCTAATCTTCATCATCATTAACGCATGCATTTCCCTTTTCTCCCTTTATTGATTTTTTGGATAAGATCATGGTCGTCTGCCAAGATTGCGCTTTGCTTTTGTTGTCCATGCGTACTGTTTTTCATTTTCAAACCTTTCCCCAAACCCCCTTCCCATCCATTCATCAAACCCTAACCCTCTTCCCCGGGCTGTGATTTATATTGAGGTGTGATGTGACTACATAAAATGTACACCAATTGATCACACGCTTGCTGGGGCAGATGTGGTGAAAGCAACACTAATTCAATTGCAAGGCAGGGCGAGGAGCTTCTTCTGCTTGCCCACCCATGCTCAGTCTATGTGTAAGCCGTCACCGGCTAATAGTAGTACATCATAATTAATTGCCGTCATTGATTGGATTAATCATCAAACTCCTACCACACAGCAGTAAAGGTTACGAATTACGATTGTGTTAAGTTAAGTGACTCACTCGACAGCACAACTACAGTTTATAACTTCTTGTACTAGGCTGTCCCCGCCACCATTATGTTTAATTTGACTTTAGCAGTTGCAACTGCAATATTGTTTGTTTGGCAGTCGTCTTCTGTACTGTATTTTACTTCGCTCGACTACTCCTCCCACAGTTTTTCTCAGGCAAGTGACTGTCTCTTTTATTTTTTTAGCAAATGCTACTGCCAGTGTCTACTCTACTACTACCACCACAACCATGGCATCTTCTACATTCTCTATGGAAACCATGCAGCCATCGCTGTGCCGAACGTAGTCATCAGCAATCACAGGTAAGATAAGTTTGGTGGGAGGTAGAATACTAGTAGGACAAATAACTCAGTGAGGGGTACCGCATCTATCTGTTTGTTATACATCATCGGCAGATTATTTAAATCAAACACTGGCTGCGGCCCTGCAGCAGCAAGGAAACCAATGTGACGTTAATTCGTAAAACAGTAACCCCCACAAAACATTAACATTGTATGTTTAAGTATAAATATAATTTATTACCCTAACAAAAATAAACTATCCCACACCTGACCCACCCCTCTCCCTAACCCCAACCAATGTCCAAAACGAAAAAGTCCAAAGAATGTCCCGAAACCCCAACGCCCAATTCCCACCCACCAAAACAAGGAATAAAAAGGGGCAAAGCAACAGGGTCCTCGATGTTATAATCGGCGGGCTTTGAGGTGTTTGTCCACCAGGATTTTCACCCGCTCCTCCATTTGCTCCTCTTGCCGTGCCATCCGGAGGAGAATCTTCCTGCGGAATGCCCTGCAGTGGCATCCACAATGGGGGACAGCAGTGCTGGCTGCTAGTGAATTGCGGCGGGCGGCTACCAGACCGCGGCGCCGCACCGCTGGAGTTGGGGCCTGGCTGGGGCCCGGGGCATCGGACGAGGCTGCAGCTGCTGCCGCCTCCTCCTCCTCCTCCGCCTGAGCCACCAGCCGCCGGTACTCCTGGCATATGGCCTCCAGTTTCCGGCGCCGGGCCCTGACTGCCAACTCCTTCCGCGATGGTTTGTCTTGGGAAAAGAAAGAAAAAAATATTGTTGTAACCAGTACTCTTACCTAAACAGTAACACAAAATTAATTCAACACATAATGGCACAGTAGCACTAGCAAGAAGCACAGTACATAACATTTGTGGTAATAATCTATCTATCCTCCCACTTCCTCGGCCTCTAACATTTGTGGGAGTTTCAGGCATTATACTAGCACTATGGACTCCAACTAGTACACAGTACACCAGTGTTCTTCTTATCTCTAGTTTAGCGAAATGACATAACCTGGTTGTAGCCGGCATTGCGAGCTCGGTCATCTATGCTTGAACCCAAGACAAACATACGAGTCATGACGCAGAGTCACATTAGTTTGATTTACTACTGTTTGCAGGTGGGGAAGCTCGTATTTTTCTATTACGGGTGGCACTGGCCACTCTCTCTCTGTTACATGGAGGGCAATTGCTCAATTTCACAGTGCCTTGGCTACTACAAAAAGGCAGATTATATATCTGATCCAATGATCGTTGCTTTTATATGGGACAACGACATAAGGTCAGTAGCGGTCGGTGGTGGGACTCGGGGAGTTCGGCCGGGCGGTGACGTGGGTAGGGGCAGGATGGGGGTAGTAAACTATGGATTACGGCCAATTACAGGTAAGTAAACATATAAATAAATTAAACTAATTTTGTTGCGCACACTGCATCGCATTTGGCGGTGCAGTGCGCACAATGAAATTCACTTTATTTATTTGTATGTTACAGTAAAGTTACCTGTATTTGCCCGCGTAATACATTGTTTACTACTACCCCCACCCTGCCCCTCCCCACATCGGCTTTGCTACGCTGGCGCGGTTTCTTTAACATTCCCTAAAACTGTGCATCCCGTGACAGTCTCCACCTATGCTGTCTATGATGAATACATACAGGCATCCATCCATTCTAAGTAAATGTCAATCATTCTTCTTAATCTCTCCACAAACGTTACTTTGTTTCACCAACAACAACGCATGCGTCCACTCACTCCGTTGCTTGCCTTGGCTTTGAGTTTCACCCAAACACCGCTGATGATTCTTGCTATCCACAGTATCCACCCATACTGTGTCGCCCACCCAGGCAGGCATCCATTCTTCTTTCACCTCCCACCCATCCTTCAACAACACATGCATCTGATTCCTATCAGCCACCTATCCATGCTTCCAACGTATCCTTCTCTGCCAGTCGTCATATTAAATCTCGCCCGCCCTTCCTCCTTCCACCCTTCTTTCCCTTTTTGTTCAGCACATCCATCAAGGTCATCTGATCTGACTTTTAGACTCCTCCATAAAACTTTCACAGCTGAGTTGGAGTCAGATATAAGAGGCCATTGGTTAATGAAGTCCCGCTGGTAATGCTATTGCTACTGCATTGCTCATGCTAAGTAAAGGGTGTCTTCTTTATTAACCATTGTATAATGTTCACTACAACTTCATACCTAATAAGTCTCAACAACAGTACAGTGAGTGAAGTCCACTCCACACACCCTTCCAGCTAGTGCAATGTCAATAAGTCATGAATATAACTTACCACCGCCCGCCACTGCTGCTGGCTCACCCCCTGTATCTCCTGCAGGTGCTGCATCTCCTGCCCCTCCGGAATGGCCGCAACGCCATCGCCGCTGGCCCCACCGGCACTGGTGGTCGGTAGTACGCCTAGAAAAAACATGACACATTTTTAGATGCCTGTACACCTCCCCCTATTTATTCTTTTTCACTAGCAAGATTGAAAAAAAGTTAATACATACATATTATTATTATAAATCACATTCAATAGTCCAAATCGGGTACTAGAGTACAGTCAGTAGACAGACACTAGTAGTGTTATTATGGTCCCTAGGGTCATTATTATACTATACTCTACTCTTTGCAAAGTTAGCCTGAGCCATGCAACCATTTTTCGCTTCATGTCTTTTGCGCATGTTACCTCGCAGCTTGTTGTGCAGTAACAGTAAGACGCCTTTTTGAGCCCACATGAGCACATACAGCTACTGTCTGAGCGTTGCGTACAAGAGGTCGAAAAACAAGCCACTTTGTTATGGAGTTCGGTTAGTCCGTATTACTTAGCCATAGGTAACATGTTACACTTTTTTGGCAGGACTGACAAATGCTTGCATTAACACGCACCATTTTTCTCAGGCAGAGGATTCCCTTCTACGAACCAGAGATTTGCAGAGCTTATGAATGATGCATGTAACCAGTAATTCTACGTCCTAAGGTGAGGAGTCGCCCAGAATTCACACAGATCTTTTGTCTTATATCATCATGCACTTGTTGCAACAATTTTTATTGTTTTAATCTTATGCATTTTGCTGTTGGAGCTGGCTGGAGTACACTGAATTTTATAGAACAACAACATACAGAGGTTGTTATTTGAAAATAAACCTTTTGAACTTACACATAGACTCTGTGGTATTTGGTGTGGTGGTGGTGGTGGACTTACACGAGTGAGTGAGCGAAAGGGTGTTATGTTCTGGGTTGTGGAATCATAATCATTGGGTATCTTCGGGTGGGGGTTCGGGGACCTAATGAGACACTAGCTAGTCGTTCAGGGGATTGTGGGTTCACTTCTGACTGAGGTGTGAGGAACGTCCAAGTTCCAAACTCGCATCACCAACATCCTATTTCATTGTGCATAGTTCTGCATGGGGCTGTGCAGAATCCAAGTAGTATGTACTATATCCTATCAAAAATAGTCAAATATCTGGTTGTGCATTTTGTTTGTGGTAATTGTCAAAGCCTCAAGATTAAGAAGCCTAGAAGAGGACAACCGAACGGACTGGACTCAGTGGCTAGAGCTATTAGTATTGGTCAATCTGAGTTTTATTCAAAACCGTACAATAAAGAGTGGCAATGCAAACTGGGCAAGCTTAGCGACAGACTAATGTACAGACATTCATAGCAGAGGCAGTTAGAACTTAGAGGCAGGGATAACCAGAATTTAGAAACAGATAGTCAAGCCAAGATCAAAGAATCTTTTGTAAAAAATATAATTAGGGAGTGGAGACAGAATTAATAGTTCTGAAAAAATAAGGTCCAGTAAAAGTTAGGGCAATATAATTGTTAATATAACCACTGGAGGACTTACTGGGACCAGCAGCAGGGCCCTCTGTAGAGGAGCGGTCCTCTGGTGGTTGTCCCGCCGACTCGGACCCCGTCTTCTTGCCCCTGGGTGCTGCAGATCAGTGATCATGTAAGATATAATAAAGAAAAAAAAAGACACAAACATTAATGATTGCTGTGAAACGAATACATTATCTAAAAAAAACGCTCAAAAAACATTTTAGGAAACAAAAATTGCAATAAAATTGACCTATCTAATCCGATCGACTACTGGCTTGCGGGATTCACGGACAGTCTACTTATTTGGGAACACTAATTCAGTGTTCCATTCTGATTGATTCAAATAAAATCCAGAACACTAACTAAGCCTAAGTACCACCTGACCTAGCCCACCTATTCCAGGCGGGCCAATTGTTCATTAAGCCTGCATTTCCATTTTTTTTTCCATCAAAAATGCATAGATGAGAAGGAGGACACATGCATAAAGTCAGTGCATAATGCATACACCAAATTGTTGGTTGGTTGCGTCTGATGTTCTGCAGCTGACTGACACTGCTAAGCTAAGCTTACCAGTACCACTCACTAAACAAACTACAAAAGGTTCTACTAAGGACTGGGGTAAGCAGCACTCAGTGACAGAGGATGCGTCACGCAGACTGCTCAAAAATTATCAACTAATAGTAACTAAACCTAGTATCAAATCCATCCACCACTATTTGACAGGAGGACAAAGGAAGGACTACAGTCTCTCTAGCAATAGCATTACCTAACTGAAGTTCTCTAAAGTAAACTCTTACATAATAATGACAAGCGAGCGCAAAGTTGAAAAAAGTAAGAGTACCGCCCAGCACCTCTGTCCTACAATCACAGAAGATTTTGAAACGTAATTTACCTGCAATGTAAGCAGCATTATTCTTGTTATTTGTAAAAATGTATACACAAATCACAATACTTATACTACTATATATATTGGCTACTCACCAAGCCCCACGACCTCGACACCTAGCAGGTCCAACAGGTCCTGCTCCCGGTCAAGAATGTCTGACCACCGGTGGGCCAGCTGGTTATGGGTGCGCCGGACCGCGGAGCAGCGAAACACTGCCCGACGCACCTTCGCCCACCGGCGGTGACGCTCCTGGGTCGGGTAACCGGAGCCTGGCCTGCCGCCTGCTGCCAAGGTCAAGGGGAGGTGGCGCTGAATAAAAAAACAAGGGCAGCCACCTCCTCCTCCGTAAACAGCTGGCGGGCTTGCACCCCTGCAGGGCGCAGTCTGCCGCAAGGCAGGCGGCGATTGGGCGCACGCGCCTTGCCCTTTGAGCCGCTGCTGCTACCCTTCGCCATGGTTCTGGGGTGGGAGGAGGTGAAAAAGAAAAGTTAGAAGGGAAAAATAAAGTTAGGGGAAGAAGTAGGAGCTTAAAGAAGAAAGTTATATAAAACAGTTGAAAAGTAAAAAACACAGTAAAAAGTAGAAAAAAATGCAAAATATAGACTTAGGCAGAGAGAGAGATAGGTAAGAAATAAAGAAAAATTGAAAAACAGTGTAAAAACTAAGGATTGCAAAGATTGAGGGAGGATAGAAAAGCAGGCCCAGAACCATAGCATAGAGTGGTAAAACAAGATGGCCGCGCCCATCGCGACCGCATGGGTAAGTTCGCGCGATATTTCTCCCCGAGCACGCAAAAACGTCGCGAACACGTACAACGCGTTCCCGAACATGGAATGCGCATCGCGAGCACGCTATACGCGACCCGGAACAGGAAATAAGGGATCGCGAACGGGCGGGACAAGTGAAAAACAAAATGGCCGCGCCCATAGGCGACCGCATGGGTAAGTTCACGCCCCCGAGCACCCAAACAGCGTCCCGAACACGAACAACGCGTTCCCGAGCAAGAAAAACGCATCGCGAACGGGCGCGCCAAGCAGCTACGCATGCTCGCGAAGCTACGCGTAGCGCTCCGACGTCTTCGCGTAGCTTCGCGTAGCGCGACTACGCGAACTACGCCCAGGGTTAATGCTACCCCGCTGCTGCACAAGTTGCACTGGCTTTAGGTCAAACAGAGAGCAAAGTTCAAGGGCCTCTACATTGCCCATAAAGCCATTTACGGCCAGGCCCCAGCTTACATCAAGGAGCGCCTGGTGAATTATGTGCCGGGATGCACACTTCGATCGTCCGAGGCAGGCCTCCTGGCCTACTCACGGGTCAAAACTGCATCTAAAGGTGGCAGAGCTTTCTCTGTTTTAATTCCCCAACTCTGGAACCAATTGCCTGAGAACCTCCGCAAGGAACCCGCCCTTCTTCCTTTTAGGAAACGCCTCAAGACTCATCTGTTTAGGAAGGCACTGGACACTGTCTAACTCCTCCGCTTAGGTGCTTATCGGGGATGGCAGATGGATTTTGGGTTTTCTCAACAAGCGCTAAGAGACCTGCAGGTGATTACACGCTATATAAATTGTAGTTAACATAACATAACATAACACCTGCACTGCTGGACCCTGTAACACTGGAAGGGTAGAGCTTGGAGAACACCCGCACTGCTGGAGCCTGTAACACTGGAAAGGTAGAGCTCAGAGAACAGCCACATTGCTGGAGCCTGTAACACTGGAAGGGTAGAGCTCGGAGCTCACCCGCACTGCTGGAGCCTGCAACACCAGAAGGGTAGAGCGTGGAGAACACCTGCACTGCTGGAGCCTGTAACACTGGAAGAGTAGAGCTCGGAGAACACCCGCACTGCTGGAGCCTGTAACACTGGAAGGGTAGAGCTCGGAGAACACCCGCACTGCTGGAGCCTGTAACAATGGAAGGGTAGAGCTCAGAGAACACCCACACTGCTGGAACCTGGAACACCAGAAGGGCAGAGCTCGGAGTTCACCCGCACTGCTGGAGCGCTGGAACACTGGAAGGGTAGAGCTCGGAGAACACCCGCCCTGCTGGAGCCTGGAACACTAGAAGGGTAGAGTTCGGACAACACCCGCCATGCTGGACCCTGGAACACCGGAAGAGTAGAGCTCGGAGAACACCCGCACTGCTGGACCCTGTAACACTGGATGGGTAGAGCTTGGAGAACATCCACACTGCTGGACCCTGTAACACTGGAAGGGTAGAGCTTGGAGAACACCCGCACTGCTGGAGACTGTAACACTGGAAAGGTAGAGCTCGGAGTTCACCTGCACTGCTGGAGCCTGTAACACTGGAAGGGTAGAGCTCGTAGAACACCTGCACTGCTGGAGCCTCTAACACTGGAAGGGTAGAGCTCGGAGAACACCCACAGTGCTGGAACCTGGAACACCAGAAGGGCAGAGCTTGGAGTTCACCCGCACTGCTGGAGCTCTGGAACACTGGAACGGTAGAGCTCGGAGAACACCCACACTGCTGGAGCCTGGAACACTAGAAGGGTAGAGTTCGGACAACACCCACTGTAGGAAGGTGGAATCTGACTGATTGGTAGCCCCCACTTTTTTCCTGGTGTTTTGCTGGTTTTCGACTTAGTCTGACTGGGGTCCTGAATAGCAGGATCCCAGTCAGACTATCTGCTTACTCCCTAAATTGGTTGTTCATGTACTTTAGGTACACTCCAGATTGGATTCTGGGGTACCCTTATAAGTCCCTAGTATATGGTATACTATGTACCCAGGGCATAGGTACCCCAGAGGCCTCCCAGGGGCTGCAGCATGTATTATGCCACCCATGAGAGACCACTCAAAATGACACCACAGGTCTGCTACTGCAGCCTGTGTAAGGTGGTGCATGCACCCCTTACTTAGATACAGGTTCAATATATCTATCCTAATCACTGCACATATAAGCCTATCAGTCACCCCTATGGCAGGCCTTATCAATCCTGAAGGCAGGGTGCTGGGTTTTATGGGAGAGGGTGCCCATGCATGAGCAGAGCCCTCTGCAGCCTTCGGAACCACTATTCCGGGGTTGTCTGTGATGCAGCCAACCATATACTCTTAAGTGCATTATAACCTCGCGGTAAATGCTAACTTTAAAACGGCTGCAAGGAATTATGTCGTGTTTGGTGTCAAACACCTTGGAATCATACCTCCACACCAGTAACTGGTGTGGAGGTATGATTCCTCCCTCCTAGAGGGAGAGATATGACAGCACCGGTACACCCGGTACCAGCTTTACAGAGCCCTGGCATCACAAAATGGATGCTGCCAGCCACAGACACGCGTCTGCCCTCCTGCTGCTGGACAAAACTCCGGCAGGGGAGGCTGGACAATAGGTTTCCTGTCACAGGGAGGTGTGACCACCTCCCAGACAGGCTTTAGTGTATTGGGGCTGGGTGGGTGCACTCTCAGAGTGCTTTGATGTCTGCACTGGGGGCACATTTGGTGTCCCTGTGCATAGTCCAGCTCAAACCGGTTGCAGGGGCTATCAGCCCCTGCTCTGGCGTGAAACTGGACAAAGGACATGGGTGTAGCCACCCCTCTGTCCTGACCCTCCCATAGGTGGGTCCCCAGAGTTTGTCCCACCCCTTCCTTGGGTATAAAGTAGGAACCTTGACTACAGGACTTTAGATATTACCTGGACTAAACTCTGCTACAGAAACCAAGTAACCTTCGATGATCTACGCTTTGCTGGATGACTGAAGAATCTCCCTTGGAGTAAAGGAGTTACTCCCCTGCAAGGCAGGCACCTCAACGCATCTGACCGGTTTGCATCTACCCAGCTCCCGACGGACTCCGAAGATTTTGCAACACAGGAGGTGGGTGCCCAAGCTTCCCCGAGGCCGACTAGTGCTCTCAGCAAACCTGAGACCCACAGCCCTCATGGGGACCGTGCAACCCGAACCCCTGGACACTGTGCACAATTGCAGCAGCATATGCTTTTAGGCAATCCCTGAGGCTGTGCTTTGGGCTACTTGTAGTCCAAGCCCCGAGCAGTGTTTCCACCGAAGATTACTGGCCTACACTCCACGAGTGTTCCGTTGGCTGGTATTGTGTGATTCCTCTCGAGGTCCCTTCGCAATCCTTGGTCCGTTGACCTGTGGGTCCCTGAGAAGGCAACTTTAACTTTCAGTGGGCTTCCCTGGTTTCTCCAGACGTGTCCTGACTCTCCATCACTTGGGGAGTCCCCAGGACCTTGCTGGTCCTCACAGAAGCATCATTACTCCGACCGCGTGGGTTGCAGTTGCCAAGGCTTGTTGGTCTCCAATCCAGAAACTGACCCCTCAGCACTCTACATCCTTTGTGGGACAGCTCGCCTGCGGATCCTGGTCATCGTCGACGTCTCCTGGTCCCCGTGGCTGCAGAGTCAAGCTTCACCTCTTCGCACCTGAAGCACCCGACATCGGTGGGCATTCGATTGCTCCGCTCCTGGTCACGTGAAGTGACCCAGACTTTGTCCCCTCTGCTTTCAGGTTCTTCTCATCTCCGATCCAGGCTTGGGTCACACCGGACACTTTTCTTCTCCACGGCAGCAGCACTTCTTCGCATCACGCCATTGAAAACGACGAGGGTTTTCGACACCACTTGACCCCTATGCACCCGGCTTCCCTGGGATAGGTAACACGGGTACCTCGGTACTCACAAGGATGCTGGCCTTAGAACCTTCTAAGTTTAACTGGGTTTGCTTGAAGGCCTCTCCGAAGTGTCCTTACACTCTAAATTTCCAACCGCGACTTTCCCATAGAGTTGTACGGTGCTCGCGTCTGTGTCCCCACACTGCACCCGTCCTCCGTGCGTGGGTCCCCTGTGTCACTACCTTGGGTGGTTCCTTGGGGTCCCAGAGATTCTACGTGCTCTAGGCACTGTGTCTAGTCAAGTTGTGGTTGTTATACCACTTTCTTAATATAGGGTTTGGTCTCCCCTGGGAGCCCACTGTGTATTGTGCTATTTACTGTCGTTCTAGTGCTGTAATATTGTGTGCCTTGTTCTCTAATCTCATAAAGAGGTTAGTAGAGAGTGTTTAGTAATAAATACATATATTTTATATATACCTTGTGTGGTTCTCCTTTCATTTGGTCATTCAAGAGGTTATATACTGGTAAAACAAGCTGCTTTACATTCCTTCAAGACTTAGCCTGAAGGCTGCTCTCCACAGCTACCACTAGGATAGCTTTCTATAAAGGTTGTCTTTAACCTAATCATCAATAAGGGTCGTTTGGACTGGTGCAAGGTGCGCACTTTAATTAGTGGACAGCATATACCAGGCCAACTTCTCACACCCGCCATGCTCGACCCTGGAACACCCGAAGAGTAGAGCTCAGAGAGCACCTACACTGCTGGACCCTGTAACACTGGAAGGGTAGAGCTTGGAGAACACCTGCACTGCTGGAGACTGTAACACTGGAAAGGTAGAGCTCAGAGAACAGCCACATTGCTGGAGCCTGTAACACTGGAAGGGTAGAGCTCAGAGTTCACCTGCACTGCTGGAGCCTGTAACACTGTAAGGGTAGAGCTCGGAGAACACCTGCAATGCTGGAGCCTGTAACACTGGAAGGGTAGAGCTCAGAGAACACCCGCATTGCTGGAGCCTGTAACACTGGAAGGGTAGAGCTCGGAGAACACCCGCACTGCTGGAGCCTGTAACAATGGAAGGGTGGTGCGCGGAGAACACCCACACTGCTGGAACTTTGAACACCAGAAGGGCAGAGCTCGGAGTTCACCCGCACTGCTGGAGCTCTGGAACACTGGAAGAATATGTGACGTTACAATGCGATCAAAATTATCGCAGTACGTTACATCGCAGTTTTTACAACGTAAGTCATTACAACGACTTGCGCTGGAGGGCGCTGGACTTAGGAATAGTATGATTTACTATTCCAACACCAGTCTACGTACATTAGGGAAGGTGTTGGAATAGTAAATCATACTATTCCTTAGGTTAGAGCGCCATCCAGTGCAAGTCTTTGTAACGGCTTGCGTTGTAATACCCGCGATGTAAAGGCATTGCGATGCAATGCCCGCATGTTAATGGATGTCTCCCACACTGGAAGGATAGAGCTCGGAGAACAACAGCAATGCTGGAGCCTGGAACACTAGAAGGGTAGAGTTCGGACAACACCCGCTATGCTGGACCCTGGAACACCGGAAGAGTAGAGCTCGGAGAAGACCCGCACTGCTGGACCCTGTAACACTGGAAGGGTAGAGCTCGGAGTTCACCCGCACTGCTGGAGCCTGTAACACTGGAAGGGTAGCGCTCGGAGAACACCTGCAATGCTGGAGCCTGTAACACTGGAAGGGTAGAGCTCGGAGAACACCCACACTGCTGGAGCCTGTAACACTGGAAGGGTTGAGCTCGGAGAACACCCGCACTGCTGGAGCCTGTAACAATGGAAGGGTGGAGCTCAGGGAACACCCACACTGCTGGAACCTTGAACACCAGAAGGGCAGAGCTCGGAGTTCACCCGCACTGCTGGAGCTCTGGAACCCTGGAAGGGTAGAGCTCGGAGAACAACCGCAATGCTGGAGCCTGGAACACTAGAAGGGTAGAGTTCGGACAACACCTGCACTGCTGGAGCCTGTAACACTGGAAGGGTAGAGCTCGGAGAACACCCGCACTGCTGGACCCTGTAACACTGTAAGGGTAGAGCTTGGAGAACACCCGCACTGCTGGAGCCTGTAACACTGGAAATGTAGAGTTCGGAGAACAGCCACATTGCTGGAGCCTGTAACACTGGAAGGGTAGAGCTCGGAGTTCACCCGCACTGCTGGAGCCTGTAACAATGGAAGGGTAGAGCTCGGAGAACACCTGCACTGCTGGAGCCTGTAGCACTGGAAGGGTAGAGCTCGGAGAACACCCGCACTGCTGGAGCCTGTAACACTGGAAGGGTAGAGCTCAGAGAACACCCGCACTGCTGGAGCCAGTAACAACTCAAATTACTTTCATATTTCACCATACTAATTCACCACTAATCCTTTATGGGTTTCCGGAGTAGCGTGCTACTCGCCAAAAAAAAAGCGATTCAACACCCCATCAGGGGTTAGAAGCGCTATATAAATACAAACCTTCTTTCCTCTTCTATCCTTCTACTATCCTTCCGGATCCAAATAGCTGACTAACATATCCACCACTTAAAATTTACTTGCATGTTTCACTATACTAATTCAACACTAATCCTCTATGGGTCCCGGAGTAGCGTGCTACTCGCCGAAAAAGCGCTTTGACGCCTCGTCAGGGGTAGTAAGCGCTATACAAATGCAATTACAATACAATACAATACAATGGAAGGATAGAGCTCGGAGAACACCTGCACTGCTGGAGCCTGTAACACTGGAAGGGTAGAGCTCGGAGAACACCTGCACTGCTGGAGCCTGTAACACTGGAAGGGTAGAGCTCAGAGAACACCCGCACTGCTGGAGCCTGTAACACTGGAAGGGTAGAGCTCAGAGAACACCCACACTGCTGGAGCCTGTAACAATGGAAGGGTAGAGCTCGGAGAACTCCCACACTGCTGGAACCTGGAACACCAGAAGGGCAGAGCTCGTATTTCACCCGCCATTCTGGAGCTCTGGAACACTGGAAGGGTAGAGCTCGGAGAACACCCGCACTGCTGGAGCCTGGAACACTAGAAGGGTAGAGTTCGGACAACACCCACCATGCTGGATCCTGGAACACCGGAAGAGTAGAGCTCGGAGAACACCCGCTCTGCTGGACCCTGTAACACTGGAAGGGTAGAGCTTGGAGAACAACCACATTGCTGGAGCCTGTAACACTGGAAGGGTAGAGCTCGGAGTTCACCCGCACTGCTGGAGCCTGAAACACTGGAAGGGTAGAGCTCAGAGAGCACCTGTACTGCTGGAGCCTGTAGCACTGGAAGGGTAGAGCTTGGAGAACACCTGCACTGCTGAAGCCTGTAACACTGGAAGGGTAGAGCTCGGAGAACACCCGCACTGCTGGAGCCTGTAACAATGGAACGGTAGAGCTCGGACAACGCTCACACTGCTGGAACCTGGAACACCAGAAGGGCAGAGCTCAGAGTTCACCCGCACTGCTGGAGCTCTGGAATACAGGAAGGGTAGAGCTTGGAGAACACCCGCACTGCTGGAGCCTGTAACACCGGAAGGGTAGAGCTCGGTGAACACCCACACTGCTGCAGCCTGTAACACTGGAAGGGTAGAGCTCGGAGAACACCCGCACTGCTGGAGCCTGTAACACTGGAAGGGTAGAGCTTGGAGTTCACCCGCACTGCTGGAGCCTGTAACACTGGAAGGGTAGAGCTCAGAGTTACCCCCACTGCTGGAGCCTGTAACACTGGAAGGGTAGAGCTGGAGAACACCTGCACTGCTGGAGCCTGTAACACTGGAAGGGTAGAGTTCGGAGAACACCCGCACTGCTGGAGCCCTGGAACACCGGAAGGGTCGAGCTCGGAGAACACCCACACTGCTGGAGCCCTGGAAAACTGGAAGGGTAGAGCTCGGAAAACACCTGCACTGCTGGAGCCTGTAACATTTGAAGGGTAGAGCTCGGAGAACACTAGCAGTGCCGGAGCCTTGGAAGACTGGAAGGGTAGAGCTTGGAGAACACCCGCACTGCTGGAGCCTGTAACACTGGAAGGGTAGAGCTCAGAGAACACCCACACTGCTGGAGCTTGTAACACTGGAAGGGTAGAGCTCAGAGAACACCCGCACTGCTGGAGCCTGTAACACTGGAAGGGTAGAGCTCAAAGTTCACCCGCACTTCTGGAGCCTGTAACACTGGAAGGGTAGAGCTCAGAGTTCTCCCGCACTTCCGGAGCTCTGGAACACTGGAAGGGTGTTGGAGGGAAACACATACCCTGCTGAAGAAGAGTAACCCTTGAAAGGTACTTCCTGAAGGCTATGTACCCTCATGGAGTCTAGTAAGGCAGGGAGAGTACTGCGGAAACAACACCCAAAATAGTGGAGGCCTGGAAGGGCACCACTGGAATACTGGAACACACTGACAGGAAAAGAGCCACAGTTACTGAGTCCTGTAACACTAGAAGTGTGTTGCTGAAAGAACACCTAAACTCCTGGATTCCTCTATAACTGGAAGGGGAGGGCTGGGAGAAAGCGGACGCTGCTGGAGTCTTGTAACACTGCTGGAAGAACACCTTCACTGCCAAAGCCCTGTTACAGTGCTGGGAGAAGACCCACATGGCCAGAGTCCTGCAATGCTTGGAGGATACTGCTGGGGGAATCAGCTCAGCTCTAGTCCTGTAACACTGATGATGTGTTCCTGTCAGAATACCTACAATGCTGAAGTCCTATATAATTGGAAAGGCACTGCCAGGAGGAAGCGTACACTGCTGGATCCTGTAACATTGCTGAAAGAACACCTCAACACCTGGAGTCCTCTAACATTGGAAGTTAAGTGCCAAGAGATAGTGAACATCTTCACAGCTGGAGTCCTGTTACACTCCTGGGAGAAGGGAGACCCAAAGACCCACCTTCTCAGCTTTAGTACTGTAACACTGGTGCTGAATGAACTGGTGCTGTAATAACACATACACTGCCGAAGCCCTCTATCATTGTAAGAGCACTGCCTGGAGGAAGTGTACACTGTTCGAGTCTTACAAAACTACAAGAAGAACACATACAATACTGGAGACCAGTAACACTGCTGGAGTCCTGTAACAACGGAAGGGGCTGGAGGGAGACACCTAGACTGCTGGATTCCTGTAACAACGGAAGGGGCTGGAGGGAGACACCTAAACTGCTGGAGTCCTGTAACAACGGAAGGGGCTGGAGGGAGACACCTAGACTGCTGGAGTCCTGTAACAATGGAAGAGGCTGGAGGGAGACACCTAGACTGCTGGAGTCCTGTAAGAACGGAAGGGGGCTGGAGGGAGACACCTAGACTGCTGGAGTCCTGCAACAACAGAGGGGGGGTGGAGGGAGAACACCTAGACTGCTGGAGTCCTGTAAGAATGGAAGAGGACTGGAGGGAGAACACCTAGACTGCTGGAGTCCTGTGACAATGGAAGGGCCTGCGAGGAGAACACCTAGACTGCTGGAGTCCTGTAACAAGGGAAGGGGGCTGGAGGGAGAACACCTAGACTGCTGGAATCCTGTAACAATGGAAGGGCCTGCGAGGAGAACACCTAGACTGCTGAAGTCCTGTAAGAATGGAAGGGGGCTGGAAGGAGAACACCTAGACTGCTGGAGTCCTGTAAGAACAGAGGGGGGGATGGAGGGAGAACACCTAGACTGCTGGAGTCCTGTAACAACGGAAGGGGGCTGGAGGGAGAACACCTAGACTGCTGGAGTCCTGTAACAATGGAAGGGGCTGGACGGAGACACCTAGACTGCTGGAGTCCTGTGACAATGGAAGGGGCTGGAATGAGACACCTAGACAACTGGAGTCCTGTAACAAAGGAAAGGGCTGGAGGGAGAACACCTAGACTGCTGGAGTCCTGTAACAATGTAAGGGGCTGGAGGGAGACACCTAGACTGCTAGAGTCCTGTAACAATGTAAGGGGCTGGAGGGAGACACCTAGACTGCTAGAGTCCTGTAACAAGGGAAGGGGGCTGGAGGGAGACACCTAGACTGCTGGAGTCCTGTGACAATGGAAGAGGGCTGGAGGGAGACACCTAGACTGCTGGAGTCCTGTAACAACGGCAGGGACTGGAGGGAGAACACCTAGACTGCTGGAGTCCTGTAACAATGTAAGGGGCTGGAGGGAGACACCTAGACTGCTAGAGTCCTGTAACAATGTAAGGGGCTGGAGGGAGACACCTAGACTGCTAGAGTCCTGTAACAAGGGAAGGGGGCTGGAGGGAGATACCTAGACTGCTGGAGTCCTGTGACAATGTAAGAGGGCTGGAGGGAGACACCTAGACTGCTGGAGTCCTGTAACAACGGCAGGGGCTGGAGGGAGAACACCTAGACTGCTGGAGTCCTGTAACAATGGAAGGGGCTTGAAGGAGAACACCTAGACTGCTGGAGTCCTGTAAGAATGGTAACGGGCTGGAGGGAGACACCTAGACTGCTGGAGTCCTGTAACAACAGAAGGGGGCTTGAAGGAGAACACCTAGACTGCTGGAGTCCTGTAAGAATGGTAACGGGCTGGAGGGAGACACCTAGACTGCTGGAGCCATGTAACAATGGAAGGGGGCTGGAGGGAGACACCTAGACTGCTGGAGTCCTGTAAGAACAGAGGGGGGATGGAGGGAGAACACCTAGACTGCTGGAGTCCTGTAACAACGGAAGGGGGCTGGAGGGAGAACACCTAGACTGCTGGAGTCCTGTAACAATGGAAGGGGCTGGACGGAGACACCTAGACTGCTGGAGTCCTGTGACAATGGAAGGGGCTGGAATGAGACACCTAGACAACTGGAGTCCTGTAACAAAGGAAAGGGCTGGAGGGAGAACACCTAGACTGCTGGAGTCCTGTAACAATGTAAGGGGCTGGAGGGAGACACCTAGACTGCTAGAGTCCTGTAACAATGTAAGGGGCTGGAGGGAGACACCTAGACTGCTAGAGTCCTGTAACAAGGGAAGGGGGCTGGAGGGAGACACCTAGACTGCTGGAGTCCTGTGACAATGGAAGAGGGCTGGAGGGAGACACCTAGACTGCTGGAGTCCTGTAACAACGGCAGGGACTGGAGGGAGAACACCTAGACTGCTGGAGTCCTGTAACAATGGAAGGGGGCTTGAAGGAGAACACCTAGACTGCTGGAGTCCTGTAAGAATGGTAACGGGCTGGAGGGAGACACCTAGACTGCTGGAGTCCTGTAACAACAGAAGGGGGCTTGAAGGAGAACACCTAGACTGCTGGAGTCTTGTAAGAATGGTAACGGGCTGGAGGGAGACACCTAGACTGCTGGAGCCATGTAACAATGGAAGGGGGCTGGAGGGAGACACCTAGACTGCTGGAGTCCTGTAACAACGGAAGTGGGCTGGAGGGAGAACACCTAGACTGCTGGAGTCCTGTAATAATGAAAGGGCCTGGGGGAGAACAACTAGACTGCTGTAAGAATGAAAGGGGGCTGGAGGGAGAACACCTAGACTGCTGGAGTCCTGTAACAATGGAAGAGGCTGGAGGGAGACACCTAGACTGCTAGAGTCCTGTAACAATGGAAGGGGGCTGGAGGGAGAACACCTAGACTGCTGGAGTCCTGTAACAAGGGAAGGGGGCTGGAGGGAGAACCCCTAGACTGCTGCAGTCTTGTAACAATGGAAGGGGCTGGAGGGAGACACCTAGACTGCTGGAGTCCTGTAAGAATGGAAGGGAGCTGGAGGGAGACACCTAGACTGCTGGAGTCCTGTAACAAGGGAAGGGGGCTGGAGGGAGAACACCTAGACTGCTGAAGTCTTGTAACAATGGAAGAGGGCTGGAGGGAGACACCTAGACTGCTGGAGTCCTGTAACAACGGCAGGGGCTGGAGGGAGAACACCTAGACTGCTGGAGTCCTGTAACAATGGAAGGGGGCTTGAAGGAGAACACCTAGACTGCTGGAGTCCTGTAAGAATGGTAACGGGCTGGAGGGAGACACCTAGACTGCTGGAGTCCTGTAACAACAGAAGGGGGCTTGAAGGAGAACACCTAGACTGCTGGAGTCCTGTAAGAATGGTAACGGGCTGGAGGGAGACACCTAGACTGCTGGAGCCATGTAACAATGGAAGGGGGCTGGAGGGAGACACCTAGACTGCTGGAGTCCTGTAAGAACAGAGGGGGGATGGAGGGAGAACACCTAGACTGCTGGAGTCCTGTAACAACGGAAGGGGGCTGGAGGGAGAACACCTAGACTGCTGGAGTCCTGTAACAATGGAAGGGGCTGGACGGAGACACCTAGACTGCTGGAGTCCTGTGACAATGGAAGGGGCTGGAATGAGACACCTAGACAACTGGAGTCCTGTAACAAAGGAAAGGGCTGGAGGGAGAACACCTAGACTGCTGGAGTCCTGTAACAATGTAAGGGGCTGGAGGGAGACACCTAGACTGCTAGAGTCCTGTAACAATGTAAGGGGCTGGAGGGAGACACCTAGACTGCTAGAGTCCTGTAACAAGGGAAGGGGGCTGGAGGGAGACACCTAGACTGCTGGAGTCCTGTGACAATGGAAGAGGGCTGGAGGGAGACACCTAGACTGCTGGAGTCCTGTAACAACGGCAGGGGCTGGAGGGAGAACACCTAGACTGCTGGAGTCCTGTAACAATGGAAGGGGGCTTGAAGGAGAACACCTAGACTGCTGGAGTCCTGTAAGAATGGTAACGGGCTGGAGGGAGACACCTAGACTGCTGGAGTCCTGTAACAACAGAAGGGGGCTTGAAGGAGAACACCTAGACTGCTGGAGTCCTGTAAGAATGGTAACGGGCTGGAGGGAGACACCTAGACTGCTGGAGCCATGTAACAATGGAAGGGGGCTGGAGGGAGACACCTAGACTGCTGGAGTCCTGTAACAACGGAAGTGGGCTGGAGGGAGAACACCTAGACTGCTGGAGTCCTGTAATAATGAAAGGGCCTGGGGGGAGAACAACTAGACTGCTGTAAGAATGAAAGGGGGCTGGAGGGAGAACACCTAGACTGCTGGAGTCCTGTAACAATGGAAGAGGCTGGAGGGAGACACCTAGACTGCTAGAGTCCTGTAACAATGGAAGGGGGCTGGAGGGAGAACACCTAGACTGCTGGAGTCTTGTAACAATGGAAGGGGGCTGAAGGGAGAACACCTAGACTGTTGAAGTCCTGTAACAATGGAAGGGGGCTGGATGGAGACACCTAGACTGCTGGAGTCCTGTAACAACAGAAGGGGGCTGGAAGGAGAACACCTAGACTGCTGGAATCCTGTAACAATGGAAGGGGATGGAGGGAGACACCTAGACTGCTAGAGTCCTGTGACAATGGAAGAGGGCTGGAGGGAGACACCTAGACTGCTGGAGTCCTGTAACAATGGAAGAGGCTGGCGTGAGACACCTAGACTGCTGGAGTCCTGTAACAACAGAAGGGGGCTTGAAGGAGAACACTTAGACTGCAGGAGTCCTGTAATAATGAAAGGGCCTGGGGGGAGAACAACTAGACTGCTGGAGTCCT
The DNA here is from genome assembly GCA_963921515.1 of Calotriton arnoldi. Classification (NCBI taxonomy): domain Eukaryota; kingdom Metazoa; phylum Chordata; class Amphibia; order Caudata; family Salamandridae; genus Calotriton; species Calotriton arnoldi. The sequence continues at coordinate 1,384,608 of CAWUFW010000628.1, forward strand.
GTAACAATGGAAGAGGCTGGAGGGAGACACCTAGACTGCTAGAGTCCTGTAACAATGGAAGGGGGCTGGAGGGAGAACCCCTAGACTGCTGGAGTCCTGTAACAAGGGAAGGGGGCTGGAGGGAGAACCCCTAGACTGCTGCAGTCTTGTAACAATGGAAGGGGCTGGAGGGAGACACCTAGACTGCTGGAGTCCTGTAAGAATGGAAGGGGGCGGGAGGGAGACACCTAGACTGCTGGAGTCCTGTAACAAGGGAAGGGGGCTGGAGGGAGAACACCTAGACTGCTGGAGTACTGTAACAAGGGAAGGGGGCTGGAGGGAGAACACCTAGACTGCTGAAGTCTTGTAACAATGGAAGGGGCTGGAGGGAGACAACTAGACTGCTGGAGTCCTGTAACAATGGAAGGGGCTGGAGGGAGACACCTAGACTGCTGGAGTCCTGTAACAACGGAAAGGGCTGGAGGGAGACACCTAGACTGCTGAAGTCCTGTAACAACAGAAGGAGCTGGAGGGAGAACACCTAGACTGCTGGAGTCTTGTAACAATGGAAGGGGGCTGGAGGGAGAACACCTAGACTGCTGGAGTACTGTAACAAGGGAAGGGGGCTGGAGGGAGAACACCTAGACTGCTGGAGTACTTAACAAGGGAAGGGGGCTGGAGGGAGAACACCTAGACTGCTGGAGTACTGTAACAAGGGAAGGGGGCTGGAGGGAGAACACCTAGACTGCTGGAGTCCTGTAACAATGGAAGGGGGCTGGAGGGAGAACACCTAGACTGCTGGAGTCCTGTAACAAGGGAAGGGGGCTGGAGGGAGAACACCTAGACTGCTGGAGTACTGTAACAAGGGAAGGGGGCTGGAGGGAGAACACCTAGACTGCTGGAGTACTGTAACAAGGGAAGGGGGCTGGAGGGAGAACACCTAGACTGCTGGAGTCCTGTAACAATGGAAGGGGGCTAGAGGGAGAACACCTAGACTGCTGGAGTCCTGTAACAATGGAAGGGGCTGGATGGAGACACCTAGACTGCTGGAGTCCTGTAACAACAGAAGGGGGCTGGAAGGAGAACACCTAGACTGCTGGAGTCCTGTAAGAATGGAAGGGAGCTGGAGGGAGACACCTAGACTGCTAGAGTCCTGTAACAATGGAAGAGGCTGGCGTGAGACACCTAGAGTGCCGAAGTCCTGTAACAACGGCAGGGGCTGGAGGGAGAACACCTAGACTGCTGGAGTCCTGTAACAATGGAAGGGGGCTGGAGGGAGAACACCTAGACTGCTGGAGTCCTGTAAGAATGGAAGGGGGCTGAAGGGAGAACACCTAGACTGCTGGAGTCCTGTAACAATGGAAGGGGGCTGGAGGGAGAACACCTAGACTGCTGGAGTCCTGTAACAATGGAAGGGGCTGGATGGAGACACCTAGACTGCTGGAGTCCTGTAACAACAGAAGGGGGCTGGAAGGAGAACACCTAGACTGCTGGAGTCCTGTAACAATGGAAGGGGACTGGAGGGAGAACACCTAGACTGCTGGAGTCTTGTAACAATGGAAGGGGGCTGAAGGGAGAACACCTAGACTGCTGGAGTCCTGTAACAAGGGAAGGGGGCTGGAGGGAGAACACCTAGACTGCTGGAGTCCTGTAACAACAGAAGGGGGCTTGAAGGAGAACACCTAGACTGCTGGAGTCCTGTAAGAATGGTAACGGGCTGGAGGGATAACACTTAGACTGCAGGAGTCCTGTAACAACTGAAGGGTGCTGGAGGGAGAACACCTAGACTGCTGGAGCCATGTAACAATGGAAGGGGGCTGGAAGGAGACACCTAGACTGCTGGAGTCCTGTAACAACGGAAGTGGGCTGGAGGGAGAACACCTAGACTGCTGGAGTCCTGTAATAATGACAGGGCCTGGGGGGAGAACAACTAGACTGCTGTAAGAATGAAAGGGGGCTGGAGGGAGAACACCTAGACTGCTGGAGTCCTGTAACAATGGAAGAGGCTGGAGGGAGACACCTAGACTGTTGGAGTTCTCTAACAATGGAAGGGGCTGGAGGGAGACACCTAGACTGCTGGAGTCCTGTAAGAATGGAAGGGAGCTGGAGGGAGACACCTAGACTGCTAGAGTCCTGAAACAATGGAAGGGGGCTGGAAGGAGAACACCTAGACTGCTGGAGTCCTGTAACAAGGGAAGGGGGCTGGAGGGAGAACCCCTAGACGGCTGGAGTCTTGTAACAATGGAAGGGGCTGGAGGGAGACACCTAGACTGCTGGAGTCCTGTAAGAATGGAAGGGAGCTGGAGGGAGACACCTAGAATGCTGGAGTCCTGTAACAAGGGAAGGGCCTGCGGGGAGAACACCTAGACTGCTGGAGTCCTGTAACAACGGAAGGGGCTGGAGGGAGGCACCTAGACTGCTGGAGTCCTGTAACAATGGAAGGGAGCTGGAGGGAGACACCTAGACTGCTAGAGTCCTGTAACAATGGAAGGGGGCTGGAGGGAGAACACCTAGACTGCTGGAGTCCTGTAACAAGGGAAGGGGGCTGGAGGGAGAACCCCTGGACTGCTGGAGTCTTGTAACAATGGAAGGGGCTGGAGGGAAACACCTAGACTGCTGGAGTCCTGTAAGAATGGAAGGGAGCTGGAGGGAGACACCTAGACTGCTGGAGTCCTGTAACAAGGGAAGCGGGCTGAAGGGAGAACACCTAGACTGCTGGAGTCCTGTAACAAGGGAAGGGGGCTGGAGGGAGAACCCCTAGAATGCTGGAGTCCTGTAAGGAGCTAGACAGAGAGCACCTAGAGTGTTGAAGTCCTGTAACAACGGTAGGGGCTGGAGGGAGAACATCTAGACTGACGGAGTCCTGTAACAACAGAAGGGGCTGGAGGGACACACCCAAGCTGCTGGAGTCCTGTAATAATGGAAGGGGCTTGAGGGAGACACTGAGACTGCTGGAGTCCTGTGACAATGGGAGGGGCTGGAGGGAGACAACTAGACTGCTAGAGTCCTGTAACAATGTAAGGGGCTGGAGGGAGACACCTAGACTGCTAGAGTCCTGTAACAATGTAAGGGGCTGGAGGGAGACACCTAGACTGCTAGAATCCTGTAACAAGGGAAGGGGGCTGGAGGGAGAACACCTAGACTGCTGGAGCCATGTAACAATGGAAGGGGCTGGAGGGAGAACATCTAGACTGCTGGAGTCCTGCAAGGAGCTGGAGAGAGAGAACCTAGAGTGCCAAAGTCCTGTAACAACGGCAGGGGCTGGAGGGAGAACATCTAGACTGCTGGATTAACAACGGAAGGGGCTGGAGGGAGAACATCTATACTGCTGGAGTCCTGTAACAACGGAAGGGGATGGTGGGAGAACACCTAGACTGCTAAAGTCCTGTAAGAACAGAAGGGGGCTGGAGGGAGAACACCTAGACTGCTGGAGTCCTGTAACAATGGAAGGGGGCTGGAGGGAGAACACCTAGACTGCTGGAGTCCTGTAACAATGGAAGGGGGCTGGAGGGAGAACACCTTGACTGCTGGAGTCCTGTAACAATGGAAGGGGCTGGACGGAGACACCTAGACTGCTGAAGTCTTGTAACAATGGAAGGGGCTGGAGGGAGACAACTAGACTGCTGGAGTCCTGTAACAATGGAAGGGGCTGGAGGGAGACACCTAGACTGCTGGAGTCCTGTAACAACGGAAAGGGCTGGAGGGAGACACCTAGACTGCTGAAGTCCTGTAACAATGGAAGGGGCTGGAGGGAGACACCGAGACTGCTGGAGTCCTGTAACAACGGAAAGGGCTGGAGGGAGACACCTAGACTGCTGGAGCCCTGTAACAACAGAAGGAGCTGGAGGGAGAACACCTAGAGTGCCGAAGTCCTGTAACAACAGAAGGGGCTGGAGGGAGACACCTAAACTGCTGGAGTCCTGTAACAATGGAAGGGGCTGGAGGGAGACACCTAGACTGCCGGAGTCCTGTAACAACGGAAGGGGATGGAGGGAGAACACCTAGACTGCTGGAGTCCTGTAAGAACAGAAGGGGGCTGGAGGGAGAACACCTAGACTGCTGGAGTCCTGTAACAACGGAAGGGGCTGGAGGGAGAACACCTAGACTGCCGGAGTCCTGTAACAATGGAAGAGGGCTGGAGGGAGACACCTAGACTGCCGGAGTCCTGTAACAACGGAAGGGGCTGGAGTGAGAACACCTAGACTGCCGGAGTCCTGTAACAATGGAAGGGGGCTGGAGGGAGACACCTAGACTGCCGGAGTCCTGTAACAATGGAAGGGGGCTGGAGGGAGAACACCTAGACTGCTGGAGTCCTGTAACAATGGAAAGGGGCTGGAGGTAGACACCTAGACTGCTGGAGTCCTGTAACAACGGAAGGGGCTGGAGGGAGACACCTAGACTGCTGGAGTCCTGTAACAAGGGAAGGGGGCTGGAGGGAGAACACCTAGACTGCTGGAGTCCTATAACAATGGAAAGGGGCTGGAGGGAGACACCTAGACTGCTGGAGTCCTGTAACAATGGAAAGGGGCTGGAGGGAGACACCTAGACTGCTGGAGTCCTGTAACAACGGAAGGGGCTGGAGGGAGACACCTAGACTGCTGGAGTCCTGTAACAAGAGAAGGGGGCTGGAGGGAGACACCTAGACTGCTGGAGTCCTGTAAGAACAGAAGGGGGCTGGAGGGAGAACACCTAGACTGCTGGAGTCCTTTAACAACAGAGGGGGGGATGGAGGGTGAACACCTAGACTGCTGGAGTCCTCTAACTACAGAAGGGTGCTGGAGGGAGAACACCTAGACTGCTGGAGTCCTGTAACAACGGAAGGGGGCTGGAGGGAGAACACCTAGACTGCTGGAGTCCTGTAATAATGGAAGGGCCTGGGGGAGAACACCTAGACTGCTGGAGTCCTGCAACGACAGAGGGGGATGGAGGGAGAACACCAAGACTGCTGGAGTCTTGTAACAATGGAAGGGGCTGGACGGAGACACCTAGACTGCTGGAGTCCTGCAACGACAGAAGGGTGCTGGAGGGAGAACACCTAGACTGCTGGAGTCCTGTAACAAGGGAAGGGGGCTGGAGGGAGAACACCTAGACTGCTGGAGTCCTGTAACAAGGGAAGGGGGCTGGAGGGAGAACACCTAGACTGCTGGAGTCCTGTAACAACAGAGGGGGATGGAGGGAGAACACCTAGACTGCTGGAGTCCAGTAAGAATGAAAGGGAGCTGGAGGGAGAACACCTAGACTGCTGGAGTCCTGTAACAAGGGAAGGGGGCTGGAGGGAGAACACCTAGACTCCTGGAGTCCTGTAAGGAGCTGGAGAGAGAGCACCTAGAGTGCCGAAGTCCTGTAGCAACGGCAGGGGCTGCAGGGAGAACATCTAGACTGACGGAGTCCTGTAACAATGGAAGGGGCTGGAGGGAGACACCGAGACTGCTGGAGCCCTGTAACAGAGGGGGATGGAGGGAGAACACCTAGACTGCTGGAGTCCTGTAACAATGGAAGGGGCTGGAGGGAGACACCGAGACTGCTGGAGCCCTGTAACAACAGAGGGGGATGGAGGGAGAACACCTAGACTGCTGGAGTCCTGTAACAATGGAAGGGAGCTGGAGGGAGACACCTAGACTGCTAGAGTCCTGTAACAATGGAAGGGGGCTGGAGGGAGAACACCTAGACTGCTGGAGTCCTGTAACAACGGAAGGGGGCTGGAGGGAGAACACCTAGACTGCTGGAGTCCTGTAATAATGGAAGGGCCTGGGGGAGAACACCTAGACTGCTGGAGTCCTGCAACGACAGAGGGGGATGGAGGGAGAACACCAAGACTGCTGGAGTCTTGTAACAATGGAAGGGGCTGGACGGAGACACCTAGACTGCTGGAGTCCTGCAACGACAGAAGGGTGCTGGAGGGAGAACACCTAGACTGCTGGAGTCCTGTAACAAGGGAAGGGGGCTGGAGGGAGAACACCTAGACTGCTGGAGTCCTGTAACAAGGGAAGGGGGCTGGAGGGAGAACACCTAGACTGCTGGAGTCCTGTAACAACAGAGGGGGATGGAGGGAGAACACCTAGACTGCTGGAGTCCAGTAAGAATGAAAGGGAGCTGGAGGGAGAACACCTAGACTGCTGGAGTCCTGTAACAAGGGAAGGGGGCTGGAGGGAGAACACCTAGACTCCTGGAGTCCTGTAAGGAGCTGGAGAGAGAGCACCTAGAGTGCCGAAGTCCTGTAGCAACGGCAGGGGCTGCAGGGAGAACATCTAGACTGACGGAGTCCTGTAACAATGGAAGGGGCTGGAGGGAGACACCGAGACTGCTGGAGCCCTGTAACAGAGGGGGGATGGAGGGAGAACACCTAGACTGCTGGAGTCCTGTAACAATGGAAGGGGCTGGAGGGAGACACCGAGACTGCTGGAGCCCTGTAACAACAGAGGGGGGATGGAGGGAGAACACCTAGACTGCTGGAGTCCTGTAACAATGGAAGGGAGCTGGAGGGAGACACCTAGACTGCTAGAGTCCTGTAACAATGGAAGGGGGCTGGAGGGAGAACACCTAGACTGCTGGAGTCCTGTAACAATGGAAGGGAGCTGGAGGGAGACACCTAGACTGCTAGAGTCCTGTAACAATGGAAGGGAGCTGGAGGGGGACACCTAGACTGCTAGAGTCCTGTAACAACGGAAGGGGGCAGGAGGGAGAACACCTAGACTGCTGGAGTCCTGTAACAATGGAAGGGAGCTGGAGGGAGACACCTAGACTGCTAGAGTCCTGTAACAATGGAAGGGAGCTGGAGGGAGACACCTAGACTGCTAGAGTCCTGTAACAATGGAAGGGAGCTGGAGGGAGACACCTAGACTGCTAGAGTCCTGTAACAATGGAAGGGAGCTGGAGGGAGACACCTAGACTGCTAGAGTCCTGTAACAACGGAAGGGGGCAGGAGGGAGAACACCTAGACTGCTGGAGTCCTGTAAGAACAGAAGGGGCTGGAGGGAGACACCTAGACTGCTAGAGTCCTGTAACAACGGAAGGGGGCTGGAGGGAGAACACCTAGACTGCTAGAGTCCTGTAACAACGGAAGGGGGCAGGAGGGAGAACACCTAGACTGCTGGAGTCCTGTACAGTGCCGAACTGGCCGTACCGGGCATCAAGCATTTCCCTGGAAGGCTGGAAGGGTGGGGGCCAATTTTGCAGCAGTGGGGGCCAGTTTTGTTACTGGGGTCCAGTTTTGCAGCAGTGCGTCAATAAAGGCCACAGTAACCAAAGCAGCCAGCGGCCTTGCGGGGCAAGGCAGAGCTTCACCAGGGGGTGATCTGAGAGATTTGCCAGGGCTGCTTTGGGTTCCCAATCAGGCCCTGGTACTGCAACAATGGAAGTGACTGGAGGGAGAACCCCTACACTGGTAAGGTCCTGTAGCATGTGAAGGCTACTGCTGGGACAAGACCTACACTGCCGAATTTCGGCAACACTGGAAGGTACTGCTAGAAAAACGCCTACATCGTTGTAGCCCTGAAATACTATTATTTATGTGTATTTGTATTGTTGCGGTTTATATAGTGCCGACTAAACCATCACGGGTGAAGCCAGGGCTTTAAGTGGGATGAAAAAACTGGGGGAGTCTCTCATAGGGGCGTGGCCGATGTGTTTAAGGGCATGGCTTAAAAACAGGTACGCTAAAAATCTGTGCTTAGTGTGCCGCCTGGCTGGTATTTTCCTGTTTCTGTCATTGCATCCAGATATATAATACAACAAGTAACATTACACCTACAACAAGCCAGGAGTATTGGCTTTGTCAATGGTTGTTAGTTGCATAAGATAAATAAGCAACAACTATGGCTTCTTTGTATATAATATTGAAAATGTTTCAGTTCTGAAATGATGAGACTGTGAAAGAACTAAAACGAGTCTCTTTTGAAGTTACATTAAAGGCTTTGAGCAGTTGTACTTATGCAGAGTTCAGATTTTTTTTTCACCCTGAGGGTGGGGACAAAAATGAGAGCCCGATAGGGACCTTTCTCAGCACCTACTTTTCATCACCGGCAGGACCCGACCCACTTAAAGCCCTGGATGAGCCTACGATATGTTTCTCCTATGTATGGCTAATTCAAACAAAAACGTGAACGAGTGGTCAAAACTCGCTTTTAGAGATTACTTCCCTGCACAGTACGTTTCTCGCAAAGGTAAAGTGTGTCTATTGCACCATCTTGTGTTTTTGTTTGGTACCACAATTTCATGGGCTAAATGAGGGCAGCAGCAAGCTTGGAAAAAGTTCCTGTCGGCCGATTCGGGTGCTAGTTATAGTATATCTCATCAGAAACTTGTGCCTCAGAGGATAAATTGGGGGTGTGCGCGGGTGGAAGGAGTTTCCCACTATTTTGAGAAAAGGAAGTCCGTTGACCTTTTCCCTGGCTGAGAGGTGTCACCTTCATTGTGGCCCAGCACTAAATTAAAGCTGCTTGCATTTCCAAACATTGCATGCATTTAAGCTGGCCTCGGGTGTGTTTACAAACCTCCACTCCACTGGCAGCTTCACCCTTTTATTTGTGAGAATGGGCCATAAGAGTTAATGTTTCAAACTCCTATCTGAGGAATACAGAACTTCACACCATTAACTCTTCTATTGCTAACTGCAAATGGGAAGCACTTTTGTGCATTGAAGTAGGATAAAAAAAACTCCAGTCGGAAACCAACGTGCATTAGCAGCAAATGTAATATTTAAAAAACTCACCCAGCAAATGTACTCACTAAAAGTAGTTTACATGTGTAATCATCAAGTGTGACATGCGTTTTTAAAAAAATTGTCACTTTTAGGCATTCCCGAACTCGGTTACACTTTGAAATGTGGAAATAATGCACAGAATTTAATAAAGGTAACACTTAAAAAAAAATATTTTCTCATTTTTTGTGATTGCATAAATGTTTTTTTGCAAAATAGGCCATTGACCCTTTAAGTAGAAATTTGTATACATCATGAAGTCACTTCTTGTGACGTCTCTGTGAATTGCATATGATAATTAGTCCTCCGGCTATTTTCCTTAGGACTAGTGCCCTGACTGTTCTGTATAACAAAGTGTTTAGCCAGTTGTTTATTAAAATATCTGGAGTAAATTATTCGGCAAAACCCCTGGACAGGACTGGAGCGGACTGAGACAGCTTCACGGGGCAGTTCTTGTAGTTCAAGGCGAGACCATTCAACTGAAGCGCCTTGAGGCAGATGGCCGCACACATGCACCAGAGGTTGCCCCTGTGAGAAGGAAAACAAAAGTCTTCTTGAAGTGACTCCAGTTCTGCAGGGCGGCCCAGTGCGTCCTATTGAAGGCAGTGATTGGACGGCTGAAAGCCTGCCTGCCCTGGTGCTCCAATCAGCGTGGAGTGTCAGATTTCACTGTAGGATTCTTCACCTGAGGACCACAGGAAGGAGGTTAAGGAGCCAACTGAGGGGTTGAATCCTTCTAAATCTTGCACTATAGACAATGTTTTGAAGATGGACTTGTTTTTGGAGGGGGGATTTGGGTACTTCCTTTGTAACTCCAATGGAATCCCCCCTGTCCATGATGGATACAGTTATGAGAGACCTGCTTGGCCAGGATGGCACAGAACAGCAACTGCCATATAAAGCTTAGCGAATGCCCTTGGGTGGCAAATGCAACGAAGGGATGACCCTAAAAGGGGTCAGGCCAGCTAAACCCTATGAGACCTTGGCTTGATTACACAACCAACAAAATAGTGTCACCCAAGGGAGAAAGCACACACATCACAACTATTAAACCCACAATCTTTCAAACATTACTGGGACATTATCATTTCGTCTCTATTAATTCCATTTTTTATTGACCAGTGTTTTCTATTAGTTCCTTTCCAGTTGACTCCAAAAACGTATTACTAATATTATGTGGACAGGTTTCTTATATTCGTAATCTTATTCCAAATCATGAACAAAAGTACATATATGTTTTCAAGATGTTGCCCTTGTATAAGCATATGAAATTGTGCAGCACATCTCTTCATGTGGCCATTGTTTTACATCAAGAGGAGGCGGTGGGGACTGGACCTTCCTTATAGATGTCACAGCCTTTTAATCAACAGAGCTAAGAAGTGGCCCTTTGAGGAAAGTCAAGTGATTCTTGGTTCACCTGCCCTGCGTGAGAAAGTCCTACAACCATTATATACTATAAAACGAAAGTAATGTGGCAAAGACACAGACTGCTTCTTCTCCCTGACTTGAATCAAAAAACACTTGCCAGGAAGCAAGTTCTCTTATAAGTTAAGAGAGAATTTAGCTCTAGAGAGATTCAGACCCATGCGGGCCTTTCAGTCAGGTCGAGGGTTGACGACCAGCAGGAAAAATGTATCTTCAGCCAGGTGGAGGTTCATGGGCAATGTTCGAGGAGCCTGGATGGGGTTAAAGGATGGGATCAGAATTTATTCTCTCGCTTATTTCCTCTTATACTGACCCCCCCACCCACCCCCTGCTTAGCCTCCCTAACAGGCTACTTATGAACGGTAGTGTTAATCGTTTCTGAATGACCCACTATCCATTTAAACCGAGACAAAAATGTGATTTAAATCTTGAGGTAGAATGACATGTGTTTATGATGTGCTGTAAATTGTGAGAGAATAAAGTTTGACTCCTTCGCTGTGCGCGTTACCCAATAAAAGGTCTTTAAATGGCTGGCTCCCCTTAATGTGTGTATGTCTGAACTGTCTGGGAAACTCACACAATAACAATAAAATATATGAAACACTCCTCAGAGGAGTTCCCTTCACCCATGAGTTCCCAGTTAATACAGATTAGGGAAAATGCAAGACCAGGGTCACACAGTCTGTCAGTTATGGGAGGCCTGTCTCAAATGCCACTGTGTCCCAAATGCCACCTGTCCCATTATTCATTAAAAGTCACCTTAACATGTTTTCCATCCTGAGCAACTTCAAGTATTTAGACACAGATGACGAGAGCAACAAGGAGGAAAAATTAACTGACTCCAAATGATGTAACTTGGACATGTAATTGGTCCTCTTAAACAAGGGATGCATTTCTTAGTATCTTCCCTTCCCTTTGAAAAATAAACCTAAACGCATTACAATTACGGCTCCCAGTTTTATGGTATTTATTTTTTTGACATTTCAGTCACAATTTATCCATTTTTTATTTTTGTTAGGTTTATCTTTATTTATCCATATTTATTTTGGGTTTTCTGAAAAAATGAAGCTAAAATGTGTATATTTGTAAATTTATTTAACCAGTAAATCTGCACTCATGCCTGAACACCTGACAAGTTTCAATGATATAAACACACTCAGATGATACAACAGGCACTCATAAGAAATCATGGACATTTTTGCATCAAGGTTGTGCAAATCTACTGCTGTTTAAGGCTCTTTACTAAAATTCATTTTTGTTTTTTAACATCCTTGCCTGTCAATCCGCACAGCTATTGTTCTGACAGTCATGATTGACAGCATTTTGAATCACTCAAAAAGAATCCAATATGCATTTCAAAAATAAATACTGGCAGGAAAATAAATGGCTTTCTGTCTGTAGTTATCTGTAAAAATCAGTAAAAATGTTCTGGGACCTGTAGGCTCGGTAATGTGTTCTGGGAATTGCAGGTTCGGTAGTGTGTTCTGGGAGTTGTAGATATGGTAATGTGCTCTGGGAGTTGAAGGCATGGAATCTGTTCTGGGACCTGCGGGCTTGGCAGGCGCGCAACGCCCATTGGGCTCAAAGGGCTTCAGCCCCCCCCCCCCCGTCGTGTGTGTCAGCCGGGCTGAGACAGCTTCCCGGGCACACACACAGCCGCACCCAAGTACTTTACAGTTCTTTAAAAGACCATTTAGTTGTTAAATAGGCTTTGTTGTGTTTTCACCGCTTCTTGAGCTCCACTCTGCCTATTGCTGGAAGGAATCACTGACAGAATATCGAAGGTCAGAATATCGACCTACAAAAATATCGCAGCAAGAATATCGAAGTCAAGAATATCGACATCCTATCTACATTATGGTAAGTACAAAAATATCGGAAAAAAAATATCGTTGTCAAAAATATAGTTGTTAAAAATATTGGGTTTTTTTAGTTAAAAAAAGTAATGTAAAATAAAGTAAATAATACATATAATTAAAATAAACATAGTTAAAATATTTTAAAATGTTTAAAAATTATAAATTAAATATATATAATTTATAAATACATTTAATATATACATATAATATATAATATATACACTTATTAATATGTTTTAATAATTATTTTAATAACTTATAAATTAAGAAAATCTTATAAATTATAAATACATCTATACACATAAAACAATAACATAAATATAAATTAAATAAATATATGTAACAAATTAAAAAAATTAAAATTTATTTTTAAAATTAATTATATACTACATTAGCTAAAATAATACAAAAAATATTAAATAGTGGAGGAAATAAAATTACTATTCCAACTCCAAACAGTGCAACAGTAGGGTAAATGTTGGATAGCGTAGGTGTAAAAATTACTATTCCCACTCCAGTGAGTGCAACAGTAGGGAAAGTGTGGGATAGCGCAGGGGTAAAATTTACTATTCCCACTCCAGTGAGTGCAACAGTAGGGAAAGTGTGGGATAGCCTAGGTGTAAAAATTACTATTCCCACTCCAAAGAGTGCAACAGTAGGGAAAGTGTTGGATAGCGTAGGGGTAAAAATTACTATTCCCACTCCAAAGAGTGCAACAGTAGGGAAAGTGTTGGATAGCGTAGGGGTAAAATTTACTATTCCCACTCCAGAGAGTGAAACAGTAGGGAAAGTGTTGGATAGCGGAGGGGTAAAAATTACTATTCCCACTCCAGTGAGTGCAACAGTAGGGAAAGTATTGGATAGCGTAGGGGTAAAAATTACTATTCCCACTCCAAAGAGTGCAACAGTAGGGAAAGTGTTGGATAGCATAGGGGTAACATTTACTATTCTCACTACAGAGAGTGCAACAGTAGGGAAAGTGTTGGATAGCGTAGGGGTAAAAATTACTATTCCCACTCCAGTGAGTGCAACAGTAGGGAAAGTATTGGATAGCGGAGGGGTAAAAATTACTATTGCCACTCCAGTGAGTGCAACAGTAGGGAAAGTGTTGGATAGCGTAGGGGTAAAATTTCCTATTCCCACTCCAGAGAGTGCAACAGTAGGGAAAGTGTTGGATAGCGTAGGGGTAAAAATTACTATTCCCCCTCCAGTGAGTGCAACAGTAGGGAAAGTGTGGGATAGCGCAGGGGTAAAATGTACTATTCCCACTCCAGTGAGTGCAACAGTAGGGAAAGTGTGGGATAGCGTAGGGGTAAAAATTACTATTCCCACTCCAGTGAGTGCAACAGTAGGGAAAGTGTGGGATAGCGCAGGGGTAAAAATTACCATTCCCACTCCAGTGAGTGCAACAGTTGGGAAAGTGTTGGATAGCGTAAGGGTTAAAATTAACATACTTATAATTAAATTAATTTTTATAAATAAATAATGATTTAATTATTAAATAACAATAAATTAATTACCAATACCAATAAATAATTAATAAAAAATAATTACCAATGAATAATTAATTAACAACAAATTAATTATAAATACCAATAAATAATAATTAATAAACATTAATGACCAATTAATAAGTATTAAACAATAAATTAATTTACAATACCAAAAAATAATATTTATTTAAAATTAATTACCAAATAATAATTAACAATAATTTAATTATCAATACCCAAAAATAAAATTAATAATTACTTAATTAGAATGAAATTACTTCCCACCCTATTTCCCTATAAACTCACAACCCGCTCCAATAATAAATTAATACACTTAATATAATTATCAATTAATCAATTAATACAAATTAATTACCAATTAATACAAATTAATTACCAATTAATACAAATTAATCACCAATTAATAATTAATTAACAATAAATTAATTTACAATACCAATAAATAATTACTTAATTACTACTAAAATACTTCCCACCCTATTCCCCTATAAACCCACAACCCGCTACAGAACTAAAACGCAAAATTTAATTAAAATTTATTAATAATTCCTAAAAATTATTAAGGAATTTACTATAATTAAATTACTTCCCACCCTATTCCCTTATAAACCCACAACCCGCTACAGAACTAAAACGCAAAATGTAATTAAAATTAATTAATAATTCCTAAAAATTATTAATGAATTTACTATCATTAAATTACTTCCCACCCTATTCCCCTATAAACCCACAACCCGCTACAGTACTAAAACGCATAATTTACTTTAAAAAAATATTACTAACTTATAAAAATGTTATACATATATTTAAAAACTAGTACAATACTTCACAAAAAATATACACCACATACATATAAAATACATAACACTAATATAAATATCGATATTAGTAACATCGATTTTTTTTGCTATCGATATTACTAACTTCGATATTAACAAAAACGATATTACTTACCTTCAGGTCAATATTCTGGTCGTCGATATTCTTGATTTCGATATTCTGTCCCTACGATATTTGGAACTCGATATTACTGTAGGTCGATATTCTAAACTCGATATTTAGACTGTGCACCGCTGAAAGACTTAGCCCCCCACCCCGAAATTTTTATTCCCCCCGAAATTTGACTCGAGTTGCGCCTATGGGGCTTGGTAATGTCTTCTGGGAGCTGCGGGCTTAGTAATGTCTTCTGGGAGCTGCAGGCTTGGTAATGTGTTCTGGGAGTTGAAGGCTTGGTAATGTGTTCTGGGAGATGTAGATATGGTAATGTCTTCTGGGAGCTGCAGGCATGGTAATGTGTTCTGGGAGTTGAAGGTTTGGTAATGTGTTCTGGGAGATGTAGATATGGTAATGTTTTCTGGGAGCTGAAGACTTGGTAATGTGTTCTGGGAGAAGTAGAAATGGTAATGTGCTCATGGGAGCTGAAGGCTTTGTAATTTACTCTTGGAGCTGCAGGCTTAGAAATGAGCTCTGGGAGCTGCAGGCTTGGTAATGTGTTCTGGGGGCTGAAGGCTTGATAATGTTTTCTGGGAGCTGCAGACTTGGTAATGTGATCTGAGAGCTGCAGGCTTGGTAATGTGTTCTGGGAGCTGCAGGCTTGGTAATGTGTTCCTGGAGCTGCAGGCTTAGAAATGAGTTCTGGGAGCTGCAGGCTTGGTAATGTGTTCTGGGGGCTGAAGGCTTGGTAATGTGTTCTGGGAGCTGCAGACTTGGTAATGTGATCTGGGAGCTGCAGGCTTGGTAATGTGTTCTGGGAGCTGAAGGCTTGGTAATGTGTTCTGGGAGCTGCTGGCTTGGTAATGTGTTCTGGAACTGCAGACATGCTAATGTGCTCTGGGAGCTGTAGGGCTCGTAATGTGCTCTGGGAGTTGCAGGCTTGGTAAAGTGCTCAGGGAGCTGCAGGCATTGTAATGTGTTCTGGGAGCTGCAGGCATGGTAATGTGTTCTGGGAGCTGCAGACTTGGTAATGTGTTTTGGGAGCTGCAAGCTTTATAATGTGTCCTGGGAGCTGCAGGCTTGGTAATGCGTTCTGGGAGCTGCAGGCTTGGTAATGTGCTCTGGGAGCTGCAGGCTTGGTAATGCGCTCAGGGAACTGCAGGCGTGGTAATGTGTTCTGAGAGCTGTAGGGTTGGTAATGTGCTCTGGGTGCTGTAGGCGTGGTAATGTGGTCATGGAACTGCAGACGTGGTAATGTACTCTGGGAGCTGCAGGCTTGGTAATGTATCTGGGAGTTATAGGCTTGGAAATGTGTTCTTGGAGCTGCAGGCTTGGTAATGTGTTCTGGAGAGCTGCAGGCTTGGTAATGTGTCTGGGAGCTGAAGGCTTGATAATGTGTTCTGGGAGCTGCAGGCTTGGTAATGTGTTCTTGGAGCTGCAGGCTTGGTAATGTGCTCTGGGAGCTGCAGGCTTGGTAATGTGGTCATGGAACTGCAGACGTGGTAATGTACTCTGGGAGCTGAAGGCTTGGTAATGTGTTCTGGGAGCTGCAGGCTTGGTAATGTGCTCTGGGAGCTGCAGGCTTGGCAAAGGGCTCAGGGAGCTGCAGGCATTGTAATGTGTTCTGGGAGCTGCAGGCGTGGTAATGTGTTCTGGGAGCTGCAGGGTTGGTAATGTGCTCTGGGAGCTGCAGGCTTGGTAATGTGCTCTGGGAGCTGCAGGCTTGATATTGTGCTCTGGGAACTGCAGGCGTGGTAATGTGTTCTGGGAGCTGCAGACTTGGTAATGTGTTCTGGGAGCTGCAGGCTTTATAATGTGTCCTGGGAGTTGCAGGCTTGGTAATGTGCTCAGGGAACTGCAGGCTTGGTAATGTGCTCAGGGAACTGCAGGCTTGGTAATGTGCTCAGGGAACTGCAGGCATGGTAATGTGCTCTGGGAGCTGCAGGCTTGGTAATGTGCTCTGGGAGCTGCAGGCTTGGTATTGTGCTCCTGGAACTGCAGGTGTGGTAATGTACTCTGGGAGCTGTAGGGCTCGTAATGTACTCTGGGAGCTGCAGGCTTGGTAAAGTGCTCAGGAAGCTACAGGCTTGGTAAAGTGCTCATGGAGCTACAGGCATTGTAATGTGTTCTGGGAGCTGCAAGCTTGGTAATGTGTTCTGGGAGCTGCAGGCTTGGTAATGTGCTCTGGGAGCTGCAGGCTTGGTAATGTGCTCTGGGAGCTGCAGGCTTGGTAATGTGCTCAGGGAGCTGCAGGCGTGGTAATGTGCTCTGGGAGCTGCAGGCTTGGTAATGTGCTTCGGGAGCTGCAGGCTTGGTAATGTGCTTCGGGAGCTGCAGGCATGGTAATGTGCTCTGGGAGGTGCAGGGTTGGTAATGTGCACTGGGTGCTGCAGGCTTTGTAATATGCACTGGGAGTTGCAGGCTTGGTAATGTGCTCAGGGAGCTGCAGGCTTGGTAATGTGCTTAGGGAGCTACAGGCGTGGTAATGTGGTCTGGGAGGTGCAGGGTTGGTAATGTGCACTGGGTGCTGCAGGCTTGGTAATATGCACTGGGAATTGCAGGCTTGGTAATGTGCTCTCTGAGTTGCAGGCTTGGTAATGTGCTCTGGGAGCTGCAGGCTTGGTAATGTGCTCAGGACGCTGCAGGCGTGGTAATGTGCTCTGGGAGCTGCAGGCTTGGTAATGTGCTCTGGGAGCTGCAGGCGTGGTAATGTGCTCTGGGAGCTGCAGGCTTGGTAATGTGCTCAGGGAGCTGCAGGCTTGGTAATGTGCTCAGGGAGCTGCAGGCGTGGTAATGTGCTCTGGGAGCTGCAGGGTTGGTAATATGCACTGGGAGTTGCAGGCTTGGTAATGTGCTCTGGGGCTTGTCATTTCACAAGGAGAGACAGACAGGTGCAGTTCTCTCCACGAGGCAAGCATGATTAATTACCACAGCTGAACTTGGCAGCCCCTTTTCATTCCATTATCCTCTCCAAACCGGGTAACCAAAAGACGGATTGTCGTCATTTCCTTTGAGGCCAATTTAGAGTTCAGCCAATTACCACGAAAATTCCTGACAACAGCTTTTCGCCCTTCTTGTAATTTTAAGACTTTCAACCTTGAGCTTTCCTCACCGTCAGTACCCTCCCCACTATAGGTGCCCGGCTGGGCCCTATGTGAGTACTCTTCTTCCTTTTTCACCCCCACACAGTGCACACCACATTATCTGACAGTCATCCCCAGGTGCCCCTTCATTGCTAGGTCCTGATGAGACCCCACATTGTTAAGTGGGTCGAAACGTCGTCGACTAAGTGAAGCGAACCATTGTCAGCCACTATTACTGTATTAGTAGGCTGCGAGCACATATTATGTATTGATTTAATGGTCGCTCTTGTACATCTTTGATGAAACCTTGTTTTTATGTCACAAAAAGTCACAACCTTGAAATTTAGGTTTCACAATCACTTGGGACACCATGCACTGGATTTAAAATAATGTGATTACATGATATAAAACAACGTATTTACATACAAAATTCGTGTTATATGCCTCTTCTCTTTCAGACATCTCTTTTCCTTCGATTATTGTGATTGTGCTATTATATACGAAGTATCATTTGTTGATTGTCCACAGCAACCGTTGTTGTCAGTAAAACTGTAAAGTACCCTGGTTCCATGTGAGTAGGGTGTCCCTTGTTTTTTCATACACGACTGGGAGTTGCAGGGGGTTAATGTGTTCTGGGAGCTGTAGGGCTCGTAATGTGCTCTGGGAGCTGCAGGCTTGGCAATGTGCTCAGGGAACTGCAGGCGTGGTAATGTGCTCAGGGAACTGCAGGGGTGGTAATATGCACTGGGTTCTGCAGGCTTGGTAATGTGCTCAGGGAGCTGCAGGCGTGGTAATGTACTCTGGGAGCTGTAGGGTTGGTGATGGGCTCTGGTTGCTGCAGGCGTGGTAATATGTACTGGGTGCTGTAGGCTTGGGAATGTGCTCAGGGAGCTGCAGGCGTGGTAATGTGCTCTGGGAGCTGTAGGGTTGGTAATGTGCTCTGGTTGCTGCAGGCATGGTAATATGCATTGGGTGCTGCAGGCGTGGTAATATGCACTGGGTGCTGCAGGCGTGATAATGTGCTCTGGGAGCTGCAGGCTTGGTAATGTGCTCTGGGAGCTGCAGGCGTGGTGATGTGTTCAGGGAGCTGCAGGCGTGGTAATGTGCTCTGGGAGCTGCAAGCTTGGTAATGTGCTCAGGGAGCTGTAGGCGTGGTAATGTGCTCTGGGAGGTGCAGGGTTGGTAATGTGCACTGGGTGCTACAGGCTTGGTAATATGCACTGGGAGTTGCAGGCTTAGTAATGTGCTCTGGGAGTTGCAGGCATGGTAATGTGTTCTGGGAGCTATAGGGCTCGTAATGTGTTCTGGGAGCTGCAGGCTTGGCAATGTGCTCAGGGAACTGCAGGCATGGTAGTGTGCTCTGGTTGCTGCAGGGGTGGTAATATGCACTGGGTGCTGCAGGCTTGGTAATGTGCTCAGGGAGCTGCAGGCGTGGTAATGTGCACTGGGAGCTGTAGGGTTGGTAATGGGCTCTGGTTGCTGCAGGCGTGGTAATATGCATTGGGTGCTGCGGCGTGGTAATATGCAATGGGAGCTTGTCAGCTCGATGATTCCTCGGGAACGGTTCGATGCCAAAAAGGGGTCCACCGCTCGAATGCTGAATGCTATAACAGCACAGGTGAGTGGGATGATCAAGCGGGGTAAGGAAAGGAAGGGAACTGCAGGGAGGGAGATCTGTAAAGCAAAACAATATTGGTAAGTACAGATTTACACCATGTGTCTATCTCGCTACCTAATGAGCCTTGCGTACCTGTAAAGTAAATAATTTTCCTCGTTCCAAGAGAGGAATGAATAAACGACCTTATCACTAGGTCCGCTAGGAAGGGGAGGTTGCGCTAGGAAAGGGGTCAAAAACAGAAGGAGCTTTAATTGCCTGGTTTCACACGAAGCGTTAGGTTGCACCTTTCACATAGGTCATATATATATGATAACATTCAATATAGAACCTTACACACCAGCAAACATGACAGAGCCCGCTTCGCAGGGGAAGAGCAGAAGGCCGCCTCTTGAACCCCCTGTTAGGAATACACAAACAACAATCACCGAAATACTCCTTTTGGTTTTACTGCAAAGGTAATTGTATATCATGGCATAAGAACAAATGCGCAATCCATCAATGTTGAAGCTGTGCAGTTTTCCTAAACACCTAATGTACCCAACTGATGCTCGTAGTTCTGCGTGCTTCAATGATATATAACATAGACCGTTATTGAAGTTGAATCACACTCCAATCCACACGGCCGGCAAAACGGTAATTAAATAGTCTTGATAACAGTTTCACAAACAGGGCTTGAATAGCAATGTCCGCTACCCATAAATGTCTCAACCTTAGTGGTGCAAGTGCACCCTTACTGGTACCAGATATGCAAGCAGGGGCTGGCAGCGCAACGCGCTGCTCCGACGAAGAATAATCAGCTCTGATCCCGGCACCGGAGGCTTCTTTATGCTCCTCCGCTTCCGGGTCGCAAGTTTCCTTCCCATGAGGCAAACGCGGATACTTCCGCTTTGCCTCATGGGAATTGTAGTTTTCGTCCCTTTCCGACAGCGCGCTACTCGCGCTGGGCGTCGGAACGAACCTCCAGCCCTCCTTCGTTGACCCACCATCACTTCACCCAGGACCAGGCTCTGTGGATCCCCACCGGGAGGGTTCCTATGGCGGGAGATGGGAGGATGCAGCGCATGGCGGTAGGTTGGCTAAGCGTGTGTGTGACAGCGCTGCAGACTTGGTAATGTGTTCTGGAGTCTGAGCAGCAGTATTACTGCTGCTAGTCCAGTCCCATACTGGGAGTGTAATCCTTCCTTCTCAGGAAGTATGCTTGCTGAAAGGGCATACATTCACTTTAAATAATCAAAATATCACAAGTGAACAGGTGCAATTGCAAAAGAGAATGTAAATATGGGGACTGCAGTAGTTGTAGCTTTTGAAGTGCTCATTTCTAGAGAAGGCATTCTCATCTTTCTTATGATGCAGGTAAACTGGCTGTAAATTCAGAAATCAAAACGAGTAACTCATTAACTTTACACAGCGCTTGAAACTAGCCATGCTGACTTTGCATAGGAGTCTTTCTGACACAATGTTTCACTCTTCCTCTTATAATACTTGCAGTGAAGGGAGCTGAGCCTGTTGGGAAAGTGTCCAACAGTTCCCACAGGCAGGACATATGTTTACAGAGAAAATATTTGTCTATCAGTATTACGTTTCAGGCTTGTCATCGTGTGCGCTTCAAATGACTCGGTGTGCGCATGTACATTAACCCCTTCGATGCTCATGACGAGCTCAGCTCGTCATGCTGCGCGGTGGGCGTGTGCGCATGTACATTAAGACTGAAGTTCTGCCCATGTGTACATCTTACAGGGCACTGTGCACATTTTATTTTATTTTTTTGATGCGTTTTTATATAGCACGTAATGTACCTAGAGGTGTCAGAGCACTTTACAATAGAGCAGAGTAAATTACATAAGGAAAGAGAGTGACAGTATTAGGTATCACTACTTATATGTACAACAGTTACTCTTGGTGAGAGTTACAGATTAATAGGTTACCAATTCACTCAAGATTACATACTAAGAAAAGGTGGAGCAATTAGGGTTACACAAATATATAATTCATATTTACAAAGTTGAGACAGAGGGTCGTAGTAGCTCTCGTGAGTATCAGGAACATGGGATGAGGGGGCGTGTGCCTGGTGGGGAGCTTGGTAAGGAGAGTTATTGATCTAAGTGTCTTTGGAATAGAAGAGTTTTAAGATCTGTTTTAAAAATCCGGAAAGAGGGGGTGGTGCGAAGGTTTGGAGGTAGCGAGTTCCAAATTCTAGTATCATTACTTGAGGAGAATTGCACCATAAGTCTTTCCCTTTTGAAAGTTGGAGGTTCAAGCGGTAGATTTTAAGCATTGCATGAAGTTCTGGAGCTGCCTGATATTTTTAGTTTTTTGGTCAGGTAGTGAGGGGTGGAAGTGTGCATGACTTTATGGGTGATGCAAGCAGTCTTATATATTGACCTAGCTTCATAAGGAAGCCAGCGAAGAGAAGTCAATATGGGTGTAATATGGTTGTTTCTTGTGGCCCCATAGACGAAACGCGCCACTGAATGGAGGATGGATTTGAGAGGAGATAGGTGGGTTTTGGGGAGGCCTGCAAGGAGAGAATTACAGTGGTCCAGTCTGGAGAGTACCAAAGATTGAACCAGAGTTTTCAGGTTTTGCTCAGGAATTAAACGCTGAATTCCCCAGAGAAGACGCAGTTGGAAGCATGCATTCTTGGCCATGGTGTTGATTTGGGAATGGAGCTTGTGTCTTTTGTCCAGGATGACACCTAAGGCTTTGGCACTGTCAACAATGGTAGGTTTGTTGTTAAGAATGCTCTGACTATACATCCATGATTGAACAGGCGGTGGAGAGCTAGATGCTGAGAAAAGAAGGAATTCATTTTAGAGGGATTCAGAATTAGATGATGGGATGTCATTCATTCTTGGATGGATTTGAGGATGGTGGCGAGGGTTGGAATGTCGAGTGCGGAGGACACCTTTAGGTAGAGTTGAGTGTCATCAGCATAGAGGTGATAATGGATCCCAGACTTTTTTTAGTAGGTTTCCCAGCGGTTCAATGTAAAGATTGAAAAGGGTGGGAGCGAGGATCGAGCCTTGAGGGAAGCCTTGATCCACTGCCTTTGATGAAGAGAGACGCTTGCTATTTTAATCATCTGAGATCTGCTCGTGAGGTATGATTCAAACCATTTGAGTATTGTGCCTTCCAATTCCATTCTTTGTTTTAGTGCGTTCAGAAGAGTGTTATGGTTTACAGTGTCAAAGGCTGCAGAAAGGTCCAGAAGGATCAGGAGACAGGAGTTGCCTGAGTCGAGCACTCGCAGGGCATTGTTGATAACTTGTAGCAGGGCTGTTTCAGAGCTGCAGCCTTGATTGAAGCCAGATTGAAATTCATCAAGAAGGTTGATATCCTTAATATGTTGGGAGAGTTGCTCCGCTACACACCTTTCAGTGATTTTAGCAAGGAGAGCATGGCATGATGTGTTGAGCTTCTACACTTGAGGGGGCTGCCCCTTGATCTTGTGAGGCGTATCTTCATGTATGGGGCTTGAAGGGGCTAGGGCCTCGTGCAGACAAGTACCTAGGAGGTACTTTTCAACCCCAAGCCCCCTCCTCCCAAACAAATAAAAATAAAGCTTGCTGAGGCAGGTGTCGATATCCTGGGGTATTTTCACCCTCCCATAATTGACGTCGGCAGTTCAAAGCCTCGGAAAAGGAGATGGAAAACCACTATTTACAGTGGTTTTCAACTCATTTTCCCTGCCACCGTGTGATATCGGCTTCTCACCAAGAGCCCGAGTGATGGGAGACGATATTGTGTGCCACAGCGGGGCACCGTTTGAGTTGGCAGGCATGTACGGGCACCATATGTTGAGTAGGTGGCTATATCCTGATATTGTGGCAGGGTGACCAGATTTTTAGAACCAAAAACCGAGACAGACTACAGACAGACATAGGACTACAAAATGGCAGTCTAACACTACAGCTACACAAAACAAGCATTGGCCTAGCTAATAGGTCTCGCCTTTGGAACCTTATAAGTGTTTAGCCATGCAACAGTTGATGTTGTTGCACCAAGGATATTGTGCTGCATAACTAAATACTTATAAGGTCCCAAAGGCGAGACCTATTGGCTATGCATTGAGTTATGCAGGGAGAGGACCTCCCTCTCTGCACTCATACAACCCTGATTTTTTAGATTGCATCTTTCCGAGTTCTTTCAGGTGAACCGGCAGCACGGTTTAAAAGCATTCCATTTAACTTTCCAAGGGTGCCGTCAGTTCCCACCTCTTCGGTTCACGATACAGTGAGACGTCTTCACTGAACAGTTAACAGCAGCAAACACAAGGTAATGCTTCCTGTACCTCCCTGCTTTACCTCTTGCTCACTATGTCTCCTTTAAATACATCTCTTTGCCCTAAACATTACCAGTGCTTCTCTCCAGAATCCCCCAATGTCTGAACTCTTGTCTTCCTTCTTTCAGAGAGCCACAGCGCTTCATGCTCTCTGTGTCCCTCCTGTCCTTGTCTGCCCACTGTTACCTCTCTCCTTGCTCTGTGTCTGCTCACTGCCTGTTCCCATCCTACCCTTGTTTAATAGGTATGGGCAGATAGGTCCGCTGGTAGTTTCTTCTTTGCACAATTGCTTCAGGGATATGCAGGTCCTTGCTTTGCCTGCATGTGCTGTTTGTGATCGCACGTGTAATTTGAGTGGATCTGGGGTGCTGTTTGTATGTGCACGTGTGTGATTTGAGACTGCGTATATCTTTGGTCCTTATGTTCCTATGTGCACGCGTGTGATTTGAGAATATGTATATCTACGGTGCTTGTGATTGTGTGTGCATGCGTGTGATTTAAGAGTGTATTTATCTGCAGTGCTTGTGTTTGTATGTGCACAAGTGTGATAATGTCTGTATATCTGGGGTGTTTGTATGTACACAAGTGCGATTTGTGAGTGTGGATATCTGTAGTTCTTGTGTTTGCATGTGCACAAGTGTGATTTGTGAGTGTGTATATCTGTGGTACTTGTCTTCTTCTCCCCATGTCTGGTCATCTCGGACAAGGCCCCTTCTCCATAAACCCTCTCTACCCCCACATCCTGACCTCTCCCTTTCTGTGGCTGCTTCTGCTCAAGCAATTACAAGCCCACACCCCCCTTAACTCAAAGACGTACAGGGCATTTGTTGTGCGCTCGCAGAAAATATCTTCTTATAGCAGTAACCCCCCTTGGAAATACCCGGCAGTCTTGAGGGGTCAGGCCTGGTGCTCAGAAGGAGACGCTTTCCTCTGTTCTTTGACCCCATATGCCTTGACTTGTGAATAAAAGTGGTCCTCAGTGCCTGCAACCAGCTTGGGAGGAGCAGGGGCGCTTGGCAGATACTTTCACTACCTCAGGAGGAGTTACAGAGCGTTTCATTCGAAGCACACAGACTTCAGGCATGGAGCCGAAAGCCTGGCTCGTCCTGCTTCTGCCAGTGATGCTGAGCTTTCCTGGTGAGTCCGCCTTTCACTAGTCTTCTTCTGTGGTGCTACCTGCTGCCTGTATAGCACGTGTCTTCCATGTGATAGCAGCCTATTGTAGCGCTTAGAATGCTCATAGTCCTATTCGAGGTACTGAGGGGGTAGAGAAGGGATGAAACTGCACTGCTTGTTATATTATTTGGTCTTTGCATAGCGGACTTCCGCCACTGGGGTGGCCTCACACTTTACCCTGACTTTATGTCATTGTCATGTGGTTTGTGTAGCACTTAGAATGCTAATGGCACCAAGGGAGTAGCGGCGGGGTGAAAGTGCACTGCTTGCTATGTTACTCGGTTTTTATATAATGCACTTCTGTGACTGTTATGGCCTCGTAGTGCTAGTAACTACTACCTCTTGTGTTATACTGATATTGTTATCGCATATTGGTAGGATAGTGCTTAGATAACCCATGACCCTTTTAAAAGCACCAGGGAGGAGACAAGGGACATTAAGTGTTATGTTATTTGTCTGTTCCATACATCAGCCATTGCTATAGCTCCATAGTACTCTTAAAATCTGGCTTCTCTTAATGCTCCCCTATAGCCATCTGCTACTTGTATTATAATTCACGTACTATTTCCCAACCTCTACCCTCCTGTTGTTTATATCTCCCCTTCACCCAAAACAAAAACAACAAAAAAAACATAACAAACAACCATTAGAACAGGCAGGAAAAAGTGGCCAACATTCCCAAAAAAATCACTTAACATCTTTTATACTCTTTTTTAAAAAGGTCATTCAGTTATACGTAATATCATCTTAATTATAGATAAGGTAACAGAAATACTTATAACATTTTTTTATGATAACTTTGGAACATGCTGTACACAAGCCATACTACTGTACAACATAACTTAAACACATTAGCAAAGTCAATACCCCTGGCTAAACATTTATAAGGTCCCAAAGGCGAGACCTGTTGGCAAGGCCAATGCTTGTTTCTTTCATACTTCAGTCTTCAACTTCCCGTCCTAACCGCATAAACATCTCTTTACTTGAAAAAAAGACGCTTTTTTCATACAATATAAACCAAACTACATCACATGACCCCCCGGGTAGGTAATATTAAATATTATTATTAAGTGTACCATGGTCTAATGACACACGGGGTGTCTTGTGACACGGGCTCGCGGCCTTCAGCCCATCACGGTCCCTCTGTTGTATCCCCCACACACTTCGTTATAGAAACATCATGTTTTTAAAGACTTTTCTCAATGCTGCAAACCTGCAACAACTAAACAAAGGCTACCCCCGTCAGGGTGTAAAGTGAGACCCCACGAAAGACGGAAATAAAGAAACAGGGTCAAATAAAAATACATAAAAAACAAGTTAACATTATTAGTGTGGCTAACATTTCGCTCACAGACACGTTTTCGGAAAGTCTTTTTTTATAGAAATAAATGCCCAATCTGGAGGATTTTGGAGGTTTTCGTTTCCATTTATTTCAGATTCGTCGCTGCAATGTCACTGTTTCCAAAAAAAAACCATGCCGAAAACGAAGGCAGACGGCGAAAGAAAACAGCGCATTAGTGAAACCAACGCTCCCGCCTGCAGCAGACAGGGCTGAAAGGGAGGCGAGAAATACAAAATACAAGCGCCCCCTTGAGAGAGGCCTCTAGCGCCTACGCCCCCGGATTCAAAGCCCCCTCTGATACGGAGGCGGAAAAGAAGGATAAGAAAGCGATGATTGTAAACAAAGAGCGCACCTTTTAAAAGCAATAAAAATGAATGGACGGAATTCAAAAGCCGAGAAAGGGGCCCATATCCGGTTTAAATCGGAGAATGTACAGATGTAAATGTCTATATAGCGCTATAAGCAGAGTAAGGCACTAGGCGAGGAGCCCCTCATATCTATACTTTTGTATAGTGCCTTAGGCGCAGTGCACCGCAAAGATCCGCGATAGGAGCCCCCTGTCTGTCATATTTATATTTTTGTATGCCGCTACATGCAGCACTAGATCTTGTATAGCGTCAAGGGGAATGCTAGGCCTCCTAACGAGGCGCTTGGCGAGGGGCCAGCAGTATTTTCATTCTTGTACAGTGCTACGTGCAGCTCACAACTTTCGAAGAAGGCGCTTGAAGAGCCGCCCATATTTCAGTTCTTGTGTAGCTCTTCTTGCATCCACGGCTTCACATCGCAGCGCTATGTGAGAACCCGTCCCTATTTTATTTTTCATATAGCGCCGCCAGCACTCCCCAGCTGTTCCCGCCTCTCCCCCCTCACCGAGGCCCTGAAAGGATCACATATCCTTCCTATGTGATATTCCTATGTGATCCTGCGCGGTGGCACCAGTAACAACATGGTGTCAGCAACAACGCCAATCGAGAGTTTGAGTGGGCAATCAGAGGGAAGCTGGAAAAAACAAGCGCTCGCCATTGCGGGTAGGCAGGGGGCCATCTGTTTTCACTCAGCCGTGTTTATATTTGCATCGCGCTTTCACTTTTACTTTAAGTGAAAGCGCGATGCAAATCGCTACGCGGCTGAGTGAAAACAGATGGCCCGACAAAGATAAGAAAATGCTTCGCGACAGCTGCAAAGCAGACGAGCCAGTCCGGATGGGCCGGACAAAAAGGCGAAAGGGCGGCAACAAAAATACCTCATTTCCAATGGCAGGCCACCATTTAGCATAAACGGTGACGCCAGCCAATGGAAATGAGGGGCGGGGCTTCAAGCCCGCTTCTGAAATGTCCTCTGTCACTATAAGTCTCGCCGAGCGAGCAGCGCATGCGCTGCAACGCTAGGCGAGACCTAAACACTCATCGATATAGGACTGCGGTAAGACACAATTTCAGAGACATTACTACACAGACTTCACTTTTAAACCTAACAACACTATAAATAGGTCACACATATCAAATATTGGTGTTTTCATGTTCAATACACAAAAGACAATAGACAATAAAGGTAAATTTTGAGGTTCCTCCCTTTAAATGTGCATACTTTGGCATCAACAAATTGCTGATGAAAAACGCTTGGGGTTGCATTCCAGGGCAACTTGGAGATGCTGAGCCAGTGATGCTCTCTTCTGCATGCACACCCCTTGGTATATTTTCCATAAACATGATGCTAGCTTTGCATGCAACAAAATAAAGATGGGCTTTGTAGAGGTTTCTTAAACAGGTCCAGGTCACACTAGTTTGATAAGCCAAGATAAGTTAAATGTGCCATGCCACATGCCACGCTGGGCTGCTACCACTCCTCTGGTGCTTACTAAAGCTGCGTGTGAGAGGGTCTGATGGAGATGAAAGCATGTGCAACATGTTACTTGACTCCAAGCCAGCTATCTCACTGCCAGAAATAAAAGTATTCTTCTGTTTTTTCCGACAGCTCTGGGATTTTTCCTGGCACAGTTTTGTTCTCATGTCCATCTATCTGTCCTGTAAAGACAGATTTCCCCCTATACACTACCACACAGTAGTAGTTCCTTCTTTCCTCATATTTGTGGTGGCACAAGAGGGACTTGACCTTTTCCCCCACAACCTCCAGGTCACCTTGAGGGATTGCACTGCTTTCCTGGGGTGTATCTGTCTTTTTCAGCCTCCAACCCTGTACTTTGTCGCTTGCTCCCTATATTTCGGGTGCTTCCCTGTAAGCAGACATTCTGCATATGTTTCACTCCCATGTTGCAGCTTGTAGCATTTCATTTTACATTGGGTCTGTATATGTGTTTCCCAGTGGGTTTTCCGCCCCAGTTTCTTTTGCTGAGAGAGTGACGAAGGGTGCTTTTGATTTTATGCTGCCTCTCTGAGAAGTTTGTTTTTTGTCTGTATTTATTTATTTATTTTGTGATTTATTTATTTAGGGTACTTAAATAGATTTGATTTAGCCCAAAGTAGCAAGAGAGTGCTTAACGTAACTCAACAGTATTTGCCGCCACACGCAGGATACATCAGCTCTGTGCGGACATTTACAAAACCAGGTGTCTTAAGAGATTTTCAACGTCAATGAGATTTGTTGTGGCACTCATCTGAATTTGCATTGCTTTAATTGAAATTGACTAGTTGTTGCTTTCACTTGATGTGTACCCAGAATTGTGTGGCATCTGTTTGTCTATTATCAGATACCCATAGGTGTCACAGTGGGATTTATTTTGACTTTCAGTTAGCTGTGTGCAGAGCTGGCAAAGTGGAACATTACCAACTTTGCTGTTAAAAAATATATCGAGTGAGAAATTAGGCAAAAGTAGGTTTTGTTGGAGAAAAACAATATGATGTGAGGATTCTTCTACAAACAAAAAATCCCTTGCAAAGTTTTGTTCGCAGGAAATTCACTCAAAGTTTTATAAAGTTAATATCCCTGTGAAACTGAAACGGCTGTTATGTTAGTGAAAGGTCAGCAGGGTTGCAGGGTTGTAATTGAACACATCCCTACATTCAGGACATCTTTACAGGAATGCAGGTGCAGACATTGTCTTTTTTTTCTGGTTCCCAAACTTCAGTACTGTGCAGGTTGAGCAGCAGACTCACAGAACAGTATTCAGAGTTTCACTAGGGTTTCCCTACCTGGAGCCTGGCCTTTGTAGCACACAACACTCACACGGCCCACCATGGAGGCATTTCATGGCAGGGTTGAAGTTTCCTGAATCGCTGAATATGAAATTACAAACACTCGAGTCTGATGTATTTGGTAATTGTTGCATGCCGCTTAAACATTTGGTACAGGATGTTTACCGCACAATTTTCAGACAAATGTGGTAAAAATCTTTAATGTCTAAAGAAGGACTCAAAAAATATTGCAATAATTTCATAGTGTGCCAAGCAAACACAGCCCTCCTTGGGGTGTTGGTTATCGCACCCAACTCCAAGACATTTTTGAGAAAATTAAAAACTGTATTTATAAGCAACGTTTCTCTTTAAAAATTTAATTTCACACGGCTCATCATCTTCCTTCACTTTTGCATGTCACTTCATTTCATTTTTTTCCATCCTGATCATTCGAAGGAGATGCTGAGTCATATGTTTCCCTTTGGAAAGGTAGAGTAGAGAGTTTCTCACAACACCATAGCAAATGACAAGGAAACTACATCTGGAAAGAGTAGCAGGGCAGAGACTCCAAATTCAAGGCTGAGGATGTGGAACCAACGCTCTTCCTCAAAGCTACTTCTTAACTACTGTACTGTGCAATTAGAAATCCATGCCAGAATTTACCACTAGATGGGGCCCTGACACTGTTCCTTCTCGCTGAGTCCGGATGTTTGCTTTGCAAGAGCAAAAAAAAAAAAAAGAAAGAGAAACGCAAGTAAAAACGCAGCAACAGATGATGGAGGAAACGTTGTCTTCACCCAGAACAGTGCTTTAAATGGGAAAAAATAAGTGCAGGTACTCATTAAAATGAGCTTGAGATGTAGTGAGGGGGCGGGGCTAGGGGCGGGGCTAATGGCAAGACATGATGATACTTAACAACTTCTATATTAGTTGCAGCACATACCAAAACACATGAGAAATGTGTTTATATAAAAAAAGCAGGTTAACTCATTACACAAAATGAAAGAGAAATGCGATAATATGTTAACATTTCCTTTTTTGCAATAGTTGCACCTTCTTAATGTCATACTGTTAATTGCTGTTTGGCACAATACTATATATTTTTGAGCATGCGAGTAGGAAGAAACTGAAAATACCCCCACGTCGAACCAAAGCTCTTATGGCACCAAGCAAATGAAGCAACTCATCATGACCCTCCCCAGAAGATATCTCTTGTCTTTTCCATTGATCTATCCATTCATCCTTTCATCCTACCATTTACCTGCTCATGTCCACCATTTAACCTTTACATTCTATCGTCTTTTCAGTCTTTCATCAATCATTCAGTTTTTCACCATTCCATCTATCCACCCTTCATATCCAAACCTATCCATCCATCCATCTCCAAACCTATCCATTTATCCTTTCACTCATCCATCTCTTTATCCACCCTTTCCCTCATCCATCAATCCTTTCGCTCATCCATCTATCAACCCTTTCACTCCTTTATTCCATCCACCCTTTCACTCAATCCCTCCTTTCACTCATCCATCATCCACCCTTTCATCCATCCTCCCTACCTTTCATTCATCCATCCAATCTTTCACTTATCCACCCATCATCCGCCCTTTTATCCAATCATCCACCCTCTTTCACCCATGCATGCTTTCACTCATCCATCCATCTATTCATCCATCCATCCATCTATACATCCACCCTTGCTCACTCATCCATCCACTCACTCACTCACCCACCCACCAACCCTCCCTTTTACGTTATTTATGAATCTTTGTCGCCGAGCAGACATGTACAAAGTGCCACCCATTTTCTTTAAAATACCTCCTGAGAGTGTCTTAATTCTCTCTCTTTCTCTCACTTTTTTCTTACAAAAACAGGCATACAAACAAACATAGCAGACACACAAAAGACTCAGGTATGATAAAAGCCATCTACATCTACCATGGATTTTTGAATTGCCACCAGGGCCGGACTGGCCGTAGCCTGATTGCCACTGCCAGGGGACTGACACGATTCCTGTGCTTGCACGAAAGCACAGGATAGTGTGAATGTGATTGACAGCACAGGGCCTGAATGGACCCTGCTCTGTCAAGCACAGCGTGATGGTGAGCACTCGGACATTATTCAAATGAGCCCTGCTGAATAGCTCAGCTGGGGCTCAGATCGGAGCTACAGGAGCGGCGCCTTGGCTGCCAGAGACACGTTCCACTCCTGCTCACCAGCAGAGCCAATGCGCCTACCTTTTCATGAGTACCGGTACTCTCCACAGCAGTAGAGAAGTGCCGGAACTCAGAGTGATAAATCTAAGAAGTGCCGGTACTCAGTACCGGTGAGTACCGGCCCATTTAAAGCACTGACCCAAAATAGCCAAAAATTTAAAGGCAGAAGTGTTTTTAAAAAAAAAGCTATAGTCCACGTTGCTCAACATACATCTGTTAATTTTTAAGGAGAGTACAAAAACATGTTTATGTAAGATGTGGACAAGCCAAAGCAGGGGTCCGGCTTGGATCTAACAGCCAAAGGAGAAAAAATCATTGCTACACTTTAACAGACCCTGCATTACATGGAGGAGCATTGATCTCGATACACCAAAATACCAAGGGTAGTGGAAGTGACGTCACATGCCTTTTGACCTCAATGACGTCACAGGAAGTGATATCATAGGACCTTTGATCCTTGAGCCACCACAGGAAGTGATGTAAGTTGATCATTGACCATGGTGTCTTTACAAAAATACATTTGGACTGCAGCCACAAAAAGCCATCATAGGCGAGCTATAGTCATTGTACTCCAAAGCATAGCTTCATGCTCAGGCACAGATTTAAATTCCAAGGCACCACCATAATGTGTTAGCCACAACTATCACTTACCTGGGACCAGCCATAACAGCAATATACATAGCCTCAAAAGCTCACACATATATGCCCACAATTCAGGGCTTAATTTGAGCCGGTGGTTTCCGGTGCTCAGCACCGGTACTTAATTGTCAATACCGGTGCTTGTGGCAGTTTGCCACAAGATGGTGCTGTCTGGCTAATTTAGAGATGACCACAACAACAGTCCATTATTAATTCAATATACACAAAAAATTACTATTACCTGCCACCCAAGCCATTCTTATATGTTTGGGGGCCTGAAATAGTCTGAATTGTCACACTTGTAGGAGTTCTATATTTAGTAGTTGTGTTGTTTCTATCATTGGCAGTGCTGGCAGGGGCAACGTGTGGCAAAAGCTGCAGTGGCCTCCTGACGAGAGCCCTGGCACTTATTTTTTTTTTACAAATTAAGCACTGCCACAAATAACCCCATATGCCCTGTGCGTCTCTAAAAAGTGTAATCATTAAATAGAGGCCGATCCTACATGTGCAGGTTCTCATTGTCGGAGCCAGCCTGGACCCAGCCTGAACAGACACAGCCTCAGGCACAAATGTGTCAACCCCAAAAAGGTAGACACCCATCTCACACAGAAGGTCCTCTCATTTGCCATTCTCCTGTCACAAACAGACTGCTTGCAAAAGAAACCAGGAAATAATGTTTCTTGATAATCGATACCTGCATTGCTAAATATTACCCAATAGATCAGTTTATTGACTTCAGAAGGATGAAAGACTAGCTCAGCCAGTCATGCATTTTTAACCTGTCTGGACAAATTTTAAAAAAAAGTACTGATCATAAACATATTTTTAACACGATATGGTCAGGCCAGAGAATTAATGTTTTCACACTGACCGGACAGTTCCACAAAACTGTATCAGACTCCAGTCTGAGATGGAGATGTTTGAAAAATCAAACTCGCACTACCGGAATGCACACTAATACCATACTTACGGTAGATTCTGTGTTATGCAAATGCTAGCTTACAACAACAATGACAATTATAAAGGTCACTGTTCTAGCATGTTGTTGCTGCATAGAAACCCACGCTACAGGAAAAGCAAGCACTGGCAAAACCGATAGGCCTGACTTTTATTTGCTAATGCACGGAAACATAGGCATTAACAAATGTGCGCTTGCGTATATCTGTGCTTGCATGCGTTCAAATATTTTTGACAGACACATTGGTTTTACTGCTGCTTGTTTTATTTCATGTGCCATTATCCATTTAGCCAGAGTGTTGTTAAAATAGATGCCAAAATTATTTGAAATAGTTATCAGGGCACTAGTTCAGAAGAATTAACTCAGTTTCATTTAAAGTAAAAATGTGTTGGTCACCGGCATCTGTGGTTTAGTTCCATTCAAGGGACAGCGCCAAAATATACCACTGGCAAGACCAGACAGTGCTTTCAGTTTGTGGTTTCGCATTTGTGAGGTAGTGTGAGTCCTATAAGATGTGGCTGAGCCCAGAAACCCTGAACCAGCAGTTTAAAATTGGCCTTAAGGCTTTTTAGTAATACATTCTCTCTCAGAACTTGCTAATCACACCTTTATTCTACACTGAGCATCTTGCAAATTACAAATAAGGAAACACGAAAAAATTCCCATTGTTGGCTGCGTGTTGTACCAAATTTAACAGCTTCATAAATGTAATATCGTAACTCCGTTACTTCAAATAAGTAAGAGCAATATAGAATGGCCTTTGAAGAAACACATTAAGCCATTGCCATTCATTTGCCTCTGCATCCGTTCGTTTTGGTGGGTATCAGCTTGCTTTCTAAAGGCGGTCATGTGATTAACTGGTAGGACTGGGCGTGAAATTCATCTCCGCTCGCGGAGTTTGCAGACTTTTTCCCACTCCGTGCTCCCCGTAGCGCACGGAGTTCAGAAAAACTCAGTGAAGCAGAGTTTTTTCCTCGCTCGCGCCCGCCAACGTTAAGTTGGCGAGCGCGAGTGAAGAAAATCTTACTCTAGACTACCCCCTGGCGAGATTTCTCAATGCGGGCGGTCGCGGATGGTCACGACCGCTCGCTCTGAGAAACCTTCTGTACGCGTTGTGTAGTAACCTGTATTGTACTTATCTTGTTACTTTCTCCCTAGCTGCTCAGCCAGTGTGAATGAGCTGCGTGGAATGTTGGTGTGATGGACATGAGGAAGCTGCCGCTCGAGTAGAACATCTACTTGAGCGGCAGAAAGAAGCAGCGCCCTCTTGTGCAGAGACAGTATCAGCCCGGCAAAGCCCTGTGATGTCCTCCTCCTCATGAGGAGAGGGAGAGTCATCAATGGAATCAGATTTAAGCCCTGAAGGGCCCAGGCCTGACTATCTATAAATGATGCCTTGTCACACATGGAGGAGAGTGTGGTCAGCAAGTCTCACTGACCCCATCCAACTCTGTGAGGAGTTCGGGAAGTTTCTCCTCTCACTGGCTGACCCATGACAAGGTTAGCCAATTAGAGGAGGAGGTGGGATCTTCTAGTCTTCCCTTCCCTCCCTGAAGCGTCCAGTTTCTCTTGGTGCCTTCTGCTTACCCCTCTCACGCTGGTCCTGCAGTCACCACCACGGCCATGTGTTTTTTTTTTTTAAATAGTTGTGTGTGTGCGTGTATGGTTAAATGTATGTGTGTTTGAGCATGTGTAGACGGCTGAGTGCAAGTGTGTGCATTTATGTGCCTGTGAATGGTAGGTATGAGTATGTTTGCTTGCCAATGGATGGGTGTGAGTGTGCTTGTGAATGGCGGGTGTGACTATGTGTGCGCACCTGT
The DNA here is from genome assembly GCA_963921515.1 of Calotriton arnoldi. Taxonomy (NCBI): domain Eukaryota; kingdom Metazoa; phylum Chordata; class Amphibia; order Caudata; family Salamandridae; genus Calotriton; species Calotriton arnoldi. The sequence continues at coordinate 1,419,281 of CAWUFW010000628.1, forward strand.
AAATAGATGGATGTGAGTGAGTGTTCTTGTCGAAGGGTGGGTGAGAGTATGTGTGCATGCTTGTGAGTGGATGGGAATGGAAGAGAGTGTGTGCTGGCCCCACTATTGGTAAGGATTACAAGCCGCCACTGCGCTGGTCTGTCTCTCTTACTCTAGATTGCCCTCTATCTTGCTCTCCAGTCTCTCCCCCACCCCTTTTTAACTCATCATGTGCTAGGGAAGTCAGTCATTCACTCATAACTCGGCAGAGTCCAAGAGAACCTCAGTCTGAGCCAGTCACCAGCCTCCAGCCAGGCTCGAGCCTGCAGTGGCGCACCCACCTCTTCTTTACGTCACACGTGACGTAATCTCTTGTGCCCTATTCTGCTGGTTAATGGGCGCCCTATGGCCAATGGTGGAATGAATGTGGGTTAATGTTGTTGAATGCGATCGTTTTATACAGGACCGGCTTTAGGGCGGTGCGACTAGTGCAGCTGCACTGGGCGCTGACCTGGAAGGTGGGCACTGACCTCAAGGGGGGGCACTGTGTTTAGCATAACCTAAGATTTAAAAGCACCTGCTGCAGAGTTCCTTGTGCCCAGCTGTCAGGGAGCAATAGTCAAGATAACTCTTGTGATTAATGTTCCTGCTAGAGAGAGAGAGAGATGGAGTTTCCTTTAGTGGCAGTTTTGACTCACCATAAAGTAGCACAGAGGGTTAATGTGCCTGCTGCAAAGAACAGATGTGTATTTCACGTGGATAGCTGAGTGGATTAGTAAAGCCAGCCTTTACCAACGCTTTAAAGCAAATTAAATGTATGTGAGAGAGAGGCTATTGAGAGATGAGGGGCATTTTTGCAGGATGGTAGTGAGGGAATCCGAGGAGGAGGTCATGGTTGGGGGGAAGTGGGGCGGCGCCAATAATGATGATCGCACTGAGCGCCACCAGCGCTAAATCCAGCCTTGGTTTTATATCTTGTGGTGTTTCTGTGTCTACCCTGTGTAGAGCATTCGAAAAAAACAATTTATAAGTGTTTCTCAAAGGAGAAAAGAGGAGTGAGTGCACCCACGTCTGCCTTTGCACATTTCAATAAACTTAAGGACACAGGGAATTAATCATTGTATCACAATTACGAAAACCAGTCTGCCTTTGTACATTTGACCAAATGTTCAAAGGCAGACTGGTTTTCGTAATTGTGATAATTGTGATACAATGATTAATTCCCTGTGTCCTTAAGTTTACTGAATGTAAAACTGCTGTCTTATGATATAAAGCAACCAATATACCGTGTATTCTCACATTGTACTCCACCCTTCTGTCTTTTCATTTCGGTTTTGGTTTGTCTTTTCACCTGGGGTGTACTCACACTTCTTTTCTCCTTTGAGAAACACTTATAAATTGTTTTTTCAAATAATTTACGTTTAATAAAACTCGGTTCGGCTGAACCATAGTTGTTCTTGAATACTGGCTGTGCTGAAATCTTTCTTACAATTTCTTTTTCAAGGCTACTGTGTATCACACATGTTAGTATAATAGATTTATTCTACACAGAAAGATCTGTGAAAAAAACTTTTTCCAAAAATGAGTTCCATGTGAAGGCTTTTTCCTAATATAACTTGTTTCCCTTGTTCATATGGACATAAGGGTTGCTCTGGTTTTTGTTTAAATATACCTTGTAAAGCAGACAGTAAATCACTAACATGCATTACCTTAGCATGTTTCACATGATTTATTCAGAAATCGATCAATGTGTTTGCTATTAAAGCTAAAGACAGGAATATAGGGCCTGATAGAGACCCGTTTCAATGTCGGTTTTTCGTTACTGCCGAGTCTGAGACCCAGAGAGATCCGGCCCAGTTAAAGCACTGCCTTTATTGAGTGCGACACAAGTCTCCACCCTCGCCAGAGGAGACGGAGGTTTACCCATTCCAATAAACCCTTAAAAACGGTAACACAACAGTGCTTTTTTTTTTTGCACAGTTTGACTAAAACTAGTCATAGTATGCCAAGAATTAGCATCATTACAATCAGGGTTTCTCCTCAGTCAGAGATGGCCCAAAGCTCTCTGGTGCTGCACTCGGGATTTTGGGGGTCAATGACAGAGTTGGAAGTGCGACAGGGAACCAGAGTGTAACAGGTATTGGGAGAGTCACAGGAATGGAGAGGAGGGTGACAAGGTTTGGGAGTGTGACAGGTGCTGGGAATGAGACAGAGATGTGGGGGTGACAGGGATGGGGAGGGTGACAGGGATGGGGAGGGTGACAACAGCGATGGGGTGGGTGACAGGGATGAGGTGGGTGACAGGGATGGGGAGGGTGACAGGGATGGGGTGGCTGACAGGAATGGGGAGGGTGACAGGGATGGGGAGGGTGACAGGGATGGGCTGAGTGACAGGGATGGGGTGGCTAACACCCATTGGGTGGGTGACAGGGATGGGAAGGGTGACAGGGATGGGGAGGGTGACAGGGATGGGGTGGTTGACAGGGATGGGGAGGGTGACGGAAGGGGTGGGTAACAGGGATGGGGTGACTGACAGGGATTGGGAGGGTGACAGGGATGGGGTGGCTGACAGGGATGGGTAGGGTGACAGGGATGGGGAGGGTGACAGGGATGGAGTGGCTGATAGGGAACAGGAGTGTTATAGTGATAGGAGGGTCACCAGAATGGGGAGGGTCACAGGAACTGTGGAGGAGGGTGACAGGGTTTGGCTGTGTGACAGGGATGGGAGTGTGAAAGTGAATTGGAACTGCATAGGGAAGGAAAAGGTGAGAGGGGTGGCGTAGGAGACGGGGCAGATTGTGAAAGGGGATGGGAAAGTGGCATTGATGTCATTGGGATATGGTCTGGGTTGAAATGGTGACAAGGACGAGTAATGTGACAAGGAGGGGGCGACCCAACTGCATTTTGGAAGGGAGGATTAAATGAGTTGGTCAAGTTTCCTAAGAAATCATCTGAAAGTTTTTAGGAAGCATACTAGTTAAATAGTTTGCAATCGGGTTACTAATTGTTGCGATGGTTTGCACTATGCCCCACCACAAGATGTCTTTTGGTGACCATTCTGCAAGCAGGGCAGCAACTTTATTCAGATATCATATTTTGTTGCAGAGAGTTGACTCACGCAGGCCTCGTCACCAGCCACCTCGACTGCGACAACACCCTCTACACTGGCATCTCCACCCAGCTCCTCAGAAAACTCCAGACCATACAGAATGCAGCAACCAGACTCCTCCTGGATCTCCCCAAATGAACCCACATCGCCCCCCACGTAAGAGACCTCCATTGGCTCCCCATCCAGAAGAGATGTCAGTTCAAGATCCTCACACACACCTACAAAGCTCTCTATGGACTAGGACCTGCCTACCTCAACCATTAACTGAACTTCCACCAACCCGCTAGACACCTGCGCTCCTCCTCACTTGCCCTCGCACACACCTCCCACATTTGTCGCAGCCGCAGCAATGGCTGCTGCTTGTCCTACATCGCTGCCAAGACCCGGAACGACCTTCCCCTCCAGCTCCATACAGACCCCTCGTTGACAGACTTCAGAAAGAGACTCAAGACCTGGCTCTTCGACGGAGACACAGCGCCCAGATACCCCCAGGGGTGACAGTGTTGCGCTCTACAGATGCTGTTGATTGATTGATAATGTAACTATTAAAACAAATTCCCAGATTCGTTAAGAGTGCCAGCTGAGGCCAGAACCTCCTAACAGATCTTGGGGGCTGGTGATGTTGAGAGGACAAACTTTTGTCTTATTTCTATCTACCGTCTATCCTGAGATCTCTGCATATTTATTGTTTATCCAGTAGCGCCGGCATCACTATATCAGCCTGTGTGTCGTCCGCGAAGGCTGCAACCTTAGATTTACCTTCTCAGACGTTGTTGCCTATTAATCTATTGTTCTTGCTCAGTATCTCAAGGAGAGGTTCAAGTACTAAGAGGGAGAACCTTGACTACTACTTTGTCTTTAATTAAAGGCGCTGGATACAGAGTCATTTTAAGACATGGGCAAATTGGGCCATTGCCCAGGGCCCCCATCTTCCAAGGGGCCCTCTGGGAAAGTAAACTTTATCTCTCTCTAGCTCACCCCTGTCTATTTCTATATCTGAACCTCTCTTCTTCTCTCTGCCTCTCTCTGCTCTCTCTCTCTCTTTCTCCAGTGTCATCATAATGATTTTTGGGGTCCTCAGAAAGACATATTTCAACTGTTTTTGTGTAAAGCCTGTTTCCAACAGTTTGTTTGGCATCTTGCAGTCTACAATTAGCACAAACGTGGATATTAAAATTATAAGTTATTATGAACAGGGGGTCCCAAAATTTGTCCTGCCCGGGGCCCCAAAAATCCTTAAGACCACACTGGCTGGATGGCACCCCGTTCATGGTCACGTTAGCAAACGGTGCGGCATAAGGGCCACAATCATGCAAGTACATTACTTTCCGAAGCCCTAACTTTCCAGGGTAGGTCGTAGAAATGGCCAGGCGGTTTAACAATTGTGTTTTTTCTGTGTCCAAGTCAATTGATGCAACCGGGGAGGAATTCAATTTGGCTTTCCCTTTTACACGAGAAAAGATATAGATGTTATCACTGTAGAATCTGTCCTTTTGATCCCATTTGTGTCAGTTGAATGAGATTTTGGATAAGTGGCTCTAATGTATTTGCGAAGATATTTTACAGTCGATATTTAACAGCAATTTAGGCTATAACTCTTGGCTACTCTGCATACGTTTCACATTTTTTATGATAATGCCTATGATGTCTTCCGCTGTCGTATCCTGAACTTTAATCACACAAACAGAAGGGACAAGAGATTCCGCCTTACCTCGTTCTCCCAAGAAATCTATATAACTCACTACACGAGAAGGACACCTGAGGAAAGAGAAACAGGTCCCAAATTTGTTTGGGCCGGATTTCCCCAAGGGGGTAAAAGGAAAGAAAAGGAGAAAAGGAGAAAGCAGAGGAAAAAAGCAGAGGAAAATAAGAAAAGAAATATAATTGGGGAAACCCAAAAGGTTGTAAAGACTGCCCTCACCCACTAAATAGTGCATTTTTCATCATAGGGCCGCTAACACACCCTGGCGCAGACCAACGTACAGGGTGGAGCGCAAGAGAAAAACTTTTTTTATATAGAAAAAAGAGAAGAAATATCCAAATAGAGGGATCCCTGTTGCAGAAAAGAAGAATGATAAAACTGTCTAAGTAGGTACCCTTCTAAATTATATTCTGGGTCCCACTTGGCAGGATTAAAACAATTAAAGGGTATATGAGAGGGGCAACGTCTCCATTACCCTATCTGCTCTACCAACATGTTTCAGCCCTTAACTGCCGCCCGATAGGGTCGATGGCATTCATCAGGATGCATATCCCTCAAAATGTCTTATTAGTACTTCCCTCCTAGTATTATCACTGTATTATAGGGAACCTCTCGGTGGCAATACTTGCCCTTAGTAGACACACACCGTCAGCGTACCTACAAGAATAAAACAAGATTCATTATTATATTTTCCACTTCTCACTTCCACTGCAATTACCCCCTTTGTTAGTTAACACACCTAAAAATCGTGATCACCTTGTTCAGCTGCCAGAGGTTCACTGTATTTCTCCATTAATTCATAACAAACACCCCGTGAAAGTGATGCACTCACATATACTCAAATTCTGCCACACAATCATTGACAACCTACTTGGCGCCATCTTTACCCGAGTTCCATCAATGATGCTCCAAACTCGGGGGTAGAGTAGGGACACCGCCCTGTGGTCACATTCTAAGAAATTAAAACATGCATATATTTTTGCACAAGAAATTTAAAACAAACAACCTAGATGTTTTATGCCTATTGGAGAGGCCTCGTATGTATGAGTGGGATGCTTTAGAAGTCTCTCACATGTTCGCATCTGTCCGCGTTTGTCAACCGATTAATAAAGAAAAGAAATCTTATGAATGAGTCTTTTTTTTTTTTTACAACTCCAACCCCTGGTTATAATATGTGTGGAGCCAGCTGCAGGGCCGCACACACCCCAGCGTAACTTATATCTCACGTCTCTCTGAGCTAACAGCTCCCTGCTCATTGCAACTTGTTCAGTCCGCATTATTAGTAGCACCTCTTAAAGGGGGTGGGGAAGGAAAACGTTTCCTTCTCTTTAGCTGCACCGTTCTATGCTTGCGATATATATTCCTTTTCTTTTGATATTTGTTTGTTCAGTGCCGGCCCTGCTATCGCGCTGCTATGTCTGCTATGACCTATTCCTGTTCCTCTCCAATGTGCCGTACAGCTATTCCTCGGAAGACAGAGTTTTTAACTGCTGAGTCTCGAATATGAGACCTGTGGCACACATCGGACGTCATGCCCCAGTGTGTGGGTTCCCATGTCTCTCCCAACCCCCACGGCTCCCTGCTTATTTCACCAAGGTGCGGTGTCGCCAAATCTCTTGTATCTATATAATTTTTTTTTTCTTTTGCGCTCCAGCCTGTATGTTGGTCTGCGCCAGGGTGTGTTAGCGGCCCTATGATGAAGCATGCCACTATTTAGTGGGTGAGGGCAGTCCTTACAACCTTTTGGGTTTTCCCAATTATATTTCTTTTCTTTTTTCCCCCCCTGCTTTCTCTTTTTCTTTACTTTTACCCCCTTGGGGAAATCCAGCCCAAATAAATTTTGGGACCCGTTTCTCTTTCCCCAGGTCCGGAGTCGTTCTCATGTAGTGAGGTATATGTATCCTGAACTTTTCCAGAGTCAGTAAATAACTCACATAGTCATGAGACGAGGGTCCATTTCATCACCACATTGTTTGTGGAAAAGGGCCCCAAACCCGCCTGGGCCTGCTGATTGGTTCAACCTAGGTGTTGTAACTGAGTTCAGTTCAGTTCAAAAAGTAAGTTTATTTTGACCATAGGTCATTAAACAACATAAAACACAATAAAACACAGCATTTGATTAAAATATAAAAAAGCCATCATTGTAGTACAAAAAAGAATTATCACAAATTCATTATCTCCTTACAACAAATAACTTAATTTTCCTAACATCACCCTTAATTTTGTTAAAACAATTTCATACACAATTTATGAGTTAAAACAATTTCATACTCAATTTCTGAGCACACTCTAAAACACATGTGATCTAAACATTTTACATTTCTATTTAAACCAATTAAAATTACCCAATTTAAAATTTCTCATTGTCAGTACACGAACGACTCCTCCATTCCCTATTCCATAAATAACCTTTTAACAGCCTGGATAAACTTCGCCACTGCTATTGCGATATCAAGATACTGCAGATCCATGAGGAGCTCAATTGCTTGCATCCGTGACCCAATCCCATACTTTAAAAATACTGGACGTAGGAACAATTTTCATTGGTCTAACAATTTTTTGCAATCCATTAAAATGTGTAAACAATTGCATTTCATGCCCATCCCACATTTACACCTGCCATCGGTGTCCATCAGTAATCTTTTTATTTTATCATTGGCTCGAGCGGGATTAATGCCTACTCTCACTCTTAATAATTCCATTCTGAGCCAATGATTTGGTAGGGTGTCTAGGTAAGGATACCAGTTTTCATTCCTCCAACTATTTATCATAAATTGCACGGACCCTTTTTGTCTCAGATACTCCATATCAGATAGTCTAGACTTTTCCTTCCCTAGGAGTTTGAGTACACTTTTTGGTTCTTCAATGTACAAGGACTGGGGTCGATTTTCACCTTCAAATTGTCACAGATGGAGTAGAGTTTCTTTCTTATTACTTTCGCCCACTTTAGTTCACTCAACTGTATCTCCTTCATACACCACAGTGACACTTTACCATCTTCCCCTGTCCCCAGTCGTTTCCAAAATCTGAGTAAACTCACTTGGACCTGAACATTCCATGATGTCAAGTCTAGCTCTAGCCTAATGGCCTGCATCATAGATGAGCTAGGCAATGACATCAATGCTTTTAAGCATTTCCCTTCCTCACTATCCCAGGTACTTTTCCCTCCTAAACATAGAATTTCTGCTCCATACTGCAATTGTGGGGGGATCATTGCATTAAAAGCCTTCAGTAAGGGTCTATGGGACATGGCACCATAATTACGATTACATTTTTTCAGCCCACAGACCGAGGCTAAAGCTTTAGCTTTCTGGGCCTCTAAGTGCGTACTCCATTTCAAAGACCTGTCAAACCATATCCCCAAATATTTATATTCGTTGACAACTTCTAGTTTCGCATGCCCCAAAAACCAGTTCCATTTTTGATCTCTTTTCCCAAAGCACAATATTTTTGTTTTATCCATGTTCACTGTGAGGTGTTTTGATGCACAATATGCATCAAACGCATTTAACTTCCTCTGCAGACCCAATTCTGTTTGGTCAAGAATTACTAGGTCGTCTGCGTACAGTAGACAGGAAACATGCTTCCCATTTACCTTTGGGCTTGCACTTCTCTCCGTCATTAATGAGGAAGGTAGGTCAGCAAGGAAGATTGAAAAAGAAGTGGGGCCAGTACACAGCCCTGTCTTAGGCCATTATTAATCGCAATCTCCAGTGTCAAGCCCCTCATAGTATCTTTGATGACCTGAGCCCAGTTCTGGCTGTGCAACTCCTGAATTATTACTAGGAGTTCTTCCGGAATTTTATACCTTTTTAGCGACTCCCAGAGACACTCCCTATCCACTAGATCAAACGCCACCTGAAAGTCGACAAAACAGCAGTAAAGTCTACCTTGCTGTTCTAACGACTTCCGAGCTAATGCCCATAAGGCAAAGCAATGATCAATGGTTGAGTGCCCCTCCTTAAACCCTCCTTGTTCCACTGGTACAATCGAATGTAACTCTACCCAGTCCTTCAATCTGCCTAAGATTATTTTAGAGAATACTTTTACCCCAATGTCTAACAGATTAATTAGTCTGTAATTTTTTGGGTCCTTCCTATCCCCTTTTTTGTGCAGAGGCCTAATCACCGCACCCCTCCATGATCTTGGGATAATGCCTAATTCTAGCACCACAGAAAACATCTTTGAGAAAAATTGTGCCCACCAGTTTAACTCTGTTTTAATTATAACAGCAGGTAAATTATCTGGCCCGGCAGCTCGAGTGAGGTTTAACTTCCTTATGGTATCCTTCACTTATTCTATCGAGAATGCAGGTATTAACTCTTTTGCCTCCCATCTCTTAGGGGCTCTTCCCTCGCTTATTACTAGCGCATTGCTAGCCATATATAATTGGCCTAAATACTCCCCCCAAGATGCCTCATCAACTACACAGCTCAGGGTTTCCGGTGACCGCCCCGAGGCGTCTTGGATCAACTGCCAGAAACCTTTGATATTTTTTGTTTCTATTGTTTCCAATAGGTTATCCCAGCATTTTTCTTTAAATCTCCTCTTCTTAGACCTCACTAACATTTTATAATCTTTCCTTAATTTAGTTAAGTTGGTAAAGCCCTCCTGATCATATCTTAGCCTCAGACGTCTTTCTTCTCTTCTTATTAACCTTTTTTTTCCCCTACACACTGAGTCAAACCAGCTTATTTGCTGTCTTTATCGAGCTTGTGGATCTTTAATTCCCTTTCCATTCCTCTTTAGGTCAGCTCTGAGTCATTGTACGACCTGATTGATTTTTTCCTCAAACCATGAAATCGTCTGATCATTTGCCGACTCCAAGGTTAAATTTTGTTGAAAACTAGTTAGTTTTACTAGATATTCGTCTGTTAATTTTGTAGTCAGGCGTTTTGGGTATGCCATTGATTGGGGGAGGACTCTTTCACATGGTCTTGGGAGCCCTCTCACTAATTCACAAAACAACTGGTGATGGTCACTTTCTTTACGCTGGATTACTTTAAACTTTTTTACCATAGCGTAGTTCCAGGCATGTACAAACACATAATCTATGGGACAATGTTGGTTACCTCTTCTGAACGTTTGTTTAGCTGGACGATCGGTACCCGACCTACCGTTTAAGCTAATTAACCCTTTTGAACCTAGGAATTTCCCTAAGGCTTCATCTTGTCTACTCATGTCGCAAATGGGAAAGTGTGCAGGCATTATCTCATAAGCTTTTAACATTTCTTTAAGCCAGGGGTCTACTTTTTTGGGGTTTAGTTTATGGTTAAAATCACCTATAAAAATCATCAAATCATTTCCATACTTATCAATCAAACAGTTCATATCATCTTTAAATAGACCCATTTCTCTTTCATATTCTTCTTGAGAACCCCATTGTATGTAGATGTTCACCACAATCACACGGTCATTTAACCTTTCAGGCCCCTGTAAGATTAACTCAACACCCAACACCCATTTACAAGAAGTGGTTATCGTATTTACTTTATTTGCAGTTCTTGTGGAGATAAGTGTCATTAACCCCCCAGATGAACGTCCAAATCTTGATTTACTGGCAGGTTTGAATCTGAACACACCCTTCAACCACTGGGGTATTGTCGCAGAGCCAGGTTTCCTGCAGGCAAACAATGTCTATCTGCCTTAAGACGTATTTTATAACATCAATCTTTGTTTGCCCTATGAAACCATTGATGTTCCACGAAATTATTTTTAGGCTATGCGACAACCCACTTCCCTAATCTATCTCGCTGAGGAGTCCAGACTCATTTGATGCCCATGAAGGTGTACTTAAGTTGCTTTCTACTATGCTCCAATTGCCCCAATTTTCACAGGGCTCTAAATTCTCTACGACTATGTTAATATTTGCTCTTTTCCCACAAGCCCCTGCTATCAATGTAGCTTGCCTTTTCCCCAATCCTGCGTGACATTTCAGGAAGGCATTCTCAGGCTGTTTTACCCTTTCTACTTCAAATTCGGGTATTATCCTTATTCCTTCCTTTAACATTTCTTTTTCGGCATTTAAGATTGCAGTTTTTACCATCCCTGAATAGACTTCAATTTTTGTAACTTCTTTGCCTTTGTTGTTAGGGATGAATCCTACCTGCCTCAGATCTTTTGATTCAATCTCTCTCAGGCTTGGACATTTTGAGAAAGAAAACAAAATTTGGGAGCGGTTCAGGGGTACAATTTTTCTTAGTTTTTTCCTCCCTTTCTCCGCTTCCTAAGGTTCAAAATAAATCCACTTTTTATCACTCAAATCTATTACCTTTAGGTCCCCATTTTTCTTTTCACTCATAAATTTATTATTCGTTTTTGATCTATTCCGCCCCTCCCAGAATTCCTAAGGTGATCCTTCTCCTCCTGCAAGTTTACCCATTTTCCCAACCTCTTCTCCTCTCTTTCTACTACCCGGGTATTTTTTGTTGGACCCTTTTCCCCCTGTTTTCTCTTGTCTCATAGTTGAGTGACTCACTAAAATCCTCCTTCCCCTTTTATTATCTGGGAAAATTCCTCTTTCTTTTAATGTTACGTGGGTCTTAACTTCATTATCCCTTCCTTTTTTATAACCCTTTTGTTTCCCTTTCTGCTGCATTTGTTTTCTGAGAGGGTATCTTGTTTTGGGTCCCTATACCCGGGATAATTGCTCCTTCTCCTAATTAACATTGGACATCTAGAAATATACACATCCTTGCAGATATTTATTGACTCTAATTCCCCCGCATCGCCTTGACAAAGGGTATCAGGCACTGATCTATCCACCGACGGCATTAAACTCCTAATGCCCTGTAATTCACACACTGTCTGTTTTAAACAGATTTCATGGGCCTTTAATATTTTATTATTTGATAATGTAACCTCTAACAGGCCTTGCAGTGTTTTTTGCAGCATTAACATTATATCCAGCATTGAGGCCAAAGGTGTTGCCGATATATCCAAGCCCAACGAGCTACTGCGGACCAGGTCTTCTAACAACCTGGAACCCTGATTTCCCCCTTGACCCAGGCTTTTATCTGCATCTAATCTTAAGCTTAAATCCAAATCCGTTGCATCTTTCTGGCCTTCTAACTCCTCTAGGATATTTTCCTCGTATTCTCCATTCTGTGCAGTGCCAGTCGTAGAAAATATCCTTGGCGATGAGGAAAGTCTTGGTTCCAGGTTGATGTTTATTTGATTTAAGATGCTTTGATCAGTTAGTGAGTCTTCTATATTTCGGACACTGCATTCACTAACTTCATGAATCGATATTGATTTCCTCTCAAAGTCTTGATTTTTAGGGGTGTTGGTTTCTTGATAAAATGTTTCCCCACAAAGTCTTTTATGGATTTGGACACAATGCCTCCCCCTTTTATACTGACTTGTGATATCTCAAGTGACAATTTCTTCTTTAAGGGTTTTTCTGTACACTCTTAATGTTCTCCTCCGGGCCTTCCTTGCTCTCCACTGGAGGACTGATAGAGTTGCTTAAAACAGTATTCAAAGTCAGGGGACTTTTCTTACTTTACATACTTTTAACTTTTTAGGTGCCATCTTAGAAGAGCTCCTACTGCAACACGTATTTTTGTTTTGTAACAAATAAAGTAATATCAATAAACTTGCTGCACTTGGTTATTTTTGTCCTCCAGAGACTAACAGTATCATACAGCCTCCACTTGCACAGTCCCAAAAGTTCTCGACTTACTGATAGAATCAGATCTTAATTTAAAACGGGGACTTGCACTTACCTCTGCTGTGGTGGTATATTCAGCTTGCCGTGTTTTTTACTAGCTTAATTAGCCCCTGCCCGAGGCTTTTTTTCCTTTTCTACACCCCCTACTCCTTCCTATCCCCACCGGGGGTTCCCACGAGGACGCACTCTCTGCCTTTTTATCTCTGAGTTAAAGATTGCTGCTTTTTCTAATTGTCATCTATCGAATTCAGATATCGTTGGTGGAGCCATATTTTCCAAAAATGTCCTACACTCGTCAACATCAGCTTCCCCGAAGACCCCAGCAATGTTGTTTTTTTCGTACAAGTTTTATTCTCTTTTTCTTTGGCCACCGAGGCGTTCAGCACTGTCCTACCACGTCATACTTCGGATACAAGACTGTGCCTCTATTGTATATTTCATCACTAATAAATCGATTACAACTATTGACTGGTGGGGAGGAGGAAGGGTGGAAGTGGGCTCGATACTTCTTTTGTTATTTACATTCTTTTTGTACTACATCATACGTATTCTCCTTTTTGCCTACTTTTATACGTTTCACTCGGTTTCGTTATTTTCCCTTGTTACATCCCAAAACCAATCAAAAATTCTTCAACAAAAAAAAAAGAACTAGTTTGTACATGCACAAATTTGGCATTAGTAAAGGGTCGCAAGTCCAGTGTAGCCTTGTGTTCCGTCCATCAATGCACAGATTTTTGGATGCATTATTGTTCAGGGCCCTGAAGAGCCTTTTTAAACAGAATGTTCATGTCAGCTGGAAGGGATACAAGGAAACACCCAGCTCTGGGGTGTGCTAATACGGCCAAACACTGTCTTATTTCATTATATATGTTTTAATGCCTCTGTCTGGGCATCAGGGCGCTATGCAAGGCTTTGTAAGAACATGAGTGACACAGGTGGAAACAATGTCAGAACCCTATTCAAAGTGTTTGCAGTGATGAGCAGGTGCAGTGACACCAGGGCCAAGTGGGCTGAGCGGCTGACAGCACTCCAACTATTATTGCATTTTACTACCCAAACAGTGGCCAGGGAGCACACTGCCCTTGCTTGTACCAGAGGCCACGACACCCTTGGCACGTCACTGAGTAAGAAAATAATTGTTGGTTCATGGGTCTGTCAGGGCTTTAAGTGGGCCGGGTCTCAGACCAAGCAGTCGTTAAAAAGGGACATTGAAACGGTTCTCTACCAGGCCCTACATTCCTATCCTTAAGTTTAATAGCAAAAATAATCTGAATAATGAACGTAAAAAACATTAAGGTAATTCAAGTCAGTGATTTACTTTCTTATTGTATTTCATGTGTTTTACTTAATCTTGCATTCCCTAAAAGTGTTAGCTATTTCAGGAATGTTGTGTTTCATTATTTTTTTTTATTTTTTGCGTAGCATTTTACTCTTGTACAATACATATTTTAAACTGTGTCGCTGCCAAGTGTTTACAACGGCCACGATTGAGAGCTGCAATTGAGCCCGAAGGCAGTGCGAGTGCTTTTTTACAGTGCATGTCAGTGGATCAGAAAGATGTTCAGAATACATGGCCATCCAATCCTTGGCCTCTCTGCAGAGCACACAAAGCAATGGTCACTATTCCAGTTGCAAGTGTGATTCTGTGCAAATGTCTGGGAAGGAGGCACACAGTTGTCAAAGTACTAAAAAGGCGAAAGTAAAATCAAATGCAGTGCTTACAGGTGAACGGGAATCACAGAAATATAGTTTACATGTTTACGCCATGCCCTTAAATACCTAGGCTACGCCCCCTTTTAGAGACACCCCACTTTTTTCATCTCACTTAAAGCCCTGGGGTGGTTTTATGTCCCAGTCTGACTTGGGTTAAACCACTGCCCTCCGCAATTACCTCCGCTCACGAGCTTGTGCTGGCACGTCACGCGGACTTCCAAGAAAAACTGTGATGGAAAATTAGGCAGTTAATAACCCGATTTTGCCCTTCAAGACGGCAGAGGCCAGAGCTGGGCTTCAGGCCCTCGCTTCCGCCTTGTGTAATTAGAAACGTCATAGGTCAACTCACACGGTGTGTGCCTGTGAGGGCTTCGTAGGTCACCTCACTCAGGGGCATATTATCAAGGGCTTTATCACCGCTAAAGCGGCGATAATTTTATCGCCCTATTAGCAAGCTGTCGCTAACAGGCGTTAGCGACAGCTTTCAGGCGTTAGAGGCCGCGTTAACCATCGCCTTGCATGTCAGCGATAATTATCGCTAATGACATGCAAGGAAGGCGTTCCCTACTAAGCGACTGAAAACAGTCGCTAATCCCACTACCCCCTATTAGCAAGGCAGGCGAAGCGATAAAATAATTCGCGCTAAGCGCGTTTATCGCTATATTTTATCTCCTGCTAGTGAGGATGACTTACCTGTTTAAGGTATAGGAGGTGGATTCTAATGCTGAATCCACCTTAGCGATAATGCGAGAATATCGCTGCTTTTCCAGCGATATTCTCACATTTTACCGCTATCGCTGGAAATTTTATCGCTATGGAGATAAACCTTGTTAATAGGGTGTTATCTCCGCGATATTTTCCAGCGATAGGCGGCGTTAACCAAAGTCGCGCTAAGCGCGGTTAGCGATAAATATCGCTATTCCTTGCTAATATGCCCCTCAGTTTTTTTATTTATTTTTGCAATTCTATATAGCGCGGACATGGCCCAAAGGCATCAGAGCGCTTTACAACAGTAGCAGATACATGGGTTACAGCGGGTTACAGTTACAGTAATTAAACTTGGACATTTACATCGGTAGATGTGTGCAGGAGTTACCACAAGAGACAGTTACAGTAGTTCCTCAGAGGACGTACACAGTTAAAGTATCGATTTAGATGATGGAGTCATACAACAAAGGCAGTTCAGATCGTGGTGGAGAGAGTACTTATGTCTGGTCGAGGGTGATTAACCAAGATGTCTGTCGAACACCTCACTCAGTGTGTGGTGGTGAGGGTCGGTCACTTAGTGTGTGCGAGTGAGAGCTTCGCAGGTCACCTCACTCAGTGTGTGGTGGTGAGGGTCGGTCACTTAGTGTGTGCGAGTGAGAGCTTCGCAGGTCACCTCACTCAGTGTGTGGTGGTGAGGGTCGGTCACTTAGTGTGTGCGAGTGAGAGCTTCGCAGGTCATCTCACTCAGTGTGTGCAGTGAGAGCCGATCGCGGAGTCTGTGCTGGTGAAGGCTGATCACTAGGTGTGCGTGTGAGAGCTTCGCAGATCACCTCACTCAGTGTGTGGTGGCGAGGTTCGGTCACTTAGCATGTGCAAGTGAGAGCTTCACAGGTCACCTCACTCAGTGTGTGGGGGTGGGGGTCGGTCACTTAATTGTGCGGATGAGAGCTTCACAGGTCACCTCACTCACTCACTCACTCACTCACTCACTGTGTGTGGTGACAGCCAATCGCTGAGTCTCTGCTGGTGAAGGCTGATCACTAGTGTGTGCCTGTGAGGGCTTTGCAGGTCACCTCATTCAGTGTGTGGTGGTGATGTTCGATCAATTAATGTGTGCCTGTGAGGGCTTCACAGGTCACCTCACTCATTGGGTGAGGGTTGGTCACTTAGTTGTGTGGGAGAGAGCCTCGCAGGTCACCTCACTCACTCACTGTGTGCGGTGACAGCTGACCACTGAATGTGCGCAAGTGAAGGCTGATCACTAGTGTGTGCATGTGGATTATTTGAGGGAGACAGTACAGATAGCACCCTAAACCCATTTTAACTTATTTACAATGTATATATTCAAATTTTTTAACAATGTATACAATGATGGTAAAATGCCATAAAACACCATCAGAGCACAACTCTGTTCCTCATGCACATCATCAAAACACTACATTATGAAGTTTGGCATTACCATGGCCCGTGCCTTGCTGCATGAGCGTGCATGCTCAAAATGTAGAGAGGGGAGAGCCCACTAGAATCTTAAGTGATGATAATACCTATTTAGTGGTGAACACTGGTGAAATAGGGTGACCCATGCGGTTATTGCACTTATTACAAGAGTTATGCGTAATCTGCTAGTAACAGATTGGTTACAGGATTAGTGCTGCAGCACTGCTGGAACCAGCACATCGCAAGCTCACACCCAGAAAGATATCTAAGCGGGTATTGCAAAGATATTTGCAAAACCTGCAAGCCACAAATTACAACCATGTAAAATAGCTATATATATATGCTGAAAATATATGCATGTAACCAGCAAGGCATAGATTTTAACTTCATTGTTCTTTCAGTTCATGTTGTAGTGTGTCCTGCGTCCATGGGTATTTTTAGCCTAATTAAATTTCAGCATTCCGTCCATCATCGTTTCTTTTTGCATTTGTCGCCCTAAGTGGGAAGGGTACGCCCAGACGTGCGTCCCGTGCTTGCTACGCCACCAGATAGCCTGGCTGATAAGGGGTGTTACCTCGAAACCGGTCCCAGGATGCTTGTTTCTGGTCCAGGGAGGACCTAACCTGGCAGTTCGGGCTGGACTGTACCCATAGGGGAGCAGGGTCAAGACTGATTTGCATATGTCTGGGTCTAAACTGGAATGGCGTGGCGTGCAAAAAAACGATGGATTTAACCCAGATCTGTGACTGGGGTTGAATGTCTGATTTATTCAGCATTCCGTCCATCATCTGTTCTTTTTGTATTGTGTCCTGTGTCCATGGATAGTTTTAGCCTAATTAAACGCATCAATCTGCTTAAGTATATTACATACAATCGTGCAATAAGCAGACTCCATTTTGTTGAATGTCCTAAATATCACTTGCTGGCCTCTGTTGCTCTACCATTATCACCACACACATATCCTTCACTTTTGCTTTATAAGTATTTTCATATTTTAACAACTGTTTAGGAAATGAACTTTTGTTGAGTGTCACCTCAGATTTTTCACCTTTTCCTGGACCCTATATTTTTGCTGGCTTCAGAGATCTGTGTACTTTACCCCTCCTAACTAGTACCAAAGTGCCTCTGCTCCCGCTTTAAACATGGTTCAATTAGCAAACTACTAAGTGGTTCATTTAACCTGCCTATAGGTCCCTAGTATGTGGAACAAAAGGTACCCAGGGCCTGGAAGTTAAATACCACTAGTAGACTTCAACACCTATTGTGTCATCCACTATAGCAGCAGTCTAAACATGGCTTCAGGAATACTATTGTAGGCTGTAACAATGCAAAACATGCATTGCATCTTGTCAAAATAAATCTTTTTGACAGGTAAAGCCCTTCCTTTCACATAGTAATCTGTCTCCCCTATGTAGGTCTTGTAGCCCACAAGGCAAGGTGCATGGAATATAAAAGTAGGACATTTAGAAATGTAATGTTACCATGTCCTTGAAGTGACTAGCACCCATAAGCTATTTTCACTGTAGAAAGGCTGGCTGGCCCGTAGAGAAGCACTGGGGAGCAATATTAAAAACGAAGGGCCTGATTTATAGTTCGGAGTACGTTATTAACTCTGTTAAAGTGATGGAGCAAAATACTCTGTCACCCTGACGCAGTAACCAGGCTCCAATTTTAAAGATGTCCACCGGCCCATTGGGCATCTCTTAACATTGACAGGAATCGCCACCACAGCTGTTTCTGTCAATGTATTAAAAGTTTCACGGAAGGCTCCATCAACATGATGGTGCCTTCCTTCAAACTTTTAACATGTTTTGTATTTTCAAAAACAAAATACCAAAGCAGGGTTTTGTTTTTGAAACTACAAATCATAATGAGCCCCACACCATTGGAGTTGTCTCCCATGGTGTGAGGGTCATTTAGCAGGTTTCACTGCCCCTTAGCGCTAGAATTTACCCTTTAGTGATGGACAGTGAAAACAGGCCACTCGACTGCCCACTCTAAATCGGGGGGAGAGGGTGGTCGAATGGCCCAACCTCCACAGGTCTTACTCCATCAGGCCATCAGAGTATGTCAGAGACGGAGATGGACTAGTCTCCGTCGTTGACATCCTTAATGTCTGCCCATCTGTAAATCAGGCATGCGAACCTTCAGTTTGGCGGAAGGGTACTCAGTCGCTTTGGCGACAGAGTACCTACCCTCTCTGCCAAACGCTAAATGAACCCCTAATACTCTATCTTGGGAAAGTGACCAGCTAGAAAAATTATTAAACAACTATTTGTAATAGTTATTAAAAATCCAATTCAATGTTGAAGTCTGATTTATATTAGGAAATGTAACTGTGAGAAAATTACCTTTTCCCTGCCTGAAGCACAATGAGGCTAATTTGCAATATTTCTTACTGCTTCTCCCAACGTGTACTTGGCCTGAATAAAGGTCACTGTTACTACCAGGTCAACCTGAATGGGTAGGGATGACTCATTTGAACTCAGCAGAAGGGCAGGGCCTATGGGCACCCTTTTTGACACTATAGTGTCAAATCATGTTTGGCAAGTCTGCTGGGTTCACATATAACACTTGGGGCATACTTGAACAGGTACAGAACAGTATGCCAAGACAATACTTATAGATCCACTGTCCGGTTGCTTGGGACTCTGCTTTTGTCCTACCAGACTTCTGTCTCTGGCTTGATCGTGTGTACAGTGGCTGCCTCGAACTAGATTTTAGTGTTAGATGTGTGAAGACACTAGGATTACACACACACACACAGCCCTCCGAGCCCAAGTTTAGTGTTGCTGAAGACTTTTGCCGTCTTGAAAATGCCCAAAGTAGGTAGGGTTGGCCCAAGGAACCTCTACTCCATTGTTTAGGATGTGCCCATGAGTCATTCCCACCCACTGGCTGATTCCAGGCTTACATATAGCACCTTGAGGCACTCACTTTATAACACTCAAGTACAGAAGAGGACTCAGCCTGCTGTCTGTGACCTGAGAGGATCTTTGAAGGACTGAACCTGCTCCCTCTTGTACCCAGGACAAAGAAGTGGACTCCAAGGGTCATAAGGCTGACCTCCTATTCAAGCTACACTGATACAACATGCTGCCAGAGGCATTGATCTGCAACTGCGCAGATGAACAGTGGCAATTGGACCTGGTCTGGAGCCTGCTGTTGGCCTCTGCCTGACACTCTATGAGTCTGCAAGTGCTACCCCCGAGGATCTTAAGAAGTGTACTTCCTGTGGAGGAATGGGGCTTAAAGGACTAAATCAGAAGGTAAAATCTTTGACCAGGATGAACCTGATTGGTGCATCCAACCCGTGCTCCATCGCGATCAACCTCAATTCGCGCCTAGGTCCCAGTCTACCGTGACCAGTGACTATCATTGGTGTTTTGGTATTTTTGGCTACTTTAAACTTTAAACATTCATATCTCTGGTCACACTTATTAGATTTTTGATATTTGGGTGTCATTTTGTTTATTCATTTTTACTCTATTTGTTAATTCAGTTTGGGGTATTTATTGTTTTGCGTAAATACTTTGCACATTACTCTAAGTTAGGCCTGTCTGCTCTGTGCCGTAGCGACCAGGGACTGAGCTCAGGTTAATTTAGTGACTTTGAGGCTTCACCCTGACCAGGGCTGTGATTATTTGCAGAGGCGTGTAGTCACTCACCCCCAACAATAATGACATTTCATACTAACTTTATAATGCAAAATGCTCTAGGCTCTCCATTTAATGAGTTTACACATTGCTACCAGCCAGAAGACAACTCCGACACAAAGAGCTGGCAATCGTTGCATATGGGGACCCTGAAATCACCCCCGTTCCTCAGCAGAAAACAGCTCAGCATGGCAAACACTTCAACGTGTGAGTGCTGATGCAGCACTTGCAACTGTCACAGCCCCTTCAACTGAATATCCTCAGTTCTCCAGGAGCAGAGAGGAAAAGACATATTGTCAGGATGTAATGCCAGTGCTGCGTTGGGAGACCCGCCAGTGCATACAAGACACATGTGTGCAAATGCACTTCAGCACCTCTTCAGGCATATGAAGAGTCATATAAAGGCAACTATAACACTAATACATTTAATTTACAGCATCTGTTTACAATGTGAGGCACAGGGAAATTTAGCCATTTGCCCAGGATCACAGGAGTACTTGGTTAAGTGCCAAAGAGCTCAGATCAATGCCCTTTAATGTCTAGACTGTCATCTCTGCCACAAAACAGAGTAAGACTCTGGAGATTAATTTGTTGAGATATACACAAGAAATCAGGAAGCTCTACTGTGTACCCCAAACACATGCATGAGGCGGCCACCTGCTGTGTGGGACCTGAGAGCTTGGGATGGAGTCAGGGCCAGCAGCAGAAGCCACTCCAGTTCACATAACTTACAACATCCTGGGGGATGCATCCATCAGATCCCTCAGTCACAGAAACTGACCTTGTACATTTCAGCCTTCTAGTTTTGTCTTGCAATTAATGTTTATCCATGTGGCTAAGAGAACTAGGGGATTATTTAGAGCCTAGCAAATGCAGAATATACGCAAAAAATGGCAGCTATCCCATCCACGCTAGTTGGACTGTATGCGTTGGTCTTATATATTTATTCACGCCGAGCTCTGAATTCCATATCAGTGGCCATATAACCCATTAATTTAATGGGATTGCCTTCAAAAGACAACACCCTAACACCAGGTTTCTGTTGTCCTGCACTAAACCATTTAAGTCTTTGTCAAATAAATCTTTCAAGATAATGGTATGTGGTGCCCCTGAGTCTGCCAAGACTTAAAGTTACTTTTCAAAGTTATGATTAACAGATATTGGCAGATCAAGGCCATGGATACACTGCTCACACTCCTGATAACAAAAGCACATATTCTTCATTATATTCAAATCTTGCTCTGAATCAAGATTTTCAATGATGGCCACAACTCTGGTTCTGCTAGCTTTCCCGCCCTCTCTCTATACCATGGCAAAGTGACCTTGTTTACCATAAACCGTGTGTCCTTGCTCACGACAAGGCAATGCAACATGGAAAACGCTTCCACAGTGATAAGATATGGGCTGACTGTCAACTTTCCTATCTGTGGAGACCTCAAGTGTCATATTCTTAGCACAGATGCTGCATATCACACCTGGTTTTTGATCCGACTTATCCTCATTCATTCTTTTCACCTATGACAATGGTTGTTTTGAGGCCTTGCCAGTGGTAATGATTCCAGCCATCCCTTCTTGAATTTGTTTACAGCCTGCATTTACTGATAGTGGAACATTTCACCTACAGAAGAACCAAAGTTGCAATTAGCTAAATGCCTTAAAGCAGACAAAAATCCATGGAACTATTCATTGGGTTTTTGAGATCTAGTTTAAAATGATGTCCTTCCAAGGGAACACTTACAAAGACCTTGAATCTATCCTCTAGTTTAAACATCAATTCTTCCAATTCACACCAATCGCCCTGATCAACAGCATGTGTTGCCATAGGAAATATTGCAAAAATGCCTTGCCCTTCTGAACCCAGATAGTGAAGCAAAATATTTTTTTCCTTTCTAACAGCACTGTGTCAGTGTCAATTTGCACAATGTATGTTAAGATTCTTCTTTCCTTTTTTCCAGGGAATGGGGATCTCTCTACATTGTAGACATTTTTGTGGTAGATCAATTGCGTGGTTGTGAATTGATTCTAAACCAGCTGGTGCAAAGATGAACAGTGCATACGATTACACCGAAATTTAATAGTTGGTATATAAATGCAGGACCTGAAAGGGGTGTCGTGACGAGGCATTACATCAGACAATACCCTCAACTGACTCCAAAGCCCTTATCAATGACCTCTATCAAGGGGATGGCTCGTAAGCCAGTGACTCAGGCATGGAAGCGTCTCCAGCAGCTGCAGCCCGTACAGGTGAGAGCGGTGAGTCGGTGGGGCCGTGTTGGGGGATATTGGACAGACGACCACGAGGGAAAATTAAATAAATAATAAATTTTCCTTCGTCGTCGTCTGTCGAAATCCCCCTCACCTGGCCCCACCACCCCACTGCTCTTACCTGCAAGGGCCGCGGCTGGTTTCCAGTTCTTGCATGTAACGCAAACATAAGCATTGCACTCATTACTGCTGTGACTTTGAGTCAAAAGAGTAAGTGCCACCATGGATGTTGTGAAGGAGTAAGTGCAAATTGCTGAAGGAGGACAGAGCAGAGAGGAAACAGGACGGTGTAGCGGAGGATAGAGCAGCAAGGCAAGAGGATGGTCGAGTGGAGAATAGAGCAAAGAGGAGAAGGAAGGTAGACTAGAGAAGAGAATGGAGTAGAGAAGCGAGAGGAAGGAGGAGTGGAGGACGCAGTGGAGAGCTGAGGATAGAGAGAGAATGCTGGAGTGGGTACCCTGTACCCTAAAACCTTACAGCTCAATAGCACGCTCAGGAGTTGGGTTGACCAGGGATGGTGTTAACATCGATTTCACAAGGTAATGTATCCAAAATACAAGGTTTAGGACAGTTCTTCAATGTACACTCAAATAAAAGACGGACTGATAAAAAATGAGTCATAGAGGGAAATTTACAGAAATCATGAAGGTTTATTACAAAATTCAAAAGTACAATACAGAAACAGTAAAGTGCAGATGCAGCAAATCTAATTTAAATGTATAAAAGCATTGCCATGAAGGCTTTCAGTAATACAACAACGCAAAATAACAGGCAAAGTAAATAATAGGCCAAGTCTCAAATGTGCAGCAAAATCAGTAAGAAATCGGGCAGCATCCCTAGTAACATGGGAAAAGTCTCAACAGAGTTCTGGCTCACCACCAAATTCAAGGATTTATATAGCCATTTGCTCAATAGACAAGTATTAGGACGACAAAGTCACCATGATGTGAGCAAAGAAATTAATTTTTAACAAATCAAATTACAAATTTTAAAAACGTCACATAACCCTACCACGTTAGCACTAACCCACTACGCGATTATTGATTCAATCCCTCTCACCTGATGTCATCAGAAGGTGTCAGAATAAACTAGTTATATAAACCTCAGTAAACTACTGTGAATTAATGCAATACCGCAAGCAAGTGGAAGGTCCTTCAAAAATATTACAGTAGGCACTCTGGCAGGCTTTTTATGAGCACAGTGTTGTTCAGAAATAAACAAATCCACATCTTGTTGACTATGTGCAGCAGAAACATAAACATGATACAGTGACATCCATTTTAGAGAATATGGTGTTGAGGCCTAACTGTGGCCCAGTTACCATTAGCCAGGAAAACACACTTTAACAAGTCTTAGCAAAATCATTTCAACTGCATTAGCTTCATGTCAGTATACACCTGTGAACTGGAGTGTAGATTAGGTGCTCTGCACACTATTAACAATGCACATTTTGAATAAGACACACCCATGCATAATCAACTCCCACCTCTGATGATTTTATCATCACTAAAAACCTCAAACCTTTTTAGTGATGATAAACCTCACTTTCTGTCTCTTGCATTCTCGATTCTTCCAACATATCAAACTGATGAAAGACTCGATCTCTGGCATCTTTTTCCATTTCTACTTTGCAACGTTTTTATTTTGGATGTTTCCTTCTTTTACACCCGCAATTTAGACCCAACTTATTAATGAATAATTCAGACAATTTGAACGAGAAAATTAGCATGATGCACAAATTAACACAATAATTACAGGTTTAAGTATAACCCTCAGCATGCCCACTCGAAACGGGAAACAACCTTTAGAACGCATGCATTACATCGCATGCCATTAGATCGCGGTTTTTACAACGAAAGTCGTTACAACGACTTGCACTGGAGGGCGCCATAGGACAAGGAGTAGTTTAAATTACTATCCAACACCTTCCCTACTGTACGTAGGCTGGAGTTGGAATAGTAAATTAAACTACTCCTAAGTCCAGCGCCCTCCAACGCAAGTCGTTGTAACGACTTGCGTTGTTAAAACCGCGATCTAATGGCATGCGATGTAATGCATGCGTGGTATCGTCATACATCCCTCGAAACTGTCAAACAACTCACCAACCTTCCTAAAGCCCTTTTCTAATCAACTAGGAACCCACTGAATCCCACAAGCTATGCTCTTCAAAAGCTTTGACTTCACAACAATTGCTAGTTATATTAGCAACATCCGCGATAATAATGTTACTGTTATCCAGGATAAAAGAAACGCACTCTCTCAGCTTCAAAACCCTACAGACTCCGCCCTCCTTCGCAAGAAGGCTATCTAGCACAAGGCAGCTCGGCATAATCATTGTGTGCATGGCAAGCAACTCATTATTTATATGAATAAATGTACCAGCAGTGTTAAAAGCCAAGCGATCTACAAGTGTAGATAACCTTCTAATTTTCACATCATTCATGGCTGCTCCAGGAGATGGAATAATAGCTCCCAACATATCTAGCAAATTTTGTCCAAATCCTTGTTTGACTCTCTTCACCAAGAGCACCACTTATCTCATTCACATGGTAATCCCTTGGGAATACCTAAGCCAAGAAGCAACTGCTCTCCCAATTACGGGGCAGGTTAAAATAAGACGTTTTGCACACACATAATAAATTACTCTAAGTATTGGCTCTTCACCAACAAGAAATTCACCACTAACAAGATAGCTTCTTCCACACTCACTTTTTTCAACAAACTCCATCAATCAAACTCCTGTTGTTTGATTATGCACCATATGTAATTCTACCTCTCTCTTATGCTCCATTCTCAATCTTGGATGCAAATTTGAATTTCTAAATTTTCTTTCAAACATAATCAGTTCTTTATTCCTGCGCCCATCATTCCAGTGTCTCAAAATGTTCAATCTCTTCTCATTATACTCCTCAACGCGTTCACACTCCTCCTTACTCAAACTACAAACATAACCCCTGTTAGTCATTTTAGTATTCAAATTAGTTTGTGTAATCGGTTTTAGACATTTAATACAGGTCATCAAATACACAGAACTTTCGGAAACAGGAAGGTCTTCCAACCAAGTGAAGCAGAGACCCAAGAATTCAATCAGCAGGCATCACCATGTGGGTAGCGGGTGGGTCAAGATCCGAAAGCAGGCAGCAGCTGGCGATGAAGAACCAGGTATCTCATACCAGCTGCATGACAGCAAAGTCAATGACGAAGCCGTAGCAGCGAACACAGAGGAATGGCAACACATACGGCACAAAGTCGAACCAATCTCTACATGGCACCACCTACACATTGACTAAAACTATGCTCTACTAATGCCAGAAAGGAGAAAGGCACAGCAACCTAGTCCACCCAGTAGCACAGTCCAATAGCTACTAAGACAGAGAATCACCATGAGGTGCCACAAACCATGAAAGTACTGCCCTCAGGGCTACAAGGCTTTAGGCAGAACATTCCAAAATGCACGGATCAAAGCAGCAGTACCGGTGGAATGGCATGGGGGCACGGCGCAGGTAAGTGCCAACTTGTTCGTTGCCAGTGTAAGAGTGCACCAAAGTGAAACATTTAGTGATTTTGTGCAAATCTTTTCTTTTACAGACCCCCATTTTCTTCACTATCACATATGAAAGCACCTTCAAATACGTGAGTTCAGAATACCAGCTATATAAAAACCAATTGTGTTTAATTTACTAGACTATAATATTGCCCTGTCTATAAGAATCTGAGCTACATACAGGGTTCACATGACAAATGCCTTGCCCCTTAGTTTACTAATGGCACTGCCGCCAGGGTGGGGGCGAGGCCGGATGGTTCTAAGTTAATGTTTAAAATCTATCACTTTTTAATAAGTACTTTCCCGTGCAGTGCTATGATGTTATGTGAATAATGTCAAAGCTTCCAAATGCTAAAGAAATGCAGTTTTTAAAACTTTTTATGAAACTTTATCATATTTTAAGTGCCGTGTGTTGTATGATTTGCATAGCAAAACATTTTCAGGGCTCGGCTCATGCACGGGCTCTTAGAGCCAAGCCGTACCCTTGGCTTGGCTCTGGCTTGGCTCGCTCTGTTAAATTGTTGGCTCATCCACCTCCAACCATCGCACTAACTGTCCCAAAAGCAACTGATATTCCCAACACCTGGAATCATCATCCTTCAACATTCCACAGAGGTGCAGTATGGTCTACAGGCAGAGGGAGAACAACAGGGAGGAACATACTACTGGGAAGTAGGGGTACATGGTAATCGGTCCCAGATAAATATATAACAGAGAGTCAAGCCCGTAAGGCCTTCCTTCTTCTGCCCATAACCCTCCATAGATGTTACTATGCAGGGAGCTAGAGTGTCTATAAGGCCTACATCTTCCTAGAAATGAAAATACAATCCCCTTCAAGTGAATAGAGCGTAAAAGCCACCTCTGAGGCATGAACAACAAACACTCTTCTATAGAAAAATGAGGCAGCCATAGAGGATAGACAGGACTAGATTAGGATCCCATTGGGAGTTGCAGTGATGCACAGAGGACGTCTGCAGGTGAATGCTTACAAATCAAAGGGGCCAAGCCCACTGACACTCCTTCCACTGGAAAGTGGCCATCAGACAAGGCAGAACTTGAAAACAGTGATGGCAGCCTACGTGAAGAGGAAAGCATGAAAGGTGGCAATGCAAAAAGGGCAGGAAAGGAATCTACACCCCCTGCCACACACCAGCAAACCCATCATCTTCATGCTGATTTGTAGTTCCTCTTTGGAAATAAGAAAGTGATGGATTATGCATAAGAGGCTATGGCGACAATGCAGACACTTGAGGCACTGAAGAGCCTAGTAATGATGGGTAAAAGGGTGGTATGCTTCCATTAAGGGAGACAACAAGCACACTATCTCAGAAAGTGTCCACAAAGAAAAAAGAAAGACTTGAAGGTCACAGGGAGACCATTCTTGAACTGGGAAAGGTTTGAGAATGGGAGGCTCAACAGGTATGAGCAGATGCCTACCAAAAAACCCAAGATCTATGCAAGGGGTGATGCCAGCTTCTGAAGTTGACTACAATCCCTAGCCTTTGAAGATAAGAAATCATCATGGCAGCGTGCAGACCAGCATTGGAATGATCGCATTACCTACATATTGTGCAGGCAAACAATTAGTCATGTGCTGTGGGCATGGATCTTGTCCTTCATTGGCTTGATAAAACACCAAGAACCAGAGGAAAGGCAAAAGGGAATGCATGTAAATTGCTACTTTTTACCCCTTTATAAAAGCTGGAGAAGGGTGTGATGCAGAAGCCAGGTCAGATCAATTAAGTAATCCAATCCTCGTTGTCCAGAGTGATGAGACACTTTCTTTCTGTCAAGGTATCTTGTAAGAGGTGAAGACCCTCCATTCTGAAGTGGTTGTAGCTCTCCCACAAGAGTAGGTTGATGACAGGACACATGCCGCCTTTGCCTTTCTTTTGTATAGAAAAATGTTGCTGACAAAGACAGGGAAAGCCAGAGTCACATATTGTGTTTGCCCAGAAGGTCTTTGGTCCTTAGCTGATAGGCGTGCCAACCAGGGAGAAACAAAATGTGAGGTGGGGAGCTGAGCTAAATGAGTTCCCCACCGTAGATCCGAACTAACCCCAAGCCCATGCATCAGAGCTGCCCCACAACCAGTGCTGTGTGAAGTAGTTGCCTCCTATCTTTACAGGGGAAGAAAATAAGGCCAGGTTCATTTACTTGGGAGGCACTCTGTTGCAGGTAGAGCCACAGAAACATTGACCCCAGGGTCTTCCAGGAAGGAGCCCTGGTTAGGAGATTTGAACACAATTCCACATTGAAGGAAATGGAAAAGGAGCACAGAGTGCCAAGGGTCAGTAGCTGCCAAGGACCTTCCAAGACAATGCTTGGCAGCCAACTCCATCAGTTGACAAGATTGCCCCCGACCCGCAAGGCAAGAAGGTGCAAAGGGTTCAGAAATGAATCCCACCATCTCCCTGAACGGACTTCACCAGTGTTCGAACCAGTCACGCCGGAAGGAAACCACAGACTCTATTGCAAGCTGGCTGAATGTGCCCCTGTCTCTGGCAAGGTAGTAAAAGACAGTCCTATCTGGGGTTCAGTAGGCCCTTAGACACCTGGGTTTGCGGTGCCACTGCACGTGCTGAACTATTGACAGCTATTCCCATTGTTCAAACTATGCGCCTTGAGACCCTCACGGGTGAGTAGTTGCGCTTTACCAACCCTTGATTGATTGATATTGAGAAACTCAAAGAGAGAGAGCATGTGTTGGGGAAAAGGGGATGTGAGGTAAGTGAAGGTACAGAAGGCAAAACACGCCTGGAGGAACTTTATCACATTCGTATATGTCAGGGTCATGTCTGGTTAACCTCTGGTCTGGAATGATCCTTAGAATAATGAGTTGTATAACATCATTATCATAATGAGTTAATACTTAAAAAACATATAAATTCCATATAATTTGTGAAGTAACTTACCAGCTCCTTCAACAGAATAAACAATGCTGAACCACTGCAGGCACCAGGAATCGCCCCAGGACCCCAAAGGGATCAGCACTGTAGCTCCCGTCAGTCCATCAGCACATGGTCTGAGATTTCAGTAGCTCTGTAAGCGAGGTAAATTGGTTCTCCAACCTCTATGATGAGTTCAACTCTTTCTGGATTTTTGTCCTATTTTTATAAGACCTTCACTTTTCCAGTGTGATTCTGAGTAGAGACATCTTGATACCTTGCTGTCAGTACAGGCAGTGGTAGCATCTTCAGCTGAAGTCCTAAGATGTTGAATGTCAGAAGGCAGTGCAATGGGGAAGAGGAGGGTGTTCAGGGAGGGGACTAACCCAAAATACAGCAGGTATGGCATGAAGATAAGGTAACACAAAAGGCAATGGAACCAGCACGTCTTTATGCCCCCCCAATGTATCATAAAGGGGCTGAAAAGACAAAACCATTTGTATGAGACCTAGAAGGAAGAAATCCTCCTATGGCTAGACTGTCCAGGATGTCACTTAGTGACTTTTTTAACAAGCATTGACAATGCCAATAGGTCTCACCTTTGACTTTGCCATTAGTTTTAGTTATGTTAGATGTAGGAAATTGGGTTACTGGCAACCATAATTCTTGTCAGGGTGAAGCACAAACAAACCCCAAAATAACCTGTGCTCAACCCTCTAGTAGCTTGGCAGAAAAGCAATTAGGCTTAACTCAGAGGAAGTATTTCTGTAGCACTTAAAACAGTAATAAAGTGAAAAAACAAAACAAGCCAAATCCAACAGCAATCTAGAAAAATAGAGTATAGTTATATACTAGTATAGTATAGTTTAATAATGATTTGACACTAAAATAACACAAATCCAATTAGCAAAACCAGAGATATGCAATTTTAAAGATTTATGCTAAAAAGCACAAAGCACCAACTGTGGTTATCTGATCGCGTTGAACCACTACAAAATCACAAATTCAGGGTTACATGATGGAGCGCGGGACGGCTACAGGGACTCAGTTAGGCTCACTGAACAAAGAACCTTAAATTCTGGTGTGAGATCTGAACTTTGCGAGGTTTCACGTCGTCCGGTGTTGGTTCCGATGGAGCTCCGTGGATAGGCTTTGTGGGCCTTTGCATCACTCTGCGCCGGTTCTGATGAGGCTTGTAGCTGTGTGGTGAGGCTTTGCAGGGCTTCGCTTCGCTTTGTGTTGGTTCCGATGGAGACCACAGCAAGGGCTGGCAGAGCCCATCCAGGCCCACTTCCTAGGGTGCAAGACTGTGTGGCAACACTTGGGGGGCAGGACTCACAGCAGACAGAGCCCAAGTGCTGGGTTCAAGGTAGTTGGAGCCTTTTATGTCCCTCAGGCTCTGATCAGGAGGCCAGCCAATTAGCATTTGGAGTGACTCTGGTGATCTTGGATTCAAGAGTCAGGTCCAGTCCTTCTCACTCAGGCAGGAGGGCAGCAGGGCAGCAAAGTAGCAGGGCAGCAGAGTAGCAGTCCTTCTTGCAGGACAGCAGTCCTGAGTCTTCCACAGGTCTAGAGCTGTACTGAAGAGCTGGGTCTGAGAGTCCAATATTTATGGCTAGTGCCCACTTTGAAGTAGGAGACATATCTAGAGGCTCCCACCCCCAGAGGTGCTTGGAATATCCTGCCTTCTGACTTGGCCCCAACTTGTCTGGGGGCACAAAAGACTAGTGTCATGCCCTTTGTTAATATGCTCTGACAGGACCTTTGTAATGTCCAAGTGTGGTAGGTGACAGCTCCAGCCCCCTATCAAGTGTGAAATGGCCCATCCTGCCAACACCTATTACTCCTTTGTCTCACTTTGTGGGTGCAATACACAAAGACAAACTGCCAGCTGCACTTAATCATGTGACCGAGGATATAGGATGTAGCCACCAAATGGTTGGGACAAGAAAATGCCAACTTTCTAAAAGTGGATTTTCATAATTGTGATTTATAATTAGGGCTCCCGGTTTTATGGTATTTATTTTTTTGCCATTTCCGTCTGTATTTATCCATATTTATTTTTTTGGGCATTTTATCTGTATTTATCCACATTTATTTTTCCCACTAAGTAAAAGACGACGCTGCAGCTAGTATTTTTCAACATTTATTTAAATTGACAATGCACACAAGCACTCGTTTGTTATTGGTCAACACAATACATTCATCTGAAAACTTTGCCATTCGCAGAATGTCCCAAATACGACAAAGTGCTATCAAAAGCCATTTGTCTCAGAGCCTTGCAGTTTCTGTCATCGGCACAGAGTGCCACATCCTCTCCCACACTGAACACCATACTGCCCCACTGAGAGAACCTCACACTGCCTTCAGATACAACCCAATTGTGCCCCACTATAAACACCTGGAAGCAACTCAATTCAAATTATGCACTAGACAAGAGTAATATGCTGCCTGAAAAAGCATGTCTGTCTGTGCCCAACACTGCTTTCTAAACTGCATGCTATCATTTTTGAATTGGGAAAAATATTGGGATTTTCCATACCCTAACTGACACAGATTGCACAGTGAGGCTGGCTTGCACTTTACTGTTTCCTTATAATTCCATGGTTATTAATATTTTAGTTTTTGCCACTACACTCCAATCTACCCCATTCTACCCCACTCCAATCTACCCCACTTCAATCTACCCATCTTAATGCCACTCCACTCTACCGAACTCCAATCTACCCCACTCCAATCTATCCCATTCTACGCCACTCTACTTCACTCCAATGTACCTCACTCCATTGTACTTTGCCCCAATCTACCCTACTTCAGTTTACCCCACTCTACCACAATCTACTGCACTCAAATCTACCCCACTCCACCCTACTACAATCTACCCCACTCCTATCTATTCCACTCTAACTCACTCCATTCTACCTCAATCTACCCCACTTCAATCTAGTCCACTCCAATCTACCCTAAACTATTGGGCTACAGTCTACCCCAATCTACCCCAATCCAATCTACCCCACTCCA
Organism: Calotriton arnoldi; assembly: GCA_963921515.1. NCBI lineage: Eukaryota > Metazoa > Chordata > Amphibia > Caudata > Salamandridae > Calotriton > Calotriton arnoldi. The sequence continues at coordinate 1,450,975 of CAWUFW010000628.1, forward strand.
CTACAATCTACCCCAATCTATCCCACCCCAATCTACTCCACTCTACCCCACTCCACTTTACCCCATTATAAACCACTTCACTGTACCCCACTCCAATCTTCCCCACTCTACCCCAACCCCACTCCAGTCTACCCCACTTTACCCCCACTCCACTCTACCCCAGTCTACTTAACCCCTGCCCCAATTTACCCCACTCCAATTCACTACAATCTATCCCAATCTACCCCACCTCAGCCTACCCAATCTACCACAGTCCACTCTACCCCAATCCACCCCACCCCACCCCAATCTACCCCACCCCAATCTACTCAACTCTACTCCACTCTATCCCACTCCACTCTACCCCAGTCTACCCCACTCCACTCTACCCCACACCAAACTTCCCCAGTCTACCCAACACTACCCCAATCTACCCCACTCCACTGTACCCTAATATACCTCACTCCACTCTACTCCAATTTAACCCACTCCACTCTACACCAATCTACCCTATCCTATCCTACCCCACCCCACTCCACGCCACTAATGTTTAGCCATGCTGAACAGCAGACACACTGGTGTACAACATGGCTAAAACACATTGCCAAAGCCAATAGCTCTCGTCTAGGCGAGGCGTATTGGCTTTGCCAGTGCTTATTTGTTGAGCTAACACCTACAAGACATTCAAAGACTGTAAAAAAGTGGTTTTGCAACCTCTGAATGCTGTTACCTGGAGGCAGAGGGCTGCAATAATTAAAAAAAATATACCCTTAAGAGAGCTGTAAAATCCCTTTTCTCCTTAAAATAACAGAAAACAGCAATTTTTCAAACCTGCCTTCCAGCTTTACTGTTGGAATATGGCTGTCAGCAAAGCATTTGAAATATGCAAACATGTCATTTTCTTAGCCAGAGATTCCAATATAAGATGAAATCTAGCAGAAAAGTAGGAGCGTAGATCGTGGCGGAAGAAAGTGCTGCCATGCCATTTTAGTTGGCCTGTTTCACTGCCTGATGCATCATGGCAGACCCTTGTGAGTCTCCAGCTCTGTCTTTGGCTTCAGGATTATTTGATTGTTTTCAATAATGCTGGTTAGCTGGTTTCCCACAGCTTCATTAGGTAGTAGGCATAATCTAGAGTGTTTAAATCTCACTTGGTTTACACAGCCATGTTATGTTGTCATTTCATGTTATGTTACAATATAATGAATTACTTATTTAATTGTCTCTTACGATGTTAGGAATTGAGAAGCGTGATGCTGAGCTGACCCAAACCAGAGGTTGATCCAGCAGCCTATCGGCTCCGGTTACCATCAAAGAGCCTGAAAACATGGCTATTAAACTATGGTTATTGTGGTCAATTTCAGGGCCACAACGCCCTGTAGCTGTGGTGGTTTATAAATACATATTGTTACAGGGTAAATGCTGTTAACTAGTTTAATGACAATAAGAACTGGAAATGACAACAAAACAACACACAAAATTGAATGTGCACTTTGCACGTTAAGTGGATGACAATGAGTCAGATTGAAAACATAGAAAAAGCACTGTAAAAGTGTGCTTAAAGTTGTAGAAATAGAAAGGTTTCACATACGCTGTGTTTAACATGTTTAATACTCAAGTTCTTATGGTTCGAATGATATCGATATGAAAAACGTATAAAATGTATTTCATTGCCTAAATACAAATTAACAAAACTAAAGATGATAATAAGTTATGCACACATGCTTACATGAGTCTCAAATTTCAATTGTGCAAACATTTATAATAGAAATAAGCCATCTTCTATTGCTTCGCTAAGGTAGCGTCGAGGGATAAGCTTGACGTTATAGATGCAGCTGGACCGTTTCACAATACCTCCCTCTACGTCGTGTGTGTCAGCCCGGGCTGAGACAGCTTCCCGGGCACACACACAGTTTTTGAGCTGCCAGCCGCACCCGAGTACTTCACAGGTCTTTAAAAGACCATTCACATGCTAACAAGGCTTTGTTGTAAAAACTGATAACACCAGAGGCGATACTTACTCTGTGAGCAATCACCATACCATCCTGCTGTTTTGCAACTCTCTGCTGGAGCACGGCAGCGCCACAAAATGTGCTAGTATTTTCCCGTTTTTACATATAAATACAGACAAAGGAAAACTTGTTTTCCGTCTGTATTTATATGTAAAAATACATTTAAACGGAAAACCGGGAGCCCTATTTATAATCCAACTTTGCCATTAAAGCGGGTTTTAAATTACAATTCTTTAGACACCAAACTTGACATTTGCACCTGCTCACAATTGAAAGTTATCACGTATTAAATGTAATACGGCAACTTCAATGTTACCCTATGGGAGAGGTAGGGCTTGGAGTAGTGAAAATCAAATTTAAGAGTTTTTCACTACTATTACATGTAAAACTTAAAAGTACAGGACCAACATTTTAAATACACTGCACCCTTCCCTATGGGCTGTTTAGGGTCCACCCTAGTGGTGATTCATTTGCATTAAAAAGCAAGGTTTAGGCCTATAGTAAGATTTCTTTTTCAAAGTCGAAATGGCAGTTTAAAACTGCACACACAGGCTGCTTTGGCAGACCTGAGACATGGTTAAAAGGCCACTTAAGCGGGTGGCACAATGAGTGCTATAGTACCACTAGTATCCCCTTTGGTATCGCTTTGTTCGCCCTAAGTTGGCAGGGTATGCCCAGACGTGGGTCCCTTGCTCACTTTGCCACTGGATTCAAGCTAGCCTGGCTGATGACGGCTGAATAGCCAGAAACCGGTCCCAGGATGCTTGTATCCGGTCCAGGGAAGACATGGCTTGGCAGTTCGGGCTGGACTGTTCCCATGAGGCACAGGGTCAGACTGATTTGCATATGGCCATGTCTGAACTGGGGTGGTGGAGTGAGCTAAAGAATGATGATGGATTAAACCCAGATCAGTTGGCTGGGTGTGAGTGTTTGATTAGCTCAAGCGCTCCGTCCATCATCCCCTTTGGTATCGCTTTGTTCGCCCTAAGTTGGAAGGGTATGCCCAGACGTGGGTCCCTTGCTCACTTTGCCACTGGATTCAAGCTAGCCTGGCTGATGACGGCTGAATAGCCAGAAACCGGTCCCAGAATGCTTGTATCCGGTCCAGGGAAGACATGGCTTGGCAGTTCGGGCTGGACTGTTCCCATGAGGCACAGGGTCAGACTGATTTGCATATGGCCATGTCTGAACTGGGGTGGTGGAGTGAGCTAAAGAATGATGATGGATTAAACCCAGATCAGTTGACTGGGGGTGAGTGTTTGATTAGCTCAAGCGCTCCGTCCATCATCCCCTTTGGTATCGCTTTGTTCGCCCTAAGTTGGCAGGGTATGCCCAGACGTGGGTCCCTTGCTCACTTTGCCACTGGATTCAAGCTAGCCTGGCTGATGACGGCTGAATAGCCAGAAACCGGTCCCAGGATGCTTGTATCCGGTCCAGGGAAGACATGGCTTGGCAGTTCGGGCTGGACTGTTCCCATGAGGCACAGGGTCAGACTGATTTGCATATGGCCATGTCTGAACTGGGGTGGTGGAGTGAGCTAAAGAATGATGATGGATTAAACCCAGATCAGTTGGCTGGGTGTGAGTGTTTGATTAGCTCAAGCGCTCCGTCCATCATCCCCTTTGGTATCGCTTTGTTCGCCCTAAGTTGGAAGGGTATGCCCAGACGTGGGTCCCTTGCTCACTTTGCCACTGGATTCAAGCTAGCCTGGCTGATGACGGCTGAATAGCCAGAAACCGGTCCCAGAATGCTTGTATCCGGTCCAGGGAAGACATGGCTTGGCAGTTCGGGCTGGACTGTTCCCATGAGGCACAGGGTCAGACTGATTTGCATATGGCCATGTCTGAACTGGGGTGGTGGAGTGAGCTAAAGAATGATGATGGATTAAACCCAGATCAGTTGACTGGGGGTGAGTGTTTGATTAGCTCAAGCGCTCCGTCCATCATCCCCTTTGGTATCGCTTTGTTCGCCCTAAGTTGGCAGGGTATGCCCAGACGTGGGTCCCTTGCTCACTTTGCCACTGGATTCAAGCTAGCCTGGCTGATGACGGCTGAATAGCCAGAAACCGGTCCCAGGATGCTTGTATCCGGTCCAGGGAAGACATGGCTTGGCAGTTCGGGCTGGACTGTTCCCATGAGGCACAGGGTCAGACTGATTTGCATATGGCCATGTCTGAACTGGGGTGGTGGAGTGAGCTAAAGAATGATGATGGATTAAACCCAGATCAGTTGGCTGGGTGTGAGTGTTTGATTAGCTCAAGCGCTCCGTCCATCATCCCCTTTGGTATCGCTTTGTTCGCCCTAAGTTGGAAGGGTATGCCCAGACGTGGGTCCCTTGCTCACTTTGCCACTGGATTCAAGCTAGCCTGGCTGATGACTGCTGAATAGCCAGAAACCGGTCCCAGAATGCTTGTATCCGGTCCAGGGAAGACATGGCTTGGCAGTTCGGGCTGGACTGTTCCCATGAGGCACAGGGTCAGACTGATTTGCATATGGCCATGTCTGAAGTGGGGTGGTGGAGTGAGCTAAAGAATGATGATGGATTAAACCCAGATCAGTTGACTGGGGGTGAGTGTTTGATTAGCTCAAGCGCTCCGTCCATCATCCCCTTTGGTATCGCTTTGTTCGCCCTAAGTTGGCAGGGTATGCCCAGACGTGGGTCCCTTGCTCACTTTGCCACTGGATTCAAGCTAGCCTGGCTGATGATGGCTGAATAGCCAGAAACCGGTCCCAGGATGCTTGTATCCGGTGCAGGGAAGACATGGCTTGGCAGTTCGGGCTGGACTGTTCCCATGAGGCACAGGGTCAGACTGATTTGCATATGGCCATGTCTGAACTGGGGTGGTGGAGTGAGCTAAAGAATGATGATGGATTAAACCCAGATCAGTTGACTGGGGGTGAGTGTTTGATTAGCTCAAGCGCTCCGTCCATCATCCCCTTTGGTATCGCTTTGCTCGCCCTAAGTTGGCAGGGTATGCCCAGACGTGGGTCCCTTGCTCACTTTGCCACTGGATTCAAGCTAGCCTGGCTGATGACGGCTGAATAGCCAGAAACCGGTCCCAGGATGCTTGTATCCGGTCCAGGGAAGACATGGCTTGGCAGTTCGGGCTGGACTGTTCCCATGAGGCACAGGGTCAGACTGATTTGCATATGGCCATGTCTGAACTGGGGTGGTGGAGTGAGCTAAAGAATGATGATGGATTAAACCCAGATCAGTTGACTGGGGGTGAGTGTTTGATTAGCTCAAGCGCTCCGTCCATCATCCCCTTTGGTATCGCTTTGTTCGCCCTAAGTTGGCAGGGTATGCCCAGACGTGGGTCCCTTGCTCACTTTGCCACTGGATTCAAGCTAGCCTGGCTGATGACGGCTGAATAGCTAGAAACCAGTCCCAGGATGCTTGTATCCGGTCCAGGGAAGACATGGCTTGGCAGTTCGGGCTGGACTGTTCCCATGAGGCACAGGGTCAGACTGATTTGCATATGGCCATGTCTGAACTGGGGTGGTGGAGTGAGCTAAAGAATGATGATGGATTAAACCCAGATCAATTGACTGGGGGTGAGTGTTTGATTAGCTCAAGCGCTCCGTCCATCATCCCCTTTGGTATCGCTTTGTTCGCCCTAAGTTGGCAGGGTATGCCCAGACATGGGTCCCTTGCTCACTTTGTCACTGGATTCAAGCTAGCCTGGCTGATGACGGCTGAATAGCCAGAAACAGGTCCCAGGATGCTTGTATCCGGTCCAGGGAAGACATGGCTTGGCAGTTCGGGCTGGACTGTTCCCATGAGGCACAGGGTCAGACTGATTTGCATATGGCCATGTCTGAACTGGGGTGGTGGAGTGAGCTAAAGAATGATGATGGATTAAACCCAGATCAGTTGACTGGGGGTGAGTGTTTGATTAGCTCAAGCGCTCCGTCCATCATCCCCTTTGGTATCGCATAGTACCACTAGTAGCACTTAATTTACAGGCCCTGGGTACATGTAGTAGCACTTTACTAGGGACTTACAAGTAAATGAAATGAGCCAATTGGGTGTAAGCCAATTTTACCATGTTTGAAGGGGAGAGCACAAGCACTTTAGCACTGGTTAGCAGTGGTTAAGTGAGCAGGGTCCTAAAGGCCAACAAAAACGGGTTCAAAAAACAGGAGGTGAAGGCAAAAAAGTTTGGGGATGACCCTGTAGAGAGGGCTAAGTCCAACAGTAGACAGCATCTAAGATACTGTGCAGCATGTCTAATAAAAAGGAAAAAAGCCTACACTGCTGACTGCATTATTTTGCAGTTGTGAACACCTAGCATGCATAACTGCACAATGACGCAGTATTTTTTTTCAGTCCGGTTTGGATCTGTAACAAAAAAAAGTAATTAGAGCAGGTGTAGGGATGCAACATGGAGTGGGGAATCACTGATTGCTGGAAAGCAACAGAAGGGGTGGGGTAGCAACACGGAGGGTGGGCGGAAGCAACATGGGGCTGCGCAAGAGGGAAGCACTTTGGAGGCACAGGTGGGGGGAAGCAACACAGGGGGCACGGGGAGGGAAGCAAACAGTGTCAGAGCAATGTGGGGGGCATTGGAAGCGAACAAACAAGAGAGAGCGCAAAGTGAAATTAAAGTGCACTGGACAGCGGTTCGAAGAGTGAAGCTGTATAAAAGTGAAAGCGTACGTAAGAGCTGTTCGAAGGACAAATTTGTGAAAATGAAGGGGCATATTAGCAAGCCCGGCGATAAAATTATCGCCGCTTTAGCGGCAGGAAACTGCCGCTAAACGGCGATAATGGGCTTGCTAATATGCGTTATAGAATTCAATAGAAGCCCAGGTTAGATGTGCAGGACATCTAACCTGGGCTTCTATTGAATTCTATAACGCATATTAGCAAGCCCATTATCGCCGTTTTAGCGGCAGTTTCCTGCCGCTAAAACGGCGATAATTTTAACGTGGGTCTTGCTAATATGCCCCGAAATTTTTATAATGTTATGAAAAGAAATGTTCTGAGGGACGCGGGCAGACATGCTGGGTGGTAAAAAAGCATGCATTCTCTACGAATGGTTATGAATAAAAAGAAATGTGCTGGGAGAAGTTAAAGCCCCCAGAGAACAGGGCAAATGCATGCATTCTTATGGAGTGCTTTTAGAAAAAGTTAAAAAACAAGAGAGATGGTAAACAGGTCATGCTCCAAGGGAAGGACAACGACTAGATGGACAGGCTAAAACAAATAAAACCATCAATTATAAAGCAAGAAAATAAGAGTGACAAAACAAAAAGCCAATGGAAAGCACTGGTCAGAGTTGCTTTCCATGACCCCAGTAAGTCTTTCACAACCAGGCTGCTATACTGTCTGGCAGGCTTCGACCTAAATATGCCCCCTCCTTTTATTGTGTCATTTGCCTCAAAATGTCTGTTCTTTTCAAAGTAGAGGTGACCTGCGGGAAAAGGAGCGAGTCAGAGCCAGCCTGATTTGTCGTTGATGGTGAAGAAAGCCATTGTCAAAGGCCCAAATTGGCATAAAGAGAATTCTGGAACTATGAGAACCTTGTATTTGTGCACAAAACTGGATGTCACTCACAGGCGTCAATGAGGGACTTCCAACTTTCACACATTTTGGAAAGTGATAGTTTTGTGTTAGTGACAGTGCAGGGCTGGCGTACAAAAAGCTGAAAACATTCAGCTCTCAGCACATTTTCTGCCTGGTTTTTATTTTTGACCAGCAAGCCGTACAGGTTTTTAGAAGTCCTCGCTTTACTTGCGTGGATATACTGAAATGATAGTTTTACGGCTTTAAAGTAATTAGGCTGCAGACCAGCAAAATACCTGTGTCTTTCTTTTACTGATTAGCAAAGCAGGGGCATTTTTCGAAACAAAGGGCTGCAAGAAGAGCGAGTGTGGGGGTCAACATGGAATCGACTGGTAGGTATGCACACCCATCTGTGTCTGGTACCAGTCTATAGTCTAAACAAATAGAAGAGATATCTGAGCCAATGCTCCCTGAGGAATTCTTTAGTGCAAGAGGGGCAGAATGTAAATGTTGCCTTATGTGCTTTGTCCCAGACTGAGATCAAAATAAATTATTTTAGGGTCAGAGGCATCTGAGGTCTGGAGAAGCCGCTGTACGCGACCCACAGGTGTCCTGGAGGTTATGTGAAGGCACTGGAGCACTGGCAGAGGTGGCAGAACCAGCAGTGCTCTTTCTGGACAGATTGCAGCATGAAGTGGAGCTCAGGTCTCTGACTGAGTCCATGTGGGGTGCATCTACTCGTCCAGGTGGGGGAATTAAAGAGGATACTTCCTGCTCGGGATATCCATGGGTGTGAGCTGTGGGTCCTCCACACTGGTGTCAAGTGAGGTGAAACTATTCCCTGTAAATGTTGGAGCCTGTGATTTGCTCATAGTCCAGTTGCATGCGGGAGGCACTGCTGAGGCTTCTAGTGGCAGAAGAAATAGCTAGGGAGAAAAGCTTAACTGCACATAGGCAAGTATAGTTACAGGAAGTTCTGCCTTACTGAGCTGTGAAGCGATGTCTTTCCGAGGACAACATAAACAGCAAGCCATCCTCACACGCGTAATCTTCAAGACTGACTATGTCAACAGCACATACCTTGGCGCACGTGCATTCTCCATACACAAAATACAACTCATCCAAAATGTTGCCACAAGGCTTCTTCTCCGCCTTTACTCTGCATTGTCCACAGGAAAAGGACTGCTATACCTACAAGTTAAATTCAAGCAGAACAAACCAAACAGAACACTGCGCTCCAGGCTAGCATGAACTTATCATCATACCGCCTTACCATAAGAAATCCATGGGAGGCACTGCTTTCTCAGTACAAGCCTCCAATCTCTGGAACTCACTATCAGCCAGAATTAAAAGAACCCAGGAGCATATACACTTCTGAAGAGAATTCAAATATCGCAATTTCATAAATAACTGTACCAACCACATCCCAGCAACAGAGCCCAGAAAACAGTCACACCTTCAAGCACAGTCCTCCACTTAAAAACCTTGAACTGGAAAAAACTCAATCAGCAAACTGCTTTGATGTGCGGGTAAGCTAAGAAGGGCTGAACTATGGTTCACCCTGGCATTATATAGTTATGAACATGCATGAATAACAGTTAAGTCCATAATAATACTGAGACCATAATATGCAGCAGTCAGCAGCAATTTGTAACTTATACCTCTTAAATCCACATAAGGCACTTCTGCTATGAGGATTGTGCATCACCAGCACTGTTCAGCCAAAGAACCAAACCTCCCGAAAAGAACAGGCAACAGGCAAGGAATACCTGATGAGATTTGTCACACATTCCTTGACAATTATGTGGACTTTAATATAGTCTATTCACTGCAGGTCCCAAATAGCTATACAATCTGACCACTTTCTTTGCAACTCAGATAGATACTCAGATATGGGATGATAAAAATGCCCATCATTACAGAGCTCTCCACTTCTCTCTCCCTCCAACCATGACAGCTCAGGACCACGACTATACACAAAATCCCAGATTGAACAACCCAGTGCAGTAACCAGATAAGCAGACTATATCATCTGAAATAACTTAAAAGGACCTGCAGAGCTGTTCCAAGCTACCAGCATACCCATAAAACTGAGCATCTGTCTCTCACACTTCTTCAACCACCACACTGCTATGTGCTGCGTCCCATAACACGATAACCGCACCTCGGTGGTCATCACACGCAAAATGGAAACACTTCCCACATAGGATAAAAACAAAGGCAACATCCTTCCAACCATGCACCTTGCAAGGTGTAGCATGCTACCCATGTAGGCAAGCGCTTCAGAGTCTCACATGGGGTGGTAAGAGCTATTTAAATACTGCATTACAATACAATACTGCACAAAGGCACCAAAATACGATACAGCCATGGATAGCCGTGTCTCTCTGACATCTCAAAAACTGCATTTGTTGGGGGGGCATGGCCAAGCAGGCCAGCATGGCGGACGCAAACTAGATCGGCTCCGCCAGCCCAATAGAAAAATCTGACGTAATTCGAGACAGCTGGCTGCCTACAATCCGTGCATCGGTCCCCCGGGTGGGGCTAAGGCAGAGATTACGGCGATGTGCCATCTGGGGCTTGATCATGGCGGCTGGTGGCCCGACGAGACAGTGCAGCGGAGGACGATGGTCGATGGGCGGCCGCGAGGCACACGTAAGCAAAAAGACGACAAATCCAGCCCGCGGCTTAGCACTGCCACAAAGGACATCTAGGCCGCGAAGACTCCGGCTTCCACACAGTGCCTCCCAAATCCCAGGCGAGCCGCAGTGGTGGAGCGACGATGAGGGAGGCCCCGCGGAGGCACGGCGGCGATAAATTTATAGCCGGATCCGGCACTACTCGAGACACCTAGCCGTTACGAGGCCCGAAGCAGCCGGTGGGTGGGAGCTGCCGACTGAAGAGCGGCCCGTCATATTGCCGCGCCTGACCTCAGCAAATAGAGCGGCGCCAGCCGTGAGTTCTGCACCGGCATCTGCCCCCCCCGGACATGCCGCAGTAGTGTAGCTCGGGGCTGGGGTGGACGGCTTGAGTCAGAGAGACGCGGACTATCCCGGGGCTCCTGGTCATAATGGGCGCGTGATTGAGGGCTGCTCAGGCATATATTTGAGACACTGCTGGCACCGCGCTGGGCTGCCGGTGGGCTTTGGGCCGCCTCCAGGGCTCCGGTGGGGCAGGAGCCCTTCTGCTGGTGTGCCAAGGGACCCTATTCAGGAGTAGTCGATGGATCTACGACAAATAGCTGCATAGTGTAAGTGGCTGGGTGTGGCCCCTGATACTGTGCGTGGGCCACTTGATACCTGCTTTAAGACCCTGGTGTGTGCAGAGGCTGGTCCGCGCTGTATTGTGGCAACGGGTGGGGGACCTCCGCGTGGATGCCCTCGGTGTTGGCCCGGTGTTGTGGCTGCGTAGCGGACACAAGGACATGACTCACTGTGGTGGAATTGTGTTTGGCCTGGTCGGGGCAATACAGTCATCGGTGCTCCCCTTTGGGGATACCTCTGCCCGTGGTGTGAGTCTACGACACCATATCCATCCACCATGACTAATGACAAAATAACTACGGGAAGCCCTGAAGCCCACTATACGCGGGGTGGACATAAGCTACACTGCGGCAGAGTGGAAGCACCAGATGCTTGAACTTACACAGCTGGAAGCCCAAATCACGACACTAAAAGACGTTGTCACGAGCGTGAAGCCTCTATAGCACGTAGGAACCTACGGCTTGCTCAACAACAATATCAAAGTGAATTCATGGAAGAAGCCAGACGAGCTTGGTTGGCCTCCCAGAGCTGAATATATCAGTGGGGCGATAAATCTAGCAAATTACTATATCGGTTATGTAAACAGACACAATATCCACACCCCTTCCCCCTATTCGGGATGTACAGGGGCCGACCCTTACAGACCCAACCGACATCGCTAGCAGTTTTGCGCAATTCTATGGTGAACTTTATCGACCTAGAGAGGTGATACATGTCTCACTGATCGAGAAATTTTTAGATGATATGCCACGGCGTACCATTCCGGAGGATGTGCGAAACTCTTTAGACACACCCATTACATTTGAGGAGGTTACAACAGCCGTGTCCGAGCTGCGGACGGGCAAAGCCCCTGGTCCTAATGGTTATCCTAGCGAGTTCTACAAAGCATTCATATCCCAATTAGGCCCCCATCTCCTCAATACAATTCAGGAATCGACAGAGACGTCACGGCTCCCATCTGACTGAAATTGTGGTTTTTCCCAAGCCGGATAGACCGCCCGAGCAACATTCCTCATATTGTCCTATATCCCTCTTAAACACCGAAGCGAAAATCCTTGCTAAAATCCTAGCGAATAGGCTATTACCATATATGTCTGACATTGTCCATCTAAATCAAGCCGGTTTTATGCCCCATCGTTCTACCCGCCATAACATCCAGAGAGCACATAATGCGATCGCAGCCATAGATCGGTTAAATAGACCAGCAGCATTACTACTAGTGGATATGGACAAAGCCTTTGACTCCATTAGTTGTATATATTTATTTACACTTCTACCACGCTACACTTTCGGACCACAGTTTATAACATATATCAAACTCCTATACACTGACCTGACCGCTACAATCCGAGTCGCAAATTGCGTTTCAGCCCCCTTTCCAGTGGGACAGAGAACGCGGCAGGGATGCCCTCTATCCCCTCTTCTTTTCGCGCAGACCATTGAGCCACTGGCCATATGGGTCCGGAAAGACGCGTTAATACGGGGGTTCCCATGGACGATGGATATATCAGATCGTATAGCATTATATGCTGATGACATACTTTTTCGTATCACAGATCCAAACAAAACCGGCCCCAGAATACTGCAGATTATGCGGATCTTCGGAGAGACATCAGGCTTGTACTTGAATCCCCGAAAGTCCACCATATGGCCTTTACAGGGTACCCTGGGGCATAACAAATGGGCTGAAAGTCTTCAACTGGCGAAGGATGGACTACTATACTTAGGTGTATTCCTGTCTGAGTCTCCCCAACTTTCATGGGACAGGAACCTGGGTGCTGCTACCGAAAAAGTGCGATCCAGCATCAGGCTCTGGACGGGACTACCCCTATCCTTATACGGGAGGTCTGCTATTTTTAGAAAGGTCTCCCTGCCACAGCTGCTTTACCATCTGCAGAACCACCCGTATCCTATTCAGTCTTCCTGGTTTAAACTCATTAACGCCATACTGGGGCAATTCCTATGGGGGGTGGTGCAACCCGGGTTGCGCTCCGTACATGCTTTCAATCCATGTATTGTGATGGTATCGTGGCCGCAGATATGCTGGCCTATTACACTGTCTCATATCTCCAGGTAATTAATGATTGGCGTTATGGACCCAGCGATGACCCAGCCTATGCAACAGAACGGTGGATATTAAATGACCCGACCCTTACATCCCATCTATATAGTAATTCGAATCACTGCTCTTTGTTACCCTCCACCAGAGTAGTTATTCATCCCTTCGACGAATAGGGTGGTGGGGTCGCCTCACCCGTGAAACACCGCTCTGGCATAACCAATTATTACTCACCTGACTGGGCTCTAGGGGTTCCGCGAATGGGATCACATAGGCATTTCAACCATTGGCAGTATCATGCAAGGTACTGTCCTCAAATCATTCCAGGCCCTTAAGGACAAATTCTACTTACATAACTCCCAGTTTTATAAATATTTGCAGCTTCGCCATGCTATTACACCTCACATTGATAAAGTTGAATCATTTCCAGAATTTAATCCATTAGAGGGTAAACTCCTCATGGGAGATCTGGGAGAGCATAAGATATTCAAAATATACCAATCTCTCGTCACCCACAGCGCTACTACTCTTGAGAAACTTAAAGATGCCTTCTAAATAGACATCGGTCCTTTAGATACTGCTGATTGAACTGAGGCTCTGGAGTCTCCCCGAGGCGCTGCCATATCTTCCTGACTGCGACTTATTCAGTTTAAATACCTGCAGGGGGCTTATTATACGCATTATAGATTATGGAGAGCAGGCCTTATTGATTCTCCTATATGCCTACGTTGTCAAAATGATGAAGGGTCTTTCATACATTTGGGCATGTACGGCTTTGGATAGGTTCTGGTCTGGTGTGCTGACATGCCTAACTGAAGTTCTCGGATGGGAACTACCTAGATCCCCTAGATTGACACTGCTACACATAACTGATACAATAGGCGGTAACAAGTATAAGCGCCATCTCCTTTGGCTAGGCCTTACCATCACCAACCGTGATATCGCCAGAATATGGAAATCAGATACACCCCCTACTATTAGGGCTTTGAAAAAATGGATTCGATTTTTGTATGGGTCTGGAAATTCCGGTTTTCCAGGCCCGTGGATGCCCACAGAAACATCCTAAAATTTGGCAAAGATGGGCAGATTACCGCGGGCTGTTCCTGCCGGGGCTAGCAACGACGACAGACAATATAGACTTTGAAATTAGGTCTTATGAAGCACAGAAATAACATATACCTTGAAGGGAGAACAATTGTAATTACGATCTATATCTATCTATTGCATATGCAACTGACTCATACAATTGCATTGGAGTTATTTTGTTGTAAAGTTATATTATTATAAAGCATATGATTTGACAATAAGTGTATGCATTCCCAAAATACTGATGTAACATAATGAATATTTCAGTAATTGAATGTATGCTAATAAAATCTGTTATTAAAAAAAAAAAAAAAATTAAAACTGCATTTGTTTGAATTGAATTTTACTTCCAGTTATTAAAACCTGATTTGCCAAAGACATCTTGACAAAGGTCACATGAAGAGGAAATGAGTGATCATAATGAAATTTATCCTCTCATCTCCAAGATGTGTTCCAGTAATACAAAACCTCACTAAATGTTTTTTTTTCTAATGGTCAAATGATATTACTTCCGGTTAAGATTTCAAGGTTACATAATGTCACTTCCTGTGATGTCATCGGATGGACAAAGGATACATGATGCTCCCTCCGGTATCCTGGAATGTTGGTGGATCGATGTCCCAGGGTTGAAGTTAGATGTGGTTCTTTTTAATCCCATGTTTTGCGTCAGGAAAGAATGTTTTAAAAATACATCACGGGCAGAAATTGTATACAAAATAAAGCAATGCTATGAGACGGAATTTATTGCCTTCTGCCAAATAATGGAAACAAGTATTGTACAAATTCTGTTGACAAACATGTGCTACTTCAATCTTCAAACACAGCTATAAAATGTGTTTGAACGCTCTTATGTCATATCCGTGTGCATTTTGGGTTATTCCATTTGTGATAATCCAGCTGCACTGGAACCCTTGCTACTGAAATTCCTCTTACAGTTACAGTATCTGTTATTGTTATTGCTGAGTTATATGAAAATATAATACTTTCTCTGCGAAGGACGCTGCTAATTTGTGTCCAAATGTAGCAACAGCAGGCCAGGAGAAGTGCAGTGCTGTGCTCTAACGAGGGGTGTTAGACGTCACATATCTGCATAAATCACATTTAATTGTCCTTGTGTAAAATTGCAAGAGCATTAATGTTTCTACACTAGAAACTATTAGTTCATTTCTATATGCACACCTATACTCACAATCACAAACAATCATTGGCCGAGCCAAAACGTCTTGCCTTGATGATACATTCGTTTTGCCAATGCTTTTTGCGAAGCAGCACAACATCGGGAAAAAAAGAGAGGAAAAAAAAGGAAAGGTGCGATGAATCAGCTAATGCAGCTGACCATGTCTTGCCGTATGCACCTGTGGGCGTGATGACATAAATACTGTCGTGTTGGTGGTTAGGCCTACCCCTCCTTCGTATACCAGTAACCACGCGTGGCCTTTAGTATGGTGGTGGCGAGTTAACTGAACCACGCCCAGAGCCCCGGGCTCTTTATTACTTTCACTTTCCTGGTGTACGCCAGTCACCTCCATTCACATCACACACATGGGGGCCGCCAGTTGCCTCCCCCTGTGCGATCTGGAACAATGAACTCATCCAAGCTTTGGCAACATTACATTCCTCCTTTACCAGGAAATGTCAAAACAAAACCAAACATGGAGAACTACAAAAACTAACAAACTTAAAGTTCAGACGGCAGTCCCAGTTCTGATATAATAGTCATAACATACTCTTACTTAATTTCAGGATACTCGGTACCTGGCTACAGCAGCAGGCTCATCGATCACCTCGGATCAGCCGGACACAAAGTCTTTATATTTCTGGGATGGCTTAGGGTGCGACCGCAGTCCATAGCGTCCTTGGCTATCCCTCACTGGGGGTACTGGCGAGGGCTCTCCTTGTCTCACTGCTTCCTTTGCTAATGAACTCCCACAGCTGGTAGCTGGGGGCACAGGTTCAGAGTCTTGGGAGGTACTGAGAAAGGGTGTTGCGCATAGGTCCTCTGAGAGGGTCTCTGGATCCGGCGCTAGGTCGCATTCATTGTTGGTATCTTGAGGGTTCGTCACAGCAGCACCTTCTGGCAGGCCAGCTGCCGGGAACCTGTCGGTGGTGTCCTCTGGGACCCTTTTGAATTGGGAGACATTCTGTGTCACTCTCTCTTGGCTGTTACTTTTGTACCTTTCACATCCACGACTACCCATGGGTCTAATTTAAACGGCAGTCTGAACTTCCGTCCAGGATGGCGATCTTGCACTAGCACTCGGTCACCCACTAGGACGGGGCGTTCTCGAGCGCGTCGTCTACAGGAGGCGTCTTCATTGGTACGGGCCCTCCGGGTATCTGACTGGATAGGAGGGTTGGGTGCTTCCTCCCACACCGGGTGATACAGGATGGTATCAGTCACAGACCTGCCAAAACATAGTTTGCTCGGGGATATGCCTGTGATGCAGTGGGGCGTGAGGCAGTATTCTCTTAAGAACTGGTATAACGCTTGCTCCATGTTGCGTCTCTCTCGCCAGTGCTATCTGGATCGTTTTAGTAAGGGTTCTCATCAGGCGCGCTACCTCTACATTGGCTCGAGGCCATCGAGGGGTTATCCGGCAATGCTTGATGTTGTGGGATGCTAGGTAGTCCGTCAGCTCGGATCTGTTGAACGGAGGTCCGTTGTCGGTGAGAATTTCTCCGAATAGCCCATAGGTTGCTATGAGCTTCTCTAGCTTCGAGATTACCTCCGCTGCAGACGTTGTTGTCACTTTCTCCACCTCCGGGTAGCGTGAGTAGTCGTCCACCACGACTAGCATTGTCTTCCTCCGGGGAGCCTACCGAAGTCGGCGCTCACTCTCTGCCATGGGACACTTGGGCCTGCTTCGGTGATGACTGGCGCCGGCCGATTTGGTGTGCCGGTGGCCAGGCAGACGGGACAGTTCCGCACAACCGCTTCTACCTTCTGGTCCAGACCCGGGAACCAGACTTTGCTTTTGGACTTGGCGACCCCTTGGTGGGCTCCATGTGCTAGGAGTGCAGCTTTCTGTGCAAGGTCTTCAGGCAATACGAGTCGCGGGCCTGGAAGGAGACAACCATCGTTGGTCACGGACAGTTCCTGGCAGACTTGATACAGGGCTTTCAGGATCGATTGGGCCACCTCCGTGCGGAGAGATGTCGGGTTTTGTAGCGTTCGCCAATTTCCCGTGGTGACAGCTCTGATGGCGATCTGTAAGAAGTCATCATGCTGAGTCGCTGCTACGACGTCTTCCAAGGATATCGGAAGGGGTCTGGATCTTTCCATGATCATTCTCACATAATCTTCAGTGGCAGCTGCTTCAGCAGCTTCGGGAGGTGTGGCCGGCCGGGCATGCCGGGATAGGAAATCGGCGGGGTTACGGGTGCCGGGCCGGTATTCCACAGTAAATTGGAATTCTTGCAGTTGCAGGATCCATTTTTCGATCCGTGGGGGGGTCGTGATGAAGAGCCTTGAAATAAGGGAATGAATGGCTTGTGGTCTGTGATAACAGCGAATGGGTGGCCATATAAGTAGATGTAGAAGTGCCAACAGCCCCATAGGATTGCGATCGCCTCACGCTCTATTTGTGAGTATCGCAGCTCCGTTGGTGTGAGCGTGCCGCTGGCGTATTCTACCGAAGAATACAATACCAGATAGATAAAGGGTCCAAGGGAAAATTTATAGACCTGCGC
The DNA here is from genome assembly GCA_963921515.1 of Calotriton arnoldi. NCBI lineage: Eukaryota > Metazoa > Chordata > Amphibia > Caudata > Salamandridae > Calotriton > Calotriton arnoldi. Next base: position 1,468,572 of record CAWUFW010000628.1, read on the forward strand.
GGATAAATCCCCTCACCAATTATAACAACAACAAAACATCCGCGGGTCTCAAGGGAAGATATATATAAAGAGACAGGCGTCACAGCAGTACACACAACAGGAGAAAAAGAGAAAACGGGGGGATCTCAATTAAGAGGACGGATTCCCATCACCCACCGAAGTGGCATGCTTCATCATTTGGGGATCTCCTCTCGGCTGCACACTAGTGCAACCAAGGAGCTACAACTCCTTACTAGTATACAGGAGGAGCTCGCGGACGTTTTTCAAATATAATCCAGGACTAGATCACCTAAGATCACTGAAGCATAAGGCAGTATAGTGAGTGTACGGTGCAGTGTGAAAGAAAAAGTGAAGTAAAATTGACTACCAAGTGACAACGAATTTATTAAGATCACGTGGTGTCAATGGTTAAAAAGCAGTAAGCGCGCAATCTAACTACAAATACAAGCGCGCTAGTGAAGAGGTCTACATGTTTCAGCCACTACCGATCTAACTGTGATCAAGGCTTTCTTCAGGACCTAATTGTAACTACTGCACTATAATCATAAAACAAAATTATACAAGCACTGAAAAGAACGCTACAACCATATACCTGTGTACGTAAATATATTGGCACTATAGGCATTGGTGTGGTACTCCTGTTGAAAAAGATTTAAAAAAATTAAATAAATATGTGTACATACTGATAAGGTCTATATCAATATATAAAAACACATTACATTGCAATGTGAACATGCTATAGGTCCTCACAGTAATTCAAAAAACTCTACAGCGAAACGCCTTACCCGTATCAAATCGGGAGGGAACTCGCCGCTCCTGGCAACCGCTCAGGGCGTGAGGCAACGCTCTGTGAATTAAAAAGGGGAAGAAAAGCTAAGCCCACAGGAGATGGAATTTAAATGTAAAAAGTGGTAGGCCAAGCGTGCACCACCACTATAATCATGTAGGTTTATTGAGAGTTCTATAAGGCACCAACAGAAGTTTAATAACGATTGCTATTTAGATATTTATAAGAAATAAACAGTCCGGTGTAAACTGTTATTCAAGGACAGCAGAATTCATGCAGTCTAAAGGTGACGTAAACTGCCAGCAGAAATATTAATAATAATATTAAGCAGAACCATACAGACCAGGAACGCTTCTGACAAGGGGAGAACACTCAGTATAGTAAACCCCTCATGATAATATCCAATACAAGTCTGAGCAAGTCAAACACTCCAGGCTACGGGCTCATCACCTCTGAAAATACACACCCTCCAATAGCCTCCTTCACTCGTGACAGTGTATAAATAAATCTGTGAAAAACACAGAGATCGCTCTTACCTGCTCCGTCGTTACCCCGGGCCGGATCCTGAGAGTCACGAACAGTGACGTCCGGTCGGGGCAGGAGCTTAAATACAGGTGTCAACTATTGCAAAATACCCGCACCTGTGGGGAGTCGCGTAAAGTGACGTAAAACGCGTCGCAACCAAATGATGCGAGACACGGTTGTTGAGAACTACACATGAGTCCCCGGAAAACCGGAAATTGTAGTTTTTGACATGGCAACTGGTGTTTACGACTATTCTCATCATCTAAAGACCCACGATTTTTAATACGTGGCAAAGCCTTTATCCCGCATAGCTTGAAACGCTGCAATTCAGAATTCGGCATCAGTGTAAGAACCCTGTATAATACCGCTCCATTAAATAAACGCCAGCATAACTACATTGGTAGTCGCAAACATTACTAAAGCATGCTCAACCCTCATAACTCAGATATGTATCGAGAATGCTCCAAAGACCATAAATTTGGGGTGGACTTTAAAATACGAATCCAGAGATGATGACACTCAGTCTCCACAATACATACTGCGTTGATCAACCACTAACCCTGATAACGTCAGAGTATAACAAGACATTTTTACCCAAAGAGCGTGCTATGAGTGTTTCTAAACTTAGAAGATGCACAGCTAGATTAGGGTCCAAGGAATAGCGTCATTTAACCCCTCCACATCACTGCGCAACTTAAACACCCAACGTTGCTCCTTCCTAAATAAAAAAGTGGTGATATCAGTAATCTGTCTTGGTATATATGGCTGTTCAAGAACAGTCCAGCTCAAATCCTCAGGTTTATGATTGTGTTCGAGGAAGTGATTGGTCAGTCGAGTAGATTGTTTTTTACACCTAATGGTGCTCTTATGCTCCATTATCCTTTGCTTGATCTTCCGTGTCGTCATACCAACATATGTCTTCGAGCAAGGGCATGTTATTAAATAAATAACTCTTTCACTGTTACAGTTGGTATGCTTCGTTTGTCTCCAAGGTCTCTGAGTTCCAATGTCAACCTCAGTAGTGTCCCTAGTTTGTGGGCAGACAGTACATGTACCGCACGGATAGTGTCCCTGGACCGGTGGCATATTCCAGAGTGTAGTAGGTCCAGGTTCTAGGACACCTCTCGGTCGTGTATGGACAAGACAATCACGTAGGTTCTTGCTCCTTTTGAAAGAAAAGAGAGGTGGAGATATCTTGTTCTGACCAACATTAAGGATGCGCCAATGTCTGCGCACAATCTTCTGGATTTGATTCGATTGAGTACTAAAGGTGTTTACGCAGGTAAGCCTTGTTAATGGTGGTTTTGGCACAGTAGGTTCTACGAGTGCTTCGCGATTATTATTTGAAGCTCTCTTATAAGATTGTCGTAACAACCTCTTAGGGTATTTTCTGGCTCGAAGATTTCGAGAAAGCACCGTAGCATGTTTCCTAAAGTCATCAAAGGTGGAACAATTCCTACGAAGACGGAGGAACTGACCAAATGGTAGCCCTTCACGTAAGGATTTAGGATGGAAACTATCGTATGTTAACAATGAGTTCCTGGCCATGGGCTTCGTATACAGTTCACTTTGTAGGCCCCTAGCTGATGAATAGATACGCAAGTCAAGGAACGGCAAACTCGTCTTGCTCATGTCCATTGTAAAATTCAAATAGTCGTTCTGTGTGTTGAGCCAAACATGGAAAAAATTGAGGGTGATCAGATCTCCTCTCCATATGACGAATATGTCGTCTATATAGCGCTTCCATTCTATAACATTGCTGTGAAAGGGGTTCGTCTCCACAAGTACCCAGTTTTGTTCAAATAGATGGACATAAAGATTTGCCAAGCTGGGGGCAAAAACACTGCCCATCGATGTACCTGATATCTGGAGGTACATCTGATCCTCAAATCTGAAATTTTTTTCAGTCATTGCCAGTCTGGCGCATTCCATAATAAATGGAACTGGTGTACTTGTGGTCCCTGGTCTCTGATCAAGAAGTGACCTAACTGCATCTAATGTTTCTACCTGAGGGATGCAGGTATAGAGGGATTCCACGTCAAAACTGACGAGGAAATCCGTCTCAATGTTAAAATCAATCCCTGGCAGTAGTTGTAAAACATCCTTTGTGTCTTGCAGGTAAGTAGGCATCGCTTTGACTAAAGGTTTTAAAAAGTGATCCACAAAGGTGGAAAGAGGTTCCAAGAGCGAGCCTATACCCGAAATTATGGGTCTGCCAGGAGGGGACGCTGAGGCTTGTGCACTTTAGGAAGCACATAAAAGTAAGGCATCACAGGGTGAGTGGTTAGCAAATAATTAGCCTCATGAGTTGACACCCACCCCTCAATTCTTGCTTCCTCAACTAGTTCACTAATCTCCATGGTAAGTCTATCTGTAGGATCTGTAGTCAACAGTCGATAGGACCTGGCATCCGTCAACTGCCTCAAGCATTCATTCCGATACTCGGAGATATCCAAGATAACAATAGCCCCGCCCTTGTCTGCGGGCTTTATAATAATTAGGGGATCTCTAGAGAGTGAGTCGAGTGCTTGTTTTTCCAACACCGGAAGGTTGTGATAATGATTCTTAGATGTCGTACTCAGGTTAGAAACATCAGCAATAACAGCTTTCTCAAAGGATAGAACCTGATCTGGTACTGCATGGCTCGGTGGATTGAAAGTAGACTTTGGTCTCAGACCACTATCTGAGACCTCGCATAGAGGCTGAGTGTCATCAACTGAACGATCCTTAAAGAAGAAATGGAGTCTTATTTTGCAAAAGAACCTCGCTAGTTCGCATTGAATAAGAAATGGATCACCAGTGTTAGTGGGGACAAATCCCAAACCTCTGTTGAGGACTGTTTCCTCCATTTCTGTCAACACATGTTTACTCAAGTTGACCACTAGTCGCTGCTCGATCCCGCCACTGGTGGACCTTTCTTCATACTGCGCAAGCTCCGAGGAGATGTGGGAGGGCTCCAATGCACTTGTGCTTGCTGTCCCCTTCTTTTTCCTCGGGAGCGGCCATGGCCCTGTCCTAAAAAAGACTGATTTTGATTTTGGAAATACTGCGGAGGTGGATTGAAAGGTATCATTTGCGGATGAAAAGGTGCACTTGGATACTGCCACGGTGTAGGAGGCCACCATTGAGCTTGCTGTTGGCCTCTCCACTGTCTCCTATTATTGCCACCCCTACCTCTAGTCCATGGTGCCACCTGTTCTGAGGAATCAGAATCACTTGACCAAGTCTCTGACCCTGACGATGAATAATTGGAGCCATATCTCCTACCTCTTTTATTGAATTCCGGTGGTTTGTAGCTGTCATGGGTGTAGGGATACACCTTTTCTAATGAAAAGCGAGCCAAATCCTTTTTAAACTTTTCAATCTTAGTAAGGAGAATGCTATCTTTAAATTCCTTATTTGATTTGTTTGTTTCCTCCATGTTTTTTTTGAAGGCTACATTGGATAGTGTAGTTTTAATCTGCCCCTCAAGTACCTGAATTTCAATAAGTATGGCATCGGCGATGCGTTTCGCGGTGCTGATGATAAGAATCAGCCAGTCGTGAGTGCATCGCCACGCTATTAATGACCAATCCTTAAGAAATTGTCTATCATTCAAAAACAATCTCGGGGCATTTGTAACAATCAAACCCGTAGGAGCGCAATTACCACGGAGGTACTCCGTCATAATCGCGCCGTGAACACTTGTACGGGTATGTGATTTTTTAAGAATCAAAAGTTTAGGCCAATCCTCACCAACACTGACCCCTAAGGTAGCAATGGAGTCAATGATGCTTGGAGTAGTGGTCAAGATTGCTCTTGCCATCTCATCATCAAATGACAAACCTGCAAATTCTGCCATGGTGCAAACTCAAAATAAAACCACAATGATTAATAGAATACACTAGAGCGTAAATGGGCACCACAAAGATACTGTGTGCCGTGAATATGGACCCGCAGCCTCGGCTGCTCAAGAACAATACAATACCAGATAGATAAAGGGTCCAAGGGAAAATTTATAGACCTGCGCGGATAAATCCCCTCACCAATTATAACAACAACAAAACATCCGCGGGTCTCAAGGGAAGATATATATAAAGAGACAGGCGTCACAGCAGTACACACAACAGGAGAAAAAGAGAAAAACGGGGGGATCTCAATTAAGAGGACGGATTCCCATCACCCACCGAAGTGGCATGCTTCATCATTTGGGGATCTCCTCTCGGCTGCACACTAGTGCAACCAAGGAGCTACAACTCCTTACTAGTATACAGGAGGAGCTCGCGGATGTTTTTCAAATATAATCCAGGACTAGATCACCTAAGATCACTGAAGCATAAGGCAGTATAGTGAGTGTACGGTGCAGTGTGAAAGAAAAAGTGAAGTAAAATTGACTACCAAGTGACAACGAATTTATTAAGATCACGTGGTGTCAATGGTTAAAAAGCAGTAAGCGCGCAATCTAACTACAAATACAAGTGCGCTAGTGAAGAGGTCTACATGTTTCAGCCACTACTGATCTAACTGTGATCAAGGCTTTCTTCAGGACCTAATTGTAACTACTGCACTATAATCATAAAACAAAATTATACAAGCACTGAAAAGAACGATACAACCATATACCTGTGTACGTAAATATATTGGCACTATAGGCATTGGTGTGGTACTCCTGTTGAAAAAGATTTTTAAAAAATTAAATATATATGTGTATATACTGATAAGGTCTATATCAATATATAAAAAAACACATTACATTGCAATGTGAACATGCTATAGGTCCTCACAGTAATTCAAAAAAAACTCTACAGCGAAACGCCTTACCCGTATCAAATCGGGAGGGAACTCGCCGCTCCTGGCAACCGCTCAGGGCGTGAGGCAACGCTCTGTGAATTAAAAAGGGGGAAGAAAAGCTAAGCCCACAGGAGATGGAATTTAAATGTAAAAAGTGGTAGGCCAAGCGTGCACCACCACTATAATCATGTAGGTTTATTGAGAGTTCTATAAGGCACCAACAGAAGTTTAATAACGATTGCTATTTAGATATTTATAAGAAATAAACAGTCCGGTGTAAACTGTTATTCAAGGACAGCAGAATTCATGCAGTCTAAAGGTGACGTAAACTGCCAGCAGAAATATTAATAATAATATTAAGCAGAACCATACAGACCAGGAACGCTTCTGACAAGGGGAGAACACTCAGTATAGTAAACCCCTCATGATAATATCCAATACAAGTCTGAGCAAGTCAAACAATCCAGGCTACGGGCTCATCACCTCTGAAAATACACACCCTCCAATAGCCTCCTTCACTCGTGACAGTGTATAAATAAATCTGTGAAAAACACAGAGATCGCTCTTACCTGCTCCGTCGTTACCCCGGGCCGGATCCTGAGAGTCACAAACAGTGACGTCCGGTCGGGGCAGGAGCTTAAATACAGGTGTCAACTATTGCAAAATACCCGCACCTGTGGGGAGTCGCGTAAAGTGACGTAAAACGCGTCGCAACCAAATGATGCGAGACACGGTTGTTGAGAACTACACATGAGTCCCCGGAAAACCGGGAATTGTAGTTTTTGACATGGCAACTGGTGTTTACGACTATTCTCATCATCTAAAGACCCACGATTTTTAATACGTGGCAAAGCCTTTATCCCGCATAGCTTGAAACGCTGCAATTCAGAATTCGGCATCAGTGTAAGAACCCTGTATAATACCGCTCAATTAAATAAACGGCAGCATAACTACATTGGTAGTCGCAAACATTACTAAAGCATGCTCAACCCTCATAACTCAGATATGTATCGAGAATGCTCCAAAGACCATAAATTTGGGGTGGACTTTAAAATACGAATCCGGTGATGATGACACTCAGTCTCCACAATACATACTGCGTTGATCAACCACTAACCCTGATAACGTCAGAGTATAACAAGACATTTTTACCCAAAGAGCGTGCTATGAGTGTTTCTAAACTTAGAAGATGCACAGCTAGATTAGGGTCCAAGGAATAGCGTCATTTAACCCCTCCACATCACTGCGCAACTTAAACACCCAACGTTGCTCCTTCCTAAATAAAAAAGTGGTGATATCAGTAATCTGTCTTGGTATATATGGCTGTTCAAGAACAGTCCAGCTCAAATCCTCAGGTTTATGATTGTGTTCGAGGAAGTGATTGGTCAGTCGAGTAGATTATTTTTTACACCTAATGGTGCTCTTATGCTCCATTATCCTTTGCTTGATCTTCCGTGTCGTCATACCAACATATGTCTTCGAGCAAGGGCATGTTATTAAATAAATAACTCTTTCACTGTTACAGTTGGTATGCTTCGTTTGTCTCCAAGGCCTCTGAGTTCCAATGTCAACCTCAGTAGTGTGCCTAGTTTGTGGGCAGACAGTACATGTACCGCACGGATAGTGTCCCTGGACCGGTGGCATATTCCAGAGTGTAGTAGGTCCAGGTTCTAGGACACCTCTCGGTCGTGTATGGACAAGACAATCACCTGGGCCAGTAGTTTACCATGCCCAGGAAGCTGCGGACTCCCGACACTGACACTGGGGCGGGGGCTTTTTGGATGTCCTTCACTTTGTCAGGGTCAGGGCTGATGCCTTTGTCAGAAAAGCGATAGCCAAAAAAGCTGATATCTGTTCGTAGGAAGTCACACTTCTCCCAGTGTAGTGTGAGTCCGCTTTCCTTGAGACGGGAGAAGACGGCTTGGAGGCAAGTTAGATGTTCTTCTAACGTGGGGGCATGAACCAAGATGTCGTCGCTCACGTTAAGCACCCCGTGCAGGCCATGGAGGACGCCTTTGACGATGTTCTGGAAAACTTCGGCCGCGCTGGAGATGCCAAAGTTGAGCCTTGTATACCTCCAGAGCCCTGCGTGAGTCGAAAAGGTGGTGATGGGGCGTGAATCCGGGTGCAACGGTATCTGATGGTAGCCGGACCAGAGATCCATTTTGGAGAACCATTTGGAGCCTGCCAGCTCGCCAATGATGTTGTCTACAGTCAGTGTGAGGTGGCGTTCCCGCTTGATCGCTAAATTCGGGACTTTCATGTCAACACAGATGCACACGGCGTCGGGTTGTTTGGGTTTCTTCGCCACCACAATGGGGGATACCCATGGTGTAGGTCCGCATGCACGTTCAATAATGCCAGCTCCCTCTAGAAGTCTTAACTCAGCTTCCACCTTGGGTCGGAGATGAAAAGCGATTCTTCGATGCCTGAGGGCTATCAGGGCAACCGACTTGTCAATGTGCAACTGGATGGCTGGACCTTTTAAGCACCCAATACCATCGAATAGCTGTGTGAAGTCCTGCAACAGGCGGTCAAGATCATGTGCGTGCACATCAAATGAGAATTGTATGAGGTTGAGGTCCTGAGCCGTGCGGCAGCTGAGCAGGAACCCAGATCCTTCTTGTGACACATAGACCTTCGCTCTTTGATGTGTGGAGTCATGAGATAGGCCTGCTTGTAACACGCCACAGAGCCTCAGCGGTGAGCGGTTGCCAAATGCGTATACCTGCACACTGGTGCTTCGAAGTGCTGGTGGGTTAGGCATGCTGTGGTAGATGTTAGCGGCCATGAGGTTGATAGTGGCTCCTGTGCCTATGAGAGCTGCGATTGGGTGGTCTTACACTCTAATCTTGAACATTGGGGCGGTCTGGTGGGCGGCCTTGAGCGTATCTAGTGTTCTCACCACGTGGACGACGGCCATTTCATCCTCGTCCATGTCGCTGCCTGACGTCTCATCTGGGTGCGGTTCTACTGTGCGCACCAGCTTCTGCGGGCGTCTGAACCGGCGTCTTTGCGAAGAGCGGCACACTTTGGAGAAGTGGTTTTGCTTACCACATGCACTGCGTGTTTTGCCATTAGCGGGGCAGGTTCCGTTGTGGGGGTATGGGCCTCCGCACCATCCGCACGTGCAACTCTGTGGTCCCTGCTTGGTAGGGTGTAGAGGTGGTTTGGTGATCTTTGGCTTGCTTCCACGTGTCTCTGTTTGGATGGCATTGACTGATTCCTCCTTGATGGGAGTTGAGGAGTGGGGGTCCATGTGGGCTGCCCGGGCCTTGGATAGCTCTTTCGAACGCCCTAGCATCAGGATGTCTCTCATGGGCATGCTGTGTTCCTGCGGATGCGCTCAGGCAATTTGGAGGAGGCGCACCCTTGAATGAATTGGGCACGGACTTCGTTGTCTTCATCCGGAACAGTGCAAGTGCTGGCTAGCTCTCTCAATCGCCCATAGAAGACATCTACCGATTAGTCCGGCAGCTGTCGCGCTTGGCGAAGGAGAAACCGCTCATAGTCAGAGTTGGCATATGGCTCAAAATGCGCAGTGATGGCGCCTCGCATGGTGACGTAGTTTCGCGGGGGACCTGCTTCAGGTACGGTCTTCGAAAGTTTGTGAATGTCGGCCCCTCCCAAGTGAAGAGGCATGGGGCGTATGCATGCAGCTGGAATCTCGACAGCTTCAAAGTACATTTCTAGGCATTCAAGCCACGCCTTCCATCGTGCAGCTTGGGAGGGTGGGGGCCCAGTGATGGTGAAAGGCTCTAGTGGTGGGACTGACGCCATGAGGGCGAGAGTGGCATGCCTCGGTGGTAGATGGGTGTGCAGCAGAGGTGGCAGCTTTTTTTTTTTTTTGCAGCAGGCTGGTAGTGCCCTGGGCCTTTTCAGTACGTATTGGGCTGTTACTGGGGCAAGGGTAGCCGCGCTGCGCAGTGCATGCAGAGTACTTGGAGTCCTATACACTGACTGGACTGCCCATCCTAGTGTAGCTTAACTGTTTTACTGTGCCCTGCCGTCGTGTTGCTGGCCTGTGTGGTCTGGGCCGGCAGGGTGGAGAGATTGTGGCTCCGTGTGGCAATGGGAGGTTGGGCGCCTCCCCACGTGTTCTTGCGGTGGTGCGGCCTCAGCGGGAAGCACTGTGGCCGATGAGAGGGTGGGGCCCTGCCCCTCGCGACTGATAGAGCGGGCGGGGATGTGGCCGGTTGGCGGTATCAGGAGCGGAGGACGCCTTCATCTGGCAGTCCTGCGCACATCTGGGATCTCGGGACGTGCTGGCAGTGAGCCTCGATCTCCCGCTTTGGATCCAGGGAGCGAGGGAGAGGCAGCGGAACACAGCAGGCGGTGAGTTGGGGCCGCACGGGTGCCGCTGGATTCAGGGACGGGTGGGCACACTGCGGGTACCGTAGCCACCTCATCCCCAATGTCGTGTTGGTGGTTAGGCCTCCCCCTCCTTCGTATTCCAGTAACCACGCATGGCCTTTAGTATGGTGGTGGCCAGATAACTGAACCACGCCCGGAGCCCCGGGCTCTTTATTACTTTCACTTTCCTGGCGTACGCCAGTCACCTCCATTCACGTCACGCACATGGGGGTCACCAGTTGCCTCCCCCTGTGCGATCTGGAACAATGAACTCGTCCAAGCTTTGGCAACATTACACATAAGCACACATGGATCACCACGCATGCAGGTGCCTACGGAAGGACGTGGGGGAAATTTTTTTATTTACCAATCCTAGATGGCTGACTCCACTCGGACCTGTAAATTAAAAAAAAAAATCCATGTTTGAAAAAGTAGTTCCCAAAGAATGGCAAAGGACTTACTCTCCGGGTGAGAGACAAACACAAGAAGAGGAAAGGAAGCCATTGAATAAGAAGAAAGAAAATAAGAGTGATAATGAAGTCAACCAATGGTAAGCGATTGGCGGCACGCTAACCCTGCTGTACTTTTTGGGTATAGCCCACCAGAGAGTTTCACCTGCAGATAAATGCAGTCTGGTAGGTGGGACCTAAAAAGTGTTAACATACATTGTGAGATTTCCTCTCTAGCTCAGATATGCTTTTACACTTTTTTGAAATTCGCAAAACTTTCCAAGGATGAGCCTGGACAGCTGCATATTCCCAGGCATACTCCAAATAAAGTCATGTGACTTTTTAATGCGGTATCATTTCCCCAATTAGAAATACTACAACAGTAGTTGCAGTAGGAAGACAGCCATGCTGTGTAACTGCACATTTATTTCTCTTTTTTCACCAGAGGAAAACCTTTGCTCCCTGTAGAGAAAAGCATTCCCGTCCACCTTGATGAAGATGGGGGGGGGGGTTCAATTTCATTACAAGACCGGAGGCTACCTAATAAAACGATGCAATCTTCAAGTAACTTCAAGATGAGTTTATTACACACCCACCAGACAGTCCACACCAACAGCGGACGCTACAGCTGACACTCCTCATCTGAGGTCTACACGTTCCGCTGCTGAGATGCCCAACATTCCCAAAAGGAATTAACCATTAAAGGGCAAGTTACAACACATCTTCCCTTTACAATGTAAAAAGAACAGAAGGAGAAAAAGGAAAGGGAAAAGCAAAAGCAAATAAATAACAAAGAATAACAGTGTGCTCGAATACAAAGGAAACATAATGGAAAACATGAGGGTGAGCACCGCGAAAGATAACATCATTACTTAAGAACATAATCTTGGAGATGTGAAGGTGTCCTCCTAGCTCTAATGATGCGACCAGGAGGGTCAGCTTGAACTTTACTATCACAACCCTGGGAACGTCTGGCCTGAGATTGGAATCCCACACCACTTCTGGCCTGGGATTGAAATCTCACACTACTTCTGGCCTGAGACTGAAATCCCACACCACCACCCTCATTATCACATTTTGAAAGGTGGGACATGCTCCATACATCACCTCCACTGAGCATGACAACATTTCTCATAACGTTAATGATGCGTTTAGGACCAAAGAATTTGGTCTCACCTTTGGGAGACCACATCGCCTTTTTTACAAAAACAAAATCACCCACCTTCTAATCACACTTCCGTGCTCCCATTTTGGTATCAAATCTTTGTTTATAATTCTCTTGATACCTTCTTACTCTCCAATCGTTCACTGTATTGCTTCTGTCTTTCACACTCAACCACACGGGGTTGAGTTTTGAACCAGCTGCTCTGCCCTTGAGCTTTTTAAACGGTGAGCAACCAGTAACACTGTTGGGAGTGTTTCTGTGTGCCCATAACTTTTCTCTAAGGACACACCTAAGGGGGGATCTTGTCTCGACAGCAGTTTGAGCACAAGCTCTTACGAGCCTATTCATGCTCTCTACTAGGCCATTGGCTTGCGGTGTGTAAAGGGCGGTCCGGTGATGGGTGATGGAGAGATCCCTAAGAAAATCCATCATCTCCTGAGAGGTGAACTGTACCCCGTTGTCAGAAACTAAAATGTCAGGTATTCCCTCACAAGTGAATGCATCCTTTAGAAACTCAATGATGTTTTTTGCAACAACGGCGCTCATGCAGCAAGCAGAGACCCATTTTGAAGTATAGTCAACCAGGACGACTACAAACCTCTCTGTGGGAGCCAGGATATCAAAAGGTCCAACAATGTCAATGGCCAGTTTGGACCAGGGACGTTCAGGTAGAGCTACAGGAGAAAGAGGTGTCGTGCTAATTTTCCTTGACTTGTCATTCCCAGCACAAATGGTGCAATCTCTGACAACTTCCTCAACTTGTCTGTCAACTTCTGGCCACCAGTAGGATTCCCTGACTCTTGCTTTGGTCAAGCTACGTCCCAGATGACCTTAATGTGCCAAATTGATAATTTTTTCTCTCATAAGGCGAGGGGGAACTAATCTTTCACCCCGAAAAAGTTCACCCCGTACAATGTTCAACCCATCACGAACATTCCAGAATGCTTTAGTAGTACTAGGGATATCATTAAATGCAGGCCACCCATTAACGACAAACTCCATTAAAGGTCCTCTTGACTCATCACACTCAGCACTGACCCTCCACTCTTCTTTATTAAGAGCAGATTCCCTGAACCAAGATACAGAACAGTCAGAGATGTTTAACATATTTTTGTCTAATGGCATCCTAGAAAGAAAATCGGCAGGGACATTTTTAAGACCAGGCAGGTACTCAACTGTGAAGTTATATTCCCAGAGTCCTTCAACCCATCTTTTGATTCTGGGAGTAGTGCTCTCATTATTCCTGCGGGCAAATATGTGTACAAGGGGCTTGTGGTCAGTTTGGACCAAAAATGGTAAACCCCACAAGTAGAACCTGAAATGGTTGATGGCCCAAGAACAAGCCAACGCCTCACGCTCAATTACTGAGTAGCGCTCCTCTGCTCCCTTCAATGAGCGCGAGGCGAAGCCAATTACTTTTTCGTTGCAATCAACCATTTGGGACAGAACAGCACCCAAACCCCGTACACTGGCATCGGTGGTGAGAATGGTCCTTTTAAATACATCAAAATGGCCTAAGGTAGGCATACATGCGATTTCATTTTTTACCTTTTTAAAAGCATTTTCACAGTCCTCAGACCATTTGAAATCAGTCCCCTTTTTTAATAACAATCTTAAGGGTTGCATGACACAGGCAAAATTGTAGACAAACTTCGAGTAATATTCGGATAAGCCAAGGAAGGACCTTACTTGGTCTTAGTTCGAAGGAGCTGACGCTTGTAAAATTGCCTCTGCAAGGTCGATTTTTGGGCTAATGCCTTCGCTTGAGATAGAGTGTCCGAGGTATGATACAGAACTAACTCTGAATTTACACTTTTCACTTCTCAGGGTGAGCCCACGTTCTTTTAGTCTGGACAGTACCTTGAATAATACTTCATCATGCTTGTCTCTATTTTGCCCATGGACAAGTATGTCATCCTGGAAAAATAGGACTGAGTCAATCCCTGCTAATACATCTTTCATGACTCTTAGGAAACACGCAGCAGCACTCGCCAAGCCAAAAGGCATCCTGATAAACCTGTAGGCACCTAAAGGTGTTACAAACAATGTTGAGCCTTAGAGTCTTCATGTAACATAATCTGATGATAGGCTGACGATAAGTCCATGACACTAAAAAGGCAAGCGCCTCCCAATTTTGCCAGAGCTTCATTAATGTTAGGTAACGACTGCCTGTCAACCCAGATACAATTATTTAGGCTTCTCAGGTCCACACACATCCTAATTTTGGTCCCTTTGTCCTTTGGGGCTAAAACAATGGGGGCCAACCATTCCAAAGATTCGATTTCTTCTATGACGCCCAACTCAAGCAACCTGTTGATTTCTTCCTGAAGAGGTTTCATCATGAGATTGGGCACCTTTCTCACTTTGTGTACTACCGGTGTCACCCTATCCTTTAAGACTATTCTATGCTTGAAACCCTTAAGAAGTCCTAGTTTCCCACTGAAAACTCCAGGATATTTCCCTATGATATCCTGATGATCACCATGGGGTGTTACCAACATTACTTGGTCGGGAGCATTTGGATTCAAAATGATCCCAGGTCTTTTTGGTGCCGCCACCCTAAGAGGTTGTCCCCACGCCTGGCAACGTAGACCTTGCCAACAGTTTCTCTGCCTTTGAACACAATGGGTTGGATGGAATACCCAACAAGGTCAATACTCTGTCCCCCATAACCCACAGGATTGATGTCAGGTGGTAAAAGTTTAACCTTCTTGAGCTCAAAAGTGGAATCCCAAAACTTGTCACTTAACAGAGTATATGGTGAGCCAGAATCAGCAAGCACAGGAACCATTATGTCACCCACAAATATGTCACATTTTGGCATAGTAACAATTTCAGTATCAACATCCTTAACATCATGTACAGACTTATCAATATTGCCAGTGATACAGTGAATGGCTTGTTGTGAAAATATTTCATCATCGTCAATCATGTTTACTTTCACATTTCTGCACATGCGGGCATAGTGCCCCTTTTTTCCACAGTTCCTGCAATTTGTACTCCTAGCAAAACAGTTGGGAAAATTGGGACCATGGTTGAGACTCCCACACCTCGGGCATCTTGTCTTACCATCTCTAATCCAATTAGAATTAAATTTTGATTTGGCAAACTTCGTAGGCCCTTTTTCAAATTTTACATTGGACTTAGATACGGTTGCAATTGCGGTGTCAAGAGGTGCATTATCCAGATCAATTCTTATCAAATTGGCAGCGGCATCAGTAGAAACATTAGTGTTGCGCATTTCTTTTACCCAATGAGAAGTGTGTTCAGTACTCTCAACAATAGTGATTGTGTAATGAAGGTAAATTAGTCCAGTAGCCGAGATGTAGATCAATGAAGAAGGTTTATTGATGCAGTTCTTAGGTGGTATTGAAGATAGATATAAATCTTAAGGTGAGCCCCACCAGGAGCAGCTTCCTTGCTGCTCAGCCCATACTCTCAACTGACACACCACAACCAGGCATCCCAACATTCCATTACCTCATCATGCACACCAACATTCCACAGCACATCCTCACTGGCTGAGCAGCAAGGGAAAGGAAGCCGGAAAGATGCATTGCACTGGAAACCAGATACCACACATCTTCCCCCTTTACAAATCAGCAACAAAGTGATAAATCAGAAGTAAGCATAGAAATAGCATAAGTAACATTGATGTGAACATGCTGCCAACAACGTAATGTAAACTAGACAACACAAAGCATTTCATGGGAAGGCAATCAATAAATACATAAGATGAAATTAAAATGAAACACTAATAAGGAAGGAGAAGACAATGCAAAGATATGTGAATAATGACATGACACACATCTTCCCCTTTTACAGAGCAAAGAACAAGAAAATGCAAGATACAACCCTGGTTTCAATAAGATAACATTTTTACATATTAAAGGCTGAAGGAGAACAAAATATTGCAAGGAAAAACACTTAAATGAGGAAGAAAAAGTGAGAATAAAGCATAATTCTCACCATGCGCAGCAATACAAACACAAGCAGAAATACGAACACAGGTCAAACGTCCAGAGTACACCAGTACACACCAGTTGGCCAGACAAGCATGTAGATGATAAACAGCGAACGCCAAAATGAAAAGTAAAGAACAACCAGGAAAGACAAAAGGTACT
Organism: Calotriton arnoldi; assembly: GCA_963921515.1. NCBI lineage: Eukaryota > Metazoa > Chordata > Amphibia > Caudata > Salamandridae > Calotriton > Calotriton arnoldi. The sequence goes on from CAWUFW010000628.1 coordinate 1,484,745, forward strand.
CCCAACAAAAGAAACCAAGCAGGAAACTCATACACGCACACATAAAGAAAGGTGATAGATACACCCGCTAGAAGTACCTACAATAATGGAATTTGAGGAAAAACCTCAAATGCCAGACTATCCACGCACAATACTTTTGCGCAAAGGTAGAATAGAACCTGACAGAAATAAATAAAAATCACAGCAGAAGATCCCAAGCACAGGAACTTTGTAAAACAAATACTGTAGAGTAAAATATAATGAAAATGTAGGTGACGAATCCACACACATTAAATTGCAAAGGGGTGGAAGGTCACATAGCTAGAAAGCTATAACAACGCATACTTCAACTAGAGGAAATTTCCTGCGGAAACTTGTAAGTAAAGTACTGTAAAAATAAGGAATCATGCAAAGAAAACTCAAGTGACGAGTCCACACACAAGAATTGCACAGGTGGAAAGTCACATAGCCAAAAGCTATTATTAAGCATACCTCAATCAGGAAAAGTTCTCTTAACTAAGCTTGTAAACAAAGTACTGTAATGTAAAATATCATGCAAGAAAAATGTAGGTGACGTGGAAAGTCACATAGCTAAAAAGCTATAATAAACCATACCTCAAACAGAGAAGAATTCCCAAACGGAACTTTGTAAATAAATTACTGAAAATTAAATAAAAATCATGCAGCAGGTGACAAATCCACGCAATAAAATTTGCTCAAAAGGTGGAAAGTCATATAATGGCTAAGCATTATGAAAATGAAGAAAAGTAATTTGAGCAGTCAAACCTAAGAAGAAACTCAATATGCACCATCACGAAGAAAGTAAGAAAGGCTATGAAAAACAAGAAAGAAGAACATCAACAGCAGTAAGTGAATGAGTAACAACGAACTAGCAATATGCATACTCATCATGTCCCGTGGGTTCGCAAAGGGGGGTACGGGGGAGGAGGGAAGTGGAAAATAAATCTATATAAAATAAAAAACTTAACTTACCTTCCTCCGCGACCGCATCCCGCGCCGCCGCCTCAGCTCCTGCTGCTCCTGGCACGTAGGCAGCCTCCCTCCTCCTGCTCCCTAAGCCAATCACAACGCTGCAATGGCAGCATTGTGATTGGTGAGGCGCAGCCGAGAGCACCCCAGCCGGGCCATTTTCTCTATGTAGGCTGCATGCAGCAGCCTACATAAAGAAAAAGACAGAGTGCGCATGACTGCTTTGTTCGGCCCTGGGGCCGACCAAACAGTCAGTACCCACAACAGTGGGTAAGCCACTCCCCCCCTGCCCTCGAGCAGGACCGCCCACCCACCCGCCCCCAACCAGGCACCAGGCACTTCTGCTTTCTCGCAGTGCGAGAAGCAGAAACATAAAATGGTAGTTTTACCATTTTATGTTTCTGCCTTCTCGCACTGCGAGAAAGCAGTGGGGCGACGCCCCCATGGAGGAGCCGCCGCTGCCTAGTTACCATGACGTTATATAATGTTCGGAAGTTCTTATGGAATGTTTTATTCATGATGTAACATGTTCTTTAAAGGGATGCATGGGGGCAGCAATAAAAGGATTATTGCTGCGGGGGGAGTTTAAATTCTCCTCCATATTCTGGAAAGAGGTTTACTGCAGCCCCTGACTGGTGTAAATTTTGGAACTTTTCCACTGTGGGAAGCAGCTGGAGAGGAGTTTGTGAATGCTGTCAAACTGATGTGTTTGTCACCCTTCACAAAAACTGATGACAAACTTTGCCTGGAAACACCCACCAACACCCATTACATGTGATTTACTCTTACGTAGAATCGCGCTAACATACCAAAAATTCTGCAAGTTTCATTTATACACACTTGTCTTGAACACAAATTCATTTGTTTCTGCAGGAATTCTTATAATGTGTCTTTCTTCAGATTCGATATGTGCAGTGCTAGACTTTCCAATTTAAATGATGAAAAAAAACTTGGACTGTACTAACTGAATACGCCATTACTTTGATATCATGGCCACAGATAAAAATGAACATTATAAACTACTGTCAATTTGAATAAAGCTAAAATTGAAGGAACTCAAGTATAAAAAATTATTTTGCTAAGGATGACAAGTGTGCATGAACTTACTCAGATATAATTGGAAGTGTAAAAAGCTTAGCTGAAGGTGCAGTAAGGGTATTAACCCCCATTAAACACATTTTTGTTGTTCAAAGTAATGTTTTATTATTGCTTTAGAAATTACAGTGATAATGAATGCAGGGATAGTGCTTTACTGCATGAGAAAGGCATGGTTGCTAATACTAGCAAACAAGCATTGGCAAAGCCAATCGGTCTCGCCATTTGGCTTTGCCAATATGGGCCTGCTCTAGGGCGTTGTGACCAGTGCAACCACACCTGGCGCTGACCTCAGAGGGCCGGGAGGAGCGTGTTTAGAAATAACACAGGTTTGAAAACCTGCTTGTATGGCCAGCAGTTTTCAGGCAACAATAAAAATGTCAAGATAACTCTGGTGATTAATGTTCCTGTTGGAGAGAGATCAGAGTTTTGTCTAGTGGCAGTTCCCACTCCTGATACAGTAGCGCAGAGGGTTAATATGCCTGATGCATAGAACGTGTACAATGCAGATCACAGAACTGTATTTTAAATGGACATCTCAGTAGGTTGCTGCTTTTGTCACAGAGATCCTTTTGTTACTTGAAGTTCATAAATTAAAATCTTAATATAGCACAGTGACCTATGAACTGTCATCAAAGAGCTGCATGCAAACTGCATGGTATACGTTAGAATGTTATGTTGTTTCCACGACTTAATTTGTACAAAATTAAGTGCAAGGGTCCTCGTCAGGAGGCCTCTGCATCTTACAATACCCATTGCCACTGCCAACGTTACCAATGACAGTGCCTCCACATCTACTGACCAGCACACTGCTACAAGTGTGCCAGTTCAGACTATTCAAGTCCCCCAAAGCTATAAAAATGGCATGTAATAGTTGTTTTTAATGTAATAAACAATTGTTGTTCTACTCATCTCTAAATTATACAAACAGTGCCACCATGTGGCAGCTGTCATAAGTGCCAGTGTTGACAATTAAGTGCCAGTGCCGAGCACCGGAAACCCCGGCTCAAATTAAGCACTGGTTGTTTCCTCCCAGTCTTTCATCAGCCTAATTTTGTCAAAAGGGTTCATTTGGGTAGAATGACATTCCTATTAGTAAAGCCAACCACTGTGGTACGTTTTAAATCCTGAGTTTGTGCTTCTCCAGACGCTTAAAATATAGTGCCTACTAGTATCGGTGACGTGATTCTTACACCTTGCAATCCTCATTGTTTTATGTAACATTTCCTAGAGACTGGTTTACACACATATGATTCTTTGACTCTGTATAATGTGTGTGTGATGGGCACTGGTGGAGCGTTGTAGTGAGGGAATTCATGAGGAAGGAGGTTTTGGGGGCATGCCAACAAAGATTGTTGCACTGGGTGCCACCATCACTAAAGCCGGCCCTGTTGCCTATGCAGATTTACAGGCTTTGTCAATGAATAGTTATATGTCGATGCAGCTCAAGATTGGCAAAAATGGAAAAAAGTGTTATTGCTGATGTTTAATAGCACTAGTTAAAAATAATAAACATGCATTCATGTGTCATCATGCAAACGCCCTTATACATCATGTCAGAGCAGCTGTTTTTTATGTACCATTCTAAGATGGTGGACGCCAATCCTGAAGCAGTAAATTAAAAAAAAAAACATGTGCAGATTCGTATGAAACATATGGCGCCACCCAGTGGCAAATTGCAGATGCATGGCTATCTGTTGTGTCACCAACTCCACGGGATCGGAACGATGCTCAAAAATGGTCCACCTCTCGATAGCTTCAAGTCTGCTTGCTGTTATAGCACAGATCAGTGAAGCGATCAAGCGAGGGAAGGAAAGGGTGGGGACAGCGGGGAAGGAGACCTGAAATGACAGAAAACAAAGAACCTATGAGTAACAGATTATATTCTCCCTAATAGAATTATAGAGGCCTGTGTAATTAATAACTACCTGTAAAGGAAAAAAAGTTAACAGTTCGGGAGAGCCCACAAGGAAGACCGTGTTCCTATTTAACCAGAACGGTATGGTAACCAGGAATCTTCTTACTTGGGCCCACTATGATGACAGTGCAAGGAAACACAATGAACAGATTAACACGATTAGTACCAACAACCACTTCCAACTAGTATGTTCTACTCTAAATACTGGTTTCTTCGATGGGCTGCACCTACCCTTATAGAACAAGTGCCTTGTGTCACAGGGTTGTAAGAGGTTGCTGCGAATGACTCTTCCACAATCACCTGTTAATATGTGAGGCCTGAGCATAGAGAAGAATACATATAAATCTAGACCACATAAGATTGCAGAATATAAAATGAACACTATTCACTACCGTAGTATGTATGATTACTATAGTCCTTCAGCATTTATACATTTCATGCCACAGTGAAGTAACCTTCAAGAGACGGCAAGGACCACATGAAGAACAAACAAACACATAACATAGAACAGAAAATCAAAGCGCACTCGCGGTATCTGCCTCTATGATACCCAAGTTACAACACTCAGATTGAATTATAATGTCGTTTAGTTTAAAGAAACAATAAGAGCCCAACACTCCCTTCGTATAAATCCACAACCTGTGGATTCGCCAACGAAGGAAATAAAAGAATGGAGTCGCTGAAATTTGCCCGGTTTGAGCCTCCTCCTGGCCTGGGAATCTCGAAAAGACAACAAGTAGTCAGGTATTGCACTATAACACTCGTAAACGCCGGTATCCCTTCCACCTGCACGAGACCACAGACGTGTGTCTCACCAACATTTTCATTAAGCCAATGAGTAACTTTGAGATATGTAAGAAACCACTGAATCTAATGTAATGAATGTAAGAAACCACTGAATCTTCGGATTGTTTCGCTTTCGGCGGAGCTAATGTAAGAAACCACTGAATCTAATGTAATGAATGTAAGAAACCACTGAATCTTCGGATTGTTTCGCTTTCGGCGGAGCTAATTCCACGCTCGGTCAACTGCGGCAAAAGTAAGTAATGGTGGTGCCACAGCACCCTTACCAGACCCCCCAAGGAGCAATCCTCAGCGTTCTAGTCGTGTCCATAATCCTTCCAGGTAGCTCCCAGAATAATCGGCAGCGCTGCGGGGAAGTGGATGTGCTTTTGACCAGTTCCGCTTTCCCCGACGGCGACGTGCCTTTGCAAAGGCTCAAGGGAGTTGTAGTTCTCCGCGTCTTGGCGGACTTTATTGTTCATCAAAGAAAAGGAAAAAAAAGGCAATAGAGCGCTCTGTCCGTGGCAAGGCGAGACAGGGTTCACAAAGTGGTGAGGGCGGGGGGGGGGAAGTATGACACTATCTATCCTAAAACAAATGAAAAAATTGTTTTATTAATTTATTTTCAAAAAAACATGAAGAATAAGGGGCAATGGAGCAAGGGAGGAGCAGGTGGGGGAGGATGTGATCACTGTCAAGTCAGAGAAGAAGAAGCACGGTGGGGAGGAGGAGGAACAGAGGAGCGAGCGTGCGGGAGGATGTCAACGCTACCAAGCAGCAGGAGCAATGGGGGCAATACCGGAGCAGCAGTTGAGGAGCTGGAGGGTTTAAACATTAAAAAACAAGCACTGATGACGCCTAGAGGTCTGGCTTATGAATGGAAGTGCTATTGTGCCATTGATGGGGTTAGGCATTCAATAAATCATCAGACATGCATTCCTCACTCAACTTTGTACTCATACATCCATTCATCCATTCACTGAATCATTCTTGCATTCTCCCTCTGACACATCCACAACAAAATACACACACACACAAATGCAATATAAATTAAAAGAATACAAATAGAAAAAAAGATAAATACTTCTGATTAAACACAGCAGGCATATGCTTGCAATAGCAAAACTAAACACAGCAGCGAATGTCCATCTTGCAATGATAGTCAATCAATCAAAAGATCTTTATTTCGGCTGATCAGCCATAAAAGTACAATAAAAAATTTAAGACAAGCTTTTTAGAGAAATTTAGGATTGTTTACACATATGATCGGCATAATGAAAATAAAAAGAACATTTGTAAAACGAATATATAACAAATGGACATCATTACACCTCATCAATAAGAAATCAATCATCATCCCCAAAATCCAGGTCATCACCTAGGTTAAAACTAGACTATAAATCCTCTAGTATCAAAAGTATTTAATATAAGTTAAAAACGATAAAAAGACTTGATAATGTCTAATCTTATAATAGTTTTAAAAAACAATTGAGGCAAGCTTTCCTAGATGAGAGAGGAAACAGAATTTCTCTTTTTTTTTTTTTTACTTTGTGCAAATATGCTAATTTGTCTGAATGGAAAGTGAAACTGAGTTATTTCCCAACTCTTGCGTCTTAATAATATTTCTCCGTATGTTCCACATTGCAAAGAGGTATCTTGAGGTGACAATTACAAATAGAGGCTGCAAGTCATATTTTAAAAGCCTGAACACTTCAACATAATGTCTAATCCCTAGGTTCCTACAAAGCTGAAGAACCCACTTAGACCTCACATTCCTGTATGCGGGGCAAAAGAGGATGACATGAAGCTCAGTTTCTTCATTATAGGTACACCCGGGCATTCTTGGATTCTAGCACCCTTCCATTTGTTGGTAAGTGCACGTAGCGGGAGCGTCCCATGCCTAAATTGTAAGTATAGTTTCCTAGCCATGGGAAATTGGATACTATCCAGGACAGGCTCAAGAATGTATTGGTGTTTAATGTCCAAAAACCTGGACGTCAAGGAGGAAGAAGCTGAGCACTGGGAAATTAAGGCTAACTTGAAGTTTTTAAAAACAATTGTAAGAGATTTTTTTGGGGTAGCTGAGCAGGTCACTTCAGGAGTTGTCCACATGTTAGCCCAACCCATTTGGTGGCACGTGTTCCTAATGTAAGTCAACCACGGTATGTTACCTGCTCCCAAGATAGACATAACATCCTGTAGTTCCTCCCTGTATGGTTGTAGCTCGGGCGTACTCCAAAGGCATCGCCAATAGTGGAGAGGACGAGAGGCAATTTGATCGGCTATTGGATTAATACCCAGGTCCATCCTTAGTGGGGTTAAGGGAGTACTCATAGGAAGCCCTGTCAGCTGTCTGATGAAGGTGTTCTCGGTTTTTGTAAGTAAATTTGTCGGGCAGTGGCCCCAAAGTTCAGCACCATATAGTGAGGCTCCCTCGCTTGGATTTTATAAATTTCTACTGGGGGGCTAGTACTTTATGAGTGCAATTATTGAATACTTTTGTGATTCCCCTATTGACTGGGTCAGTTTAAGATTAGCTCTCTTAACTTGGGTCCCCCACTCCATCTTGTCGTTAAGTGTGAGACCCAGGTAGTCAAAAATAGATACTCGCTCAAGTGATCTACCATCCAAGCGAGGGTGCAGGCAATTTCTAGAATTAGCTCCAAATACCATATATTTGGTCTTCTGGAGGTTAATCTCCAAGTCTCTTCTCTTACAGAAGAGACTAAATTCGTTCAAAACCCGCTGCATACCCATTGGCGACTTTGATAGAAGCAACGTGTCATCTGCAAACATTAGGGCTGGCATTTTGCGGTTGGCTAGCCTTGGGGAATCGATCTCTTTAACTGAAAGCAAGGTTTTCACTAAACCGTTCAAGAAGAGGGAGAACAGGGTCGGAGCCAAGACACAACCCTGTCTCAACCCCTACTCAACCGGAAATGGAGCTGACAGCTCCCCATGCTTGCCGTATCTAATCCTAGCATAAGTGCCTTCATGTAAGCGCTTCAGGAGATGACATAAATATACTGGGGCTCCCATATCGCGAAGAAGGGCCCATAGTTGATCGCGGGGGACCATGTCAAACGCGGATTTGAGATCCACAAAAGTTAAGTAAAGGGTACCACCACCCAGAATAACAGTTTTCCAATGGATCAACTGCAACCTGAATAACTGATCCATTGTTGATATTTTAGACCTAAATCCGGCTTGTAGTGGTGTTAAAACTGCCGTCTCATCCATCCAGGATTGCAGTCGACCCAAAAGAACACGAGCAAATAACTTTTGGCTGACATCAATGAGACTTATTGGTCTATAATTTGCTGGGTCTAGTGGAGAGCCTTTTTAAAAATGGGGATAATTTCTGCCCCTGCCCATGTTGATGGAATAGCCATACCACACAAGATGGCATTAAATAGAGTTTGTAGATAGGTGGCCCAAACCACTTGTTCATTTCTAAAAAGATCACCAGGGATCCTGTCCAACCCTGGAGCCTTATTGGGAAGTAGTTTGGACAATGCCAATAGGACTTCTGCCAGTGTACACAGGGGTGGGGATGCTGTTTAGTGGCAATTTCATTGGAATCGAAGACCCTGCCATCTTGATCTCTATCTTTATCACTATCTTTAGTTTTTGAGTATAAAACTTTAAAATGGGATCTCCAGACTTCCTCCCCCAAATTTGGTTCCAAAGCCGTATTACCTTCCAATTTCCCTGTTTTGACTAAGGTCCAAAAAGATCTCATGTCCCTTGATTCTAACGTCTTCTTAATCGCGTCCCATCTGTCGATTTCCCATTCTGCTTTTGCTGCCGCCAGAATATTTTTATAGTGCGCTCTAGACTCCTTGATACCCAGACTGTTACCTTCCCTGATCTTTAATGTCAGGGCGCATTTAGCTGCCCTGCATGCCTTGGTATACCAAGGATTTCTAGCTTTCAATGCAGAAGTGGCAGGGCTCCTACCATTGTAAAAAAACTCAGCAAGGGTTGAAACTAGATCTTGGTGATTCTTACCTAATGCCAAGAAAAATTCTAGAGCATCACTGTTTTCAAAAGCTGAAAAAGCGGCAACTAGGTGTGGAATAATACAATTGTACATGGCAGCCATTTTTTCCGGGGCTTGCACAATTGTTGCCCAGCGTATTCTTCTGCCCCCTTCAATTGCTATTAAATTCGAAGGAGGTTGGTGCCTCACACCAAGGGCCCCTGTGTTTTGTGGTTGCTCTAAAGTTAGGACCAGTGGGTTGTGATCGCTCTCACATCTAGATAAGACCGAAAAACTGCGAATTCTGTGCCATAACTCAACATCAACTAGGATGTAATCAATTATGGAGCCCTGTCCGGGTTTCTCAAAAGTAAAGTTGCCCGGACTATCACAGGGAAAGCGACCATTGCATGCCCTAAGCGAGTGGCTAAGTGTCAAGGTATTCATTTGGAGGACAAGAGGGGTCCACCCTCTTATCTGATAGGTGTTACATTCCGGAATTGACCAAACGGAGTCTTCCTCACTAGTGATGTTAGGAGTCATGCCAGAAAGAGGCTCAAAATGGCAGTTAAAGTCACCTCCAATTATTACTTTAATGGAGTTGGATAAAGTGGGAAGAAATAGAAGAAGGGAGTCTAGAGTAGGTGAAGTGAGCCCATGCCTCACCGGACGAGAGTAGATGTTAATAATGGCCAACTTAGGAAGATTTTCGATTGAAAGAAGGACACATAGAATATCTGGTGAGAACGTGTCTATCAACTTAATCGTACAAGCTAGATGGGTACCGACCCAAGTACATAGGCCTCCAGATGGTCTCCCCCTGGGCCCCCGAACAGCTGGAATGGAGTAAGTAACATACCCTACCCTGTGCAGTGCTGTTGTGGCCCATGTTTCTTGGAAGAGACATACCCCATTGGATTCTACAAATTCTCCCCAGTCCGGGAGGTCCATTTTGGCGGCTAAACCCGCTATGTTCCAGGACAGAATTTTAAAACTCTGCTCATTATCTACAGGTCCTGGAGGTGTAATCAAAAGGTCCCTCTCTGTTAGCAAATCTTGATGTTGAGTCGCTTCTTGACTCAAAAGGCTAGAGGGGGCACATAGGATGCTGGACCGTGAGGTGATTACCTGGTGTGTTCCCGTAAAATGACCCGGGGGAGCTAAGTAGTTTCCCGTTGCATAGTCATTAGGGACAGATGTATCATTACTTAAATGCTCTAGTCTCTCTTGGAGTTGGGGCTTGTCTCTACGGGTGCCTATGCAGGAATGTTGTGTGGGGTGCAAGGTTAGTCAGTCAACCAAATCTAGGGGACTGTACCTATTACTAACAGGGATGGGAAAGAAAGGTGTTAGATTAGAAATCCATCCCCTGCTTTGTGCACTACTTGGCTGGGCCTTTGATTCCCATTTCTTATACACACTTCCCATTCTCTCTGGCAAGGGACTGGGAGGGTAAAAATAGCCCAAAGGAAGGGTCTGGATGGCACTACTCATCCCGGGTTGGCACCATTCGAAGATGTGCTGGGTCACCCGACTGTCTCTAAAATTAACCAACACACAGTCTCCCTTGATGTCTTTCTGTCTCTGTCCCACCCAGCTAACCCTACGTGTGAATAGAATTTCACTATGTGTATGGAGGGGAAGGGGTCTATTTTCATTAAGCCAATGAGTAACTTTGTTTTTTAAGTCTGGATAGGTCTCCACATATCCTGGATCTAGCCTTGGAACGCCTGCAAGTACGACAACATATGGGGTAGAAGCAGGAGGTAGGTCGATACATGGCAGTGGTAGGTTGGAATCCCTTCGATTTAGTTGAAATGAGTTATCTTTATTATTACTCTTAGTATTACTAAGTACATGGTCAGTTAATGGACCAAGTTTGATTGTCGCCACCTTGGAGCCTCGTGTTCCATCAGTTATATTTTGCATCCTGTGCTGAGGTGGATCAGAGCCCTGCTGTTGTTGGAGTGGAGAGATAGACTCTGCACGGGCAGATGATTGGGCTAGAGATACTAATGGTGCTTGACCTATAAGAGAAGGGGGCACAGTTGCTACAGATGGAGTTTCTAGATTTGGATGGAGTTGGAGGGATCTTTCAGGGATCTGGATTTCAGGTAGCTTAGTGGCATGCCAGATGGCCTCGACTTTGTTACCCCAAGACGTGACCAAGGAGGACAGCCTATCAATACGTGTCAATACTAGTTCAAGCTCATATTTAATGAGTAGTTCAAAATGGGTTTTGAGCTCTTCGATCGAATTTTGGGCCCATGATGGCGCCTCCATAAAAGTTTTGCTCCTGTCACTACATACATTGGTTTTGGAGTTTTGAATAAGCGCCACCTCAGATAATAAGTTCCCTTGTTTCCCTCCCTTTTGATTTTTATTTTTTCGGTATGGGCCCTTTTTTTTTTTTAACAACCTCCCTTATGGGTGTTTTCTTAGGAGATTCCCTAGCTAATTCTGCTTGTGCAGACGAAGGTTCTATGATAGGTGGGGAATCTAGAAGTTGATGGGGATTTGGGGCAATAAGCTCCGAGTGGGCAGAGAACCTTGGAAGAATCGGTGTTAAAGAGAGGCGTCTTTCGGTTCGTTCAATTTCACTAGAAACAACACCTAACGCTTGCTGCAGCATTTTATCTATCGCTGTGGGTTTAGGTGTCAATGAACGAGTTTGGGTTTTCTGCCTAGTATTTGGCTTTGTTAAAGGGGCAGTGACCTTTCCCATGTTAATTTCACTTGAAGGGAACCCCAAATCCAATTTGCAGTGAGCAGTTATGGGCAAATATATGAGTACAGTAAAACCACGATTTGGGACAATGATTAAAGCTTGTCCTTACTTTTCTTTCAGTAATCCTGTGGGCCCAGACGAAAACAATAGGTCACTTAGATAGCAAACATGAATGGACAAAGACTAATCACACATATCTGGGTAAATAACAGGGGGGTGGCCCGACCCGGCCTCAATCGGTCTCGGACGGGCTTAGACGGGCCCGCCCTTGGTCCGGGCTTCGTCCCGCGCGCGTCCCGCGACGCGGTGGTAGAGGCTGCGCTATAAGCGCGTTGGACACGCCTCCCCCTCACTCGCGGCAGGTGCGTGATGGTGCGGTGCACTCTGGAGGTTAAAGTCCTCCCCCACGTGTGATGGTGGATTTCTGGAGCGATGAGAGGCAGCACTGTAGCCCCTGGGACCCTCGTCCCACCAGGGGTCTACCTTCGATGAAAGGGGACAGGAGCAGCGGACGGACAGCAGGAGGAAAAAGGAAACAACAGAAGTCACCCACGCCGCGGGGTAGAGGCTGCGCTATAAGCGCGTTGGACACGCCTCCCCTCACTCGCGGCAGCTGCGTGATGGTGCGGTGCACTCTGGAGGTTAAAGTCCTCCCCCAGGTGTGATGGTGGATTTCTGGAGCGATGAGAGGCAGCACTGTAGCCCCTGGGACCCTCGTCCCACCAGGGGTCTACCTTCGATGAAAGGGGACAGGAGCAGCGGACGGACAGCAGGAGGAAAAAAGGAAACAACAGAAGTCACCCACGCCGCGGGGGTAGAGGCTGCGCTATAAGTGCGTTGGACACGCCTCCCCCTCACTCGCGGCAGCTGCGTGATGGTGCGGTGCACTCTGGAGGTTAAAGTCCTCCCCCAGGTGTGATGGTGGATTTCTGGAGCGATGAGAGGCAGCACTGTAGCACTTGGGACCCTCGTCCCACCAGGGGTCTACCTTCGATGAAAGGGGACAGGAGCAGCGGATGGACAGCAGAAGGAAAAAAGGAAACAACAGAAGTCACAATGATAGTGTATTTAGTCTATTGTTGCCTTTAAGTTTCAGCCTGGCCACCACATTTAGAACCAATGTGTTGGTCCATTTTGGAATTGTAAAGCAATGATACATTGGACAACAGCATTCCAGAAAGGTCACCTGGTTTAGAGGAATTGGCCACACGGGATACGTCACACAACTGATGAAAACAGCAGCAACCAGGTGGCCCGTTTGCACTGCAGAGGGCGCTGTAGTTATCTCTGAAGAAAAAATAAAATAAAAAGAGGAGAAGTGAAGGAATAAAAGCGGAGCGGATCTATAAAAGCAAAACAATGAAGACTAGAGGACTGTCCAGCCAGCCCTAACACTGAAGTGCACTCGTTTTCAGTTAGATGTGCACATATGATCAGAAAATGCCATCATTCACAGAGCAAGAGAGCCAATGACTGATGTGAACTGAACCAGTACCTCATGCAGGATGCTGTCATGGATGGAGGCAAAGTGTAAATGACACTCAGACAGACCAATAGCAGAAGAGGGCTTACCAAAAGGCCCTCTATGTATCTATATGGATATATTAAAATACATGAAGGTATGTATTTAAGGTTTTTTTTCATTACAAGATCCTGTAAGACAGCTAAGCCTGTCAGGCATTTCGAAGAGAGCAATAATTATTACAGTGAAAATCTTCTAGTATTTGTCAAAGTGGGTTTCCAACACCAAAATCCTTCCCTACAAAGGAAATCTTTGGAATTTCATGTAACAAAATACCTGACTGCAGGGTTTAAATGGTGCAAAAGCAATCCGCCTTTTAAGGCCTACTGGCATCAGCATATATTTTACACAATAAATAAATCAGGCCTACTGCCTTTGTCACAATGTTTTGTAATAAATAGATCAGACCTATTGCATCTCAAATAATTTTCCTAGTGAACTACTGGGCTTACAGCTGTTGCTATTGACTTGTCACCAGAACCAACTTGGGCCTACTGTACTGAGCATACGTTTTTCCACGAGGCAACCATGAGCGAAACAGTCACAAAATTACAAAAGTATACAAAACTACATTTGGAAAAGTTAAATATTATTTCTCCTAAGAGGGTTTAAAGAGGATTCTTACAGTTCACATTTTCTGTACCCACAGTTTGTCAGAGTGTTGTAACTAACACCAAACCTTTGCCTACTACTGTAATCTGCGAGATTCAATTTAACAAAATACCTGCCTACAGGCTTTAGCACAGTGTCATACCAATCCACCCTTTAAAGTCGATTGACTTCAACATATGTTTTTCACAATCAATAGGTCAGGTCTACTGCCTTTATCGTTACTTTTTATATTAAATAATCAGGGCTCTAACCTTTATCATTGACTAGTCAACATAACCAGCTTAAACCTAATGTGTCAGGCGTAAGCGTTCTGACAAGGCAACCATCAGGTATTCTGTAATAAAATAACAAATATGTACAAAATCACAGTTTTCAAAACAATCTAAAATCCCTCCTAATAGAGTCTAACAATGACTACCCTCCGTGGTTGTTCGAGTGCGTTGCTAACATCAGAAGCCTTGCCTGCCATGTAATCTATGAGATTCCGCTAACAAAATAGCTCCCTAGGGGCTTTAACACAGTGTAATAACAATTCACCCTTAAAAGCCCGTTGCTCTTAAAGCAAGCTTTTCACAATAACTATGTCAAGACTACTTGCTTTGCAATAATTTATCATTACAAACAGATCGCACCTAAGGAATACAACATAACTTTTGCCCAGTGAACCCATAAGGTCTTTAGCATTTAAAGTTGGTTTGACACTATACCCAACAAAGGCCAATGGAAGTGTGCAAACCCGGGGAGCTGGTGACCATCATGCATACAGTTATGAAATTACAAATATGTACAAAATTACAGTGGGCAAATAATATTCAACCCCTTTCAATAGAGCAAAACAAGAACCGTTACAGCGAAAATTTTCGACTCCCAGGGTTTGCCAGAGTGGGCGGCCAACACCAAAGCTGTTGCCTATTATGGTAAACTGTGAGGTCACTTGTATAAAAATACCTGTCTCCACCCAATAACATAGTGTGATAACAATTCGCTGTTAGACATCTATTGGCTTTAGCAAATACTTGTCATAATAAATAAACCGGACCTACTGCCTTTGTCAACCTTTCCCCAATAAGTAGACCAGACCTATGGCATCTGGAATAACTTTTCTCAGCACACCAAAGAGGCTTATAGCTATTATTGCTGGCTTGTCACCATAACCAACTCAGACCTTTTGTACCAAGCGTTGGCTTGTTCCACAATGAAAACACCAAGCATACAGTAATAAAATAAAAAACAGACAAAATGACAATTGGAAAAACACAATACTATCTCTACTAAGAGAGGAAAACAGGGATTCTCACAGTGTGATTTTCTTTATGCACAGTTTTTCAGATGGATAACCAACACCAAAGCTCTTGCCTACCACAGTAATCTGTGAGATTCCATGTAACAAAATCCTTCTCTGCAGAGAACTAACAATTCACCTTTAACTTGATTGATGTTAACATACGCTGTTCACAATAAATACTCCAGGACTACTGCCTTTATCGTGACATTTTATGATAAACAGATCAGAGCAACAGTCATGATCATGGTTTTGCCAGCATAACCAACTCAGTTCTGCTGTATGGAGCATAAGCTTTGCAAGAAGTAAAAAAGTGGACTATCAACACTCTTTTCAGCGGAAGCATACAAATTCAGCCCAATCAAATCCAGTACACACATACATATAACTAAAACTAGAAGCCAGGGGGGTAACAAGACCTCGCTTATGAACATCAGAGGATGGAGATGGATGGACTGGCTGCAGACCACGAACATTGGACTAAACGACGTCAGTAAAAGTAATAGTAAATGAATTACAAAGCTTGGCAACATTGAACATCTAGTGCAATGATTTCTAGGAGATAAAACAGGAACTACAGGATTACCTAGCGCATTTAGCATCTTTGCTGTGATTGTTGTACGGCTGAGATGTGCCAGATCTTTGGGTAATTACCCACATACACACTGTTAGAAATGTGATTATTGTTGACCATCCTTCCATCCCCCTTTGTTTTAACTAAAGAGACTACAGAGGGATATATTAAACAGATCATGCCTACTCCGGGGCCTTCCCCAAGGACACCAACATATATTGCACCGACCGGAGTTCATACATAGAATAGTTTGACCGTTTAACATGCCCATTCTGCCTTGTGCACAGTATTCATAGATGTGGTTTTAGTGATTTCTGGGTTTCTGGATGATTGATTAATTTTCACCAACGTGGTTTTTGATTGTTAAGTGCAGCTTTACTGGCCAGGGTCTTTTGAAATGTTCTCTAAATAAGACACATCAGCGAAGCGTCCAAGATGGCATCTTTAGTGCAGGAGACGCACTATAGCATCCTTCTCGCATGGTAGATATCACCAAGAAGATTTGAGTGGGATGTTCTTCCCTTGGTTAATTTGGAAACGGACAAGGCGCTGGCAACATGGAACCGCACTCCGACTGCTCTTGATAAATCAAGAGTAATCAATTATTTTACTGTTTTGCTGTAGCCTTATATATATATTCTCCAATGCCTTGAAACTCCCATGAATACAATCGGGAATCCTTCTTTCATTACATAAGTGACAGTAATTGCACACATACCTATTTGGATTTAGTTTGAATAGAGGAGACAACTTATTTTTGCAATTGTAGCATTAATCCACACTGATATGCGACACTGCAAGGCGATTGGGAGGGTGAGTGCTGAAGGGTCTGCCTTTAACGCTCGTTTTTTTTCCTATTGTATTTTAACTTTTTAAAAGAATACTTGCTGCTAATCAGGAATCTCGAACTTGTAAATACGCTGCTGCTACTATTCATTCTTTGCTCTTTTGCACAGTAAATGGGTCTTTTACCTGGGGTCTTTTTTATGGAAACAGTCACAATTTTACTTCTGCATTTATGTATTAAACGCTTACTGCATTTTTAACTTCTCTGGCGCCCTCGGTCCGCCGCGGTTTTCCGTTTGAGCGGAAGGGCTTCCAGACACTCCTCTCCACCTCAGGTGTTCAGGTGGGAGGAGCATAGCTCGTTGATCTCCTTCCGGCCAGCAATATATTCTACATGCTGAGCCGGACGCGTAGCGGACGCGCGCAGCGGGCGCGCCGCGCCTAAGGCAAGCCCGTCTGCGCCCGTCCGCGTCCGGAACGCGGCCAGAGTTGGAGATGCTGCCGGTCATGAGCGGCATCTCTGCTATTCTGGTGAGGAATTAAGAGCACTTAATATGCCAGTTAGTGACTGCCATTGTCAACTCCAGCTAGATAAAATAACAGGCTCAGTCACCTGTAGAAATTGTCACTATGAACTTAGTTTTGAAGCCAGTACTATCCCTACTTTTGGTCAGCCCCACAAAATAAATTCAAAACCGGATTTTAAATCCTTTTGTTAGCGGATTGGTGAATGCTAGGTCATTAGGAAAGCATGCCCTTTACATTCATGATCTAGTTCAGAATCTTAACCTAGATGGCCTCTTTATCACCGAAACATGGTTAAAAGACTGGTCTAACCCTGATATTGTTCAGTCTCTCCCCCCAGGTTATACTATGTCCAGAAGAGACAGACCTGTACGGAGGGGGGGAGGGCTTGCAATCATTCATAAAGACACCATACAATGCTCAACATTCGAGATTTCGGAGATTAAGGGAGCTGAAAGTCTGGGTTTTTGCCTCCAACTATCTAGCTCAGTGGTTTTTGCAGGAGCCCTGATCTACCGGCCCCCAGGGGCTAGTTTTGATTTTGTAGACACCCTTGCTGAAAGTCTTAGTGCCCTGATTGTAAGATATTCTAATTTTACTATATTAGGGGATTTTAACCTTCATTTAGAAACAGATAACTCCCCAATCTCAAAAAAAAAATTGGAAACCATAGACACGCTAGGACTAAAGCAGTTGATAACTGACCCTACACACGAGGCTGGACATACCCTAGATGGAATTTGTATGAATTTTACCAAACTTACAGTGGATACCCCAACCACTTTAACATGGTCTGATCATAAGTATATCCCTTTTGGGATTGCAGACAGTACCTTACATGCAGCCAAACAAGATCCGGATCAACTTGGTAAAATTATTAACAGGAAATGGAACAAAATGTTAACAAATCCTAACCTGCATATGTTGGCAGAATTAAGTAAACCCATACTTACAGGAGATGCGGCCATTGACACTAGCATCTTTAATAACTGGCTGACTGTGTTAGCCAACAAAATGGCCCCGGTGGCCACACTTAGTAGAGCCTCCCGGGGTAAAACCTCCGCCCCTTGGTTTACCCCTCAGCTCAAAGAGCTACAAGGCAAATGCAGGAAACTTGAGCGTAAATGGAGGATGCAATATAATAACAATGATCTCACTATTTTTAGAACAGCACTGAAAGAATATCATAGGCTGATCAATCATGAAAAGAAAGTTTACTACACCAACCTCATTGAGCAGGCAGCGTTCGATCAAAAAATGATCTTCAAAATTGTTCAATCGTTCACCCACCCTAAGATATTCAATCAGGAAATTCCCCCATCACAACAATTGTGTGATCAGATTGCAGACTATTTCGATGACAAGGTTAGTGATCTTAGAAAAAACTTTTCAGTAGATGCACCACCTACTGAAGGGCAAAATCAGAATACAGAAAATAGACCGCTGCTGAATTATTTTAATGAGATTACCCTTGAACAGTCTAGACAGGCTATCCTGACATGTAAATCGGGCTCTCCAGGCGATCCCTGCCCCCCAAAATTCTACATGCTCTGATTGATACTGTTAATCCCATTATTAATCAGATTATTAACGCTTCACTCAGACAGGCAGTAGTACCAGACAGCTGGAAAGTTGCATCGGTTAAACCTCTTCAAAAGAAACATCTTGCGGATCCAACCACCTTGACTAATCTCAGACCTATTTCTTTATTGCCCTGCTTAAGCAAGATAACAGAGAAACTTGTAAATAAACAACTAAATGACTTTCTCCTATTAAACAATGTGTTACATCCCAGGCAATCAGGTTTCAGGGCTGGGTATTCAACAGAATCGGCGCTCCTACACGCTGCGGAGACGCTAAAATTCGCATTGGATCAAGGAAAGATGGCAGTGCTGATTCTGTTGGACCTATCAGCCGCTTTCGATACCGTTTCCCATGTTGCTCTGGGTAAGCGGTTAAGAAGTGCAGGGATCTCGCAGAAGGCACTGGCTTGGTTGACATCATTCCTGGGTAATAGAAGACAATCAGTAACACTTGGCAACTTTACTTCAACTGAGAAGCAGCTGTGCTCAGGTGTCCCTCAGGGCTCAATTTTGAGCCCCTCACTTTTTAATATATATATGGTGCCCCTGTTAGATCTAATATCTTCTTTTGATATTGAGACTGTGTCTTATGCTGATGATACTCAGCTCATCCTTACCTTAGATAAAGAAACCACAGTAGCTGAAGAAAATTTTCAACAATGTCTCTCGGCTGTCTTCGAATGGATGAAGACCAACCACCTTAAATGTAACAGTCAAAAGACGGAGATTCTGTTGCTAGGAAAATGTAATATCTTTTCACCCAAAATGTGGTGGCCCACTGACGCAGCCCCACCCCCAATACTGTGGACACTGCTAAAAATCTAGGCGTACGATTTGATAGCTCTCTCTCTTTTCATCAGCAGGCCCTGTCGGTAGCAGGAATTTGTTTTCATTGGATAAAAACTCTGAAAAAATTCTTTGACCTCCTGCCAGCCATAGCTCGTAAGTCCGTAGCAGTGGCGATGATCTTGTCACAACTAGATTATTGTAACAGTCTCTATGCTGGTATAAAAAAGAGTACTCTAAAAAAGTTGCAGCCGGTACAAAACGCAGCGGCCCGAATGGTACTGAATTTACCTAAGGGGTCCTCTGCCTCCGAGGCTCTTCAAATCCTTCACTGGCTACCTATCCACAAGAGAATTCTCTTTAAAATCCTTGTGATAACCTTTGGGCTGTAAAACAAATTGGTCCTAAATATCTTAGGACTAGACTGAAAGCCTATGTACCTGCTCGTAACTTGAGATCCTCTAAGGAAAACCTACTTGTACCCCCCCATTTTCGTCTGAAGTCCAGAGGAGGAAAATCTATGGCTGTATTAGGGACAAAAGCCTGGAATTATCTACCTATTCAATTGAGACTTATTCAGATGGAGCTTATCTTTAAGAAAAAACTGAAAACTTGGTTATTTACAGTTCCAGACAGTCTGGCTCTATCTCTCATCTGACTACTGCGACATTAGAGACCACACCCCCCTGACTCTCTCTCTTAGCGCCAAGATGCTCCATTGGAGTGATAGCCAGCGCTTTATAAATGACATCATTCATTCATTCATTCATTCATTCATGCCCCTTCCTTCAATCACTGAAAGTTCTGAAACAAGCAATTGCAACTCTTTTTTTTGGAAAGTGGATTTGATTTGTGAATGTATGACACAGAGTGTACACAATTCATGACAAGAGGATGCTCACTTTCATATATATCCTCATTCATTTCAGTGTAAATAAATTTGGAGAAATAGTAATCGTGAACTGTGGTAGAGCTCTTTAATCATTTCAGAATTACTAATGAGGTATGTGCCAAATTTATCCCAATTACATTAGAAGCTGACTGTCAATTAGAGCTTGTAAACTAGATTAAGGGTTCACTTTTCTTATCCTAGGTGCATAGACAGAGGGCCTTAGTCCGGATGAGGCCCGCCGATTCATGAATGGGCCGAAACGTCTTCAATACACTCATTGTCATTTGATTTATTCACATTGAAAACTTCAAAGAGACTTTTGGCAGGATTCTTGTTGTTCAGAATGCTTACAACAATCTTGGGAGTCAACATTATATTTAGGTAGCTCTGTAAATCATTGTATACTTACTTATTTGCACACTGCGCCGTCTGCACTGTAATCACTTATAGTATAACACTTTTATCGCTTGATTCAATAAATATATTTGTACTAAAAAGAAAGGTGAGGCTCAGACAATATTTTGTGTAATCAGCAATTGAGTGTTGGGTTCAAGTCATCAGTTAGTGTCGACTGATTCCATTACCAGGGACTTCTCCGAATGGTAATACTACAAAAGTCCCATAGGACTTGTCTAATATATGTTATCATTACCCTGGTCCGGGTGGATGTAAGGGTTTTACTTGTTCATATATAATACCGTGGACCCAGGCACGTATATTTTTACAAGTTAACCAGTGTGTTTAGTGTTGTAATTTGAGAGATAATTGATGTCTAGTGGATGACACTCAATGGCATCATTTCTTAAATGACACAGGTAGAGCCTACTTTTAGTACTTGAGAATGAGTTTTATGACCTGTATTCATATTTTATAGCTGTATAATCACTATTTATATTTTTTGTTTGATGCCTGATTGAGTAGGACCAGAATATCTACTGTCCAGACCTGTAAGGTCGCATCAATCTGAGCAGTAGTTCTGATGTCAGAGCATGGAAGAGCCTTGTAATTATTATTACTAATAACTATCCCACCGTTTTCATTTTACCACAAGCATGGGAGTGCTTTATTTGCAAAATAGTAAGTGCTTGGACCCACATCTTGTTCAGAATTCTGCAGCTGGCGCTACGAATATCGGGGTGCTGAATACGAAGGCTGTGTAGTATCGATTCTACCTCATAGCACTTTCATCCACCACCAGACACTCTCTGTCTCTTTGTTTTACTCTTGAGGGTTCTTTTTCATCCCTGCTTTCTTCCTTTGTCACAGTTTTTTTTCCTTTCTCTTTCCCACTTTTGTGTTTTTCTCTCTCTTGTTCTGGGTAAAGTCTGATGGGGAAAAATACATTCTGGTCCCCAAAAATGAGTGCCGATGGACCCCACCCGTAACCACCGGCTAAAATTAAGCACTGTTCATGGGACATTGGAGCTTGTCATCCTCTCCAGTTCCCAAAGAATTAGGAGAAACCAGCTGGAAAATATTTATAGACGATATTTGGAAAAATACCACATCACAATTATCTCAAACACATTTTGGTTTCGCCAACAACCTCAGTGTAATTACAGTCAACTTTAAACA
The DNA here is from genome assembly GCA_963921515.1 of Calotriton arnoldi. Classification (NCBI taxonomy): domain Eukaryota; kingdom Metazoa; phylum Chordata; class Amphibia; order Caudata; family Salamandridae; genus Calotriton; species Calotriton arnoldi. The sequence goes on from CAWUFW010000628.1 coordinate 1,506,357, forward strand.
TCGCCAGGCTTATTCACACAGTTAATTCTCGAAATTACTTTTTATAATTGTGCTCACAAGCACAGCAGAACTCATAAAAAGCACAGCAGGATGAAGGTCAAAGGGATCAGAGGAATTACTGTAAATACAACAAACCCACCTCTAGAGAATTAATTATATTCCATTTAATACGGATCACGAGGCTGGGCATGTTGTGCTTACGTGTGCACACCGGCTAGCCACCCCACACATAAGCCTGGTAAGTGTGGCTGTAACTTCCCACCCTTTTAAATAAATATTGGGGTCAGGTGCATCTTGGAGGCATCAAAGACAGCCCTGGCATTAGTAGTACCTCCCCAAGCGGGTAGTTTCCAGAGCTAAGATTTCAACCACCTTTAATTAAAGGGGAAATCCAGCGTGCTATTTCATTCAAAAAGTCCCTACCGCAGCTCCCTCAGCAGAGCTATGGCTTCCATCTTTTTGAGCCATGGCGCGAGGGCTGTGCCCACCATGATGTGATAAGCCCTGGATTATGCAGTGTAGGGACTTATTTTACTGAGGTATTTATAGAGCGCTCGCCCAGCCACTGAGCGCCATCTAGTACATTGCATAGGTCTGGGTATTCTACAGTGAGTCATGTGGGTGACAGATGCATGGACAGACTGACATTTTCATAAGCAATGGGGGACATACCACGTCATCATGGCTGAAGCATGAACAGTGGAAACACAGAGTTACCTAGGCACAGTTGGCCATTAGTAGTCCAGGCAACATATTAGTCCTTACAGACAAGCGGGTCAGGAAAAGTGGGGGCACGACCATTAGCAAGTCAGGCATAGACCAAATATGTTCATCAGCCCCACATGGCAAGCATGCTATCGAAAGACACAGGTGTGAAGTGTAGAAGGGTTATTTAAAGTAATGGACCTGAGCTCACTATGTCTGCTACTATTGGATATGTCACCTTACAGAACAGCCATATCCACCAAAGACCCTAATCCCACCAGCTCGTCTACATTACTCACCATCATGGGTCCACCGGCCCACCTCACTCTCTTAGGAACTAAGAGGAGTCCTACCCATGAGCTGTACGGCTTCTTCTCCCCCAACACCCTTCTGACCTACTGGTCAAACTTTGATATCTTGGACCTTCGTGTCCTTTTTCCATTTCAGGTCCTATTCCTTAGTCATGCTGGACTTAACACAGCTCTTACTCCATTCCACACCTCAGTCCTTCAGAGCCCACTCGCTCATTATTCTCACAGAGGCCCAGACAGCCCCTCTACCTTGAACTAAGGCCGTCCCCTTCACACCTTCCCTAAGCAGAATAACCCATCATGTCTGTCAGATGGAAGCTTCACCCCTCGCCACAGTGCTGCATCTTGGCACAGTCTCCGCCTTTGCCAAGGTGGCACAACAGCTTGTTCCAAACACTTACCCGCTCTGTACACTCAGCTGTCATTCGCACTTGCAGTATGGCTGCTAGCTCTTTGCAGCGGTGCTATCTCTCGCCGAACTGTAGTGGTCCTCCCGGGGCTTTGGGGGCAAGCATTTTCCATCCTTAGCTAACCATTTGTTGATCTCTTCTTGCACACAGCATTGCCTCAGGGACATAGCTCCTGCCATATGACTCTATTCCTTGTTCCTTTCCTCTTCTCTTTCATCAGGAAGTTGGAATAGTTAGTGTCCCTCTAATAACCTTCAGGCACTTCCCATCCCGAGGTGGTTCCACTGTTTTCCCAGTCTCTTCTGAGTCATACGTTACCAGCATAATACGTCGAGTCCAGTGTATCGAGACGGAAGCCACAGATCCTGGATCATGTCAAGAAAGGAAGACCAATGACCTTGATTCAACCTTCTCTCAGGATAAGCCCTTCAGAGGTCATGAGTAGCTCTCTGACCCGAGGGGCTACTTCAAGAGATCTTCAGGGTTACCGGTAAACATATGTGGCTCCATCTCTCTTCTTCTCATCTCTCAATCTTCCTCTCTCTGCCTTGAACTCCTGCTGACAACCATCTTCTTCACCTCAACACCGACTCTGACATTGCATTGGTGACTTCACTGTCTCTTCAGCCCTGGCTGACACTGGAACATTCTGCATAAAAGTACACCTAAACCAAGCAAAATGTGAAAAACCCTGGAGAAATGCAGATCCTATTTAGAAAAACATGGCAGATGTCACTCTGAATCATGTTCAGTAACACTTTCAACACTGTAGAATACTCCATTATTACCCCTGCCCAAAATTCACTGTTATGCAAACACCTGGAAAGCCATCCTCATAGTTGCCACACGCGTGATGGTCACCTCGAGGGAGTGAGCCACAGAGGAATAAGGCCATTAAAGCACAGGTGGCCAAACCTGAACCAAAGACCTCTGCTTTGAAAGAGGAATGGAGTCCAGGAAGAGACAGCACCACATGACTGAATGTTCTGTGAGTCTGCATTATCCTGACCCTTTCCTTATCACCCTTTATGCTATGGAGGTTGACCTTGGGTGAATACCACGGTGAGGGACATTGGGAACTTTCCCTTTCTAAAGAGGCCTAAGTATGTGTCCTAATACTGGAACTGTTTCAGCCATCTCTGTACCCCAAATGGTGTCAGAGATATCACTGTTTAATGGTCTGATAGGACCCTAAAACTTACTTCTGCACTTTTTTTTTTAGGAACACAAACCTGGCCCAAGGCCATTAGTGTGTTTAACACCAGAATTGGACTACAGTACACATTTTGTGAGGAGTATGGAGATTAAGTAATTTGTAGAATAGCAGGATCTTGAGCTGAGGCCAGGATCTGAAAATGGATCTCCATGTTCCAAAGTCAGCAGCTTACGCCATTAGCCACATCTCTTTCCCACTGATATTTCACAATGCAACCAGCTTTACAAGTTGTGCATCTTCTGGTCCCTGCTCCCCCTCATAATTTGAGTGTTAGCTCATCCATTGCACCAGAAGTTCTCCTCTTGGAACATGTGACTTTGGAGATCAGTTGAAGTTAAACCTACCTCACCCTGAAAAGTACACAATGCTCTTGTCGTCAACTACCAAACACTGGTCTTTGCGAGCACCACCTTTGGCAAACATTGTCTGCGGTGAGTATCCTACTTCAATATTAGTGGTGGATTTGCAGTCGAATTAATGTTGGTCTTTGTTGTATTTTTGGAAGATTGTAAGCTGCTAGGGATAAAACCCCTGGAATGTCCACCTTCTACTCAAGGAGGCTGAGAAACCAAGACAAAGGGGAGGGTCATCTTCGTATACATATTAATATACTAAAGTATTCCAGCTGGCACCAATGATCCAGAGCCATGTCATCCAATGGTTACAAGGCTAGCCAAGAACTCCCAGATCTGACTTTATACAATAGCATTGTCCTTTCATCGGCCACAGAAGGCAGTTGAAGTTTCTGACTTGTTTTGCTGCTAATCACTTCACCTGCTATTCATGTTTGGAAATGGGTTCATTAGTTGTGATTAGCGTGTTATACTTAAACTGATTTTGAAACCTAATGGCACCTTCTGGATGAAGCCACGAGTGCTCGACCTAGGTATCCGTGGAAAGTCAAGTGTACAAAGGCAAGAACTTGGTCATCCAATTGTGCTTCAACAGTATTTGACTCACGTGGGCACCAGCTGTAAATGACAGTACCAACCATGCATACTGCCAAGTAACCACATGTTGACCCAGTACCCACCCTTGTTGCTTCACCTATCCCTAAAGAATATATCCTGAATACCCTCTCCAATAGAACTGATTCCCTTAAGCATGTCCACATGACCATCAACATTTCGTACAATATCAGTACTTTCTCACCGGTGTTTAAATATTGGCACAAGATCATCGCCCGTTAAATGTTCAAACCAATAAATGCTCTCCATCAACAAATAAATTCCCCACCTGAACTCCTAATCGCACTTTCCCTCCCAACACCTTTATTCTGGCACCTATCATCGCATATCCTACTGCCCCTCTTTCTAAACTGAGGACTTCCCTACTTCCAACAGTCTAGACACCGAAAAGATACTAAAATATTCCAAGTAAAACAATACCTCTTCCCATCTTGTGTAGTAAATGCCATGTATGTACCTCAGTATTCCCATCTGCCCTGCCACTGTAACTAGACGGCTCACTCTAACTTTGTTGTCTCTTGCTGCTACCCATCATTCCCTACTAATTCTATGCTTGCACGCCCGCTGACTCTGTATGCTCCCAGACCACTAGCATGCCTGAAATGGTCAAACATAACAATCCCTGGTCACTGAAACTTTAATAAATATCTTATTGCTTCTAATCTCTTCTCTTCTTAAAATGTCCTTGCCTTGTCACTCTCCTTGTCCCTCTGTGATACAATTCGAATCACACGCACCTGCCCATGCACCATTTATATGTTTGTTGCCATTGATCTATCAACTGCAGAGCCCGCATTCTGGAGGCCACCACAAATACTTGATAATTCTAGTTGGTGGTCTCTGCACTCCTGGAACCAGCCACAGAATCTCTGGCACTGTAAACGAGACAATGTATCCACAATGTGAGTCTTCATACCGGGTACATGCTTCACCGTGATTATGTCATTATACACCATGCATCTGAGCACCAAGACACTCAAGAGACTAAGGTCTTGATTATGAGTGCCTGGGCAATGTCCGATATGTGCGGTAGCTCCTATTCCTGCATATATCTGAATTATAAACCCTTGCATGGCTACAAGTAGTCCAAGATAAATCTGCTCGTTCACGCGTGGCAGCCACCATGCTATCTACATTAAAGTTTACCTTCTGTTTGACAGACTGGGTTTCTCCACAATCCAACGCCATCAAGAAGGGGAAAAACTCCAAGAAAATGATGTTACAACTATCCATGCCATTGTCGCCTGATGGGTCATAATGGATCTGCACAGCCCTTTCTATTTGGTAGCCTCGATACTACATTATTTAAATTCAATCTTATGTCTTTTTCCTTACTCCCTCCAAGCTCAACATGAAACTCATGGTTTTAGGGAATACATTTAATAATCTGCTCTCCCTGTCTCTAGGCCACGCCAACCTAGAGGTTTCCACCAGTTTCAGCCAACAAAGCGAAAACGTCTTCAGTCATCCATTACCGAGGCTTTAAGTACTGGCAGAATTACAAAAAAGCCCAGCATTAGAACTATTCTGATCGTCTTCGAAGTTACACATAACAAAGGTTAAGAGGTGGCGTTACGACTAGAGCTGCTGACTTTTAAGCTAGAGAACCAGGTTCGAGTCTCGGCGTCGGCTCAACATCCTGTGATTCTGGGCAATTCGCTTAATCTCCCCTGCCTGAAAAACAAAACAAAAAAAGCGAATATGACACTGTATAATGTAACTGGTGCTAAATCCTCCAATACTTTTCGGTCGAGTTCGTGCTACATCAAAATGCAAAACTAAATAAAATAGAAATTCTTCTCCTTTAAAACAACCTAGGCAAGGGGCCACTGACTACAACCGGAAGAAAGTTCTGCGATTAGTTTAATAACATTCCTTGAGATCAGACATGAAGGGAGATTAGTAACAGACTTTAGCATACCTTTCAGGGGGGTCCTTCTCTGAAAACAGAACCAACATGTCTAGAAAGCATATCCTGTTCCACTGACAGAGTACAGGCTTGTAGAAACCGTAGAATGTGCCCTCTTTTTTTATACAACACTTACAGTTAAATGTATCCTTGTGTTATATTTGTATTTATTTATAAGGTTTTATATAGCGCGGACTAGACCCGATGAGGGTATCAGAGCGCTTTACAGAAGTTACATCAAAAGAAAAGTTGCGCGCTAGTCACATAAAAATGAGTATCTAAGATGAGATCTGATAGGTTGTAGGTTCAGGTTGAAGGTCAGGGTTGTGTTAGTCATTCTCTTTTAGCGATCATCAAGCATCTTGGGAGACGGGCAGCTTCTGGTTGGTATCAGCTTGCATCAGGGCTGGGATCAGGAGAGAGTTTTATTCATTAGAAGTAGTTTGACTTCATTTTTGAAGGAGGTGGTGGAGGGGTTCATTCTGATTGCTTGGGGCAGGGCGTTCCATATCCTCGGTGCTAGACCAGAGAAGGTGCGTGTGTAGGTTTTCTTTTTCCTAAATTTTTGTGGTTTCAATAGCAGGGTGTTGGTGCTTCTCAGAGTTCTGCTATTGCCTGATAATTCGAGTTTATTGGCTAGATGCTTTGGCGTATTAAGGTGTAGGGCTTTGTGCGTCATGCATGCAATTTTTAGCTGTGCTCTTGCCTCATAGGGGAGCCAATTCAGTTCCTTTAGATCCGGGGTGATGTGGTTGTTCTTTCTGGAGCCAGTGACGAGTCTTGCAGCCGCGTTGAGTGAGGCTCTTAAAGGAGCCAGAATGGATCTCGGCAAGCCACATAAGGTTGAATTCCCATAGTCTATTCTGGGTAGAACTAGAGATTGAACGGCTGTTTTTAGGTCATTGTCGTTGACTGTGCAGTACCAACAATCTTTCAGTTGTAAACTTACTAGACAAAACCACTTCTCAGTTTATGGAAGAGGTATTGATCGGCAAATCACAGTAACAATAAATGCTATCAATATATATTTCTTTATTTGCTTGAAGATTCATACGACACCATCTCGAACTCACAGGCAATGATTTGCTCAAAAATGAAAAACAAATGTTTTTTTTCTCTCTAAAAACATTACTCTGTGTTGATGGTGTCCAACGTAGGTGCAGGAGGGGAACATTTAGAAGATATGAATTTAAGATAACCTTACATACAATGGCCTAAATGTACTATTCTTTTTGTGGGTGCTCATGCAGTTCAATGCGGTGCAAGTTATTTCTAGAGCAATGCCAAACACGCTCAGCACAGTGGACCACCACCCGCTCTGTTAATGTATGCAAAGGGGGCATAACATGGCAGTAACAGTGCACATGTCCCTCAAATTTGATGTAAAGCTAAAATTAGCAAGAACAAGATTTGCTTCATATTGTAGCATTAGCCTGTGCTTAACCTTCTTGTAGATTGGCACAAAAACAGTCAGCCTTAACTTAGAGGCAATGTGTAAAGTATTTATGCAGCACACAAACAGTAATAAAGTGAAAACACAACACAAGAAAAATCCCACACCAATCTAGTAAACAAAGTAAATTTTAATAAATAGCATAACAGAATGACAAAAATCCAAGCAATAGAACCAGAGATATTGAATTTTAAAGTTTTAACTGAAAATACCACCAAGAAGCAGAAAGCGCCACTCGCTGTAATCTGGCCGTGCTGGACAGAGTGGGGGTCACAAGTTCAGGCTGACTGCGATGGAGCTTGGGCCGGATACAGGGACCAGGTTAGTCTAGCTGAAGAGTTACATTTTCAGCCCAGCAAAAGAGTTCCGTTTGCATTGAGGAAGCCGTGAGGAGGAGCCTTTCGGCACGAAGAGCAGGTCGACCGTCGCAGATGGCCATTGCTGTAGTATGAAGAGCCAGCCATCGCTGGAACCTCGCATTGGTTGGTCGTTGCTGACGGTCGATATCGGTGCAAAATGCAGGTCTTGCATCGGCGTTGTTGCTGGCGGCAGAGTTTTAGCACGAACGGGCCTATTTGCGGCCAAAAAAAAACAAACGTCAGGATTTCCCCTTTTTCTTGAGGACGAGCTCTCACTGATGCAAGCCAAGGCTTCAGGACCTGTAAGGGGCACCCCTTGGGAATCGGGACTCACTCCAGCAGTTGCAGGAAGACCTCTGGAAGCGTGTTATATCCCTGTAGGTCACACAGGAGGTCAGCCAAGTGACCCTTGGAGTCACTCTCAGTAGCCTGGGATCAAGACAAGCAGTTTCAATCTTTCTTCTTCAAACAACAAGGCATTCCTTCCATAAGTAGAGCAGTCCTTCGGACAGCAGGACAGTCCTTCTTCAGAATCTTGCACAGGTCCATGAGAGTCCTGAAGAGTGGTTTTGAAGGACTCCCTTTTATTCCTAGTGCCAGCTTTTTTGTTGGGGAATTCTCTAACCTAATCCCAAAACTGACTCTGGTCAGTTCTTCCCATTCCCATACGTTTGGCTCCAAACTCTCTAGCGTGACAAAGGCAAGGATAGGCTTAGTGTCAGGTTCCTTTGTGTGCGCTGTTTTCAAGGTCCACTAAAATGTATTCAGGGCAGGGTACAGCTCCTCCCTGCCAAACTTTTCCAGGAAGACTCCCTCCCAGCTACACCTAGGTCCCATTGTTCATTGTCTGGCCCAATAGACATTCTTGATGGGGGGACCATTAACAGGCCCAGGCATTACTATTGAATAGGATTTTAAATTACAAGACATTTGAGTGTAAACAGTATTCATCTATCTGATCTCGTTCTGAAGTTAGCACTTATTAAGTGTAATAAAGCAACCCAGTGTTAGTCCATGGGTGAGATAGGCCTGATATCATTAGAAATGACTTTAGGAGGTTTGTTTACTGCCGAGACCTGTGTTGTCTTCATCTTGAGGATTCGTTCTTGCTTTGTGATGGTGGTGGCTAGATGCTCCCGTGAATGCAGTGCTGGTTGTATGGCAGAGACCGAAGCTAGAGGGACCTAGAGGTGGCATCTTAAGGAAATGCCGCACTGACGAAATGCAGAGGCTGATTTCAGAGCTCCTTTGATGTATACCAGGCGGGATTTCAGTGGTCATGACAATGGTGGATGTAGTTGATGATGCCCTGACACTCGAATGCATGGCTGGCAGGGGAGATGGAGAGCTAGAGCAGTTGAAAGATCCTGAAACGCTGAGGATGAGAATGGCACAGGAAGACCTAGAGCGAAGCATGGTTTGAGCAGAGGAAGGCAGTCGGACACTTGGCTTCTCCTTTTGAGGAGAGTACACTGGAGATGCTGCAGCCAGCACAAGTGCAGATTGTTGTAGGCAGGAGAAGGTGGAAACTTGCTTACTAGGGCCGATTGGGGTGAAACAGCAGATGCTGATGCAGCACCTCTCAATGCCACCGTAGAGGAAGCAAACAGTAGGTTATCTGACAGCAGTCAACATTAAGGTACATATGGAGGAGAAACATTTTGGAGAAAGATGTGGGGATTGAAGCAGCAAAGACTAATTGTGATGATAAGGATCATGAGGAAACAGACCATGGAAGTGTTGGAAGTAGCCAAAGTGATGAGGATAATAAAAAGGAAAATCAAAAACTGAATTTAAGTTGCTCAACGAACCTTGGATTATTCTCTCAAAACCCTCCCAGTCCCACAAAAAGAAAGGAGGAAAGGAAAATAACTAGCAGCACAGTCTGATCGCAGCTGTAGATTTCATTCTAGATTCCCCTCTGATAAAAGGGTTTTAGGTTCAATCAAATGGATGGAGAGTAAAAAGGAAAAAAATGGAGCTAAAAAAATAAGACTTCAACATAGACTACACCAGATAAGTGCGTGTCTGCACTCAACAATCAATACCAGGTAAACTCGGAAAAGATGAGAATGATAATTTGTATTCTTTCTCAGAGTCCACCACATCAGAGTTATTATATACTAAAGGCATGATCACTAACACAGCAGATGTAGAGGAATTTATTGAACCTACTGTGTGATCTAGCTTCCATCTAACATAGATTCATTGTGAGGAAAAACATTGTCACTACCAGGTGGTTAAAACTTATAATGTGAAAACAAAGGCCACAGTTCAGAAGACTGCAGGAGCAATTAATTTAATGCATACTCAGCTGATGGAAGGTGAGAGGCGAACAACCAAAACTGAGGCAGAAACCTCAAGGTTGATGAACCAGATTGAGGAACAAAAAACTAGGGACTGAGCTATTCAATGGAAGCTGGAAGATTTTGAGAATCAACAACATAGACACAATTTGAGAGTCTTGGGGATCAAAGAAGGGTTCGAGTGAGATGACCTATGACAAATGATTGTTAGTCTTTTTGGAGCTGGCCTTCACACACTTGGCATGTTGGAATTTTGACTCATAAATTCAGCAGGGAAATACTTTTCCATTCTGTCTTGGATTTGACTTAAAGTCTCAACTCTACTTACTTGCAATATGCATGGGGATTATTTTGTTAAGGGAGATGCCCTACTCTTGAGCCCACCCAAAGAAACCAGTGACAGTGGGTTGCATTTCATTTTTTATCTAGTCTGTTTTGTGTCACTCAATTGTGAAAAGAAGAAAGCAGTTGAAGCGAATTATAACGCCCTTCGAGGAGGTAGGAGATTAAGTGTTTCAACAAGAGCTGGCCAAAATTAGGGTTGTGAGTGAGGTCACACCTATTTCTACACTTTGGAAATTTAACCACATGACTTGTTGAGTAGCTGAAGGAAAGCTCAGACTGCAAAATAAAATGCAAATAAGTATGTGAATAAGAAAGAATTCTGAGACCTTTTACCCAGTCTGCTGACAAGTGAATAGAGGCCCATTTTTGTACATGAAAAGGGTGGTAAAAGGTGGTTAAACATTTGGCTTGGTGGTCATGGTGTGCGAGTTTGAAATGTTTCCCGGTGACATCTGTCAGGCTATGATAGGGCTGATTTCCCCTAAGGTTAGGGTTGTATATCAGATGGGTTTTCTGGGTACATTGAGGAATTTGAAAATGATGACAAAAGAGAAAATGGGTCACATTCAATGTAGCTGTTAATGTAGAGGTTAGATTGGTTCTATATTTGGGATTCAAAGAGTCTGATTCCTGGGCAACATTATTGTTTTGAGCTAGAATGTAAGATTCATAAAAGCCCCAGTAAGTGTTGTCTGATTAGGGAGTAGCTTCAACAATTTGCAGTTGGGGTGGTATGCTTGCAGGAGATACACATTGCTTTAAAAGGACAAGTACTATTTTGAAAACTAAGATTTAATCTTGTTGTTTGTATGACACAGCAGGTTGCAATATGGGAGAAGGTGGAGGGGTGGCCACTTTAGCTGGGGCAGGGAAAGCAGATCGTTCAGAGTATATAGAATCAAAAGATATATGTTATTCATGGCCAGAATACAGATGATCAAAGGCTGTTTGATACTCCTGCCCTTCAACTCAGAGACTGAGAAATTCTAATAATTCTTTGCTGTGATTTTAATTGTATGTTATTCCATAATATAGCACCTAGGAACTCAAGGACATGTTACTGAATGAAGAATGTAAGAAGTACCGTTTTTAAATTAGGCAAACTCCATTGGTTAGTGGATGTCTTGTGTTCTCTTTGGAGGTGCATACTTTAGGTCAAGTTTTTCAGACCGACACACTAGTACGTATGCATGGATATGTTCCTTGTCTCATGGGAGACTCGTTGGGATTTACAGGTAGAATTTAGTCCCAGAATTTCTTCTTGACCACAATGCTCCTTTAATCACCCCTGGGGATGGGAATTGGTGGACTTTCTAAGAGGCCCGATTAAGGGCTGAAGGGTATGAAGAGCATATTCTATCAGAAGCAAGGTACTAATTCTATATAATATAGCCAATGCATGGATTACCATGGTGTGGGATTCTTTCAAAGTATTTATTTGGAGTGTTATTATTGCATACACTTTCTTTAAAAATAAGAATAGGCTGAAAGAGGAAGACATGTCAAAAAAGCAACCAATGTACTAGAGATTCAAAATGTGAATGAAATAAGTATGGGATAAGTATGGGATGCGAACAAGATATCTATTTATGTCTCTTAACTTGGAGAGTGTGATCTTTAAAGCTTATCACGGGAAGGGTGACTGCAGCCTATCTATGTCAGAGACTACGTACTAGGGATAGGGTAAATCGATTGGACAGATCTTGGCATATAAAAGACGATAAAGAAAAAACTCGGGTAAGATTAAATCAATAAAGGATGATAAACAAACATTTGCTTCTCAACCAGCTTTAACAGTGGATCAGCTTCAATCCTTGTATCAGAACCTGGATACCGAAGATACTAATGCCACACTTGTGGAGATAGAATGCTACCTGGGGCACATGCCATTTGAGAAGCTTACACCTGAGATGATTAGAAACTTCAAATTCCTATTGTTTCGATGAAGGTTTAAATGCAATTAGTGCACTTTGTGATGTGAAGGCAACAAACGTAGAAGCAATTCTTTTAGAGTTTTCTAACTTTTTCCTTTTATCTTTGCTCCACAATGAATAGAAGTTATTAACATCATAGACAGAGAAGTTGTATTTCCATCTGCATGGGATGCATTACCATGATCATGTTTTGTTTCCTAAGAAAATGAAACCATGGGATGAGTGAGAATCATACTGACCTATTAATTGTGGTGCTAAAATCTATTTGAAGATTCTGGCAATATTTCTTTGCAAGGTTATTGAAAGCATTGTTTCACCCCAGCAGCACAGAATTATACCTGGATGAGACACAACTGAACACACTAACATGGCTATTAGTTTATTTGAAGTATCAAAAACTTCGCGTAAAATGGCCAAAATGATCCTTTTTGGTGCAGTGAAAGCCTTTGACAGGATTTCTTGGTGCTCTCACTCGATACTAATGAAAAAGATGGGTTTTGGGCTAAAGTTTATCAAATGGATTCAGATGCTATTAGAAAACCCCTATTGCTAGAACTATTATTGTGAGAATTGTACACAAGCCAGTGAGGATGATTGGGGCCCACTTCAAGGATGTCCGGTATCACCCCTGCTGTTTGCTATCTATTAAGAACCACATCTCAGAAGAATCATCAAGAAGGGAGAATATTAGACCTGTTGAATTGAACGGCTATAAAATCAAACTCTCCGTTTATGCTGGTGAGCTGGCAATATATACCACATCAATTACAGAAGCTATATTTGCTACTGAGCAGGAGGCTGTACAATTTTGCTAAAATATCTGGTCAGCATCTAAACTTATCTAAAACTCTGGTTACCATTAATATTAAAACAGAAATTTCAGATGATCGCATTTTTGAAGATGCCTTACCCATTAACCTTGTTGGATGATTCAACATCTTGAAAAAATGGTCTCCTACCTACATTTCTTTTCTAATTTCGATCTATTCTGTTCCTTTTTTCATAGATTGGAATCAACAGCTTTAGTTTAGGATATGAGTCTTTCGATCGTCAAACTAAATACGACAGAAGTTCATTTTAATTCATATGTTATACTAAGCTCCACTGAAATTAACTGGAAATGTTGGGCTGATTCTAGATGCCCTCAGTGTAGGTTGGAGAAAGCAAATGACGTACATGTGTTTTTCAATTGTAATGCGTTGAAGGGATTCTGGGCGGTAATCATCGAACAGCTTTGCAGAATGATGAACACGGATATAGTTTTAACAACACAATTGTGCTTGGAGTTGATAACATACCACAATCATGTCAATGTTCTTGCTTCCTGGCTGTGGCTATTGCACATTTATGTATTGCCAGAGAGTGGATTTGGCAGGATTTGCCTAACAAAAATCTGTGGTGGGTCTTCTTGGGTCCTAACTATGAAGCAGGTGAAGCTATTTATTGGCAAAGGGCATAAGAGGATTCAAACTTCTATACACTATTCGGGGACCATTCAATAATGGGATATCATATTTTGTATGTTTTCAATTAAACTAATAAACAAATACCTTGTCTTTTATATAAATTCCAAATTATGACACATCTATGTAACTGCTATTCTTCTACTAATAAAAAAAAGTGTTCTTGTAAATAGGCACAAATCATAGGAGGGACTGAAACCAAAACTCAGGCCCTACTGATTCCAATATTGAAATTAAGAGACTATTATTTTCATAAGTGAGCTTGTGTCTCTTCATAGTTTGAACACTGGGATACACCATTTCCTCCAGGGTTGGTCAGTCACCTGGGCTGCTGTATCATCCAATACTCTTGACAAAGTGGATCCTGCAGGAATATTCTTTTGAACTCATCCTTGTATTGTTTCAGTGCTGTGGAGGATACATGGCAAAAGGGTTCCTGGAAGCGGCTCATCTTCCTCAGCTGGATTTGGAAACCTCTAGTTTATATGCACTCTTTCAGCATCACAAATGAACCTTCTAAGACCCCTTGAGTATTTGATGTCGGTATAACTAATAGGTGAAATTGTCTGGACACAGTAAGGACTTTGGGCTTCAGAGTTTTGTGGATAGGATACTCCACCACAAACATGGGAGAGTACCAGTCTGCCAAACTGATGGTCCACCCACAGTATTTAGGTAGCGTAGCCAATCAATAACTTCATCTACGAAGCACACTTGCGCATACAAAAAGACACTTCAAAATGTTGTCATGCTCATGTACCTAAAAATTTCGACATGCTATCCAAAGCGCTTTACATGCAGCACATCCGAGGCACTACATCATATATATACAAAAACTGGCCAGTGACGAGGCAGGGTTAAACGGGGTACCAGCTCGTAAGACAACTACACTGGCCCAACTTATCATAGGCATTTTTAATTCCCAAAAGGTCACTTTGTTGTAGCCTAGATGGGTGTATCCAGGTACCTAAGTTCCGGGCTCAGTCATGACGCACTTTTCACCTAGTTCACAGTAAACTGGCTATCTTCCTCACAACATCATACTAAATGTTCAGAATTCTAGCTTAGTTCAACTAAAGTCTAGACAGTTAAACAGTTTCTAACTACAATTTTCATACTCTATGTATTTCAACCAATGGTCGTGGAAGATCAGCAATCATTCTGTCAGAATTATTTTCACCAAAAGTGCAAATTCCACTGACACAGTTAAACAGAATACTAAGCAATTCTGGTGGCATTTATTTCCCTGTGCCTCACATTCTAAGATGTGAATAGCAACAATATTTGAAAATTATAAAGTGTGTTCTGTCTAGGACAGTCTCAAATACATGTTCTTATCCAACCCTCACCACATCATAGGTGGAACCCCACATGCCATAAGGTACTCTTTTTGGCACCCCCTGCTTCTACTATAGTTACAATGTCCATCATGCATAAGGATACCAGATGCCTCCATGTCATCAGGAACTCGTTAACCAGCCCTGGTCCTTAGTTTAGCCACCCAATGCACTCTGGGAGTTGTAGTCATGGTTCACCAAGCTTGATCTTAATTTCCACATAAGAGTGGTTTGTAGAAGGTGGTGCCCTGGTGAAACAGAGACAGCCAGTAACCTTATTCCTAGGGATCTCTGCTGATTCAATGATCTAGATCTACCCTACGCTGTGCGAAAAGAGAAGGAGGAGAGTGTGCCAGACCCTTTTTATTCTAAGAGGCCTGGGAACATTCCTGTATTCCAAGCGTAGGATGCTCTCTGCATTGGGATTGCTGAATATGGCCCAGCTCTAAAGGAATGGCAGTGATATCCCTACTGGTTCTGATAGAAGTTCTTATATACCCCATGGCATTACCAGTAGTTTCCTGGCAAGGCCAACAAATGCCAAGCCAACAGGGCCGTTTCTACCATTAGGCAAGACTAGGCGGCCGCCTAGGGCGGCAAAAGGGCTAGGGCGGCAAAAGGAAGTTGGGACATTTGCCCTTGTGTGCGCAAAATTCGTGGTTTCGTTTCCGCGGCGCCCACAGATGTCTGTAACAAACAGGGCCGTCAATCATTCATGACGGCCCTGTTTCTTGTTTCTGGCCTACCCCCAGAGAGAATGGACCAATGATCTCACGAGGGGCAGGCCTGTCATCGTTTTGTTTTCACTTTTGAATCCCTGCATTTGCCTTGGCGCGGGCGCGCAGTAGACCCGGAGTGCTGTCGTCTCTCAGCAAGAGGTGAGGTGAAGATGGAGAGGCAGGACCCGAAGGGGGCAGGGGGTTGCACTTCTGGGGCAGCAGAGTTTTATTGACCATAGCGGCTCGTGCACTAAAAGAGAGTGACACAGGAACGCATGATTGTGAACTGACAGTGATCCCACCATGACTCGAGAGCATCTGTGCACAGGCGTTGAGTCAGTGACACATGAGCGTCCTGCTGTTGCCGTGACGCTGACTTGTTGGCAAATGATATTTAATTGTGTACTGGCACGAGTTTGTGAACTGACACTGATTTCAGTGATGCGTGCGCTGACACTGATTTCTTGTAACACAAGCATCTGATTGTGCAGTGGCACTGACATAATGACTCAAAACATTTGATTGTTCACTGAAGAATGTGTTGGTGACACAAGGACTTCTTATTGTACACTGACACTTTATGACTCAAGAGCATTTAATTGTGCACTGACACCTACTCGTGACTCGACGTCTGATTGTATGTTGATATCCTCGTACAATATCGTGGTACGTGGTTAATAGGAAAACACTGACACTTTCTCATAGTATGGATTGTGGGCAGCTCAGCCTGTGCATGTACATAGAAGTGCTCTACCACTAGCGTATCGGCACTTGTTCACTCACACGTTGCATGTGGATGATGGCACACGACATCTAATCATGCGCTGACACTTCCTGGCGAAAGGATAGCTCAGTGCACGAGGGAAAAGTAGTGGTTTCTTGTATGGTTGTCTACTGAGAACGGAGCGATAGTGAACAGGCAGAATATACAGTTGCACTTATGCACAGACACATTTATAGGTCTACGGGCCGCTGAATGGATGTGATCACATGGATGAATTTCTGCTCTGACACTGTATTTGTGAAGAGTTTTGTAAGGCGCTGCGGGTGCCCATTGTACTTCGGGGTGCTAATTGCTGACCATGGCACAAGCGCATCTCATTTACTACTGGCAAGGAATGTAATTTTGCTGCATGGCAGTGGAGGCTGAGTGTGCAAGCGCCGTAACTGCACGCGGTTGTTAATTGGGCACTGACACTGGGACCTAAGTGTGCGTGTACGGAGGGACGGTGGATCGGCAGCTGATTATCGGCAAGTACTACCCGGTTCAGGGGCAACCAAAGCTGATTGTGCACTGGTCCTTTATACATGGGCACTGTGACTGGTGCTCGTGCACACTGACCTTGTGCATGTCACCATCGGAATGTGCACTTTTAGAGCTGATGATGCACTGTCCAGACAGCATCACTTTTACATAGCTGTATATTGAATCGTGTGCTTTCTGGTGTGATATTTAAGCATCACTTATGCACAGGACTGTCCCCTATGTACTCAGTGCCCTGTACAGTATTTAAGCATCACTTATGCATAGGACTGTCGCCTATATACTTAATGCCCTTTACAGTATTTACTTTTGTTTACACGGAGCAGCAAATGTTAGGCCAGGCGTGTTTTATTTTACGTTTTTGGCTAATTAACAACTGCGTGGTGCGTTGTCTGAGAGTGCATGTTCGACAGCATTGCTTTTGTAATTTACTCGTAGATTCGTTCTTCGTGCACGTCACAACCAGATTTGTCTCTTGGTGTGTTTCTTTGTGTGAGTATTAACACTGCGGTTCTGATACCCATTGTGAGGCCTAAAGTGCTTAGGTAATAGCTAATATTATTAGCTAACACCCTTGTGTCACCCTGAACGGCGAAAGGTGAGTCGGTCACCTTCTGAGATAGTTTTTGTTTAGTTTTACAACTGTCACAGGTGATGGACTTGGTGCTCCCTCAAAAGGGCAACTATTGTGTGTTTTATGGCACATTGTGAAAGCCAAGCTTTTCCGCTCACCTCAAAAAATGCCTCAAATTGAGCAAAAAAACATACTTTTTAATAAATATAGTTACAATACTTAATACTAAGGCAGGCTCTTTTTCTACATGCTCCCACATTTTGGCAGGTAAGGTAACCAAGGAAGTGTGAGCCTAAGTTATTTGTCCACGATCACACGGTATTTTACGGGGAAAAGCTAGGATTGTAAATCAGGCCCTACGGTTCCAGAGAGGCCTCAAGATCACATTACCAATTTCAGAAACCACGGACGGCCCCTACTACTGAAGGAACGTTGACCGGTCCAATGAAAAAAACAGATTTCATATAATAGCAAAAAAGAAAAAAACAGGCCCAGCGCTCGCAAGTTGGCCCCGGCCCCAACCTGGACCGTTTTTGGGGCGAGGTTGGAGGTTTCTTTGCACAGATGTTGTGCTGGTGTCTGGATTGTGGGTGGCATACCTCGACACAGGGCTGCAGGGGGCGGTGTAGGTTTACATGGGTGTGTCTCCTTACTACTGCATGTTAACCAGATGTTGAACTTGAAGGGGCCGTTCACTGCCCGGACCAGGCTAGTGGGCCTTTGCTTCTAGACGCTTCTCTTAACGGGTGTATTTGCCACACTTCAGATGCAGTTCATTACATTTCTCTCGCCGAATGGTAGTAAAAGGGAGGGGGCGGCATTTTTCAATTCTCGCCTAGGGCGGCAAAACACCTAGAAACGGCCCTGCAAGCCAACCCAGTCCCTTCAAAGTGACACACCTGGCAAATCAGGTGGAATCGTTTTTTTCAGTGTTTTCTTCTGCTTTGCTGCATTTAGTGTATGTTTTTGGTAAAGTCCAGACATAAAATCCACCATTTTTTGGTGCATTTCTTGCATTTGATAAAGTGCATTTTCTGCCTTAGTTTTAAATGCATTTAGTACCAGTTGACGGAAAAGGTGGTGGACGAACAGAGTTTGGGCAACATATTGTCTTCTCATTAAGGAAAACACTACACTTGGTTCTCCTGCCACAGTATGCAGTGCTGCTGCTTTTTCAGATTTTATGGGAACACACACCTCTAAATCTAGCTGTCTCTATTTTGCTACAGTCAGATTAATTTTCCTATTTACCAAATGGGTATCTTCCCTCCCCTAAATGAGGGAGGAAAAGGAAGAGAGATAGAGGATATGAGAGAGAGAGAGAGAGAGAGAGAGAGAGAGAGAGGGGGGGAGGGGTGCAAGAGGGAGAGAGAGAGAGAAAGAGAGACTGCTTCTGCGTCCAATTAGTGTTAGCACATTAGAGCTTGACAGATGTGACCCGAATACCATCCCAAGATATTTATATTTTGATTCAATAGATAGCTGGAACCCATTTATAATCCATGATCCCGGTATATTTAATTTCATGCTAAATTTCACGGCTTTTGTTTTTCTATGATTGATTTCAAGTTTGTGCCACTTTGTAAAGCCTGATAGAAGATCTAGAAGCCGTAGCACTCCTACAGAGGTCACACTCATCAAAAGCAAATAATCGGCGTATAGAATGTGAGTAAGGCGGTGGCCCCTAGATTCGGAGGATGTGCATTTGTGAGATCCACATCTGTGGGCAGACTCAAGATGTAGATATTTAACAATAAGGGGCAAAAACACACCCTTGTTTTAGGCCAACTGAAGAGCAGATTTTTTGAGAAAGCTTAGTGCCATCTCCAAGCTTGGCACGTAACCAAGTTTCGATGTACAGAAGTTGGATGGCTCTCATTATTTTCAGCGGGATCCCAAAACTGTTATGTTTCTCCCAGAGTAAGTCTCGAATGCCATCTTAAAATTGACAAAACTAACGTAAAGTGTTGATTTTTCAGTGAAGGCCTTTCAATGCAGAGTTTTAAGGCTGCCAGGCTTGAGGATTACCCCGGCCTACACATAATCCCGTTTGGTTCCATGGAATAAGATCCAAGTTGTCAACCCATTCTTGCAGATCTTGCAGTAATAAACTTGCATAGTGCTTGGAATCAATGTCAAGTAGGGCTGCTAATCGATAATTTGCTGGGTCGCCTCTATCGCAAGTTAGAAATGGGCTCTCTAGTTGGCAGTGGTTTGCCCCCTGTCCAAATGAGTGACCCTCATCTGGTCAGGGTAAGAGAGTCACACAGCTAAGATAACCCCTGCTCAACCCCTTGGTAGCTTGGGACAGAGCAGTCAGGCTTAGGCTTATCCCATAGGCAATGTGTAAAGAATTTCTACACACACACAGAATAACACAGTTAAAACACTACAAGAGGACTCCACAACAGTTTAGAACAAGCATCTGCAATGCAATAGGTCTCGCATTTACGCAAGTTTGAGCTATTGGCATTGTAAATGACAATGTCTTTTATTTATGTTTTGGTTTTTAAAACATAAATAAAAGGCATTGTCATTTACAATGCCAATTGCTTAAACTCTCGCAAATGCGAGATCTATTGCATTCCAAATGCTTGAAGGTGAGGTGTTGGTTCCTTACTGCTAGGCAGGGGAGGTGATGAGTCGGTTCCTTAATGTTGCAGGGGAGGTGATGCATCGTTTGCGGGTACGATGCATCGGTTCCTTACTGCTGTGCAGTGACGATTAAGAAATCAGAGCCCAAGGACGATGCATCGAAAATCCAGTCGTGCTGAGTCAGTTCCACAGCAATGAAGCAGGCACTGCATCGGAGTCAGCGAGGTGCGTCACAGACTTCGGTGATGCAGTGCTTGAAACTCACGCAGCGGCGGTTCTTCTGATACACTGCAACAGAAACCTACGGCCTGCATTGTAAGCTGCGGTCATAGCGTCAAGCGGGTACCACGCTACGGTGCAGCCCACGGTGATGCGTCAAGTTTGCAGCGATGCGTCGGTTCGGAATGACGCTGGGAGTTGATGCGTGGATTTTCTCCTTGAAATCACCAGCATTCACTTTCAAGGGCCCAGAAACTGGATTTTGCATTACTTGGCAAGTCAGGACTCTCAGCAGAAGAGCACAGGTACTGGAAGGTGAAGACTTTGATGGCCCTGAGACATCTTAACAGGAGGCAAGCTCAACTCAAGCCCTTGGAGAACCTCGGACGCAAGATACAGAAAGCAAAGCCCAGTCCTTTCACTCCCAGGACAGAAGCAGCAAGCAGCAGGCCAACACAGCAAAAGCATACAGCAAAGTGGCAGTCCCTCCTGACAGATTATCCAGCTCTTCTTCCTGGCAGAATGTTCTCAGTCCAGAAGTGTTCTAAAAATATGGGGTCACAGGTCCAGTACTTATACCCATTTTAGTCTTTGAAGTAGGCAAACTTCAAAGGACAGTCTTTGTAGTGCACAAAACCGTGCCTTTCCCTGCCCTGACTCCAGACCCATTACAGGGGGTGGGGACTTCTTTGTGTGAGGACAGGCACAGCCCTATTCAGGTGTCAGTGTCTGTCAGGAACCATAACATTAACCCAGATCTTACTTCCCAAGTAGTGGTTGCATTGCAAAAAGAACAGGCTAAGAAGGCTCACCGACTTCTTAAAAGAAGAAAAGTATGTTTGTGGAGTTCACTGTGGCAAAAGTGGTCACATAAGAAAGAAGTTACCATTCTTGCGGTTTACGCAACTGCAGGAGCTCGAGGACCGCAGAGGAGTGTGAAACACACGCGCAGCCTCATTAGAGGCACACTTTACTGAGGAGTTTCCCTGAGGTAGCAGTACTTTTCAACACTTGTGCTGTAAATTTAGAGTAGTGTTTTAGGGAAAGACTTGTTGCGCATGTTCGTCGAGCAGAGTTAGGAGACAATTTACGGGCATCGGTTCAGTTACAAGAGAAGAGTTTCCAAGTCATAGAAGGTATACGTTTTAAACAAGAATTACCTCAAAAGAGTCCATTCTTCAAGGTCGACTTTTGGGCTTCACGAGCTGATTCAAGTTACAAGAAAACTACAGCTGCAGAGATAAAGACACTTACCTGAGTCCTTAAAATCCTCTGTGCCTTTCCTGCCTCGCCTTCCGAAGTGGTCACGCAAGTATCCTAGAGATTAAAATGTGATGTTTTAGAGAGTATTTTAAGAATATCTACTCACCAAAAGGCAAAAGAAAAGCAGTTTAGTTTGAATAAACAATAGAACAAGATTTAGAAAAAAGAAATTAATTTAATAGAAGAACAAAAGACTGGATGATACATACACATAAGACAGAAGGAAATTACAAATTAAAATCCAGAAAGTATAGAAGAGAAGCAAAGGTCTCGATCTCAAGGGGTATGAAAATGTTGTTTGAGAAAATAATAATATTCTAGTAATCACAGTTAGAGATACTGAAGGTAGGAGTGATTGACTGTTTGCTTCAGCTTCCATCGCCGAAAAACACATAGCCATAAAGAAGACAGGCAAGGTGATTGCAGTCCCTCACAGAACAAGACGAGGTAGTCTCTTCTTTGTTTTCCCCTTCCCCCCCCTGGAGACCTACTAATCTCTCTTGGTAAATACTGGAGATTGGAGGGGGCTCAGGAGGGGCATTGGTTTCAAGCACCATTCTGCTCCTGTGAAAACTGGGAACTAGCAGGTATCGATTGTGACAGTGTCAACTCCTCCCACCACTCTAGCTCAGGAAGATCAATCAGCCTGGTGATGGGCCATCAAGATATGCAGAGTATACCTCAGCTCCCTTTGAGTGACTGTCTAGAGTGAATGCACAAACAGCCCAATTGTCATCCTAACCCAGACCTGTATTCAGCAGACAGGCATAGGCACAGAATGGTTAAAGTAAGGAAATACCAACTTTCTAAAAGTGACATTTTCAGACTTGTAATTTAAAAAACAACTTTATTAATAGATGCATTTTCCAGAGAACCCAAACTTCAATTTTATATCAGCTCTCAATTGGAAGATACACTTGTAAGATGTTATAAGTCAGCTCCAATGCTAACCTATGGGAGAGATAGGCCTTGCTGTAGTGAAAAACGGAATTAGCAGTATTTCACTACCAGGACATATAAAACACAGCAGTACAAGTCCTACTTTTTAAATACACTGCGCCCTGTCCAGGGGGCTACATTGGGCCTACCTTAGGGGTGCCTTACATGTACCAAAAGGGAAGGTTTGGGCCTGGCAAGTGGGTGCACTTGCCAGGTCGAAATGGCAGTTTAAAACTGCACACACAGACACTGCAGTGACAGGTCTGAGACACGTTTCGAAGACTGCTCATGTGGATGTCGCAATCAGTACTTCAGGCCCACTAGTAGCATTTGACTTACAGGCCCTGGGCACACACAGTGCACTGTACTAGGGACTTACTAGTAAATCAAGTATGCCAATCATGGAGAACCTAATTACCATTACATTTTACACATGGAGCACTTGCACTTTAGCACTGGTCAACAGCGGTAAAGTGCCCTGAGTCCTGAAGCCAGCAATAACGAAATGCAGCAACAGTCAAAAACAGGAGGTCGGAAGTGAAAAGACAGGGGAAATCACATCAAAAGGTGCCAGGTCTAACACGCCCCCTTGAAAAATTGGGTGGATTATAGATCCACCCCAGAAGTCTTCGACTGTCTGATGGAGGTTCACCACAATGAAAAGGAGATTGAGGTTTTTTTGCCCATACCTCTGGGGAAGCTTTGAACAGGACGGAGGGTAGTCCGTCCGGACCTGGGGTCCTTTCTGTTCTGCTCTTCATTATAATTGCTTCTTTTGAACTTGTTTTTCGCTCATCTAGCCCTGATTCCCTATTGGAAGTCCTCTTCCTGGTTCCTGTTGTGGCCGATCTTATACAATGGATAAGCACCCGCCTCATTTGCATCCATCCCTATTTATGCCCTTCCAATCGAGCTGGTTAATTGTGGACGTCTCGGTGAGTGGGCCTGGCCCTGGTGGCATGGGTGATACAGCTGTGGATGATATCACCTTTGTCGAAGAGTCAGTGTCTACTCGGATCCCCTTTTCCGTTGGCTCCTCTGACTTTATAGAATAGTGATTTTACAGTGGTGTGCCCAGGACTCCTCACTTATATCAGCGCAGTAGACCGCGGTGTGATCCTTATTAAATTTGTGGATTATTTTCCAAAAAGCTCTAGAATCTCTGGTGTCGCACGCATGGAACAGTTTGGCCCAGAATTTGTTGGAATACTGTTTTTTACCCATCCAGGCTGCCCTCTTATACTCTCCCTTACTTTGTCTTGTTGTGCCTTGACCAGGTAATCAAGTTTCAACAAGCAGTACTGTTTGTCCTTTTTGATATAAGATTTTGACACCTACAGTGAGGTTTTCTGTTAAGCGGTTAGTTGAAGGGCAGAGGATTTCTCGCTGCCATATTTTGTTATCAAAGCCTTTCAATACTTATCCCAATCATTAATTGCATTGGACGGTTCGAGCAAGTATTAATTTAATAATTTCATGCAATCTGTTAGAGTTTCTTCTTGCCGCTGTGCTTGCCAAACTGTTAGCTGTAAAGTGGAAATATGGCTTGAGATTTACTACTATTGTCTGTGGGTTATGGTCGCTTTCTTCTTGTCTCTTCTCTTTCTGCTTCTTCTTCTCTGTAAGTAAAAGGTCTGTTTGACAGCTGCACTGTCAAGTCATCATCGACAAACAAAGCAGCACACCTTCTCCATCTATGTACCCAAGATCTGGAACCAGTGCTTAATTTGAGCCGGTGATTTCCAGTGCTCACCGGCACTTAATCACCAACACAAGCGCTTTTCATGAGCACCAGTTAAGGACACATTCATTTGGGGAAGATTAAGTGATTTCCCAGAATCACAGGATGTTGAGCCGGCGCCGAGAACCTGGTTCTTCAGCACTGAAGTTGGCAGCTCTGGCCGTTACGCCACATCCTCTCCCCACTTTCATGGTTAGTAGTTGGTTCTGTTTTAGGCGGGGCTAACAGGAGAAATGGGCTGGTGCAAGCTTCCTCCTGACGAGAGCCCCGACACTTATTTTTGTTTACAAATTAACCACTGTCTGGAACAACATCACTGTATGAATTTGGACTACACAAACTCTGCTCCAAATTCGGAAAGAGTTGAAGACAAGATCTCGTTGATTGTATCTTTACCTTCGACCCTGTACAGCTCTCTGCTGTCTTTCTGTAGTTGTCTCAATGCAAATGCTAAATAAAAGGGGTGGGCCTGCAAAGAGGGATTACAGGGGCAGGCTAAGTGCTGGCTGTTATTTTCATGCACTCTGGATGTATTTATGTTTTGGGGATTATCCAGAGAACATCCGCCTCACACTCTCATCAATAGACAAAGAAAAAGCAAGACCACAAGGCACGTAAAGCCTCAAAGAAGCTTTGGTCGTGGCACAGAATCAAGCATGCTGTGAAACAACAGACTGCTTAGCTTGGACATAGTGTGTGTTTGTGTGTGTGCTTCAGCCTTTGTAGTCGTTTGTTGTGTGTTCCTAGGTGTTGCATAGGTCTCACAAAACGCTGGATGATACACACATGCACACAGAGAAACAGACATGTCACTGCCAAGGAGATTGTCAGCTTCAAGCCCTTACTCATTAATAACATGGAGCCCTTTAATGTTTGAGGGCCTGTCGATGACGTACCGCAGGAAACTGACACATGTATACAGAAAACTCTTCAGAATGTATGTTGTCAGTATCTTCCCTGCCTACATCACCTCTCAAACAACCTCTAACATGCTTTTTGCACAGTAACATCCATCAGTACCACCCCCAAATGCCTGTGCCTCTAAGTGCAATGGCCTGTGACTATGTACAGCCTTTCCTGTTAAAATAATACATCATCTTTGTATTAAATACATGAATAAATGTATACATTAAAAAGTTCTTGGTACCCCACAATAACATGACTCTACTCTATAAAACATATTTCATGACTAGGCCTTGGCGGAATTCGCGAAGTTCTGCATACCAAAAAACTCCGCCGCACTAAGTGGAGTTTGTTAGATCACGCCGTTCACTCTGATTTTTAGCACCAGGTGTTTGTCCAGTGCTGGAAAATAAGCGCGAACTGCACCATGCGCAGCGCAAGAGGGTGCTGCTTCTTTCTGCCGCTCGAGGAAAAAAACTCAGCTCCTGAAAACTCCACAAACTCCATGAACAGAGCGGAGTTCACCACCCAGGCCAACTCATGACGTAACCACTTTCATCTCCGTGCCAAAGAGGACTAAGTAAAAAGATACCTCACTGTGGGTCTCACTTGGTGCTCCTCTGCATAGGACCTGGGAGGCTGACTGAGTCATACTTTAGGGAGTTTAGGCGGCTTCCTGCCTCATGAGCTGCTCTGCCTTTTGAGTTCCTTTATGCTCATACGCTGTTAATATTATTCTTGTTTTGTTAAGGTGTGGTCTCAGACCTGGGTAAATCAATAGCCCCATTCAGCAGAGATTCATTCATCTTTCTGATTTTTATTAAGTACTTTTATAAATGTGTGTTAGAAATGGGATCTCTAGTTGGCAAGGGCTTGCACCTTTGTCCAAGTAGGGACCCTTCTTCCTAGTCAGGGTAAGGGTTGTTACACTCGTGAAGTAACCCCTGCTCACCCTCGTGGTAGCTTGGCACGAGCAGTCGGGCTTAATTCAGAGGCAGTGTGTAAAGCATTTGCACATAACCAACAGTAATACAGTGTAAGCACTACAAACGGACATCACACCAGTTTAGAAAAATAACCAATATTTTATATACTCAAGACAAGACCAATTACGACAAAAATCCACAATACTGTACTTTACGAATGAATACTTGATACGGTAACTTCTTCTTTGCAGGGATAGCACAAAAGCAAAGTTCGTACGAGTCGGTAGCTCCGTCCGAGCCTACCGTGATGCTGAGAACCACAGAGTCTAACAGTTCCAGCCGACCGCGTCGATACGGGCCAGCAGAGTCATGAACAGACTCGGTTACAGTACCTTTCTCGTTGTGGCTGGTACGGAGTGTACGAGCCGGTCGGCGTTCGTCGCGGTTGCGGTGCAAGACGTAGCGATGCAAGGTGCGGTGTCCCTCGATGCGGTGCAGGCAGCGGCTCGATGAGCGTCGTGCAGACGGAGTCGGTGAGTCCAAGGCGTGCGATGCAGGGCGAGACGATGCTCGATGCGGTGCTGACAGGTTGCGATGCAGGCGACCAAGCCGGAGTGCGGGAGCTGGCGTCGGACAGCGGTGCGAGGCGGAGCGGTGCGTCGCAGACGTGCGAGCGGTGCCCCAAATGCGGTGCGGTCACGACTCTTGAGCCAGTTGCAGCGACCTCGTCGGTCTGGTCCGGCTGGCCCAGTGAAGCGATGCGATGCGAACTGCGGTGCCCACAGGTCACGGTGCAAGCAGCGGCTCGATGTTGGCGGTGGCGGACGTCGCCCACGGTGAGACCAGGGTTGCGATGCGAAGCGGGGCGATGCGGTCTGCGGTGCAAACAGGTCACCGGCCAGGGATGGATTCGGTTGACGGAGTCGGTTGCAGTTCCCTTCCTCTGTGGCAACTGAAACAGCGTTCCAGAAGCGGTACCCAGAGGCTTGTGAAGTCTTTGTAGTCCCTGAGACTTCTTAACAGGAGGCCAGCTCGGTTCCTGGCCCTTGGAGATACTCAGCACAAGTTTGTAGAAAGTTCAGTCCAGTCCTTTCACTGCCCAAGGCAGAAGCAGCAGCTGCAGGCCAACCCAACAAAGCAACAACACAGCAAAGGGGCAGTACTCCTCCTGGCAGCTCTTCCAGCTCTTCGTCTTGGCAGGTTCCTTGATTCCAGCGAGATCTAAATTCATGGGGTCAGGGCCCCAATATTTATATCCCAAATTCCTTTGTTCTCTGAAGGCAGAGAGGCCTTTGCCTAGTCCAAACCAGTTCTGGAGCACTTTGTTGACAAGTCTCCGTCCCTTCTTTCAGTGAGTAGGCCAGGGATATCAGACTCACCACAGGAGGTGGAGCCAGCATTGTGGAGGGAAGGCACTGTCCTATTCAGGGCCCAGGTGCGACCCCTCCCACCCATCTACATGTAGATCTTGCTATTCAGCCCTGCGCTGACTCACCCTGTCTCCTGGCATCCCCCAGCCCCTGTCACTCACATTCCAGACAAGGAATACACAACCTCGCAGAGGCAGGCTTGGATGGTTAGACAAGAAAATACCCACTTTCTAAAAGTGGTATTTTCAAACCCAGAATGTTAAAACCAACTTCACTAAAAGCTGCATTTTATCATTCTGAGTCCAGGCATACTAAACTCGAATTTCTACCATGTTCCCGGGGTCAGTTAGGATTATAAGCTGTAATAATCAAAACTGCCCGTTCTGGCCTAGGGGGAACAGGTATCCTTGCAATAGTGAAAAATGAACTAGGCTGTAATTCACTATCAGGACATGCCGCACACACCCGGGCATGTCCTACCTTTCGGGTACAACGCACCCTGCCCACAGGGGTACCTTGGGCCTACCTTAGGGGTGACTAACATGTAGCAAAGGGAAGGTTTAGGGACTTGCAAGTGTGTGCACTTGCCAAGTCGACATGGCAGCCCCAGGCTGCGCACGGGCTCTGCGATGGCAGGCCCGAGTTACACTTTACGGGCTGTTTGCGTGGGTGGCACAATCCAGTGCTGCAGCCCACCAACAGCATTTGGTCTATAGGCCCTGGCACTCGCAGTGCACTTCACAAGGGACTGACACATAAACCAAATAGGCCAATCATGGAAACACCAATCCATAACGCATTTTATACAGGAGCACTTGCACTTTCCCACTGGACAGCAGTGAGGAAAGTGCGCAGAATCATTACACCAGCAAAAACAGAGTCAAAACCGGGAGGTCAGAAAGCAAAAAGTCAGGGGAAACACGCCAAAAGATGCCAAGTCTAACACATGTCCCCTCCAGCTGAAAGTAGGGAGAACTACCCAACCCCATTGGAGTTCTCTTCACTAAGGCGGAAGAACCTGGACAGACCATCTGCGTTGGCGTGTTCTGTACCAGGACGGTGTTCCACCGTAAAGTCCATTCCCTGTAGGGAGATGGACCACCTCAGCAGTTTTGGATTCTCACCCTCATTTGCATCAACCATCTGAGGGGCCTGTGGTCTGTCTGAACCCAGAAGTGAGTCCCAAACAGGTATGGTCTCAACTTCTTCAGTGCCCAGACCACAGCAAAAGCTCCCTTTCTATGGCACTCCACCTCTGTTCCCTGGGAAGTAGTCTCCTGCTAAGGAAGACTACAGGCTGATCCAGGCCCTCTTCGTTCAGTTGTGAGAGCACCGCTCCCACACCATGCTCTGAAGCGTCAGTCTGCACGACAAATTCCTTGGAGAAGTCAGGTGCCTTGAGCACGGGCGCCGTGCACATGGCTGCCTTCAGGGCATCAAAAGCTTTCTGGCAGGACTCAGTCCAGATCACTTTCCTGGGCTGCCTCTTAGAAGGTAAGCTCTGTTAAGGGGGCAACGATGGTGCCATAGCCCTTAACAAATCTCCTATAGTAGCCGGTGAGACCTAAGAAGGCTCTCACCTCTGTCTGGGTCTTGGGGGTTCCCAAGCCAGAATGGTGTCAATCTTGGGTTGTAGGGCGCCACCTGGCCGCTTCCTACCTGGTGTCCCAAGTACACCACAGAACCCTGCCCGATCTGGCACTTACTGGCCTTGATCGTGAGGCCTGCACCTTGCAGAGCCCTCAACATTTTCTCAAGGTGCTGCAAATGTTCTTCCCAGCTGGAACTGAACACAGCAATGTCATCCAGGTAGGCGGCACTGAAATCCTCCAGCCCAGCCAACACCTGATTGACCAACCTCTGAAAGGTGGCAGGGGCATTCTTCAACCCAAAGGGCATCACCCGGAATTGGTAATGACCTTCTGGGGTTGAGAATGCTGATCTCTCCTTGGCCCCATCGGTTAAGGCAATCTGCCAGTACCCAGACGTCAAATCAAACGTGCTGAGGAACCGGGCAGCTCCCAACCGATCAATGAGCTCATCAGCTCTGGGGATGGGGTGCGCGTCAGTCCTGGTGACGGCATTGAGCCCACGGTAGTCCACACAAAACCGGAGTTCTGGAGTGGCACCGGGCACCGCAGCCTTTGGGACCAAGACCACTGGGCTGGCCCAAGGACTGTGGGAGGGCTCAATCACCCCTAACGCCAACATCTTAGAGACCTCCTCCTTGATGCTGGCTCTGACCCGGTCAGTCAACCTGTAAATTTTGTGCTTCACAGGAGGGCTGTCACCGGTGTCCACGTCATGGGTACACCAGTGAGTAACACCGGGGGTCAGAGAGAACAGTGGGGCGAACTGTCCCAACAACTGGCGACAGTCCCCCTGCTGCTCCTGAGTCAGAGTAGGGGAGAGGATCACACCCTCTACTGACCCATCATGCTCCTTGGTAGACAGGAGGTCAGGAGAGGCTCACTCTCCTCTTCCACCCCATCATCTGTCGCCAAGAGCATACTCACTCGGACCTCTCGAAGTGGGGCTTGAGGCGGTTCACGTGAAGTACCCTCAAAGGGTTCCTTGGAGCCTGCAAATCCACCAGGTAGGTGACGTCACTTTGCGCTCCTTTACCTCATATGGCCCAGTCCACTTGTCCTGCAAGGCACAAGGTGCCACTGGGGCCATGACCCACACTTTTGCCCAGGTTGAAATTCGACCAGAGTGGCATTCTGGTCATCCCATCTCTTCATTTCTTCCTGGCTTGCTTCTAGGTTCGCCTGAGCGAGTTTCCTGAAGCGGGCAGTTTGGTTTCTAAAGGCCAGCATGTAGCTAAATACATCCTGGGGAGTTTTCCTGGGAGCCGCCTCCCAGCCTTCCTTTACCAAACTCAGAGGTCCTCTGACAGGGTGGCCATACAGGAGCTCAAAGGGGCTGTACCCAAGAGACTTCTGAGGCACCTCCCTGTATGCAAAGAGTAGGCATGGCAAGAGGACGTCCCACTTACGCCTCATGGGTTCTGTTAGACCCTTGATCATGCCTTTCAAGGTCTGGTTGAATCTCTCCACCAGACCGTTTCCTTGTGGGTGGTAAGGAGTGGTGAACTTGTAGGTTACACCACACTCCTTCCACAGGGATGACATATACTTCGATATGAAATTGGTCCCCCTATCAGAAACCACCTCTCTGGGGAATCCCACACGGGAAAAGATCCCCATTAACGCCCGGCCCACCACTGGCGCCGTCGTTGTCCTGAGAGGGATTGCCTCCGGGTACCGGGTGGCATGGTCCACCAAGACCAGGATGTACCTGTTGCCCATGGCTGTCTTGGGATCCAGTGGCCCCACAATATCCATCCCTACCCTTTCAAAGGGTGTTCCAACAACAGGGAAAGGTTGGAGAGGAGCTTTGACCTTCCTCCCACTCTTACCACTTGCCTGGCAAGTTTGGCAAGACCTACAGTGTGCATCTGACTGCCTTCGCATTTGGGGCCAAAAGAAGTGGGTGACAAGCCTGTCAAAGGTCTTGTCCTGCCCCAAATGTCCTGCCAAAGGCACGTCATGAGCCAGACCCAGTAGGAAGGTCCTGAAGCGCTGGGGTACCACCAGCACACGGGCTGACCCAGGCTCAGCAACCTTAGGCTCACTGTATAGGAGACCGCTCTCCCAGTAGATCAGATGTGACCCGGACTGATTACCAGCTGCCTGGTCTGCAGCCTGCCGCCGCAGACCCTCCAGAGTAGGGCACTCGTTCTGCTCCCTGCAGAACTCCTCCCTGGTGGGACCCCCTTCTTGCTGCCAATGGGTCAGCTCAGAGATGTCTCCCAGTTAAGCTACCTGCTCCCCTGTAGGCACCGGGCGTCCCCCTCGAGGTCCGCCTCCTCCCGGTCCGTGGGAACTTCGGGGGCCGGTTTCCCGCGCCCCCTGCCCTTTCTCTTGGCAGGGACTTGGGCCACTGTTTCAGGCTCCAAGTCCTCTTGATCACCCTTTCTGGCTGCCATTGACCGAGTAGACACGCATGCCCACTCTGGCAACCCAAGCATCTCCAAGTGAGACCTGAGCTCAACCTCCTTCCATGAGGACTGCTCCAGGTCGTTTCCTAGCAGACAATCTACAGGCATGGTAGGGCTCACAACCACCCTCAAGGGACCTGAGACCCCCATTCAAAGGGAACCTGCGCCACCATACACTGGCGCTCAGAGTTGTCGACAGCAACTACTTGGTGGAATGCTCCTGGGACTACTTGCTTCTCAGACACCAGGTGACACCGGACTGAGGTCACACTGGCTCCAGTATCTCTGAGAGCCTCTACCCTGTTCCCATTAATGGTCACCCAGGTGCTATATTTCTTTGTGTTATGGGGCACCTGGTTTCCTGGGACCATCTCACTGTCCCCTAGTGAGACAAGGGTCATTTCTGCGGGATCCCCACCCTCCTTTGGCACCCCTCCTCCCCAAGCGCTACACTAGCCAACACTTTGGACTGTCCACCGGTGGGTGGCTGTGTCCCCTTCGGGCACTTGGGGTCCCCCTTAAAGTGACCTACCTGGTCACATACATAACACTTGCGGGGGCCGGTCTCAACAGGCTTCCCTGTGGAGACCCCTTTCTTCTTATCACCGGGGGCTGGGAACCTTTACCCTGGGTACTAGTTTGGGGCCCTTTAGAGAACTCCTGTGCTTTACCCTTGTCCCCCCACCTTTCTGCTGGGGACCCTGCCCACCTTTGGCTGAGTCTCCCCAAACGCTTTCTTGTGGACCCTGGTACTCACCCAGCGGTCCGCTTCCATAGCAAGCTTCCTGGGGTCAGTTAGCTTACTATCAACTAGGTGCTGGCGCAGATCTGCAAAACATAGACTAGACAAGTGCTCCCATGCAATCAAGTTGTAGAGCCCCTGAAAATCTGTTACACTACTGCCCTTCACCCAACCATCCAGAGACCTGCAGAACACATCCACACATTCCAACCAAGTGTTGGCATCAGACTTCTTACTGGACCTGAACTGATCCCTGTACTTTTCAGGAGTAAGACCATACTTCGTGAGAAGGGCATCCTTCATGTCAGCATAGGTGAGGTGATACCCCTTACCCAAAGCTATCAGAGCATCCCTTGCTTCTTCAGGGAAAAGTGGCCACAATCCTGCTCCCCAATTCTCCTCAGGGACCCCATTCATGTGTATGGCTGCCTCATAACCCTGAAACCACCTTTGTATGTCATCCCCCTTCTTGAACTCCTTGCCTACGTTCTTGGGAATGTGCACAATCCTGTCTGCCTTTCTGGACGAATTGCTGCCACCATCTGAGCCTGACTTACTCCTAAGTTCTAGCTCCTTCAGTTCTCTCTCATGCTCTAAGAGCATCTTCCTCTCCTCTATGGCCAATCTCTTCTCCTCCCGCTCACTCTCCAGCCTGAGCTTCTGCAGCTCAAACTGCCTTGCCTCCCGCCTGTCCTCCAGCTCCTCTGGGGACAGACTGCTGCTGCCTGACCTGGCGGGTTCCCCCTACCCAAAAGCACATCCACCCTGGAAATAGGCTCCTCCACCTCCTCACTGAGATCACCAGGCTGCCCATTGGCATGTCTGGCTGCTACCCAGGCCCTCAGCGCCTTCTGTAGCTCCTCCTTCCTTGTGAGGCCTTTAATTTGGACTTTCAGGTTTTTACAAATCGCTCGTAACTCCTTTACGGCGTAGGATTCCAACCTGTCCTCCTCAAAGATAACTTCCAGAGATGCAACGGATGATGCAATTGATTCAGGCATGACAAAAGTCGTGAGTTGAAAACTGGCAAGATCAAAAATAGGCCAAAAGAAAAAGAACCAGTATGTTGTACGTAATGGTCTGCGATATGGTAGTAGTGCACACCAATCACTGTAAGTCAAGTGCAAACACAAGTCCTATCCTCACCGCTGACAACCAATGTTAGAAATGGGATCTCTAGTTGGCAAGGGCTTGCACCTTTGTCCAAGTAGGGACCCTTCTTCCTAGTCAGGGTAAGGGTTGTTACACTCGTGAAGTAACCCCTGCTCACCCTCGTGGTAGCTTGGCACGAGCAGTCGGGCTTAATTCAGAGGCAGTGTGTAAAGCATTTGCACATAACCAACAGTAATACAGTGTAAGCACTACAAACGGACACCACACCAGTTTAGAAAAATAACCAATATTTTATATACTCAAGACAAGACCAATTACGACAAAAATCCACAATACTGTACTTTACGAATGAATACTTGATACGGTAACTTCTTCTTTGCAGGGATAGCACAAAAGCAAAGTTCGTGCGAGTCGGTAGCTCCGTCCGAGCCTACCGTGATGCTGAGAACCACAGAGTCTAACAGTTCCAGCCGACCGCGTCGATACGGGCCAGCAGAGTCATGAACAGACTCGGTTACAGTACCTTTCTCGTTGTGGCTGGTACGGAGTGTACGAGCCGGTCGGCGTTCGTCGCGGTTGCGGTGCAAGACGGAGCGATGCAAGGTGCGGTGTCCTCGATGCAGTGCAGGCAGCGGCTCGATGAGCGTCGTGCAGACGGAGTCGGTGAGTCCAAGGCGTGCGATGCAGGGCGAGACGATGCTCGATGCGGTGCTGACAGGTTGCGATGCAGGCGACCAAGCCGGAGTGCGGGAGCTGGCGTCGGACAGCGGTGCGAGTCGGAGCGGTGCGTCGCAGGCGTGCGAGCGGTGCCCCAAATGCGGTGCGGTCACGACTCTTGAGCCAGTTGCAGCGACCTCGTCGGTCTGGTCCGGCTGGCCCAGTGAAGCGATGCGATGCGAACTGCGGTGCCCACAGGTCACGGTGCAAGCAGCGGCTCGATGTTGGCGGCGGCGGACGTCGCCCACGGTGAGACCAGGGTTGCGATGCGAAGCGGGGCGATGCGGTCTGCGGTGCAAACAGGTCACCGGCCAGGGATGGATTCGGTTGACGGAGTCGGTTGCAGTTCCCTTCCTCTGTGGCAACTGAAACAGCGTTCCAGAAGCGGTACCCAGAGGCTTGTGAAGTCTTTGTAGTCCCTGAGACTTCTTAACAGGAGGCCAGCTCGGTTCCTGGCCCTTGGAGATACTCAGCACAAGTTTGTAGAAAGTTCAGTCCAGTCCTTTCACTGCCCAAGGCAGAAGCAGCAGCTGCAGGCCAACCCAACAAAGCAACAACACAGCAAAGGGGCAGTACTCCTCCTGGCAGCTCTTCCAGCTCTTCGTCTTGGCAGGTTCCTTGATTCCAGCGAGATCTAAATTCATGGGGTCAGGGCCCCAATATTTATATCCCAAATTCCTTTGTTCTCTGAAGGCAGAGAGGCCTTTGCCTAGTCCAAACCAGTTCTGGAGCACTTTGTTGACAAGTCTCCGTCCCTTCTTTCAGTGAGTAGGCCAGGGATATCAGACGCACCACAGGAGGTGGAGCCAGCATTGTGGAGGGAAGGCACTGTCCTATTCAGGGCCCAGGTGCGACCCCTCCCACCCATCTACATGTAGATCTTGCTATTCAGCCCTGCGCTGACTCACCCTGTCTCCTGGCATCCCCCAGCCCCTGTCACTCACATTCCAGACAAGGAATACACAACCTCGCAGAGGCAGGCTTGGATGGTTAGACAAGAAAATACTCACTTTCTAAAAGTGGTATTTTCAAACCCAGAATGTTAAAACCAACTTCACTAAAAGCTGCATTTTATCATTCTGAGTCCAGGCATCCTAACCTCGAATTTCTACCATGTTCCCGGGGTCAGTTAGGATTATAAGCTGTAATAATCAAAACTGCCCGTTCTGGCCTAGGGGAACAGGTAGCCTTGCAATAGTGAAAAACGAACTAGGCTGTAAT
The DNA here is from genome assembly GCA_963921515.1 of Calotriton arnoldi. Lineage (NCBI taxonomy): Eukaryota > Metazoa > Chordata > Amphibia > Caudata > Salamandridae > Calotriton > Calotriton arnoldi. The sequence continues at coordinate 1,541,382 of CAWUFW010000628.1, forward strand.
TCACTATCAGGACATGCCGCACACACCCGGGCATGTCCTACCTTTCGCGTACAACGCACCCTGCCCACAGGGGTACCTTGGGCCTACCTTAGGGGTGACTAACATGTAGCAAAGGGAAGGTTTAGGGACTTGCAAGTGTGTGCACTTGCCAAGTCGACATGGCAGCCCCAGGCTGCGCACGGGCTCTGCGATGGCAGGCCCGAGTTACACTTTACGGGCTGTTTGCGTGGGTGGCACAATCCAGTGCTGCAGCCCACCAACAGCATTTGGTCTATAGGCCCTGGCACTCGCAGTGCACTTTACAAGGGACTGACACATAAACCAAATAGGCCAATCATGGAAACACCAATCCATAACGCATTTTATACAGGAGCACTTGCACTTTCCCACTGGACAGCAGTGAGGAAAGTGCGCAGAATCATTACACCAGCAAAAACAGAGTCAAAACCGGGAGGTCAGAAAGCAAAAAGTCAGGGGAAACACGCCAAAAGATGCCAAGTCTAACAATGTGCTTAAATGCCCTTCGTGGTTTGTTGGCGCTTGGAAAATAAGCGCAACACTACACACTTGTTTATCTCACTTGAATGTAGTGTCATAAAGCACACTGAGACCCTTCTTTGGGTTATCAATATTCCACCTTACATTTTATGGTTAGAGTTCCCCACCGTGATCATGTGAGGGCACATCCATGGGGACCACGTGAGACCCTCACCTGCGGCTCTATCTCAGTTCAATATACAGCTATTGTACTCCCCTGTATTCTCCCTGCCTCGGGACAGGGCGCTGTAATGCACCAAAGGAAGCCTGGAAATCACAAAACTCATCCAAGGTCTCAGTCTAACATCTTCCTGCATGGCACTTCATTCTTGGACACACTGGGATGATCCACATTCATTCTATGGACTACGCATCCCAGAATGCACTGCCAAGCCTTCACGAACGTCTGGCAACCACTGTACAATACTTTTAATAGTACATGTCCTGCTGTTCTTCAGCACTGCATTCTCTCTTCCAGGGGTTGTGGTCCAATGGGATTACACACATACGAGGCGTCGAAGCGCTTTTTCGGCGAGTAGCACGCTACTCCGGAACCCATAAAGGATTAGTGTTGAATTAGTATAGTGAAATATGAAAGTAATTTGAGTGGTGGATAGGTTAGTCAGTTATTTGGATTCAGAAGGATAGCAGAGGGATAGAAGAGGGGAAAAGGTCTGCATTTATATAGCGCTTGTTACCCCTGTAGTAAGCACTATATAAATGCAATTACAATACAATACAATACAATACTTGTGGCTAATCTTGTGGAGCCCAATCACGTGACTCCACTCTGGGCTTGCTGCTGCCTGGCACTGCTTATGAACTACCATTGCCTTAAGCTCCCTGTTCGTACCATGATATTTGACCCTTGTGTACCAGAACTCTTGTCACTTGTTTGCGAACCGATTCTTGTCTTGCTTCCCCCGAGTCTGTGTCTACAGAACTCCCTCAGCCTTGCAATGCATTGTGCTTACTCTGTCTTCTGCCCTTAGTTTCCAGTCAGGTACAGCTCCTTGGCTGCCCCCTCTCTACTTATCTCCTAGTTTGTTCATTCTGCTCATGCTATCATTTCCATTTGCTTCCTGTCTTGCATCCTTGTTCCTGATTCAGTTGTCTTTTTGCTTATTGCTTGTCTGTCCTTTCTGCTCCTGTTTCTATGTTTTGCTCCCAGCTTTATCTGCAGGTCGTTTGAATTTCCCCTCTTGCAGTCTCGAGTTACCTTGCAGTTCCTGTCTCTTGCTTGTTACAGATTCTAGTATCCTTGTCCCTGCCCTGACATTTAGCCTCCAACCTCTCTCTGCTGAGCTTGGTACAGTTTCTAGTTTGCTTGTGCGTGTCCACTGTCCTGCCTTGTTTTTTCTCAGTTTATCTTGATACTTTGCTCTTGGATATTTGCTATAGATCCTGGTGCCTTTCCTGCTTCATTCAGTCTCTAGTTAATCCCTTTGTCTTGTTAGTCCCAATGCTTACATTCCAGTAACTACTGTCTTATTTGTGCTTGTTCACTGAGAGCAGTTTTCTCTCTGCTGTTAGCCTTCCACTCGTCATGGGCAGCTAGTGTTTGGTAAGTGTACTGTTTTGTCTCACCTGTGTATAAGTGTATTCCTTTTGATCATGGCCACTGGATTCCAGGAGGCAATTCCCGCCTCAACCTCTGTCTTGAGTTACATGTAGTCTTCTGTGACTTAATTTTGACAGGGTGATATTGCTATTTCTTAGGAATCACCACTATGTTTCCAGCTGGACCCATAGTGGCTTGTCTCATGTATGTAATTACAATTCTTGTTTACGTCCTAGTCTCCAATACAGAATCGCTTGTGCTGCCTCTTTTCTAAAGCTTGCAGTTATTATCTAGGCCTGGGTGTGAAATTCCGCTTCGCTCACAGAGTTTTTCCCACTCCCAGCTCCGTGTAGCCGCAGCGTTTTTCCCTCGCTCGCCAACGTTAAGTTGGCGAGAGCAAGCAAGCAAATTCCTACTTCAGACCACCTCCAGGCGAGATTTTTAAATGCGGGCACTCGTCGATGGTCGTGACTGCTTGTGTTGAGAAACTTTCCATTCGCGTTGAGGACGCTGCCGCTCGAGTAGAACATGTACACGAGTGGCAGAAAGAAGCAGCGCCCTCTTGCACTGCATGCGGTGCCGCTCGCACTGGTTTTACAGTGCGGGACAAACACCCAGCGCTAAATCAGCACTAATGGCGTAACGTAACGCACTCCGCTGCTTGTGAATCTCCATGTAGCATGGCTGAGTTTTTGGGTCACTTTGCGGAGTTCCACTATGCCCAGGCCTATTATTATCTGTGAGAATAATCTGCACAAAGACACTAATTTTCCATATTGCTTTGGAAGTTCTGAGTCTTATCTGTGAACAACGCTAGTGGTACCCCAGTGTATGTTTGTTCAGTTATTGCTTAATTTCTCTGTTTGAACGCATTAAGGATACCTTGTCATTTCTGCCCTGTCCCTAACACTGTTGCACCTGCTGTTCCCTGGTGTATGTCATGGTCTACTCCTCTGCATCAGTACACCATCTCTCAGCTCTATAGTCTGATATTTCGCGACCGTAAGGGCTGCTTTTACCAACCCACATAATAGTACGAGAATCTAACAAACCAGTCCATCTCAACCCTCATTGGTAACCTGCAGTGAAGCAACAAACATACAAGAAATGTAGATAACAGCATCGTAAACCCTTCCCTACTCAGTTCATCTGGTTGGGGGATATCGCTAGTGACCTAAGGAGGCTGCTTTCTCTGGTGTTGTGGAAGCAAAGGACACTATTCCAAGCCCTAAAGGAGGACAGTGACCTGCAAAAGCTATGTCCCTGACAAACACCTTTTCATTTAGTAGTTACATGGTCATCTCCAGTAATAAAGGGCGAGTTACAGGCTGAGTGGGGAGTGGTTCAGTAGTTATCACACTTATGGGGACATATGGGAAGCCTGGACCAATCAAAGTGTAGATTTTGTTAATTGAGAAAGGACACAAGACAATCAACGATACACGCTCTAGACCAGAATGGCTAATGTGGATTTCTATCCTGCTTTAAAGCAGCCAGTCATTAATGCACACAATTCTTTTTGAAAATACTGAATCCATCACATTGAAAAACCTACAAATACTTAGAGCAAGATACAAATAATAAACAGTATTTTACTGGATTCAGACATAAAAAGTGCATTATACCTAATGTACCAAGATCGCTTTCCTTTTTCAGCAAATCCCATAGTTTATTGAACTTACTTATTCAGTTTTTTGTGACACTTACAATGTAAAAAAAACACTTTCATGACCTAAAAATAACCTCTTCCACCACACAAGTAAATTAGGCTGATCTCCAGATCTTCATTTCTGGGCAGTCATCAACTAAGCCACCAAAAGGCCTGAATAAATACAAATTCCTGAGTTGCTTCTGGGAGGAGCCTGTCCAAAATCAGAGTCCAGCAGGACAGAGATGTTAGATTGGACCTCAAAGTCAATCACCCAGCCGCTCCACGAGAAGCAACATAGAAATGTTCTACTAGGAGGACAATTTCAGAGCATATATGCACTAGTCCCTTCTACTTCAAGACACCACATACACTCCCTTCCTACTTAATTTATTTAGCCTTATATGTGTGTAATACAATTTAAAGATGCAGAAGAACTATATCCGTCCTAAGTTAGAGTTTAATGAGAAGGTATGTCTTTCCACATTCAACCTCTTTCATTCTGCATCTAAGAACTAATAGTTCAAATCCTCAGCCCTGTGGCTCTGAATTTTAAGTCTCACTTACTAGACAGTGCATGCACTGTCTGTTGTGAGGCATATTGTTAGCTTACAGTGGGCTTAGAGTCAACCCATTGCTTACCATTGGTTGGCTTTGTTGTCACTTTAATTTGCTTGCTTCTTATTCGTTACCTTGTGCGGGCATTCCTTCTTCTTGTGTTCATCCCTCCCATCAAGCATAGACTCATTACTTGTGTCCCTCATGGCTCATTTCCAGTATCTACTTTTTTCTTTTTGTTTAAGCACTCCACGAGAGTTCATGTGTATCCCAGTAGTTTGCTGAGATTGATTTCTTCCCCACTCCATGCTCTGTGTGCACTCTTGCCTGTGTGCTTCTCTCTTACCCGCTCCCATTGCTCTCTTGCCCCTTTATTCCCCCGCATTGCAAGTTGCACTCTCTACCATTAGTTTTCTTTCCTCCCCGGGTCCTCTGTATTGCTTCACCCCACCTGCGCCGCCTGTGTAGATTCTGTCCAACACTCTATGTTGCTTCCCATCCCTTTTGTTGCTTTACCCTACCCCCATCTTCCAATCACCACTCTCCCTAAAGCGTCCGCCCATCCTACACTCCAAGTTGCTGTCTCCTGCATGTGGCTTGACCCCAAAACAAGCTGAGGATATTTAGATCTGCTTTGCCAAGGAGCAAATGCCATATATGACTTTTGGATCAATTGTGCTGGGGACCAACTACTGCAGCTCCACTTCCAAAAGGGTTTTGGTGTCACCAATAGTCACAAGACCTACAATCGCAGCCTGGGAGAGGACAGGCCTTCAGCTTTCTCTCACTGAAGTGCACTACTTAGCCCATGACACAGAACACCAGCTGTGCTCCTGCCCTCCCCGAAACACTGCAGAACGAGTCAAGTGCCAGAGAGAAGCAAAGTGGTCACTCCTTTCTGCTCCACAAATTTTAGATTTGACTCCAAGGACTCCACAGTTCTACAATACCACAATATTTTAGGTCTTGTGTAAGAGACTGCTTTAAGCTGTCTCTTAGGGAAGACTTAAAATTTGGGGACCTCAGTGTTTTAAGTAAGGTAAAGAGGGTGTTGGGGGCATCTAAAAGGGTGCAGCCTAAGTAATTGAGGTTGTGGATTAAAACTACAATCCTACACTTTACACAGCAAGCATTTAGGTGCCTCTTTGTGAGTTTTCTGTTATTGCATCCAGTCATATAACACAACAAAAACACAAATGCCTAAAAGACGTATTGGCTTTGTAAGTTCTTGTTAGCAGTTTGATATAAATGAGTAACAACAATGATTTTTTACAAATAATTAAAATTGTTAATTACAAATAGTTAATATGTGACCATCACTTTGTGCGCACTGGATCGCGGCCCAGTATTTGATAATTATGTAATATGAATACTGTTATGGCCGTCTCACTCCCACTGCCTTCAGCCTCAGCTCCAGAGCTCTCAATCGTGCCCCATTATGAACAACCTCCCACAACCAAACCTTGCCTAGACACCTAAATGCGACTGAGTTCACATGTACCATACAATCATTGGAAAACCCACTAGCCTAGCCTTCTAGAGCCAAGACCTCTTGGCTTTGCCAATACTTCATAAAGTAAATTACAATACAAACTTGCACTAAAGCAAGTAGAGTTTACAAATTTTAACAAATTCAAAGTCATTACTTACATAAACTATGCAATGTATACACAGTAGCATATTGCTAAATCCATTGGAAAAATAATAGGTCTCAAAGATGAGTCCTACTGGTTTGCCAATGCTTGGTTCATGTGTTGTTATAGTGAGATTTTTAACTCTGCATACATTTTCGATGTCAGTCCCCTACAAGATGTCTGTCTGAAAGAAAACCTAAAGGTTGCTCTGACATCTTTGCATCATTCCAACAGCTTAGGAGTTGAACAAAATGAAAGAAATTCCCCCTGAAACTAATCTCAAGGTCTTTTTGTAGACAATCCAATGTTGATACTCCACCCAGGTCCAGAAGATGATCTACTTCTACTGTCCCACACAGTGCATATTCTTTTTCTCTCCTTGACTAAACTGTGGTTGAAGATTTGAATTGTTGCAGAGTGAGGAGAAACTTTACTTCCCGTTACACAGGACTTTTGTTCTAGTAGCAACTTATGATTTGGCCTTAATGCTAGCCAATCACAGTTTTAGTAATCTGGCCATTCATCCTGTGAAACAACCTGCCCTGCCAGACATAGTGAAACATGAGTTTCAGCCACAACTGCAATTATCACCTCACAGTTTTCATGTTGGGGTTGTCATTTAGCCAACCATTCATGTTCTTATTCTCACTCTAGTCTGTCTTAACATGAACTTAGTCCATTCTGAACTGGCATTCCTTTATCCTACCCATGAATTAATGGAACACCAGAATTCATCCAAAGTACATTAGTTCATGGTTTGTCTCACACTCATTTCAAGTCTGATGAAGGGTGGCAACCCCTTTACCCTAAAGTGTGGAGACTGGGCTCCATCCCTGAGTATTGGCGGGACCTCAGTGTGACTCGGCCTTAAGAAGCACTCGCAGAGCATCTCTTTTGTGGTCAACCTGATTGAATCTGGTCTTGTCAGCACCAACAGCTCTAATCAGCAGTAAATCTTCTATCACCTTTTCTCTCAGCCTCCCTCATCACAACTCCTTAACATAAGTTCCTCAAACACTTCTCTCTTTAACATTCCAGTTACAGCAGTCAGTCAGAACACTGAGCTCACAGACGCCACACATTCTACAACCACAGGTTCATATCTACTTACATAACATTCAGTTCAATGCAACCTTATATTGCATACCTAAGGCAATCCCACTAAACACTGTCAAAATATGCAATTTCTATCCTCTAGTCCTCCTTATTTGAGTAACTCTGAATGCACCCGTAACAGCGATCCATCAGGTGTCACTCTACCAAGCCAAGTGGCAAGAATGGGTAACATTTCTTGCTTAATTGAATTACACTTAGCAAAGACAGTCTAACCAGTTACCTGGCCTCTTCCATTCTATATATTACGGTTGCTCTTACTCCTGAACCCTGAAACTCTTACGAGCCCAGTGATGACCGTCCTATGAACAGCTACTTAACACACATTTGCCAGTTCAGAGAGTCACCTCCGGGACCTCTGGCAGTTTCAATTATTCTTCATTTTATTTTTGTTTAAATCTATTTTATTGATTTTTTACATGAACAGCGCATTCACATTACAAATCACAGGTTGTTTAGGTTACATCGGCTTCACATTCCTTACATAACTGACTTTTACATGGGGCCAGTGTGTGCATGATAACAACATTGGACATACAAATTATCCAATCTTCACTTTGTATTGTACCCATCCCGCTCAGCCCTCTGTCCCTGGCATCAGAATGGCTTGGTCTCCCGCCTTTACTATAGTGATATGTGAGCTGTGAATTAGTCTGGTAACTCAGGAAGTGGGTGATAACGTGTGGGGCAAAGTAAACAAAATAGGCCAGTGGTGCTTCTAACTAAAACAGCTCTTGATCCCCATCCCGCTAGTCGCACGTGCGTCTCGTCAATGTAATATGCAAGTGTGTATTGCTAAGACTATGACAAGTGATGCCTGATCCTAATCTCTTCTGATGATCCCTCTACCATGACTGCTTTAGGATTGGCACGCCTCTCCTAATTCGCATTGTGGAGTGATGCTGGGGACCAACGTGTCTGTGATTTCAATGCATTGACTCTGCAAGTTGCGTAAAATCGTGTCCCAGTTTGTTGCGAATGGGATTTTGCGAAGGCCCAATGCATCTTCCCGGTGCAGCACAACGCTTTCCGCCTTCGCCCACACCTGCAGGGATCACCTGTTTCAATTATTCTTCATGCCAAAGTAGTCAACACAGCTCTTCAGGACTATGAAGGTTAGATCTTTGTTAGTAGCGTTCCCTATTCCATGCCACATGGCACAGTTTCCCTAGTCCACCGCCATTGGAGGTCAGCTTCCCTACTAGGTGGCAACCATTGCTCCAGTTAAGCCACTGAACCCTCCCAGATTGACCAGGCTGTGGTCCCATGACCAGCACAATGTTTAATATCTACTAAATCCCCAATGGATCATCCTTTAAATGATAGAGGATCCCAATCTAGAGGCCAGTATGGTAAGGGAGATTTGCAGGTGTGTTCCAGACTCCACTTTTCCAACCAGCTTTGTAAATTGAAGATCAATTGTGGTGAGTAATCTGCATGCATCGACCATGTTTAAACAACTGGTAATTATAAGCTACTTTTGGGGGCTCAAATCAAGCGGCCACAAGCCACAATACTGACTCTTAGTGCAAGATACATATTACATTGCATTGATATCTTCCTCCCCCATTTGTTGATGCATCTCCCAACTTCACCGTAGCTCTTTAGACAGAACCACCAATTTTAGCATCCAGAGGGCACTAAAATGGTAGATAGAAGGGTAGGCCGAATAAAAGCCACAACAGATTCATAGATGAAAATGCTCTTGTGAAAATCTCAGCATGCTCAGTAGTATTACCCTGGAGTGGAGATATTGAGAATGCCTGATATGATGTCACTGAGTCTCACTATCCTGGCAGTTTGTGAAACCCAACACTACGTCACACATACATGGTCCGCATTCAATGCTAACCTGTCTGCAATGGTGTAAGCTATAACTGATATTCAAAGCAAGTTAAATATAGGCCAAGGAGATATATTGTTAGACATGAGTAACCAGCTTCAGTTCAAAACCTCGTCTCCTGCAGTATCAGGTACTTCAACAACACCTCGATCGCTCATGACAAGGAGGCCAGGAACCTGCAATTGGAATAACTAACTGGGACGCAGTGGAAGTCACCTGTATTGTCCCAGGTAAACCTCTACCTGAGCCACACAAATTCTGAGGGATCCACAAATTTGTTTCAAGCATTTTTGGCTCAGTGTTAGCTTCCGTTTTTATCAAATTTCTGTACTTTACTTCAGATGCCATTAAAGTACCATTCATGTTGTGTTTTTGTTTTACTAGAAATGCCAAACATCCAGCTCCTTGATTTTGAAAGATAGTCTTGTTGAGTTGTCAGGCAATCTTAGTCACCCCCAGTACATTTCTCTTGGCTCCCAGGAAGTACAGGCATACCAGCTTAGCATCTGGAGTGGAGAAAATGGACAGATGTCCCTTGAGCCTCTCTCATATCTGACCTGTAAAAAGATCCACTTTAGGGACAGAAAAACCTGCCAGAGATGAACGGGTTCGAAATTTTAGGTTCCACTAGCCCTTTCTCTTGAGTCCAAACACACACAAGACATCTGCAGTAGCGAAGTTAAAGGCTTTAATTAGCAGCCAAACTTGTTTAAAACATATGCCCAAAATATATGCCGAGTAATGGTAGCAAATATTACACTGATTTTGGCAACAGAGAAAATAAAAAACTTAAAGATTATGAAAAGGCCAACATTATATTTTTGTATTTCTTCTTCCTTCAAAGCATTAGCTACTAATCATTAGCAATTAAAAAGTTTAACATTGTGAGAGGTGGCATTGTGCAATCGCATCCCTGATGCCAAGGGCGAGCTAACCTCAGCTAGCACAGCCTGCTGACTGTAGCGTATCAAATTAGGCTAGATGTTCAAGGAGCAGTGGTCCTCCCTGGAGTGAGCGAAGGCCCTCTTTGCCAGAGGCTGGCATGAAGAGTCTGAGAAGTTGTCCTCATGATTCTGAGGATCGTAAGAAGACTATCCTAGGAATTTGAACAACCTTATACGTCTATATATTTATATATATAAAGAAATGCTATGCCTAGATAGAACACCATAGCACATTATATGTTTTTTTATATATTAACATATTACATTATATTATATTTATATATAATATATCGATATATCTATATATATATCTATGTGTATGTGTGTGTGTATATATATATATATATATATATATATATATATATATGAATGAAAGAATGAAGACACTATCATCATATAGTGATTTCCACTGTGTAGATATGGTTCCAACATTGTTTCTACTGAAAAGTCATTTTTTTGATTTTCCTATAACATTTCACCCGTGAACGAATTTGCAGGAAATTTGGCAATCTACTACCTGAGGCAGCTGAGATTCTTGAGGATCCAGACGGGAGAAAAATGTGAATGGCTGGATTAGAGCTGAAAAAGAAATCTGCCATCTTGAAACTTGTGAACCGGATGCGACTCGCAGGTTTTGTGCGGAAGAAAAAACATTACCATTGCCATGGCCGCCCATGCCACAGGGGTATCCAGACATATCGGAAATTTAAGGCACACAAGAAAAAAAATCAGTGAAAAAGACACAAGAGTCGCAAATCATAGAACAATAGCGAGCTGATAAACTGCCATTTCAGATGCTGGATTTGGCCAGTCTACATTTGCGTCTCGCTCGTAAGTCATTCCTGACATCCAAGTTTCAGGTAGTGTAAAATAAAAGTACAAGCAATCAGCAGAAGTTTCTTTACTTGGGCGGGGGAGCGTCTCGCTCTCGCCCGCTGCGAGCCTCGCAGGAAAAATAAAAAGAATAATAAAATGATTTCATTGCTATTTTATTTTTCCGACGTGCGCACTCACAGCACTGCAGCAGCCAGCCTTCCCCGAGCCCAGAGACATGTGGGACGTGTCCTCTGCTGCCAATTGCCCGCAGAGGACAGGAGCAGTGGCTGGCTGGATGCTCCAAAGTGCGCATGTCACTTTGGCCGACTGTCTGGCGTCGGCCAAAGTGACATGCGCACTTTGAAGCTCTCCACCTAGCTGTCTTTGTCAGCTGGGTGGAGATGAAGCACAGGCCTACAGGGCCTGAAGGAGCATCCAGCCAGCCTGATCCATCCAATCCCGACACTGCTCTCACAGCGGGAGAGAAGCACCAGGATTGGTTAAGGGAGTTGGCGGGCCCCTGCTGGAGTGAAGAAGAAGATCGGGAGGAGCGAGGACGTGCAAACCGTGTAAGTGATTTCTTTTTCATTTTTCTTTCCCTCTTGCCCTCTACTTCCATCCCTCCCCCTCTCCACTTGGACGCCAGCGGTTGGTTTGCCCGCCTCCCTCCCCCCGTCCCCATAACTGGCAGCCGCCACTGCAAGCAATGCCAAACACTATACTTACAATCTGGCTTTACTTGCATGGAAGGCGGTAGGGTACAGGATCTGACTTGAGCCACACCTCACTGCACACAGCAGAAGGCCGTGCACAGTAGGGGTTGGGACCTGTGGCAACCTGGTGTCACTGCCGTTCCGCAGGTTGAAGGCCATGTGCAGGCGGAGGCAGGGGGTGTATGTTCACTACGGGTTTACCCTGCACTCAACCATTAAAAAAAAAACACAGTTAAAAACGGAGTTATGGTTCTAGTTCAAACTCGTAAAACCATTGAAATTCACCATAATGTTCATTAATACACTCACACACACCACAACTCGTGTCACCTGCCATGCTGATAACACCAATTTTGACACAAACATACAAATACAGACATGAAGGAAACAACACGGTGGCCGGCGCGAGATACGGAGAATGTTGAGTGAATTGATAACCTATAACTAGAGAATGTAACTGTTTAACTCATTTGACACAGAACCATAACTCACTTCTTAACTGTGGTTTGTTTCAGTAACATATGTTTAAATGAGCAATGCAGCCAAAGCACAAAGGCATAGGTGTAACATCCCTGGCCACAGTTCAAAGGTCAAAAACTCACATAATGCATAATACTGTGCACACACACAACAGATTGCAACATGTTTGTGACTTGGGTCAGAAACGTGTTCGAAAAGCCTTACACTGTCGGTCCGCAGATGCGAAACTTCTGCCCTTACAGCAGGATGCGGAAGGTGTTGTGTTGGAAGGTGTTCCAACAATCACTGTCTGAAGCAACGACTACTGCGTTTTATCAAGACGTAAAGACACTTTAGCCTTCAATCAAAATCTTTATTCGGTTGAAAACAGGTAAACCATAAAAGGCAGTTAAAACATGATAAAATCGTTAAAATCACAGTGTAATGAAAAAGACCAATATGATAATTTAGCCTTCATGGCAAATTGCCACCCCACTTCTGCAGCTTTAATCAATTCCGATCGATTCCTATCAACCAACCACAGAAGGGACTTTGCACTTCTGTTTTCAGCTGAAAGAAGGCTTAAGGGGTTCTGGGGATGCTCACGAATTAAAACTTACCTTGGGTGCAGTGTAATGTGGATTTTGCCAACAGAGTTGCTTCTTCATTTGGATACTATACACGGATCATTTGTGCAAACGAAGAATATTTTTTTCAGTTATTATTAGCAGAGTGTCATATGATTTTGCTACTGCAGCTCGGAAATTGATTAAAAAGATGCAACGACTGCGTGCTTAGTCAGGATAAAAAGTACATAATGTTAGTTGAATATTTTTGCGTTGGTGAAAAAATATTTTCTTTGTGACCTTAGAAATTGCTGACGCAGCAGTCTTTTTTGAAATTGTATCGTCACTTCTTACATGTAAACTTTATAGCAAATCTTTTCACTGGGGTAAATCACCTATTTTCACATTTACAGCCGTTTCCCTGGCAGTGATTGCGCCACATTGTTTTCCTTGTCAGTTAAGGGAATGCAGTTCTCCAGTCAGAGACGTCCCTCAGGAAATGGATTTTTTCAGGCAACTCCATCGTCCCTGTATTGCTACAAATAACCATTCCAGCCGCGCGCCGCTGAAACGACTGACGTCATCCCGCCAAGGACGCCCGGCTCTAAAACTACAGGGTTCTATTTGTTTTTCCTTCTCCTGCCTGCGAGATTGGGTTTTGTGTATTTGAACAATGATATTTCAATTCTGAAAGGATTGATAAACAAGCATTGGCATAGCCAATAGGTCTCGCCTTTGGGACCTTATAAGTGCTTAGCTATGCAGCATATAATCCTGGATGGTGTGCCGCCAGGGATTGAATAGCTATACAATTACTATTTTTGCCATTCACAAAGCGCATGAGAAGCAGCTCGCTCCGAAGGACATATACTTAGTGGTACAACAGGGTGTGAGAGTCTGCAGCAGCCACCTTGCCGTGCAGAAATAATGAAAGGGGCACAGCCTTTTGAAGTGGCCATCATGCCATGCCCAGAAGGCATCAGCATTGTCCCAATGGTCATCAAGTTGAAGACCGGGGAGGGGTCTCTTTTGAGGAAGTGGGAGGGAAAGAAATCAGAAGCACAAAAATTGCACACATTTTTTTCACTAAATACTGAGAAAAAAATTATCGACGGCTGCATATTTAAGTTGGAAACGAATCTTTTCATGTATGTCCACAAACACATCAAGTGTTACATGAGGTTGTTCAAGTGTTGAGATGGGTTGTTGGGGGGGATTGTACTTTGCTCTACACAGGACTGTTCAGCTGCGGCTTCTCATGTCACTCTGACAGAATGTACCCTATTTATCGCTCTGCAGATGTGAGCAATGCCTTCTGCGCTACCAAAAAACTTAATATGTGACCATCCAGTTCTCTTAAAAGTGTCCTTGAGTTCATACAAGTAGTAGTAGACTTATGTGCTTACTACCACTCTTATGTGAATTTAGACTTTATCTGTTTGTATATTTTATGTAATTCATGTACTCCGAAGTCCTTATGTAATGTAACTGGTTCTATTGTAAAGCGCTCTGACTCCTTCCGGTAACGTTCGCGCTATATAAAAACGCATAAATAAATAAGTTAACCAGGGTTTGACATTGGCTACGAGAACACTTGTGAGTTGCAGTCCTTCAAGCCTGTGGTCCACACGAGAGCCTTACCCCTCAAACTATAGTCTGTAACTAATTACACAGGCCATAACAACTCTATCGACACATTCAGTGGACATGATGCTAATAATGAGAGCAATGGGAGAAGGGCTGCTGTCATTAACAGAGCAAATGCGGGAAGCAGTCAGTGTTGGACGAGTTGCATACTCTGAGACTACTGGCAGTGCACGAACTAGGGACCAGCATTGTTATTGGCTGCCAAGAATGTCCTGTAACTCGGTGAAGTCCCCAAAATGCGACGGCTTGCAGAAACAGCAGAGCCTAACCACAGACCGATGTCCTAACTGGCACCGGGGAACCCCTGAGGTAAGCAGCGTCTTACCATGCCGGTCGGCCGGTTCCCGTGCCCCGCTGCAAAGAGGACGCTGGAAGTGCTGCAGCGAAGAGCGGGCGTGCGTAGCCTTCTAGAAGCCGAGTCTCACGTATCAAGGCATGAACAGATGTAGACTTCTACTCCCAGTAAGTGAAGGTGAATGCTTCTTACGTAGAAATAAAAAAAAAATTGTGCAACTCCCCCTACGATGACGCAATGAAACCGCCTACTGTACGTAAAGCGCATGGTGGGGGTATGATTATTCTGAAACGCACAGAGAGCAAGAAATGCACGCAAACACAGCAGAAACGAGCACTACAGGATCAGAGGAGAAAGTGAAAGTCAGGAGTGTGGTGTGATGAACTAACAGATGGCCCCTGCGCGCCGCTGTAATTAAAGAAGCAGGAAAATCTTAGGCAAATGTAAACAAGCGCGGCCGCGCTAATTACAAACAGATGGCCCCTGCGCGCCGCTGCTCGCTCCCGCAAGGTGGATGCCACCACAAGCACGAGTGCTTGAAAAGAGCCGACCGATTTCTAAAGGTCATCTCCTAGAGCACCGCATGCGCGCTGCCTAGGCGAGACCTAAAAATCATAAGTGTTACTAGATCTGCAGGTCTAGTAACTTGAATAATCTACTTGACTTAACCGTAATGTACTTGACCCGTAAACAAGTCTCAAATTGCATGATCCTAGGCAAATATTTTATTATATGGCATTGCCTTTTTATCACCTATGAGAGCACCTTCAAAATGAAAGTTTAGCATTTCTGCTGTACAAAAAAACTTTTTTTATTTTTTATTTAATAGACTAAACGCTTGGTAGTTGTATAATGAGAATCCAGTCCACATATAGGGTATATATGACCATTGACTTGCCCCTTAGTTCGCCAATAGCATTATCAGGGAAGGAATCATTTAAAATGTTTAAAAACTCACTTTTAAATCAATATATTACTAAATCATTATGTGGGTAGTGCATGGTCATTTACACACAGCACATTTTCCATTGAAATGGCCACAAACCTTCCCACTGACATGCAGTTTAGTGATAAAACTATATAGTGTGTTAACAGTTTTAAAACCTGATCCATAATCCTGATAAAAGCTCTTAGTTGTGGTTAAGTCCCTTTCTTACATACAAGAACTGCTATATTCTCTTGAAATTATGGACAATGGTGATCTTGTTATGGTAGATTTTCAATTTTATGTAAAGTGATTGTACATGTTTAGCATTTCTTTACTAAGAACAGTGCCCAACTATTTGTAGTGATAGCATGTTTCTCCACATAGTCTTTTGTTAGTGTTCTTGCTTTATCTGTGTGTCCCTTTACATTCTGTGCCTCGCAACAGAGTATTGTGCGTTGTTTACATTTATAAGTGTTAACGATTGATTCAAGCCAACACACCACATGCCTTTTCCATGGCATCCAACCACCGTTGAGCCAGTTGCGGTTTGGATTCCCTGGAGGCTGGACCTGCGGGATGTAGGCTCCTGCATTTATAATAAACGTCCACTTCTTGTGTATCGGATGCCTCGTGGCATTTCATTTACACCCTTACATATTGAGAGACAAGTGACGAACCAGCAGGAGCCCATCCAGGGCTCGAAAAATCCACTCGCCCGCTCGCATTTGCGAGCAAGATTTAATTAGGGCAAGCTATTTTTAGGTCCTACTCGCCCTTTCTGGCGAGTAGGAAGGAAGACTGACTTTTGACCTCTGTCTCTGAAAGCAGAGCAAATGTGACAAGATAGCAAGATTTAAATGCATCTTTATTGCTCACAAAGTTAATGAGCAATAAAAATGCCTTTAAATCTTGTTAACTTGTCACATTTGCTCACAGAGGTCAAGTGCACCACAGTTAGGTCTAGTAGATTTTTGAAGTTACTAGACCTGCAGGTCTAGTAAGACTTCTTTTATTTTTCGAGCCCTGCCATAGTCTAATTTGAGCCACATTACCTGGATCTTCGACTACTTTGGCTCACTTCATACGCAGCGTTACTCCAGAGCACCACGCTCCGCCCGGCTCCTGGATATACATTACGGAACGCAGGGGACTTTCAGTCGATTGGAGCTGTGGTGAGTTTTCAATGTATTTGGGCCTTCTTGACATTTCCTGGCCACGACACTTCACTACATAGTGCCTGGAACGCGTGCATATGCATCTATTTCTCCTTCCTCCGCGTGCCGAACTCACTCGGACAGGCCACATTAACTCTATGTAGTGGCCATCTTGGATTTGGCATCATTTCTGTAATCAGTGACATAACACTAGTTTTAGAACCCTTGCAGACACTAGTTTCAGAACCCTTGCAGCGTTCACAAGCTGTGGATTGAGGTTGGCTAAAATATATTTTTTCAAAATATGATCGTTTTACAGCTTTAGCCATATCCAGTACCCCCCCACCCCCCGGGATTAGCAAAGGAAAGTAAACGTTCCCGTGTTTTTTTTTTATTAATATAACAGTTGCACCCAAAAACAAACTGGTCCCTGATTGCAGTGTCCAAAGTAGATCCAAAGTTGCACTTCGCAGCAAGAATTCTGAGTGCAGAAACGTACTCCTCAATACTCTTCCTGAGTCCGTTTCCTTTAGTTAAAATTAAGTCGTTCTAGCAGGAAGCTAGGTTGTTCAGTAAATTTGTTTTTTAACCTAGAAATAGCATCCATATATTCAGCGTGTTTCAGAAGTTGACGGATATCATTTTGGCTGACATACCAGGTACACAAGTTTACCAGGGTGACGTTTTAATATTTTCAGATAGTTACAGATCATAAGCTGCATAAAGTGTTGGAGGTAAATCCTTCCTTGGTCTGAGTGAATATTATTCAAAGATATGCCATGATATTACTACCACTTAGAAAATTGTCACCCAAAAAAAGTGTACAATTTGTCCGTAATGATGCAGCTGAACAAGCTGTTGCCAGTCAAGATTGTGATCACGAAAAGAACCAGCTTTATCTGCTTTTAAACCTGACTGCAAATGTATGCTAACTGTTGATGCAAGTCAAGTTGGGGTAAGGGCTTGTCACAATTTTATGATAACAGGGAACACACTGTGGTCTTAGTCTCCCGCTCGTTGAAAACATCATAATCACATTACAGCACAATTGAGAGGGAGGCGTTGGCTTGCTCATGGGCCATTGAGAAGTTTAAAAGTTTTATTTGGGGCATGAGTTTTAATATTTTTACAGACCATAAGCCCCTAGTTCACTTACCCAACTTTATTGGCTCAGGAAAAGCTTCAGCAAGATCAGTCCGACTCCTCTCTTGATTACAGGAGTACAATTTCAAAATTGACTACATCCCTGGGGGCAAAAACTCTAGGGCAGATTTTTTTTGTATCTATCTAGAATGCCCCTTCAGAACGTTGACTCTCTTTGAAGATTGTGAGGAGGTTGAGTCGGTGGTGGCTACTTTGGAAGATATTTTAAGCTTCTCTGGTCTTGTCTCCTGAGAAGAACGGCTGTCTGCTGTGAAAGATGATAATGTATTATCCCTGGTAATAGAATTTGTCAACAATAGTTAGCCAAAGGAAAGGTCTTTTGCTGCTCCACTCAGACCTCTCTAGCATATAGAAAGTGAACTCAATTGTTGATGGAATTCTCTTACGTAACGTTACAGTACCCCCAGCTGCAGTTAGACGCAAACTTGTTCAAGCTGCTCACCAGGGTCATCTAGGAGCGGGAGCTACTTGCAAAAACTTGAAGCAATATTTTTGGTGTCCTTTAGAATCCCAAGTGGCTAATTGGATCTCTGCTTGCAATTCTGGTTTACTTTCAACTAAACACTGGCTTGCCCACAAAACTGTTACACACGGTTGTCTTTCCTGAGGAACCCTAGTCAAAAGTTGCATTAGACTTTGCAGTGCCATTTGATTTACTACCCTCAGACAAGAAATGTTTTACTAGTTCTAGTAGATTTCTACTCGAAACTGGTGTTTTGATTTTGTTCCAGCTGCAAGTACTTCATTTGTTATAAAATTTCTAAGCAACATTTTTGAAAATGAAGGACCATCTGAAAACCAACACCTCACTTCTGGAATTCAGAATGGCCCTCAAGACCTGGCTGTTGGAATAAGACTCCAGGACCTGCAAGCACCTGGATACCCTATTGAGTGCTTAACCACACTTTATAAATACTGATTAATAGCTAGAGAAGGATGTGGTCACCCACAACAGGACATACTTTGTCTCTTCTAAGATGAAGGAATTTGTTGAAAACCATCACATCAGACATTTAAGTGGCATTGCACTTGCTGACCACAAATGGTCTGGTGGAAAGAAGTAACAGAATCCTTAAAGAGGTGATACAATCTGCATTACCTAGCTGGGTTCCTATTGCGGATTTGTTTGAGACATTGAGAATTATTGGGTTTTAGTAAAATGACCTACTAGAGTAAAAAACTGAGAATCCATTTTTTCTGGCCCTGTTCAAATTACCAGTTGCAAGAGGTTTAGTTTTGCTAAATGGCAGAGGTTGGTGGAGTAGGAGCTCGTCAGTTTTACTCCTGAAGAAGCATGTAAAATTTGTGAGCACAAAGGTCAGAACAGCGAGGACTGGTTTGGCTTGGGAGGCAATAACCATTTCTCAGATGTGTCTCAACCTGCTTCTTTAGCTTATAATTCTGACTCAAGTACAGACTTGGATCTCACAGAGCCTACTTCAACAGGTATTTCAAGTGAAAGTCTTGCATCAATCTGAGCCAGGTAGTGATACCGAACCGGTTAGAGATGGTAAGAGATCTCGCATTGTCTCCATGCATGCGAAGTACAAGGATTTTATATACACTGAAATTCTTCTGTTTATTAATTATGAAAGTGAAGATGATGTAGTGATAGCATGTTTCTCCACATAGTCCTTTGTTAGTGTTCATGCTTTGTGTGCCCCTTTACAATCTGTCCCTCGCAACAGCGTCTAGTGTGTTGTTTACATCTGTAAGAGTTTAACTAATGATTCAAGCTCTCACATGCCTTCTCCGTGGCATCAAACCACTCCTGAGCCAGTTGCAGTTTGGATTCCCTGGAGGCTGGACCTACGGGGTGTGGGCTCCTGCATTTATGATAAACTTCCACTTTGTGTGTATTGGATGCCATAGTGGTGTTTCATTTATACACCTACACTGTCCTTGCTGTAAATTTGATGTTTGATTTTGCACTAAACACCGAAGTAGCGAAATAATGTAGTACGAGTGTCCTGACCAATGATTTCGGCCATTAATGAAAAGCCCAAAATAGGATGCAGACAGATTTGTTATCGATATCTATACTTCTAGATGCTGTGCTGCTGGGAGGGCATTTCAATTTCTTTTCAACTATCTACAATAGACTTTATGCTGGCTATTTGGTCCTTTTTAAAGATTATAAGTAAGGGACGAAATCTATTCCTATCATACTTTCCCAGCTTTGCGTGAACATGTACATGTTTTATGGTTATTAAGGAAGGTCAATGGAATCATGCCTCAGGAAAGGACCAAATCATGCAGTAGGGCCGACTAAATTACACAGCAAGAAAAGGAAAAGTATACAGCACATTTCTCATTTTATTATGTCACCATTACACAAGTCAACTCTGTATGGGGAAATGTTTAATTCCATTATTATCAACTAAATACAGCAAACAAACAAAAGGTGAGCTGCCCCTTCGTGACAAAAGGCCTCCTAATCCACTGCAACATGTGTGGTATCGTTTTATGAAACTTTTGATCCGTTTGAGCTACAAACAACTTTTTGTTAAGATCTGCAAGCTATGCGGAAGGCGTTTATGCTGCAAATCCATAAGCGTGCAGAAAACGCGGCATCATTGCATAACTCCAATGGCGCTGGAATTAAGCTGCCCAATAACTCAAATTAGAACATAAGTCTGAAAGCTCGGGAGACGACCATAATCAGATGCAGTAAAGTGCGAGAAAGGAGAATCAAAAATCAGGTAGTACTAAAAGCAGTTACTAGAAAATATTTAAGGAAGCAATAGAAATGTGAAGAGAGCGTGACCCTTCAATTAAATCACCAGACTGGTCATCCGATTGACACTTGGTTCAATGTGGAGAGTTTAAACAACCCAAAAAAATACTGAAGCAGGAACAGTGCGCTTCAGGAGCGGAAACACTGGGTAACGCGAACATTAAGGTACCGAAACCACGTAAGCCAAGTTATTTGGATATGACTGTGCCGTCATCTGATCATAAGATACGAAGAACAAGACTAACGACAGGCTAACATCTTAGGTTATTGTTGCTATGGATGCAGGAGCTCAACATGACGATGTGGCTACTAGTAGCATGACGGAAGATTTTACAGCAATTCACGAAAGCCACAAGCAACAGCGCATCCGCTTTAAAGCCCTCCTCAGGCTTACACTGTAGGTGGCCCGAGGAGACACACAAGTTAACTAGAGCCTGACCACGCTCAACCCTTCACACGGGGTCCCTGGTCCATCGAACTGAGGTAAATTAATGTGTTAAGCAAGGAAGCGCCACACGAGCCTGGAGGTTTCTCAGCTACTACAGGGAAGGAAGGCCGTTTAAACTCCAGGATCGTCACTAGCAGTAACGATGGCTGGTCACTCCTCGAGATAATACATAAAGCTGCCTCTCTCGTTGAAGAGCGTTTTTTAAAAAGTCCGGTAAGGGACATTTCAAGAAGGTATAAAGTTGGGCCTTTCAGTCTGCATATCCTGATTAAGTAAAATTTTGAAAAAATGAACGGCAAACGCTGAAAACAGATTGGCTACAGAAGCCCTGAGAACCGCGTGCGAGAAGCCCAGCCGTCCGGAAACCGCCGAGGTTGTAAATAACCCGAGGGGGTTAGAATACCCCACTCAATGAGGGACATGCTGACCCACCAGAAGCAGCGTTACGGCTTTCCCGCCACCCCTCCGTCTCAGAAATACCCAATTCAGCGCAACCGCCACGGGCTGCCTACATTTATATACGCGAGCGCGTGGCAACTTCCATCCCAGCCCTTTGAAAAATCACACAAGGTTCCAACCGCCGGCACAACCACTAATCGGAATGCCGACAGAGACCTCGTGCCGGTCTAATGCGCGTGTATATATACACACGCACCTACTGCTTTTCCAACGTGCTCGTTAGCCTATCATGCACAGAAGAACCAGCGCTAGGTTCAAACTTTCCCCCAGCCAATCAGCACTAATGAAAAGGAGACTCGCGCCGTTCACTTCCACTCGCAACCAAAGCTGTGGTTGAACAGCTGCCACCGGGAATGCCACCCTCCAGCTTCCAATAGAGCGCGGCTCGGATCCGACTCTACGATCGTCGAGTAGGGAACGAGGCTGGCTTCAACTTCCTCACAACAACGGCCCGAGTTTGGAGCGTTCCAGAAACAGCTTGCGACTGTCCAACTGACCACACACTGTGCCGCATATATTCTTTTATTATACTTCGTGACAGTTGAGCTCCCCATGCTGCTCCACTTACCTTTTAAATTTTCCGCCATCTTCCAACAAGCGCCAAATTAAGAAAAAACAAGCGCTCGCCAGGCATCCGCTGTTTATTTTTGCATCGCGCTTTCACTTTAAAGTGAAAGCGAGATGCAAAAATAAACATGCGGCGCCATGTCTCCTTTTTTGTCCGGCCCAATCAGAGAGCCGGACTGGCGCGTGCAAGGCAGCGTGACAAAGCTTCTGATAAGAAACTTCGTCACGACAGCCGTAATGCAGGCGATCCAGTCCGGGTGGGTCGGACAAAAAAGCCAAAGGGAGGCAACGAAAAACCCTCCTTTCCAATGGGAAGCCAGCGTTTACCATAAACGCTGACGCTGCCCAATGGAAATGAGGGGCGGGGCTTCGAGTCCCCTTCTGAAACTCCTCACGGACAATAAATCTCGCCGAGCGAGCTGCGCATGTGCGCAGCCACGCTAGGCGAGACCTAAAAAATGAGGCTAAGACCAAACTTGGAACAGAACAGAAGCCATGTCAAGACAGGCTGTTGGCGTTAGGGTGAGAATGTGTGATGTTGTGACCCATCAACGCACAGTGTTTCTATTTTATCTTAGGCCATTCTATAGCCCTAGTAACAGGGATCGCCAAAACTTCTTCTAGGTATTCATGTACAGAGACTGGCAAAGTAGACTTTGTCCCTGATTATGAGTATAGGTTCTATTTATCACACCTGATAAATAACGATAGCACGGGGTACGTTATTTTTCAGGTGCGATAAATAGCACCTGTTACAAGTTTGTGGGGAATAACATGCGGAGTTTGATGTTTAACGCACCAAATCCACCCGATATGGTAAATTCTGTATGATATTCTCCCGTTAAATTTCGGCAGGATTTGATCTGCCTAAATTTACTGAAAGTTGAGTTATTTGACGCATCCAATAATTATCAGATGTGTTAAACAAAGCCAAACTCATAATTCTGCCGATGCATAAACAGGGGTTTACGCACAGGTCGGAAAATAACGACCCACACGCAATTAGGCCCATAGTATCAACAACAAACTTTATTTTTAACGGCATGACTTTGGGCCTCATTTAGAGTTTGGTGGACAGGGTACTCCTCCACATATGTAGCGGAGTACTCTGTCCTCCAAACTGACGGTCCGCCAGCTATATTTCGAGACACAAAGAACATCATGTTTCCGCCGGCGGTACGCCCACTAGCTAACTGTGGCGGCAGAAACCTTGTACTTTAAATGTAAATACCTTAAACTGTCCTCATTATTTAGGGTGGAAGTTCTGAGGTACTTCATATTCTGTTCCGGAATGCCAGGCCTGAACAGAAACAAAATATATCACCACACCCTGACACCTTGGGAGAAAACTCCCAAGGTGTCAGAGTTATCCGCTTTATTTTTGTTTATACAAAAACAAACTCCCACTTTAGGAGTTTGTTTTTGTAAAACATAAAAGTTTGCTGAGTAGCCGCATGGAACACGCAAGGGCTCAGCAAACTTTCATTGCCTTCAAAAGAGCCACCAAAGCAGCAGCTCCTCTGAAGGTATAGAGATCTCCACCAGGCAGACAAAGATTTCTAAATAAGGCAAGCTGCAGCCCACCAGGGCAGCAGAGTACTTCCCTCCAGGGTCTAAATTACCCCCCTAGTCTTCTTCCCAAGGGATAACACCACCTCCGTTTTCTACATTCTGGCTTGAAAGATAAAGAGTTTTTTTATTCTTTGGGACTACAAATAAGATATGTAAAACTTTAAATATATATATTAAATATAATGCACTATGCAACATCATGTAAGAGGTTGTTCAACTCACAATTCATCTTAATCCATCCGTGTGTCAAATGACTGGAATGGTAGTGACATCTTTAGACACTTTCGCCCCCTGCCAGTAGATTTCTTCGGTGTGATAATGTTCTAAATCTCTTCGCGATATCTCTTCCATTCGCTTCCCAGCAATATCTGTTCTTCTAAGAAGTACTGAAATGAAGATAAATATTCCCTTTGGGTGAAATCACCATCCAAAATCTCTTCAATAATTTTCCAATGCACCTCACCTAGCCTCAATGCTCCCCACCTAGCCTCCAATGTGCCCCGCCTAGTCTCCAGGGCTCCCCATCTAGCCTCCAGTGTGCCCCACCTAGCCTGCAATGCACCCCACCTAGCCTCCAATGCGCCCCACCTGTCCTCCAGTGCTCACCATCTAGCCTCCAGTGCTCCTGCTCTCTTAGCCACCAGTGCCCCTGCTTCCAGTTTCCAGTGCTCCTGTTCCCAGTCTCAAGTACTAACGCTCCCAGGCGCCAAAGTTCCTGCTTCCAGCCTTTAGTAGTCCCCCTTAGTGCCTCCAGTGTCCCGCTGAAGCCTCCAGTGCTCCGCTCCCAGCCTCCAGTGCTCCGCTCCCAGCCTCCAGTGCTCCGCTCCCAGCCTCCAGTGCTCCGCTCCCAGCCTCCAATGCACCACTCCCAGCCTCCAGTGCTCCAATCCCAGCCTCCAGTGCTCCGCTCCCAGACTCCAGTGCTCTGCTCCCAGCCTCCAGTGCTCCGCTCCCAGCCTCCAGTGCTCCACTCCCAGTCTCCAGTGATCCACCACCAGCCTCCGGTGATCCGCTCCCAGCCTCCAATGCTCCGCTCCCAGCCTCCAGTGCTCCGCTCCCAGCCTCCAGTGCTCCGCTCCCAGCATCCAATGCTCTGCTCCCAGCCTCCAGTGCTCCGCTCCCAGCCTCCAGTGCTCCTTCCCTAGCCTCCAGTGCTCCTCCCACCCTCCAGTGCTCCACTCCCAGCCTCCAGTGCTCTGCTCCCAGCCTTCAGTGCTGCGCTCCCGGCCTCCAGTGCTTCTGCTCAATGTCTCCTAGACTCCTGCTCTGAGCCTACAGTGATCTTGCTTCAAGTCTCCAGTCATTCTGATCAAATTTATAGTGATTTTACTCAAAGTCTCCAGTGATTCTTCTCCCAGACTCCAGTGATCCGCTCCCAGCCTCCAGTGATCCGCTCCCAGCCTCCAATGTTCCGCTCCCAGACTCCAGTGCTCCGCTCCCAGCCTCCAGTGCTTCGCTCCCAGCCTCCAGTGCTCCGCTCCCAGCCTCCAGTGCTCCTTCCCTAGCCTCCAGTGCTCCTCCTAACCTCCAGTGCTCCTCCTAACCTCCAGTGCTCCACTCCCAGCCTCCAGTGCTCCACTCCCAGCCTCCAGTGCTCTGCTCCCAGCCTCCAGTGCTGCGCTCCCGGCCTCCAGTGCTTCTGCTCAATGTCTCCTAGACTCCTGCTCTGAGCCTACAGTCATCTTGCTCCAAGTCTCCAGTCATTCTGATCAAATCTATAGTGATTTTACTCAAAGTCTCCAGTGATTCTTCTCCCAGACTCCTGTGCATCTGATTCTAGTCTCCAGTGCTACTGTTCAAATCTTCAGGTGCTGCTGCTCAAAGCCACCAGTGCTGCTGCTTGAAGCCTCCGGCACTCCTGCTCCCAGTCTTTCAGCTCCTGTACCCAGTGTTCCCACTCAAAGTCTCCAGTGCTTGTACTAAGTCTCCAGGGCTCCTGACCCCTGTGTCCAGGACTCCTGACCCCTGTGTCCAGGACTCCTGACCCCTGATGTCCAAGGCACCTGACCCCAGTGTCCAGGGCTCCTGACCCCTGTGTCCAGGGCTCCTGACCCTTGTGTTCAGGGCTCCTGACCCCTGTGTCCAAGGCACCTGACCCCTGTGTCCAGGGCTCCTGACCCCAGTGTCTAGGGCTCCTAACCCCGGTGTCTAGGGCTCCTGGGCTCCTGACCCCGGAGTCCAGGGCTCCTGACCTCGGCGTCCTGGGCACCTGACTCCAGTGTCCAGGGTTCTTGATCCCTGTGTCTAGAGCCCCTGACCCCTGTGTCCAGTGGCCCTGACCCCTGTCTCATTTGCTCCAGATTAAAGTCTCCAGTGTTCCTGTCCTCAGTCTCCAGCCGTACTTCTGTGTAAAGACTTCATTGCTCCTGCTCCCAGTCCTTTGAACGCCTGCTACGAGTGCCTTGAGCTCCTGCCCAAAGTCTCTAGTCATCCTGCTCCATCTCTCATGCTGCTTCTCAAAGTCCAACCAGTGTGCCTGCTCTATCCTCTGCCCAATGGCGGCTGCTCTTGGCCAGTAGTAGTGGGGCGGGCGGGTTAAGAAAAAAAAGAAAAGAGTACTTACCTGCTGTCCGGCCGGCTAGCCGCCGCCTCTCCTCCGTCCTCTGCTTCTGTGTGGACCGGAAGCACACAGGCTCCCAGACTCCTCTCTGAGCGCTGTGGTTCAGTGCTCAGTCAGGCAGTGGAAGCCTATGCATGATCTCCACCCAAGCTTGTGTATTACAGCCTGGTTGAGAACATGCTAAGTGTGCATGACTGTTTGGCCGACACAAGGCGGCCGGCCAAACCGTCATGATCACTTAGAAAGTGCCTACCACTCCTCCCCCAGCTCTGAACAGCCCAGCACCACCCCGCCGAACTGCTTCAGCACAGAAAAATAAAATGACAATAACAGCGTGTTATTATCATTTTATCTTTCCATTTTTGCAGTGCTGAAAACCAGTTGGTCGATGCTCCTCCGCCTTAGCGGAGCAGCCGCCTCTGCCTTCACTAAGGTCCTGATTTAGGGTTGGGCAGGTGGCCCGTCAATCTCTAGGAGGATGTTACATCCACCATCCTGGTGCGCTCCTGCCTGACAAACCCAGAGGTCACCGCTGGCCATCAGTATAAAAAGAAAGGGTGCAGATTAGGGATTTGCTTCCGCTTTCTAACTCCCACCCACACTGCCCTTGATGAAGTCACCCTTGTTCCCTCTGAACTCTAGCAGCTGCCAGACAACCCACAACTAAATAGCAGGTACCAGCTTCAGCAGGGATCTCACTGGACAGATGACATTGTGTTTATGGCTTTTCTTTACTTTGAACTGTGACTTTCAGGTTACAAAACAAAAGCAGAAGCTAATAAATAACAGTGCAACAAAGAAGATAACATGACACTGCTTTAATCCCTTGGCTGCGGCGGTAATTCCGCCGCGGCGCTGGGGGGGGTGGGGGGTGAGCGCGGTGCCGCCATGCTTGTGACGGAACCACGCCGTCATGAGCCACGGGCGGCGTGTGCTCATGACGGCGTGGTTCCGTCACAGCCCCGCCCGCTCACTACTCGCCCGCACAGGCGGGGAATTAATCGCGAGTGGGCCGAGCGGCAGCCGCATGACGGAACCACGCCGTCGTGAGCACACGGCGCCCGTGGCTCATGACGGCGTGGTTCCGTCATAAGCACGGAACGGGTTAAGGGGAAGTGGTGGCAAGGAGTGGTGAATCAACCAAACATGGTTACAGAGAGACAGAGAGTGATGAAAATCCTAAATAGAAGGTAAGTGAGAGGCAAATGAAGCATGAGCTTAAAAGAAAAGGAAAGAAGCAAAAAAGAAGAAAAAAGATGGAAGACAAAAAAGAAAGCAGGAGATTAAGACGGTTGTAAGGAATGAAAAATGGAAAGAAGGTAAGAAAAATAGACGCATGCTTCGCCCACTTATTTAGTAGCAGATATGTAGTTCAAAGTGGCAGTAATTTAATTCTTTGGCTACTCTCTTGCTGCCGGCCTAATGGTGATCACTGCGCCTTCTGAGGAACCGCTCTCACGGCGGATCCTCCAAAGGGAACAAATGTGTGGTGAAGTTCGCCATCAGTTTTGACAGCCATCCACCATACTTTTTTCAAAAACAAACACCCAAAGTAGGAGTTTGGTTTTGAAAAAAAAATAACTAATGACCCTCAGACCCAGGGAGTTTATTTTGTGTGGTTGTGGTGGTCATTATTTGCATTTTAAACTGTTAGTGTGGGCAGTTTGCTACCCTTATTTTTATGGCCAGCCCTCCGCCAGACCATCAGACAAAGATTTCCATCGACGAGGCCAACAGGAGCACCACCGACAGAAAACTGACAGTACACCTGACGCTAAACAGGGCAGGCAGACCAGTAGTTTTAGTACAGGGTACTCCATCACTCTAAATTGGGTCCTAAGTCTTCTTGCCACAGCTTTTCTAGGTAAAGTATGGGGCAACGTCAAAGACTTGGAGCAGGATCAGACCAGTGGCGGCTCCTCCGCTAAGGCGGAGGAGCGTTGCCTCACTGCTATTTCGCAGTGAAATGAAGGGAAAATAAAATGATAATAACTCAGGTTATTATCATTTTATTTTCTCCTAGTTCCGCAGCTTTGCGTGAGGGGGCGGGGGCAGGGGAGGAGTGGTAGCGCCCTCCTAAGTGCACAATGAGTGCTTGGCCGGCCCTCTCAGGCTGGCCAAACAGTCTTGCGCACTTCGCATGTTCTCCATGCAGGCTGCATTACAGCCTGCGTGGAGAACAGGCAGGGCCATTTCTAGGTGTTTTGCCGCCCTAGGCGAGAATTGAAAAATGCCGCCCCCTCCCTTTTACTACCATTCGGAGAGAGAAATGTAATGAACTGCATCTGAAGTGTGGCGAATACACCCGTTAAGAGAAGCGTCTAGAAGCAAAGGCCCACTAGCCTGGTCCGGGCAGTGAACGGCCCCTTCAAGTTCAACATCTGGTTAACATGCAGTAGTAAGGAGACACACCCATGTAAACCTACACCGCCCCCTGCAGCCCTGTGTCGAGGTATGTCACCCACAATCCAGACACCAGCACAACATCTGTGCAAAGAAACCTCCAACCTCGCCCCAAAAACGGTACAGGTTGGGGCCGGGGCCAACTTGCGAGTGCTGGGCCTGTTTTTTTCTTTTTTGCTATTATATGAAATCTGTTTTTTTCATTGGACCGGTCAACGTTCCTTCAGTAGTAGGGGCCGTCCGTGGTTTCTGAAATTGGTAATGTGATCTTGAGGCCTCTCTGGAACCGTAGGGCCTGATTTACAATCCTAGCTTTTCCCCGTAAAATACCGTGTGATCGTGGACAAATAACTTAGGCTCACACTTCCTTGGTTACCTTACCTGCCAAAATGTGGGAGCATGTAGAAAAAGAGCCTGCCTTAGTATTAAGTATTGTAACTATATTTATTAAAAAGTATGTTTTTTTGCCCAATTTGAGGCATTTTTTGAGGTGAGCGGAAAAGCTTGGCTGTCACAATGTGCCATAAAACACACAATAGTTGCCCTTTTGAGGGAGCACCAAGTCCATCACCTGTGACAGTTGTAAAACTAAACAAAAACTATCTCAGAAGGTGACCGACTCACCTTTCGCCGTTCAGGGTGACACAAGGGTGTTAGCTAATAATATTAGCTATTACGTAAGCACTTTAGGCCTCACAATGGGTATCAGAACCGCAGTGTTAATACTCACACAAAGAAACACACCAAGAGACAAATCTGGTTGTGGCGTGCACGAAGAACGAATCTACGAGTAAATTACAAAAGCAATGCTGTCGAACATGCACTCTCAGACAACGCACCACGCAGTTGTTAATTAGCCAAAAACGTAAAATAAAATACGCCTGGCCTAACATTTGCTGCTCCGTGTAAACAAACGTAAATACTGTAAAGGGCATTAAGTATATAGGCGACAGTCCCATGCATAAGTGATGCTTAAATACTGTACAGGGCACTGAGTACATAGGGGACAGTCCTGTGCATAAGTGATGCTTAAATATCACACCAGAAAGCACACGATTCTATATACAGCTATGTAAAAGTGATGCTGTCTGGACAGTGCATCATCAGCTCTAAAAGTGCACATTCCGATGGTGACATGCACAAGGTCAGTGTGCACGAGCACCAGTCACAGTGCCCATGTATAAAGGACCAGTGCACAATCAGCTTTGGTTGCCCCTGAACCGGGTAGTACTTGCCGATAATCAGCTGCCGATCCACCGTCCTCCGTACACGCACACTTAGGTCCCAGTGTCAGTGCCCAATTAACAACCGCGTGCAGTTACGGCGCTTGCACACTCAGCCTCCACTGCCATGCAGCAAAATTACATTCCTTGCCAGTAGTAAATGAGATGCGCTTGTGCCATGGTCAGCAATTAGCACCCCGAAGTACAATGGGCACCCGCAGCGCCTTACAAAACTTTTCACAAATACAGTGTCAGAGCAGAAATTCATCCATGTGATCACATCCATTCAGCGGCCCGTAGACCTATAAATGTGTCTGTGCATAAGTGCAACTGTATATTCTGCCTGTTCACTATCGCTCCGTTCTCAGTAGACAACCATACAAGAAACCACTACTTTTCCCTCGTGCACTGAGCTATCCTTTC
Organism: Calotriton arnoldi; assembly: GCA_963921515.1. NCBI lineage: Eukaryota > Metazoa > Chordata > Amphibia > Caudata > Salamandridae > Calotriton > Calotriton arnoldi. Next base: position 1,571,354 of record CAWUFW010000628.1, read on the forward strand.
GCCAGGAAGTGTCAGCGCATGATTAGATGTCGTGTGCCATCATCCACGTGCAACGTGTGAGTGAACAAGTGCCGATACGCTAGTGGTAGAGCACTTCTATGTACATGCACAGGCTGAGCTGCCCACAATCCATACTATGAGAAAGTGTCAGTGTTTTCCTATTAACCACGTACCACGATATTGTACGAGGATATCAACATACAATCAGACGTCGAGTCACGAGTAGGTGTCAGTGCACAATTAAATGCTCTCGAGTCATAAAGTGTCAGTGTACAATAAGAAGTCCTTGTGTCATCAACACATTCTTCAGTGAACAATCAAATGTTTTGAGTCATTATGTCAGTGCCACTGCACAATCAGATGCTTGTGTTACAAGAAATCAGTGTCAGCGCACGCATCACTGAAATCAGTGTCAGTTCACAAACTCGTGCCAGTACACAATTAAATATCATTTGCCAACAAGTCAGCGTCACGGCAACAGCAGGAAGCTCATGTGTCACTGACTCAATGCCTGTGCACAGATGCTCTCGAGTCATGGTGGGATCACTGTCAGTTCACAATCATGCGTTCCTGTGTCACTCTCCTTTAGTGCACGAGCCGCTATGGTCAATAAAACTCTGCTGCCCCAGAAGTGCAACCCCCTGCCCCCTTCGGGTCCTGCCTCTCCATCTTCACCTCACCTCTTGCTGAGAGACGACAGCACTCCGGGTCTACTGCGCGCCCGCGCCAAGGCAAATGCAGGGATTCAAAAGTGAAAACAAAACGATGACAGGCCTGCCCCTCGTGAGATCATTGCTCCATTCTCTCTGGGGGCAGGCCAGAAACAAGAAACAGGGCCGTCATGAATGATTGACGGCCCTGTTTGTTACAGACATCTGTGGGCGCCGCGGAAACGAAACCACGAATTTTGCGCACACAAGGGCAAATGTCCCAACTTCCTTTTGCCGCCCTAGCCCTTTTGCCGCCCTAGGCGGCCGCCTAGTCTTGCCTAATGGTAGAAACGGCCCTGAGAACAGGCCCACGTTCCCAGTCAGCATCTGAGTGCCGAAACACAGCGCTTAGCAGTGTTGTGATTGGCTGACTGGGAGCCTGGGTGTGCTGCCTGTTCAGGCCAGCGAGGGAGGACTACGGAGGAGAGAGGCGGCCAGGAAGCAGCGAGAAGGTAAGTTTTTTTATTTTATTTTTGAATACCCGTTTCCACTGTGTGCTCCCCACCTCCCGCCCCCGCCACTCCCCCCCCCCCCCCACCTCTGATCCGTGCTGGCCGCCGCTGGATCAGACTCATCTATGTTAGAAGCAGTCTTCGCCTGTCTGAATCAAAACAATCAAGATGGGACGAACAAAAGCTAATATTTTTATTTCAGTACTTAGGGAAACATGCTACCTGAGCAGGTTTGTAGACCAAATAAAATATGAAAAGGGCATGACTTTACAAAAGTACAGGCTTTCTAGTGGTGAAACCCAAGGACAGTAAAAGAAAACTGGTGTGTCACCACGATGTGTAATGTAAGCTCGAGAAACTGATTTCAGATAACCGGTATAATCTGAAATCAAACCTATTCAGAAAAGAATAACCTGTTTGCTTGTTAAAAAATCCAGGAACCTACATTTGAATTTGTAGCATGTAAATAATAAACTACAACCAAACTTAAAAAGCGCAGAGATTTGGGGAGTGGGGAAGAGTACTAAGGAACATTAAATGTGGACATTAAACTGCTTGTAATAACACAAAACACGTAAACTTTTAAAGTAGAGAAACTGGAATGGAAGCTATATGATCAGAGTTCCTGCAACAGCAATAATTTGTTTTAGTAGATAAAGTGTCATCCCTTCGACATCGAAAGAGGCGAAGAAGAATCATTACAACATCAAAAAATCAGGTGAAAATGAATAGCTGATTACTGTCTACGAATCCCTATGAAAAGGAGTGGAATAAATCTTGAAAGCCATTGGCCCACAAAGAAAACAGATGGATGAATAGTGGGTGGTTTAACGTGGCTGGGAGGAGGGGTGGGCTTTAAGACAGTCAAATGATATAGCCATTTATATCCTGTCCTTTTATGTCCAGGGAGGAGGGAGGGCATACTGGGATCTGTTCTGCTCAGTCAGTTCAAGTGTGACCATGTCCCTGAAGGTTATTCCAATACTGCCACCTTTTATTGTCTGTTACGCTACCGAAACTGTGCTTTTATCTTCTGCTCATCCAGTCTATTTAACTCTGCTGTATCTGTGGGACATTGCTGGATTTGCACATAATTGAACTTGGTGTCTGGCCAATGATGGAGCCAAATCAATTAATCTACATTCCATTATGTTCTGTTTCGTCCTAACCATAAGATCTAGCAGGCAGGTTCCAGGCACTTGAAGCACTACTTGCCTGATAGGTTATGACACAGTTCCATTATCTTTTGCCAGAAGCTGCTCAAGGAAGGGAAAGATCACATCCTGTGCAACAGCATGGCCCCTTCCATATGACAACTAGGCACACAACTGGTTCAAGGGGAGTACATTTTGTGGAGTCGTTTAAGCATCAGATAAGTGTGGTGTAGACTATCGTACTGTCTTAAACCTACCAAGTTGCACTCAGGCGCTAACACCAGCAAATAAGAGACACCAAGAAAAAAGCACTAGTGGACCGCATCGAAGGAAGCTCCAACATCTGCAAGGAGATCTCGATCGTCAAGTATTTCACCTCGCCCTCAGCCCCTGTCAACAACATCGCTGCCTCCCAACAAATCTGCGACAACCTATCCAACTTCTTTCACAGCAAAATTGCAAACATCGACAGAAACTTCACACACCAACCCAACCCCAGAGAACTCATTGATAACCTACTCACCACCAACCAAGACAGCCACCTGACTGAATGGACAACCCCCACCAGAAATGACATACGGCAATCATGCAGACCTTCCAATCAGGGGCACCAACAGAACCATGCCCCCAAGACATCTACAACTTGGGAATATCACCAAATAGTACCACCTTGCCCACATCATCAACCCCTTCATCATATTCGTCACTTTCCCTGGTGAATGTGAACTTGCAGAAATCAACGCCCTCCTCAAGAAGCCCACAGCTGACCTGAATCAACTGAGTAATTTCCGATCCCTCTCCCTGCTCTCCTTTCCAGCCAAAGTTATTGAGAAGGCCATCAACAAGCAACTCACAACCCACCTTGAACTTCACCATCTTCTAGACAACATTCAATCAGGATTCAGAAAGTACCACAGCACTGAAACAACACTCATTGCGCCCACCAACAACTTTCAAATCATCCTGCTCAACCTCTTTGCCGCATTTGACACTGTCTCCACAACACCCTTATCAGAAGGCTCCATGAGATTGGAATACAAGGATCCACTCTCAATCGATTTTTTCCTTTCTCATGGTAAGAACCCAAATGGTCAGGCTCCCACCCTTCACATCAGAGACCAGGAAACTGATATGCAGAGTCCCACCGGGATCGTACCGCAGCCCCACCCTTCTCAACAAATACATGACACCGCTCACCAACATCATCCGATCACAAGGCGTCACCATCATCTCCTACACTGATGACACCCAACTCATCCTCTCCCTGACAGACAAGGCAACTACCAAGAGAACCGACTTCACCAACTGCATGACCATGCGAGCAGACTGGATGCGAACCAAATGACGGAAGCTCAGCTCTGATAACACAGAAGTACTGGTCTTCCGCAACAAGACCTCCCCATGAGACTCCATCTAGTGGCCTCAGAGCTAGGACCAACACCCAAAGACCATGCAAGAAATCTACGGATCATCCTAGTCGAAAAGTTCAACATGATGGCTCAAGTCAACGTAGTGTGCACCTCCTGTTACTACATCCTATGCATTCTGCTAAAGATTTTCAAATGGTTGCCTCAGAACACCAGACGCACAGTCACGCAAGCACTCATCACCAGCAAACTGGTCTAGGGAAATACACTCTACGCCGGAATCTCCAAACAACTCCTACGCACACTGCAGACCATCCAGAACACTGCTGCAAGACTCATACTCAATCTCCCACGCCGCAACCACATCACACTGCATCTCAGGAAGCTTCATTCACACCCTATTCACAAGCGCAGCTGATTCAAACTTCTCACACACACATACAAAGCCCACACAACACAGGACCAGAATACTTGAACAGCCGCATACACTTTCAGCAACCCACCAGACACATAAGCCCTGCCTCACTCTCACTACAACACACTCCCTGCATCCGCAAAAGCATAACTGGAAGTTACTTTTTCTCCTACATCGCACACAAGACATGGAATGACTTTCCTTAACTCATCACAGCCTCTGCCTCACTTCTTGATTTCCGCAAGAAGCTGAAGACCTAGCTCTTCGTATAAGGCCCTTGGGGAGCACACACCTACACCCCTGCCTAAGCGCCTGGATACCCTCTCGGATGATTAGTGTGCTATACAACTCAACATAAGTTAGCAGTTATCAGGAACTTGGCATTCATTAACACCCTACTCAGGTATATACTTTTTTTCTACCACTACACGTTTTTCACTTCCCTTGCCAACTCTTCAGCCGAGGTCATTCCCTGGGCACCTATGTTTGTGTTGGCCATGTGAGTCAGGATTGAACATATCTACTTCTCTTCCTAAATCTAGCAGCAGTTATACTGCATGAGTCTGTGGTTGTATGCCTGTGCAGCTCCAACCCTCTCTGCAAAGCCTGGTCATTAAAACAAACATTGAAATCTGACCCTATGAAATATCAAACATTTGTTGAGGCACTCAATTGTTTGTATGCCATCATCACCCACAAGTGTTGTGATGCCCGTTCAGGCTTAGCCATCTTGCTACTGCGTTTAAATATTCATTTTGAATGCTAAACCATATCTGCAATGGCTGCGGAATGTACAAAAACATTTCGATGTGGACAAACAGTGAGCAAATTGGAACATTGCCCATGTGGCTAGCAAATTCATTATACAATAATCAAAGAAGAGAAGAACATATACTTTGCAAAAACACAACATGTACTGATTCACAGTTTGAAGAAGGTGGTGCTTGGTGCTCATAGGCGCTCACAGTATGAAAGGTAGTCAAAATATAGTGAGTACACTGTAAAAATGGCAATGGGACTACAAAGATTAAATGATAATGCTACTGCATCTAAAATATTGTTAGTCAGAACGTGGATGAATCCAGATAGGTTCCATTTACCATATACATCGACGCGTTTCAACCTGAGTTAATTAATGGGTCATCATCAGGACTGCAAAAATTTGAAGAAGCAGCGAGCCACGTACTATCAAAAAATGACATGTAATGTACATAAATAAATAGTAAATGCTCAAAGCAAGGGTAAAGAAAAAGTAATTTCACTGATGGTCTATTCACAGTAGGTGATACTGAAAAAATCTGAAAAAGAGAGATCGCAGAGACAATCTAATACGTTAGATGAAGCAAACTAGGAATCCATCACCAACACCCTGAAGTGGGCACTTACTTATAGATGCTCTGAGTTGGCTTCCTGCAACTTACTGGATAGGATTAGGGCGTGGAAGGGGTCATCAATTATATCCAAGATGGCTGCCAGACGTGCTTCCAGTAAATGTGAAAAAAAAGACTCAAGCCACCACATATAATGGACCAGAAGTTCCCGACTTGCCAACTGGACCCAAGACACAAAAATAGAACACTTGATCAATATAAATCATTGTTATAAAACAACAAACAATGTGTGAGAGACAATTACTTATATCCATGGTTCATTATGGTGAAAAATAGTGGCACAGTAATAACAATTAGAAAGATACGGATGTGATAAATATCAAAATGACAACAACAATATTGGGTTGGAAAATGGAAATACTAAATTGACATCAGTAGCCCAACTAATGGTAAAACTTAGCAAAACAAAAAGTGACTATTCAGAGCACGTACTCAACATATCAAAAGAGTACATATATGCAATATTTTATCAGAATTACTAAATTAATGCAAAGTATGTTCTTCTCTTGTTTGATTATTGCATAATTAATTTGCTAGACACATTGGAAATCTCCTAATCTGCTCACAGTTTGACTACATGGACCTGTTGTTATACATGTGTTAATTGCCCTTGGTTCCATGTGGTGTTTATAAAGGGTAGTCCCTGTTCTGACAAAACGATGGAGAATGTACGACGACACTCCCAAAATGTGTCACTTTTTTTGTTTTTTAAAATGATTGATCTTAACTTTAATTACTTTGTGGATCTACTCAAAAGCAAGGCTTGCGGTGGTGCCTATCAGTCTAATCATTCTGAGTCTGCAACTACTGTCATTGCTCTGAAAACAAATTTCTTTGATGTTATTACTTTTAATAAGTATAATTTAATTTCATTAGTCCTGCTAGAAACAAGCTAAGGACAAAAAGTGGGTTGCCAGCCAAACCTTATTGCACTTATGAAAGAGCCCTGGAACAATCAGTCCCACAGCTTGGAGTCAGATGTAGCTTGTTGCAAAACAGAAGCCTTTTGAACACTGGCAGTAGTAGACAGCAAGGCTGAGACCGATGGAATAAGAGTCACAGGACCGAAGTCGGTCAAGAGCTGCACGTTACCCATGAGAACAAAAAAAAAAAGCATTGGCAAAAAAAAAATAGGTCTCGAATTTTTGCCAGTGCTTTTTGCCGAGCGCATGTGAAGGCATGTGCCAAACATATTCACACACATGCATAGCCAGCAATCACGCAATGCATTTACTTTTAAAGAAAACCCATCCCAAGATGGTTGTTGGTGTGCTACATGTGCATGAGTGCCTTGGGGCATTCGCACATGTAAAGTAAAATTAAATAATGCAGAGGGATCGATGAAGGAATATCGGAAACACTACTATCGTGTGGACAGAATATCGCGTCAAAAATATCGAGGACAAGAATATCAAGAAGGTAAGTGCAAATAGGGAAGTATACATTTACAATTCTTGGGGGGCGCTAGAGGGCGCACAGCGAAATGGCCGCACTGTAGTGCTGCTCCGCTGGCCGCCGACATCATCCTGCATTTATCCTGCTCCTTGGGCGACATCCACGCTACTTATCACGAAGAGACGCATACCTATCTCCTGCACGATAGCTTGGAGCCGTTTGGCGATTGTTGGGACCCCTGATCGGCGCAGAAACTCGTTGAGCCCAGCTGCGGCCCCGGTGGCAACATGGCGGTCTCTTGGGCCTCGGAGGTGGGTTCGGAGCTCCGGGTGCGTTTAGGGCTTGCTGGCGCGCCCGCACCCTTCAACATACTGCTCCCGAGGCTGGAAATATCGCCACTGGTGGGGGTTTTGCCTGTCTCGCCCCCGCCCTCCGGAGTTCTGGGCTGCCGTGAGCTGGGACCGGGCGGCCCCGCTGCGAGGGAGACGTGTGAGGCTACGCGGACGCCGCTGCGACCGAGGCCGATCTGCGTGCTAGGAGCGGCGGGCTTGCTGCCTTGCCCTGCTCCGCTGATACAGTGCGGCTGGTGCTGGAACTGGTCCGCCATCGAGGAACGGGGCGTCACTACCAGGCTGCGGTTACCCCCCTAAGATTGCCGATCGCGGCCCGACGTTGCTGTAATGGTCGCAGCTGCGGCCTGTCCTTCTTCCCGGGGACCGGCACTGCGTACAGAGCGAGGTGGGTGCGGAGGCGCCTGGGCGGGATCGCAGTAAGTGCTCCGGGGGAAGCCCTGTCTATTACCGAAGTGCCTGCAGACTGTAGTATGCTGACTCCCGGGGCTTGCTCTTTCTCCCGGCAACCCGTGGAGTGCTCATTCCCTGCATTCCTCCTTTTGTGACTCCTCGCCCTGCTGGTCTTCTCAGGCTGTGTGGCGCTTCCTCGTGCTGCTGCTGCTGTGGGAAATGGCGTGTACACCGCGTTTGCTGTAGCCTGCATTGGGACATACCGTCTAGTCAGGATTCCATGACCAATTTCTTGTGCAGAAAGCGCTGATTTGGTGCGTTGTGGATTCTTTTGCCCATCACCGCCTGCGTCCCACCCGGTGCTGCTCTTCCTCCTCTGCTCGCTGGTGACTTGCGGGGACCATAGCGGGCCTGGTTCCCCACTGCCTCCTCTTCATGTAACTTAGCTCCCGGCGGTCCTGGGTTTGTGTAGCTGGTAAATTGCGCAGTATCGTTGAAAGTGAGGAGCTTGCGCAAAAAACCGGCATCAGCAATCATTGACATTGTTGGCCACCTGGCACCATGGGTAAACCAGATAAAACCCAGCCACGCTTGAACTTCGAATTGCGCAAGTCAGGGAAATCGTCGCAGTCTGCTGTCTCTGACTCAGAATTGGAGGCCGCATCGGCGCCACCGACTGCTTTGGAAAAGACCCTGTCTGCCATCCAGGCTAGCCTACAGTCCATCGATGGTAAAATTGAGGCTCTTAGTAACCGCATGGACAACATTTCAGCCAAGTTGGACAAGCAGGCGGTTCGGATCGGCGAGGCTGAGCAGCGCATCTCCAGCGCTGAGGACGGGCTCCAGCAAGTGACCACTAGAACGAGTGACATTGAAAAGATATTGGCGGTCATCCAAGCTAAAAACGAGGACCTTGAAGCGCGCTCACGCCGCAATAATGTGCGCATTTTGGGTCTGCCGGAGTCCACCAATGTTGGCACGCTGGAAACTTATGTAGAGAACATGCTACATGACATCTGTGGAGCGGAACATCTGTCGGCTATGCTTGTTGTAGAAAGAGCTCATCGTTCTCTGGCAGCTCGCCCCCCGCCGGGGGCTCCACCCAGGCCAATCATCGCCAGGCTGTTGAATTTTAGAGATCGAGATGCGGTCCTCCGTATTACCCGGCAAAAGGCCCCCGTCACGTATCAAGGTACTGTGCTATCTTTTTTCCCGGATTTTACAGCCACCGTTCAGGCAGCTCGGAAGGAGTATCAAAATGTGAAAAAACTGTTGATTAGCGAGAATATTCCATTCGCCATGCTTTATCCTGCCCGTCTCCGCATAGGCACAGACGACAAAGCCAAAATATTCACCAACCCCAGGCAAGCTATGGACTTTGCTAAATCCATCCGCCGCCGGAAAAAGGTACAGCCTGACACGTCAGACAACGATGATTGAGGCATATGGTCTGAATACCTATGTGCCTCTCTGTCAATAACTGTGAGTGCTTTGATAGAAAATTGACGGCTGGACTGCTGATCATGATATAATGGGGGGCGCCACAGGCACGTGCTGGGCTCTTGACACCTTGTTCACCTTGGTTGTTGTTAATATCGCACTGACTGAATATTGCCGTGCTATCTGCGTTGATGCAGTTGTTAAGGACTATTAACTCTGTTACTTTCTACTCGCTGCCTTAGGAACTCTGTATTTAAGAGTGGCGGCCACCTCCCTGGTCCACCTGGGAGTAGATGCACCTCAGGGCCCCCCTACTGGGTAAACCCCACCTCCAGTTATTGCAGTTGTCCCCTATGTTGGGGTTTGTGGGTCATTGGGGAATTGGCTTTGGCGAATTTGGGTTGCTAAAGTGGGTGGGGGAGGGGGATTGTATTGTTCTAGGTTGGGAATTGTTAAATGTGATTGTACACTCATATTGGCCACATTACCTCACTATTGTTGCAGTCATATCTGTCAGGGTTCAACATTGGATCAGGTTACGCATAGTCCTCACAACTCAAGGGCGATAGGTACCATTGTCTGACATGGAATATCCGTGGGTTAAATACCCCCAAAAAAATCCGGCAAGTGTTTGCGTACTTGGATCGCCATGGGGTTCAGATAGCTCTGCTCCAGGAGACTCACCTCACTGGGTTATCAGAAACTAAGATTGCCACTAGGTGGGCTGGCTATAAATTAGCTTAATCATATTCTACGTATGCACGGGGGGTTCTGATTCTGTTTAAAAGGGGTCTGTCATTCACTCCCATCAAGACATACACAGACACTGAGGGGCGCTGCGCTATGGTTCATAGGAAATTGGGTCTCACTCTGATCACTGTTATCAATATATATGGCTTTATCCTGGATGAACCACAGATCTTTCTCCAGATGCTTAATATATTGCGCACCTAGCCGGAAGTAGCCATCTGGTGGGGGGGTGATTTAAATACACATCTGGACCCTGTGAAAGATAAATCAAATCCGCAGGGGGCACGCACGCTGAAGGTAGCCCAATGCATAAAGGAGATTATGTTTGAAATGGGGCTGGTGGATGCGTGGCGTATCCGCAATGAGGAGACGAGAAGTGGCACACACGCTACACCGGCACACAATAGCTGGTCCCGCCTGGACTATTGGCTCTTAAGTGAAGATGCTAATAAATGGGTCACGCATGTGGGCCCGCTACCCCGCACCCTGTCTGATCACAACCCTGTGAAGCTGGTCCTCAGTATTCCCACCAATACTCACCACCCATTCACATGGCGCTTTCGTGCTGAGGCTTTGCTGGACCCGCTTTACGCTGACACAATTCGAAAAGCGATTGTGCAATACTTTGAACTAAATGTGGGCTCTGTGGACAGCGCATCCACTCTATGGGAGGCTTTTAAGGTTACTGTGAGGGGGGGTGCATCAGCACCACATCTGGCACCTTGCGGGACATTAGGGGGCAACTCTCGAAAATAGAGTCCACATTGACCGTCCTCGAACTAGAATATGCAGCTAATCCGAGCACCGCCACGCTTGCCCGCATACACGAACAGATCATGGAATACAACGCAATGGCGGAATCAGAAGCCCGATATTTGTCCCGGCGTCATGTGGCCAGGGCATATGGTGAGGGAGGCAGGCCAGGTCGCCAGCTGGCCCTTAGGCTCAAGTTCAGAACAGAACATCACCACATTACTAAAATTGTAGATGGACAAGGTGGGGAGCACTTTACACCTCATGCCATAGTGAATCAATTTCGCAGCTGTTACGCAGAGATGTACACTTCTCGGGGGAGTGTTGATGACGAAACTCTCGATGGGTACCTGGCTGATATTGCATGCGCCTGGTTGGCGGATAGTCACCGCGAGTATCTCAGCCAGCCAATTGATGAGTTGGACATTAAAGCGGCGATACGATCTCTACCGAACAAAAAAGCGCCGGGTCCCGATGGTCTCACGGCTGAGTTCTATAAAGAATATGTGGATCTCTTAGCACCTTACCTGTTAGAGGTATATGCGGAGGCGCATGAATCTGGAGTGCTGCCTCCATCCCTGCGGCAGGCTCTGATCATTACACTTCTTAAGAAAGACAAGGAGCCCTCTCAGTGTGACTCCTACCGCCCTTTGTCATTAATTAACCTGGATGCGAAAATCCTAGCAAAAATACTGGCTACTAAGCTTCAACCGTTGATGCCCGGTCTGGTGCTGCCAGATCAATCCGGCTTCATACCGGAGCGCTCCACCTCTCATAATCTGAGGACCATCTTTGCCATGTTACATATATTGAATCCTGATCTCCCTGCTGCTGCGGTCATGTTGGTTGCTGCTAAGGCATTCGACTCTATTGAATGGCGATATATGTTCTATATTCTGAGGCGGATGGGATTCCCGAATGTGTTTTTGAAATGGGTGCAGCTGCTGTATTCTGGCCCCACGGCGCGGGTGAGGGTGGGGGGATTCACATCGGAACCGTTTTCCATCAAAAGAGGAACTCGGCAGGGCTGTCCCCTCGCGCCGCTTCTCTTCGCCCTTATGCTCGAACCCTTGGCGTGTGTAATTCGACAGCGACACAGGGAAGCAGCTTTAAACTTTAACCATGGCCCTGTTGGCATATCCTTATTTGCCGATGACATGGTGCTCTTTATTCGAGAGCCGCACAAATACTTATCCCCCGTCCTGCGGGAATATATCCGCTTTGGCCGGTTCTCTGGTCTCCTGATTAACTGGGATAAGTCAGTGGTGATCCCTCTGACGACGATAACAACTCCTCCGCAGATGGAATATCCGCTGATATGGACCACAGGGCCTGTGAAATATCTCGGGGTGTGGGTTCATCGGGATCCGGAGGTTGTCATACGGGAGAACTATGGTGTGGCTTGTGCATCCCTGGAAATACAGGTAAACAAATGGCTGTCATTCCCACTGTCACTTGCAGACCGCATCGCTATTATAAAAATGATTATTTTACCAAGGTTTTTATACCTCTTCTGCAACATCCCGATACGACTCCCCAAGCATTTTTTTCACACGGTGAGCACTCACCTACTCAGGCTTATATGGGGCGGAAAGCAAGCTAGAGTGAGCTGGAACACACTTACTCTGGGATATGCCCAAGGGGGATTCAGTGCACCAGATTTATATTTGTACTATCTCTGCGCACAGGCGCAGTACGCCTATCATTGGTTCCACCCTCACGCCTTCACACCTCACGTTGCAGTTGAGGATGGGGATGCCCACCCGGTTCCGCTGAATGGTATACTCACTCATACCCGTAGACACACTCCCAGGACAGAAATAAACCCCTTGGATGTCACCATCGCTGCTTGGCAGGATATCGGTCAACTTGCAGATAAACTTCCACTATACGCCCCGGCTTTACCGATCGCACATCATGCATCTCTCTCAGTTACACAGGAAATGGGTCCAATACACTCACTTACAGCAGCCGGTATTGAACGTATGCAGGATCTCTTTCCGGATGGGCGATTTCTTACATCTGCGCAGCTCCAATATATCACTAATCAGACACCCTTGTTCCAGTTCACTATACATCGCCTGCGACTGGTGCTCAGAACACACTATCACTCGTTCCCTATAGAACCACCCTCACTGCAATCCTTGCAGCTCCTCCTGACAGCCCCTACAAAGCGGAAACTGATTACTAAATTGTACAGGGCTGTGCGGGATGAGATGGCACGAGGGGAAGATCGCAGTTTAGCTCGATGGAACGCTGGATTAGATCCCCCCTTGACACCGAAAGACTGGGAGCACATTTGTGAATTAACTGGCAGACTAACCCCAAATGGGAATCTCAGAATCCTCCATTTCAAATTTCTTCACCAAGTCTATCATACACCTCTTAAATTATATAATATCGGCCTTCGAGACAGCAGTGGGTGTAAACGATGTGGTCGCTTTGATGCTGATTTCTGGCACCTGGCGTGGCACTGCGATCTTGTTAAACAATACTGGGAGGCGGTGGTGGTGTGTCTCAAAGCCATGTCTAAGCTGAATCTGCAGTCTACTCCGTCGGTCTGCTTGCTGTGTTTTGTGCCACAAGTGACGGGTGCGGTGGGAAAATTCTTGAGGATTGCTTTATTACTGGCAAAACGGCGGGTGGCACTAACCTGGGAGAGCTCCCTGGCCCCGCGCACTGAACACTGGATAAGAGGTATGGTATTCTGCAAAGAAAATCTTGAGCTCTATGCAGAAGAACTACCGTTGTCATCCAAGCCCAAGGACATTTGGGAACCACTGAGGCAATATTTAGCGACGAAGGCCCTGGGCGATCCTACACCTGATGGTTAAGGATATCATGATGTGACACACATCCTTGGATTTGTGTTCCTGGTGCAGTATGTGGTGATTAAGCTATGTTTATGGCAACTGTGAGATGTACAATCAATTTTGGTTTGTTGTATTTGAGTGTTTGATGACTACCCGCTGCCCTGCGTGGCGGCATTGTAAGGTGCTTTCTCTTGAAATTCAAAAAAAAAAGAGTTTAAAAAAAAAAGTATACATTTACAATTCTTAACTCCAGGATATATATATCGTCAAGGTATGTAGATCTAGAGTTATATGTAGTAAAACTTTACTTACCCATAGAAAATTACCTTCATGATATTCTTGTCCTCGATATTTTTGGCACGATATTAGTGTTTCCGATATTTTGTTCAAGCACCGCATACAGTGTAAGTCAAAAGAAAAAATGCAGGGAAAGAGAGCAATGCAACAAATACACTGTCATTGAGTGCGCAATATAACTTAAAAAGAGTCCTCAAAAGGATGTAGTAGAAGGATACAAATCATCTGATCACAGCACTTTGAGACTGAAATTCTCCTGAATGGAACAAACATAAGAATGGGGAAGAAAGACATTGAATCAAGATAAAGAGGAGACAACTGAGAAACAACAAAGCCATCTAGACATGACCCAAAGCCCACTCCAAGTATATGTTGTATTGGAAACAGTAGGTCTGCCTACCAAGAGCAAAAGTACTCTATAGCTAAAACTTTAAAAAGGGGGCCAACCCAGAGAGCCATGCAAGTGATTTTTATTTCCCAATTCAGCCAGAGGAATCCATGTTATCCACTGATCTAGTTGTTTCATAATGAACCACGTAGTTACTTTTCCAGTGTCTCACTTAAAAGTTCTGTTTGTCCATCGGTTTGGTCATGATAACTAGAAGACTTGAAATTCACAACACCTATTTCTTTTAGTAATAGTCCAAAATCTAGAAAGGAATTGGTTTCCACGCCTGGGCTGTGTGTGGATGGTAACCCATGCAAACATACTACTTCTCTCCGAAAACCCAAGGCTAGGGCTTGAACTATAGGGAGTTTATTCATGGATACAAAATGAGCAGACTTGGTAAAATAGTCCACAATGGACAGGATTGTTCTATAACCCTGGGCAAATCAACAAAAAAACCTATTGACGTTTTCTTTTTTTTAGTTTTATACAGCGCAAACTAGACCCAAACGTATCAGAGAACTTTACATGAGCACCAGTTGCATTACAGACCGACATATTCATTTTTGGTAGGCACGGGGAGATTAAGTGATTTGCCAAAAATCACAGGATGTTGAGCGTCCCTGCCAAGACTTGAACCCGGTTCCCCAACTTCAAGGTCACCCACCCTAGCCATTAGGCCACATCCTCTCCATTGTTTTCTATGGTAAGCTGGATGTTGGAAATGGAAGCTTTTGTATCGAAACAAGTGGCACTTGCACATATAGTTTTACTTCTGTTGTATAACCAGGCCACTTAAATCTTCAATTAACAAGATCCAGTGTTTTCTGTATTGCAAAGTGCCATACTCCTGGAGACTAATGGTACAACACCAGAACATGTTTTTCTCCACTTTCAATTAAGCCAAGTATGTCTTTAATGTTTTTTGAAGAATCATTCTCCCATTTAAACAAATGGCTGTATTTTTCTTCTATAAATATGACGCAGTGTCTACAAGCCATTGGGAGCAAGATACCTGCTGTTTGTAAATGCAACACTTGGAAATAGGAGAAAAAAGAGTTTATTAATTCATCTTATAGTTTGAATTTCCTTACTGACAAGTGAAGAAGCTTATTTATGTAACATATTTTTTAAAAAGGAGGTCGTACAGCGAAGGACAAGAACTTCTCAGCTAGGAAATCATCAAGAACAACCCCTCCTGATTGCCTATAAAAGCTGGTAGGCACTGCTTGCTTGTCCATTCTCAACTCCACAGAGTTTCCGAATCACGCCTGAGGAAGCCTCTACCAAAGATTCATCCCCTCAACTGTTTCCCAGAGACAATTCCTACAACCATTAAAGGCTGTTTGGAATTCTCCTTTAATAAGGCCCTGGAGCAGATAGCGTCCAACTGCTGATTTTCCTTTTCTGGTGCCTTCTCCCTTTTTTTTGCTTAATCAGACCAGCCTACCCGAAACACCATAAAGCACGAGGAAACATAAGCACCTTCTTGACACTTTCCTGGGCTATAGGGGTTGTCGTCTTCCGAAACACCCCTCCATAAGAGACCACAGCGCTGCATTTTGAAAGATGCATGAGATCGCCTCCCCACCTCCTGAACCACAAATCGAGGAGGATGATGAGGTTGCCACCGATGATTTTGAGGACAATTCCTCCTTCTGGCCATGCTAATCAGAGAGGCTGATAACCTTCACTATAGTGCTCTTTCCCATAACTCCCTGAAGGTTCCAGCCCACTCATCGACCTCTAGTCCCTTCCATTTGCAAAACCTCTATTCTAGACCTTTCAGGAGAATCCATGTTCGCCCCCCTGAACTAAGACAACCTAATTTCTGGGACTAGTCCCCCTCTACTCACATGGCTGACTTAGTCTGTCTCCCGATTTGAAGATGGCTAGTTAACAAGTCATCTCCAAATACGTCCACCTTGATAGGACCCAGTCGAACATGTAGAAGGTCTTTCAAAAGCCTTACATTTTTTCCTCGGCCAGCCTTGCCTGGGGGCATTCTTTCGGCCACCATAGGGGTCAGATTTTCATCTGCTGTCCTTTTGTCGAGGATGCCCCACGTGGAGTCCGGGCTTTGGACCCAAGCAACCATGCCTTCCTTCTCCAACCCAAGGTAGGGGCATCTCATCCCTCATATTCTTCCCCGCTTCCTCCCATCAGCGTCACATTGCCCAATTTCTCCACAACTGGTGTGAAATAACTTTAGACTCTTGGGTCCTATGGTCTGTCTCCGGATATTGTTTCTGGGCCCCTCCACATCATTCACAATGTCCCCTCATTATTCTCTTCTCACAAGAAGAATCTAATCCGTATAGATGAAGAGGTCTAAAAGATGTTTTGGGAGGGAGTAATCATTTCCGCTCCCATCAAGGGCATTTTCATAATTTAGTTTCCTGATTTACAAAAAGGAAAAATACTTAAATTGGGTCATAAACCTTCATTCCCTCAATCATGGCGTTACAAACCATGACCTCAAGATGGAAGCCATTCATCCCTTGCGAGACACTTTCCTACCAAGATTCTGGCGGGTCAAGCTAGAGTTAAAAAGGTGCCTACTTCTCAACTCCATAGCTGGGTCTGGTGGCTCAGTGGCCTAATGCGTCCACTGCAGGGGCCTGTGTTTGACCTCATGGTCACAGGTTCAAGTCCTGGTGGGTCCACTCAGTCTTTCATCCATCTGAGGTCGATTGAATTGGGTAACAAGAAACATCTGTTATTCAGTGCCAAGATACCACCGGGTGAACGTGCGCTTTACAAATGTTATGTTAACTCCAATCTGCAGCAAATATGAGCCCTTCCTGAAGAGTCAATGGAAACACCAGATGTGGCAGGACTGTTTCTTTCCTTTTTTCCGTTTTCTCAGTGGTAGTGGCTCTCTTGCATGCTCTGGGGTTGTCTCATAATCTACCTAGAGATCATCCTGCAACAATCTCCGGCACCCTCTCTTTCCATCTCTAGTGGATAATAACCCTCCTTCACGATATGGGCTCCCTCCTGAATTTCAAGATGTACTCTTGCTTCTTGCCCACATTTTCTGGGGTTTATAGTATACTCCGCCACCTGCACCCTAAAGCTCTCTAGCAAGAAAATATCCCTCACATTGATGTTCTCTGGAGATACTCAAGCATCTTCCAGGACGCCGGACCACAGTATCTTGTAGAAGGGTAATCCAGAGGTAGGCGCCCCATCACCCAGGGACGTTCTTATAAGGTGCTTCTGTCCGAACAGTGATTCAGTGAGGCTGGGTCTGGTTCCGTTGAAGAAAGGGAGAAGGCATCAGAGAAGGAAGAGCACCAGCAGATGCTAACTCCTCCAGGGCTTTATCAAATGAAGGCTGTATACAGGCTCTGAGCTCTCATTGAGAATCTTGGGGAGAAGGACGGATGAATTGTTATTGGAGGCTTCTTCGGGCTTGATGAGAAGATACGCATTAAGCCTGAGGATGGGCATGAAAGCTCTGCCTACTTGCTTTTTAAGCAATCAGGGGGTGTTGTTGCTTGATGACTTCCCAGATCAGAAATCCCTCCCCTTTGCTCACCCATGTAAGACTCCTCTCATTTTCTATTAGCCCAATAAGAATTCTCAGCTGTAGTAGTGTAATAAACCCACACTCCTTTGCACCTTGTTTTAAGGTTTATAATGCTGGGGAATGTTGGAGATGTCATGGGTCGGTAGGATAGGATGTATAGCTAGAACTTCCTTCTCCGGCTGCTGTACGTGACACAGACACTGCCATTAAAATTCTCCAAACAGACTCAGGCCCATTGCCACAAGAAGTTATTTTTGCCTGGAAGGACCGCAAACCTAGAATCCACAAGGCTGCGAAGTTTGGCAATACCTCGGAGGGAGCTTTCCTAACATTAACGCTTATGTACAGAAAGCCAAGCTTTGACCCCTGTTGGACTTCGAAAAATTCACAGCCCCATAGTAATGTGTTCCAAAGGTTAAGGGAGCCCCAAAGTATTGTTGCATACATGTATATAAATATGGTGTAGTTAGTAAAGTATCTGCAAACATAATAACAAAAGACACCATTATAAGTGAGTCCGTACTATACCTAAAATAATCTAGCGCGTGCATTATAAACTCACGTACCAAATTACGGCAAAAACAGAGTAGACAGTGTTGTATTCATCCAATTCCTCGCAACTCCAATCCAGTTGTGCATTTGATTATTTTAGACAATACTTTGGGGCTCCCTTAGACTTTGGAACACGTTACTGTGGGGCTGTGAATTTTTCGGTACATTTTTGCCATGAGGGATTAACACATTTCTTATCTGTTTTCACTGCGCCATCAAGTTTTACGATTGGTCGTACATCGCAATCAACACCAATCCCCTTTCTGCTCCATACACGTGGTCAGAGGGGATTTTTTGTAATGTGCATATCTAACTGTCAAGAATTTTGAGCCTATCACACTGTGTGTATTCACATGTGTGAGAAAGAGATCCCTATGTTTCCCTGATTGCTTTTTTAACGTGCATTTAGCCTTCCACATTTGGTTTAGACCGATTATTAGCACTCTCCAATATGTCCTGCTCCTGTGACCAGAGGGGACATGTTTTGAAATGTTAATGTTGAACTTTGAGCCTTATACAATTTTACTTTTGGTGCATCTATTATCCCCCTCTTTTAGCTATATGGCTGTACTCTTGGAATAAAAATGACGAGATTTTTGGTGTAGTTCACCCGCCATTTTAACAACTTTCTTGATTATAGACATTGCCACTTTTATATGATTAACATTTACACACTGTCTACTGTTTTTTTATAGATTATGACGGGACCATATATGAGACTATAGTTGCCTCTTTTCTACAACCACAGGACGACTATTTAGTGTTCTCAGGTACCTATTCACTCTTTCTGTTTAATCTAGCTTCTTTATTTTTTCCCATTCTTTGCTTGCCTACCATTCCTCTATTCTTATTCCGTTTTTCATCTACTCTTTTCTTACTTATATCTCATTAATTTTCACACCTTCACGATTAATGGTTAATGGGTACACTACAGGGAGCACATCTACATTCCTATTCTAGGAGACTCATTTTCTCCCGGTCGTCGATACTTTTCCTTTTTCCTGGACTATTGGTGATTGACATTATCTGGTCACATCAGTATAACTTCTTTTAATTTTTACACAAATTCCACACCTTCTCTAAGCCTTTTGGATTAACGCACTCAACCTTCAAATCTTTTCAATATGTATCACTGCTCTGGTGAGGTTACCACAGTAAGACAACTACTTTTGGATTTCTTGTGACCAAATCAAATACAACTGTATGTGTAACTATTTTTCCGCAGCCTTGAAAAAGTCCATCGGATGAAAAACTTGTCGGCTGCCTCCTGCTTTCTTGTCACATTTGATTGTACCAGACATTGTGAGAACTGAAGAATAGAAAAATAATGCACAGCAAATAATCTTGTGTACTTTGGAGTACTTTATGATTGATCAATATTCTATAATTAATGGACTTCCTGTGTGTGTTTTGGTACATTTCATTGGTCAATTTTTCACCGAGGATGTTGTCCTAGGCTGGCTCAGACACTCCAGGTGGCAGAGTGTATAGTACCATGAAAGCACCTCATTTTTCACTGGATAACATTGTGTATAAAAACTTTATTCCTGACTGTTTAAAACTATAGATGTGCAGTTATTAAGGCATAGCCACCACTTTTGTTGTCTGTAAATACTTGGATCTTGCCTGAACCTTAAACTTTGAAGCCTGTTGTTTACCAGAAACTTAACCCAACAAAGACAGTGTCTTTAAGAAGTGAAAAATCACCATATAAAGTGAGAAATCACTGAGCTGATGTCCTCTTTCCTGACACATCATTTACCTTCCTCATCGATTTCTATCTAAACTACTATGTCCATGGGGTAACACCCTGCTTGCTGTCCTCCCAAAATCATCATTGACACTAATCAGAGCAGTTTTTCTATGCAGCTGCCCGATTAATCATCAACCAAACAAAGTTCTGGCACTTCTCTTGCATCTTGAAGGGTCTGCATCAGCTCCCTTTTCATGCCTAAATCCAAGGCACAAGTCCTAACAAGCATTTGCAATGCAATAGGTCTCGCAACTGAGAGTTTTGGAGCTATTGGTATTGTAAATGGTATTGTAAATGACAATGCCTTTAATTTATGTTGTACAAACCAAAACATAAATAAAAGGCATTGTCATTTACAATGCCAATAGTTTAAACTTGCGTAAATGCAAGACCTATTGCTTTGCAAATGCTTGTTTCAGGAGGATTCCTCCTCGCAGGCCCCCAAATCCTGTTTCGTTTCTTCACTGTGCCAGTTTGTTGTCCCGCTCCCACATGCACTCCTGACTTTTATTCGCACCCTCCCAACTGTGAAGCATTGTTCGCTTCCTGTCCAAAAAGTGCTTGCAAAGGTGCAACATTGTCACAGTGACTGGTGGGTTTGAGAGGGGTACTAGGTATGTCCAGGAGGGGTAGCATCTTTGCAAGATTTTCTCTGTAAGTGCTGATCCCATAAATGCACTTTAACTTACTGTGTGTACATTTATCTTATGTAGCTATCCGAAAAATGTGACAGGGGTGGGCCAGTGCTCAATTTGTAAAGAAATAATTGCCAGGGCTCTCGCCAGGAGGCCACTGCAGCTTGCACCACCCATTGCCCCTGTCAAAATTGCCATTACATTACCTGCACAACTATTAATCATCAGACTGCTACCAGTGTGACAATTCAGACTGTTAGAGGCCTCCACAGTTATAAGAATGGTTTGGGCTGCAGGTATCTGTTGTTTTTAATGTATAATGAAATAATAAAACTATTGTTCTGCTTATCTCTAAATCACACAAACAGCGCCACCATGTGGCAGACTGTGATAAGTGCCGATGTTGACAATTAATTGCTGGTGTCGAGCACCGTAAACTACTGCCTCAAATTAAGCACTGGGTGGGGCCCTCCTGGGTCTATGTTAGACATCCCTCGCTGAGAAGTTTGACATTCTGAAGTTATCTGGGGGCCAGCAGAGCCTGTGAGCCCCGATAAAATGCAGGGAGTATTACTGCCCCAGAGTGCACCTTGTGGGGGCAGCTACTGAGTGTTCCTGAATGGAGAGACCAGCTGATGTACCAGGAGAGGATGTGCCAGGAGGCGGGAGCTGTACCTCCTGCAATGGAAGCCACCCCCTTCCAGATTCTTCTAGCCAGGGAGGTAGGGCAGGGAGCCTAGGAAGAGCACTCTAAGCTCGCTCCCCCACTTGGTGATGGTGTGTCAGAACACATAGTGACTTGAGAAGTCTGGGTGTAGTACATCCCACTGGTAGTTTGTGTTACTGACTTATTCCTAGACATTTAAACTCACATTTAACCCTGAAGTATAAGACACCCTGCATTGGAGAGTTTCAGTGAGGAGCAGTTGGCAAAGTGGTGACACTTAATAATAAAAAGTCCCTTGTATTGTAAACCAATAAGCAAATATAATGCACCAACTTGACACTTGTACGGTGTTCCAACAGTGCCCATGTAACACCTTAAGCACATTTTATGAATGTGATATATCGCCTTATAAATCATCTGTGCTTCAGGAGTCATTATATGTGTATAAGGATCAAAACTGCCACAGGCACACACATCACACACTCACACAGTTATCTACAAGCATCAGACATCCACAAGCATCAGGCATCAGACATCCACAAGCATCAGGCATCAGACATCCACAAGCATCAGGCATCAGACATCCACAAGCATCAGGCATCCACAGGCATCAGACATCAGACATCAGGAATCAGACATCCACAAGCATCAGACATCAAGCATCAGACATCCACAAGCATCAGGCATCAGACATCAAGCATCAGACATCCACAAGCATCACACATCCACAAGCATCAGACATCAGGCATCAGACATCCACCAGCATCAGACATCAGGCATCAGACATCTACCAGCATCAGGCATCAGACATCCACCAGCATCAGGCATCAGACATCCACCAGCATCAGGCATCAGGCATCAGACATCCACAATCATCAGACATCAGGCATTAGACATCCACAATCATCAGACATCAGGCATCAGACATCCACCAGCATCAGACATCAGACATCTACCAGCATCAGGCATCAGACATCAGGCATCAGACATCCACCAGCATCATACATCAGACATCCACCAGCATCAGTCATCAGGCATCAGACATCATCAGACATCCACAATCATCAGACATCCACAGGCATCAGACATCCACAGGCATCAGACATCAGGCATCAGACATCCACCAGCATCAGACATCAGGCATCAGACATCCACCAGCATCAGGCATCAGACATCTACCAGCATCAGGCATCAGACATCAAGCATCAGGCATCAGACATCAAGCATCAGACATCCACCAGCATCAGGCATCCACCAGCATGAGGCATCAGACATCCACCAGCATCAGACATCAGGCATCAGACATCTACCAGCATCAGGCATCAGACATCAGGCATCAGACATCCACCAGCATCAGGCATCAGACATGAGGCATCAGACATCCACCAGCATCAGACATCAGGCATCCACCAGAATGAGGCATCAGACATCCACAATCATCAGGCATCAGACATCCACAATCATCAGACATCAGGCATCAGACATCCACCAGCATCAGGCATCAGACATCAGACATCTACCAGCATCAGGCATCAGACATCAGACATCCACAATCATCAGGCATCAGACATCAGACATCTACCAGCATCAGGCATCAGACATCAGACATCTACCAGCATCAGGCATCAGACATCAGACATCCACCAGCATCAGGCATCAGACATCAGGTATCAGACATCCACAGGCATCAGACATCCACAGGCATCAGACATCAGACATCCACAATTATCAGACATCCACAGGCATCAGACATCCACAGGCATCAGACATCCACAGGCATCAGACATCCACAGGCATCAGACATCCACAGGCATCCACAATTATCAGGCATCCACAATTATCAGGCACCCACAATTATCAGGCATCCACAATTATCAGGCATCCACAGGCATCAGGCATCCACAGGCATCAGGCATCCACAGGCATCAGGCATCCACAGGCATCAGGCATCCACAGGCATCAGACATCCACAGGTATCAGACATCCACAGGTATCAGACATCCACAGGCATCACTACCACAGGCATCAGACATCCACAGGCATCAGGCATCCACAGGCATCAGGCATCCACAGGCATCAGGCATCCACAGGCATCAGGCATCCACAGGCATCAGACATCCACAGGCATCAGACATCAAGCATCAGACATCCACAAGCATCAGACATCAAGCATCAGACATCCACAAGCATCAGGCATCAGGCATCCACAAGCATCAGGCATCCACAAGCATCAGACATCAGGCATCAGACATCCACAAGCATCAGGCATCCACAATCATCAGGCATCAGACAGGCATCAGACATCCACAAGCATCAGACATCAGATATCAGACATCAGGCATCAGACATCCACAATCATCAGGCATCAGACATCCACAATCATCAGACATCAGACATCCACAAGCATCAGACATCAGACATCCACAAGCATCAGACATCAGACATCCACAAGCATCAGGCATCCACAAGCATCAGGCATCAGACATCCACAAGCATCAGACATCCACAGACATCAGGCATCAGACATCAATCATCATACATCAGGCATCAGACATCCACCAGCCACATGTGCACTCACTACTGTCACAGAGTACACGGCGTGCACGACATCGCAGCCGAAGAGGGAAACGTGTTGCAGGACATGTTCAAATACCATCAGCGCGTCTTAAAGCGTCTAAACCGTTTCACTCAAATCTATTGTTCTTCAGAATGCAGGAAAACACCGATATATGTTTTGGCGGGATATATATACTCTTTATCTACAATGATGAAAATACTGAGTCCCTTTTACATTCCCACACACACGGCATGTCTGCCTTCACACACGGCACAGACTTCCCTGGATAACAGCATGGGTAATTATAAACTTGGCTTGTCATTTAAAAAGGTGGGCGAGGGCTTTTGAGCGTGCAGCAGCAGTCCTTATGCTGATGTGAACTCCGGTGATAGACCTGGCCGCGAGGACGAGTCGCTGGCAGACGGAGCCGTGAATCACCGGAAACCGGGGCTGCCTCGGGGGCGGGTGACACGAAGCAGCTCTGGGGGCTATTCCGCAGGGGCGCGGGGAGTGGGGGCACATGAGGCTTTACAGGTACTAAGTGGCCCCCATCCTTTCTCTCCACGCACACGTGCTTCCTGTCTCAGGGAGACAGTGGAACATGTAAAAACCCTCGCCCACAGCGAACAAGTAGCCTGAGCATAATATTCACCTTCCAGAGCTCCCTGCGGCACCTCCAATGCTGTACTGCTGAATTTGGCCAAAGAGAATGGCAGCAGGGGTGCTCCCTGTCAGCTGCAAGATAAAGCAACGAGGAAGCACAGAAGTGGATGCCTGCTTGTGCCCGGGGGACTACTGAGTGCACGCTCGAGCCCGAGCGTATGAATGCTTTTACCGAGGCAAGTTAATCGCACTTAGCCCAGCATCCATAAACGGTGTGAGAAATACTGAATGCCTCCAAATGAACTCCAGTAGAGTGAATGCTTAGAGGAAATAAAGTGAACAGAGGCAGAAACACTACAACAGACCCCGAGCCAAATTAACAAGCCCTGTCGAGTGCGCCGTGAGCAAGAGACGCCGTGCGCATGCACATCGGCTGTCCGGGCAGCTGAAATCGTCTGAGCGACGTCAGTTGCGTGGCGCATGGGCGGCGCATGGAGCGCGCGGCCGGAGGTGTCCGGGGCTCCCGTGAGCTGAGGGAGCCCCGTGTGTTGGAGAAGTGAGGCGGGAGCCCACCCCGCAGAGGGAAGTCCGGCGGGAGCCCACCCCGCAGAGGGAAGTCCGGCGGGAGCCCACCCCGCCTTCGTGAATGCCGCTTGGTGCGGCCGGAGCAAGATTCAGCGCTGATTCCCCACAAGAGCCGGTGAGTGGGGTTGAGCGGGAGGCATGCTGGACGTCGCGCCTGGACAGGACATGTGCATGCGTATGGTGCGAGCAGGAGTTGTAAAAAGACGCGAGCCGTACGCGTGCACATCTCCTGTCTGTTAAGCTTGAGCACAGACAGTCTATGTGCACGCGTACGGCTTGCGGCATTATTACAACTTCTGCTCGCACCATACGCGTGCACATCTCCTGTCCAGGACTTGCCGTACGCGTGCACCTGTCCTGTCCCGCATCGGAGCAAAAGTCGGCAACAATAGATCTCGCATAGCGAGCAGCGCTTTGCGCTGCATCGCTAGGCGAGACCTAAAAACAGAAGTGGGGGAACTCTCCGAGTCAGGTAGTATCACAAGAAGTGACATCATGGCGCGTGACATCACAGGAAGTGATGTCACTTCCTGTGATGTCACTTCCTGTGATGTCACTTCCTGTGATGTCACAGGAAGTGCCGTCACATGAGCAGCAGGTCTATCATTTGCACGTATTGCAAGATTTAACAATTGAAGCTGCTCGGTACTTAAGACTGTGACTTAAGGTCCCTGTCTGGAGGAATTAACAGCCCAAATGTGGATGAAGTTTGGTGTACAACTACATTAGTCAAGCCACTAAGGTGCTGCAAGCGAGGCATACTAAAACATGGCACCATGAACAAAAGCAGTTTATGCGTTGTAAAAAAAACCCAAAGAAAACCACATGCTAGAAACCACAATTGTGATTATCAAAACTATAGAATGTATTATGCTACCTAGAACACCACATTTAAATATACTGAAAAGTGTAATACACTGTGACCATGATAAAAAAAAATGCAAGGTGCACACTGTACGGTTTCAACCCGATACTCTGTACATCTTTTATTGCAGACATTATGGGACATGTTATATTGCCACAGGATGTTTTACCATGGAAAATTTGAGAGACGGCTTATATAATTGAAAACCATCAATTAAAAAACGCCCATGCGTCTGCATATCTTTTATTGTGCTGGGCTGTAGGATCTACCTTTCTAGACTGAGTATCATCCGCATGGCGATGAGCAATCAACCACCTGTTGACATATGGCATTGGATTCCAAAGCGGCAGAGGAGGGCTCATGAGGTTTATAAACATTAATGAGGAAAGGCGATCGATAACAAGGCAGTTTCGTATGGGTGACATTACCAAGTTCATTGTGCTGAAACCCCTTTCGCAGTCACTTGAAGTCACAGGAAGTGTGTTTATAGCCCTCAAAACAGGTTGCAGTTGTTCTGGAATCTCAATTACCACCATTGTCAACATAGTCTCTGAAGCCTTCAGATATGACTTTATAATTAAGAGAGCATCTCCTGAACAGGTTTTGCAGTTTCTCCTCACCTTCATACCATGGGCTCTCAATGTCATTTGGCCACTTGTGTGGGTTGATAACATCTATCTCTGATGTAAGCGCTACAAATTCATCTGTCCGAGATGATGTGGCAGACCTATTGCTTGCCGACTGTGCATACAACCTGGAACGCAAGTTATCTGCCAGATTTTGATAAAACTGGGGAAGGTTTATTTTTACCTGGCCACGTGAGTCGTCCCAGCTGATTGGCACTCCTCTAAATAAGCCACTCTCAATAGTTTGTTCAGCCTCCTTCCTGTGTGTCCCTGGGAACTCTTTAAGCTTTTCAATTGCCCTTACTGAACGATTGATGAGCTGGTAAGCTTGTGGCAGAGTTACTTCATCCCTTTGCAGTGCTTCTGACAGTGTTCCAATTTCATGAACAGCATCTGCAACACCAGCTAGATTCAGCAAAAAATCTGAAGATGTCAGGATTTTATTCAGCCCGCTGAAAGTAGACCGGTGTTTGGCATCACGAGAACTACTTACGCTGGAGTGAACAAAATGCTGGTGAAGGGCTGGGTAAGACTCCCACACTGCTCGTATTGCCCTTTTGCTAGAAGCAATCCACCGAACTGAAAATACTCGCCCAATTTTCAGAATTGCAATTTCTAACTCATTCGCACATGCAGAGAGTTCCCGCTGATTTTTGGGAGACTGGTGGTACACGGCATACAGTTTTTCAAAAATGACGCAAGGTGCTTAAGGCCTGGCACTGTATCAACTGTGTCCGCTACACTGAGCTCAAGCCGGTGGTATAGACAGTGCCATTTTACAAGCCGAGGGTATTTACAACATAGCCTCTCCAAAACACCAGAGTTTCTCCCAAGCATTACACTGGCACCATCACTGCACACCCCTATCCAATTGTCTGCAAGGAACTTGTTGGAAAACCCATGTTTCTCAAGACATTTCAACAGTGAGGACTCAATGCACTCTGCATCTCCCCTAGGCAACTCAAGCAAGTCAAGGAAAAAGGTGAGGGGCTCTTTACCATTGATTGCAGCACGGACATAAATAATTAAAACTGTCATGGAAGAATGGGTTGTTGACTCATCAATATAAACTGAGATTTTTGGAGCCTGTTCAACGATGCCGATGCAAAGCTTTCTCCGCATTTCATTAGCAATGCAATCGGTTATCTGTGCTGCAGTAAATTCGCTGTGCAGAATCGAGCCTATATCTGCCTCATTAGCAACCTGCAAAGCTATTAGACCTGGAAAATCTGAAAATGGGCGATTATTTTTTGCACAAAAGTAAAGCGTGCGAAACACCTTAACTGTTGAAGCATGGCAATGCCTCTGCTGCTCCAGGATAGTTGACCGCAGTAACTCCTTCTTGGTTGCAGCACGGATATCACATGCTTTAGAATGTGCTTCAGAAAGTTTATGCTTATGGATTTTTTCCGCAGTGAGGTTAACTGGCTAGCTTTTGTTGGGCCAGATGCAGGAATGCTCCCAGTGACCCATTCTCTAGACATACTCACACCCTGAGATGCTCCAAGTAGCTTAACCTCACTGCATATGTTGCAGCCAAGGCGGCCATTTTCACTGCTTAGCCATGGATACTTTTCTTTAAATTGAGCCCACTGATTGTGGTCCCAACACTCTGGCAAGCTGGTATCCCTTTCAAAACTGGCGCCTGCATCTTGGATTTTTGTTGTAGAATCTTCCAGTGGAGAAGGTTGAATCGATCCTTGGCTTAACATCATACTCTCTGAATCTTGTGCAGGTACATCTTTCAAGCACGCACTGGGCTGTACTAGGCTACTTTCAGAATCGAACCGTGGTCTCTTGTTTGCATTTGCAAATAAATCCATGATGCTGGATTTGCTTTTGCTTATTTTTGTAGAAATCAGAAAGCATAGGATCAGCTATATTTTTTGCATTTGTCACTCTCATATTCACTGATGATTGGCGAGGAGAAAAAATTGCAAAGTTGCTTGGCAAAAATATTTTCAGCATTACTGGGCCTAGGTGACTTACTTTGCACTTAGAAAAATGTTTGTGGCTCAAAAAGACATTGTTTAATCTGCCCAATTAGCCACCCATCCAGGTTCGTGGTGGTATTACAATTAAAAAAAAGAGAGTCACAAAATGCCCTTTTAAAAAAGAAAAATGCACTCAATTAGCAATTAATGACCATGAAATTTACCATTGTGATATTGCTCATTTCATTTCCCATGTAATGTATGAACATTAATTTACAAAGATTTGTGGTCATAAATGAACCAAACATTTTCTGGCAAGGAGTACCAGTGATTTTTACCTCTCTTGGCTACCACTGTTGCAGCCTCCATACTAGGGAGAGAAGGCAAAGTTTCCTTTCTGGCAGCAGCTGGCTGTGCGACTTCCTGGTGATCTGTGTTGTCTCCTGGGTGTGTGGGTGTGCATGGGACCCGACACGGCCCTGCTGTGTTACAGGATGGACCATGGTAAGGGTGAGCAGGACAAATGCAAGGCAGGGAGCTCTGTTGAATAGGATGGCTCCCAAGATACTGTCTGTAAGCTATGGCACAAATAAAATACTACACATTAGGCAACTGTAAACATTTTCAAAGTCGAAGGAATGGTGACATCCTGCTGTCATGGTCATTCATTCCTAAGAAACGATTCTGAGGCATTCCATAGAAATCCATCAATCTTGAGCACCCAAAAAGCGAAGAGGTTAAAGTGCTTTTGGATGTTGACGGAACAGCAGGTTGCCTTTAATGACTGCATTGAGACCTTTCAAAAGTGATAATTTTTAACCCTAAACTTAGAAACATCCCTGCTTCCTTGCCCCAACGACAATGCCACTAGGGAACTAAGAGGAAAGTCAATTGGAAAGGTCATGCATGATGTGCGGAGGAGAATTGGTCTACAGCGAAACAAAAGACGCAGTTCTCAAGCTATGTTACACGCTTGTAAAGTGCAGCTGCACAAAATGGGTTAAAGTACATACAAGGTAGGTATGGTGTATTTCAGTTAGGATGGTCTTCCACGTCGCAAAGTGATGGGATGATAGTGCATAACTCGAATACATGTAAATAGCTGCCAAGTTTTCAGGATGCTTATGTGTGACATTTCCATGGTTTCAGTGTACTTATGAGTGACATTCAATGGCCAAATGTGTCACATCTAGAGTGACACTTTCCTGTCAGTAAAAACCAAGCTACAAAGTGCTTGGAAAGCAATAGATATCAGACATTGCACCCTTTTGAGCAATGAGAAGCTCTACAATATTTTGAAACTGCTGCAAAACACCTGAAATAAAAAGTTACATTTCATACCATTTTTAAATTAAGAGAAAAGTACAAAAAAATTACTGGAATGATTTCTATTGCATGCTTCCTCAAAAGGAAAAAGAAAAGAACGTGTTCTACATTTAACTAGCCAAATGCATGGCAGACTGGAATGAACTTGTGTTGGCTTTCAGGAAACACAACATAATGTGAACAAGCTCTTGCATCTCCTTCCTACATCATCATTGCTCACAGGTCCCAAATCTGGTTCTGTTGCCCCATCATTTACTGGCCCCAAAGTTGGCCCATTGCACCCACTTACTGAGTGGTCCCAAAGTTGGCCTGGTTGCCCCAATTCCACTTACCCATTAGTCCCAAAGCAGGTGTAAGTGCCCACGTGCCACTTGCTCGCAGGGTTGGCCTTGCTGCCGGAAGCCTTATCTGATCATAGAAGTAGTTCCATTGCCCCTAACCCTCCCACCCCCCCACAGAATGGTTCCCCAGAAGTTTGCCCCATTGCCCCCTTCAATGCCATCATATTCCCTGCTCCCAACCTTCATCTCGCCCATCATTTCCACGCTGCCTCCAACACCCTCCTTACTCACTGGTCCCAAAGTTGGTCCCATTGCTCTCCCATCCCACTGGTCCCAAGGCTGGGCCCATTTCCGCTGCTCTACATACGCACGGCTCCCATTGCACCATGGCTACTGGCTGGAAAAAACGCTTAGACACCTCGTCAGGAGTAGTAAGCGCTAAATAAATGCAATCATTTTCACACTGGTCCCAGCGGCGGCTAAACTGCCCCTCGCCCCCTTCTAACTGTTACTGGCCCCCAAAGATGGCCCATTGCTGCACCCCTCTAAGACCCAAACCCTCTGTAACCCACTGCCTCATTAGCCAACCGTTCCCAGGGCCCACCTCCGTTTTCTCACTAGCCCTCGCTGGTGGCAGGTGCCTCTTCGCCCCCCCCTTCAACCTCTGGACAAATGGTGGCCTGTGCAGCCTCCGGTCCCCTGAGAGTGCCCCTTCCCTGTTTGCCTTTCTCACTGGGCTCCCCCTTGGATCCTGGGACTCTGTATTCACCCAGTGACAGGCTGTAGTGTTTGGCTCCTTCCCCGCGCTGTGCACTGCGCGAGGATGCCTCGTGGTTATGCATTGTTTAAACAAGGTTCCACGATCGGGCTATGAAAGATGCGTGCCAGGATTCTGCGAACGTTATTCAGTTGGCAGAGATCCTGGTACGCAGCGGGAGCGCTCTGTCGTGGGTGCTGCACCATCTTAAGAAATCTACAAGCAACTTACCGAATGGCCTGTCGTCTCTTCATTTTACTACAATTGGCGACGATCGGTGAAGCCCACGCGTCCAGCACCCACCGGCCAATTCTTCCACACCTGCCCGTTCCTGCCTCTCTGCGAGTGTTTGGTGCTCCCTGCCTCCTGGTGTGAAGTCGGCCTCCTCCGCTCCTCTTCTATCCTTCTCCGCGGTGTCCGGCGCACGTTTTACACGCCCGCACATTCTTCTTTGGGAGTTTCTTCATCGGACCGGATCTCTGGATGACGTCACGCAGCTCATCAATGCTGCATGTCATCACGTCTCCACGCAAGCGGCCATTTTGAATTGGGCTGCCCTCCACTGCTCTGCTGCGTCATCACGCTTTTACGCACGCGTCCATTTTAAATTGGCTCGTCTCGCTTCTACTATACAGGTAGGCCCTGCCTGTCCACGTTTACGGTGACAGGCACACCTTTCTGCAATTATAAAATCCAACAATTTCCCATAATTGGAGCCTTCCGTGATAGGCTCACCTGCTTTATTTTTCATTGTTATTTAAACCTTTGTGACTTTTCCATTAACTTGAGCCTTCATCCTCAGTGACAGCCTCACTTCTTTAGCAATATTTACCTGCATATGCTCTTAAATTTAAGTTCATTCATCTTATTGTCCAGAATATTAACGTGCATTGTTCTTTTACCTGTTCTTCTTTATTTTGCACTTTCTCCATTTTAACTTGCTGCATGCAAATACAGTTAAGATACAGTTTTTAATTTGTATTCCATTTTCATTGTTCTCATGGCTTCTTCTCAGCAATTTGCGCAACCGCCTCCTTTCTTGCAGCATCCAGGTAAACCCAACATTCCCTGGAGACAATGGGTGACAGCATTTGAGAATCATATAGTGGCAATTGACGCTGTCAAATTTTCACCTGCTCGCAAAGTTGTAATTCTTTATGGTTGTTTAGGTCTCTCCGCTCAACACGTCTTTGAAAATCTACCTCCGTTTCCCACACCTCTGGGTGAGGCTGGTGATGTGGATCACTGGAATTCCTACAATGAGGCTTTAGCTCGTTTAGCAAGACATTATGACCAAGAACCCAACATAATGTTAGAGAGACACAATTTTTTCAGAAGAAAACAACGTGCTGATGAAACTGTAGATGAATACATTGCGGATCTACGAATTTTGGCTTCCACTTGAGAGTTTGAAGCCAATCTTGATATCTACATCCGTGACCAATTTGTTTTTTCTTGTTTTTCAAGGAAAATCCAAGAACGTCTTCTTAGTTGCAAGAAACCCACACTTCTCGAAACAATCGATATTGCAAAGAGCACTGAGAGGTCCATCGTTACATCTCAAGCACTTCAAAGTGATCAATCATTAAATTCAGTCAAGACCTCTACATATGAATCTGGAGACTCTGTCAACGCTGTGAACATTAACAAGCCTGTTAAGCAGTTGGTTAGAAAGGGCAATACAATTTGTTATAGGTGTGGGTCAAGATCACATCTCAGCACCTTTCCTATGTGCCCTGCTCTTGGGAAGAGATGTGTATTATGTAAAAAGATAGGCCATTTTCAAGGAGTTTGTAGATCGGGCAGAAGAACCACCAGAGTTAACACTGTGGAATTTTCTGAGGCTCTTGATAATTGTGTAGAGCATTTTCATGATGTTGTCGTAACAGTTGAATGCAATTCTATTTTCAACGACCATTATGTCAAAGGTCCTTTGGGTATTGCATTCTTTGGGAAAATAGAGATCCCAATCATGGCTGACTCTGGTTCGCCTATCACAATATTGTCAGATGTAATGTTTTATGACAAGTGGCAAGATTCTATTACTCTGACTCAAACAGATATTAACCCCAAAGCATTTGGCGAGTTTGACATAGAAATGTTGGGTTACATTAATTCAAGGTTGGAATGTTTAGGCAGATCAATCTTTACAAAGGTTTATGTTGCTCTCAAGGGACGCAACAGAATCGGATGTCAGGCTCTTGCAAAAATGGGATTGTACCTCATTCCAGGCTCTGAAAACCCCATTGTTCTTGGTGATGTTCCTCAAGGTTATACTGGAGCTGGGTTTTTAGAAGATGAACATGCCAAAGTGGATTGTCTAGGTCTTCAAGATCACACCACAGATATTAAAAAGGTTTTAGATCGTTTTCCCAAATTGTTTTCAAACAAATTAGGCACTGTTAAAGTTTTACAACATCAAATTCGACTTAAGCCTGATGCCCAACCCATGGTTCACAAAGTACGCCCATTACCTCTAAGTGCCAGGGATGAGCTCAAGTCTGTGCTCAAGTCATTGTGTGATGAATGGGTCATTGCACCATGTGACTCCTCGCAATGGGTTTCTCCCATTGTCATAGTCAGGAAAAAATCTGGGGAGGTTAGGTTGTGTGCAGACTTGCGCACCTTGAATAAAAACATCTTGATTGACTGCCACCCCCTCCCTAAGATTCATGAACTGCTTGCCAGTTTGGGGGGTGCAAAGTTTTTTTCAATCATTGACCTTCGCTCAGCCTACCACCAAATACCTTTGACAGAGGATTCCCCAGAATGTACGACATTTGTCACACCCTTCGGCGTTTATAAATACCTCAGACTTCCATTTGGCCTGGCCTCCACGGCCAGTGTTTTTCAAAAGATAATGGATAATCTTTTTAGAGACATGCCGGGAGTCCAGGCCTACCAGGATGATATCCTGGTCTTTGCAGATAATTGGGAAACACATTTAAACAATTTGTCTAGAGTTTTGTGCAAATTAGAAGAAGCAGGCATGACCATTAGGACGGACAAATGTCAGTTTGGCACTCAACAGTTGAGTGCCAAACTGACATTTGTTGATTATCTAGGTCACACGTTGTCTCATGAGGGCATTAAACCCAAGTTATCCCTCATTAAAGACATCAGCCATTCTGCTCCTCCCAAGGATAAAGATACCCTTCGATCATTTTTGGGATTAGCAGAATATTACGCTCGCTTTGTTAAAGGTTATGCTCAAACTGTTGAACCTTTGCGGGTCCTTCTTCGTAAGGGTTCAAAATTTGTCTGGTCTGAAGAGGCTTCATCTTCTTTTGATCAGGTTAAAAAATGTATCATTGAGGCACCTGCTTTACACGCTTTTCAAGATGGTTCAAAATGTTTCATCATGGTGGATGCCAGTCTCACTGGCTTAGGTGCAGTCCTTGGTCAATGGGTATCTGGGAAGGAACACACAATAGCTTTTTCTTCTAGAATGCTAAAGCCATCTGAGACTCACTATAGCACCATTGAACGTGAGGCACTCGCATGCGTTTGGGCGATTGACAAATGCAAGAATTACATTTGGGGACGTGAATTTGAACTGTTTACTGATCACAAACCTCTTACACATATACTTAATGGTGCGGGTCTTGGTAAGGCTTCTTCTAGACTGGTTATATTGCTGTCTAAATTACAAGAGTTTCATTTTTCTATTAAACATATTTCAGGTGGTAAGAATTTCAGGGCAGATTGTCTGTCACGCATGGTGGTTCCGGAGGATCCTGAACTTGAAAATTTTGAGGACACAGGATGTGTTGTAGCAGCTTTGGATGCGATGAAGGAGTGTCCCAGTATCACTGAGCAGTTATGGATGGAGGCTTACAGTAAGTATAAAATTCTTGAACAAGTTATGGACTACATTGTTAAAGGATGGCCTGAGAACAGGAGACTCTCTGGTGAGTTAAGAGCTTTTTCCATGGTAGCATCTGATTTGTCCATTGTCAATGGCATGGTTATGCGGCATGATTCTTTTGTCCCTCCCACAAGTCTCAGGGAAGATATAATTAAATCTGCACACCATGGTCATTTAGGTGTCACCAAGACCTCCCAATTGATCAAGCTGTATTATTGGTGGCCATCTTTAGAGTCTCAGGTCAAATTTTGTATTGATACATGCACAGAATGCTTGTTGTCTGATAAGAAATGGAAGTTGAAGAATACACCTCTGCATCCTGTCTCCTTTCCAGACAGACCTTGGAACAAAGTTGGTTTGGATTTTTCTGGGCCCTATGATATTTTGCCTTTTGATCTCAGGTTCCTCATTTTAATGGTTGACTATCATTCCAAATGGATTTATCATATGTTTTGCGACGCAGCTAGTACTGATAATGCCATCAAGTTTTTGAAGATGGTCTTTGCTGTTGAAGGTTCGCCCTCTGTCATTGTTACCGACAACGGTACGCATTTTGTTTCTCATAAGATGTGCACGTTTTTAGAAAGTAATGATGTCAGTCATTTCAAGGTTGCGTTGTATTCTCCAGCCTCCAATGGATTGGTTGAAAGGGCTAATAAGTTGGTTAAGGACGCTATTCAGGCAGCTGTTTCTTCTCGTCAAGATGTTCAAGATTTTGTTGATGCCAAATTGTGGGCTTACAATATTTCACCTCATTGTACCACAGGTGTCCCGCCTTTTACTCTTTTGAGGGGTAGAAATGCACACACCAAATTGTGTCCTAATTGGTTGCAAAACAAACATGACAAACATAACCGTGTTGACAAAGGTCTTGCTTCTCGTGTGTTACAAAAGCAGAGCCTCATGAAGACTATACATGATTCTGGGAAAAGTTTCAACAATATGGATCTGAAAGTCAATGATTGGGTCCTTATCAAAAATCCTAAGAAGGTTGCAAAGGGTTTGTCTAAATTTTCTGCTCCTGTTCAGGTCATTGAGGTGAGCAAGGGTTCAGCGCTTCTTGACTCAAAAGGATGGTGTAATAAAAGATCCCTTGTGCATCTTTCTGATGCACAGGTTGCCTCTTTGCTCAAGTTGTCCAAACAGGAAGCTGAAAATTGTGACTGGACCAACTGGTTACATGATCTCACTTCTGGTGTTTCATCTCCGGTTGGTGAAAGTAGTGCTGGTAAAGCTGCTGCTTCTCGGTGTTTAACTTCACAGGTCAGTCAGCGTGGCAGTCCAGTTCCCAGGGCTGTTGCGACGGCTGTCGATTCTTCCCCTCAGGCTGGTACTCTTGGTACACGGCAAAGGAAGTTACCTTCCAAACTCAATGATTATATTTTGTCATGAATTGTTGTCATATATATTATGTTTTCAGTCACTGTTTGCTTACCTTTGTTCTCACATTTGTTTTGTTCTCCTTCCTCAATCTTGTTCTTTGTGAGGAGGGAGAAGTTGTAGTGTTTGGCTTAGGGTGACCAGGCGTTCCGGATTTGAAGGACGGTCCTGGTTTTCCACCAGCTGTCCTGGCAGATTTCAGGAAATTTAGCTCATGTCCCGGTTTTTAGAGAGGGCCAACTGAAAACGGCTGGAGGTTTTCTTTAATGTTTTACAAAGCAGGTATAGTTAGCAGTTGTTTCAAGAAAGCAATGTAATCAACATGCAAGCTACTGGGTTTAAAAATTGCATTTTACGTATGTTCTAACTGCCTATTCTGTAATTCTCTGCTGAGGAGCACTGTCATTCTGTGGGCTCACTTTAAGTAAAATTGTAGTCCTTCTTCTATTTTTGTGAAATGTCCCGGTTTTTGGCTTTAAAATTCTGGTCACCCTAGTTTGGCTCCTTCCCCGCACTGTGCACTGCGCGAGGATGCCTCGTGGTTATGCATTGTTTAAACAAGGTTCCACGATCGGGCTATGAACAATGCGTGCCAGGATTCTGCGAATGTTATTCAGTTGGCAGAGATCCTGGTACGCAGCGGGAGCGCTCGGTCGTGGGTGCTGCACCATCTTAATAAATCTACAAGCAACTTACCGAATGGCCTGTCGTCTCTTCAATTTACTACACAGGCCTAGGGGCAGTAAATCCTGGGGGACAAAGGCAGGACTGTCCGGGCTGACGTCAGGCAAAGCGCCTGAAGCACACGTCCCGTCGCTGGACTAGCGTCTGTAGATGTGCGTGTAATGGATGGCCGCAGGCCTGCAGTCTCAGCGGAGAGGCCAATGTTTGCAGGGGCAGAGCACCTGCAAAACACCCTTTGAGTGACTGGCTCTCCCACCAACTAAATCTCTTGCTTGGTCCAGCTCGGTGATTCCCTCTGTCAGACACACACTGGAACTCCATCACCTTTTGGTTCACATGGTTACTCAGTCGCCACCTCCTGACTCTCCTACTCACATATTTTCTGCTTAGAGCCACTCAGCCCCTCCACTACTGCCGCTCTCTCTTAGTCACTGTACACGTCTCCCCCTTTCCCTCCATCCTCTTCACTCCACTCACCAAGAATCGGCCCAAAACATGTCCTGAGGCGCATTTGGAGAGCGGAAGTACAGTGGTGAGAGGGAGTTCAGGAGGGAATCGAGAGAGGCGAAGGTGAGGGAGGTGGGGCTGGTGAGTGAAAAGCAGGGATATGAAGAGACTTCAAGACGGGAGTGGAGATGGACGGTGATGGGGGAGCAGTGACCCTTAAAGGGGGGTGGGAGTTAGGGCAGCAGTGCCTTCGGGACAAGTACTGACACATTTCCAGAACCTGTATGGACAGCCTTCCAGCGCCGAGGGAGCCAGCGCTTCTGTATAACACACAAGTAGCATTACACCTACAACAAGCCAGGACTATTGGCTTTGCTAAACGATTAACTGCATGATGCATCAGATAAATAAACAACAGCTATGGCTTCGTAGTATAGAACAACGGAAATGCTTTCAGCACGCACGCGCCACTATTCAAAAAGCTTTAGAAAGCTTTTGAATACTTACCTTGAAACCGTCGCCAAGCCGAAAATGTTTTCCCACGTGTAGATGCCACGGACAAGCAAGGCAGTTCAGGCAGCAGGCGAGGCCAGGAAGTGGAGTCTCGAGCAGGAGGCAGGTCAGGCGAGGCCAGGAAGGGAAGTCTCGAGCGGGAGGCAGGTCAGGCAGCAGGCGAGGCCAGGAAGGGAGGGCGAGACACGTCAATATCCGGATCCGGTCACTTCCAAAAAGGAAAGGAGCCAGAGCAGACAAGCCCGAAAAATAAAGGGCATAGAGCACGAGGGCGGGACTGCCGAGTTGCAAACACGCCCATCCAGTGACGTCTGCTATGACCACTGATTGGTCGCAGATCACAGCGTCTACTGGTAGGTAGCCCGGCAAGGTTACGAGGTGATGGGGGCAGGTTCACAGGCCAAAGCAAGAGCTGCGATAGGTAGCGCTCAAAAAAGGCGGGCAAGTCAACTTACGAAAGTAAGTGCAGGGGCGTGGTGACCGGCAGTCCGAGAAATTTCCGGATTCAGCCGCAATCACCCGGAAATGCTTGCTTGGTGCGCTCTTATCACGGGTTTGATGAGCAGGGTGGACGGCGTTTTGATGAGCAGGGTGGACGGCGTTTTGATAAGCAGGGTGGACGGCGTCCACCCTGTAAAAATAGTGGGGGGACGCCGCAACTCGCGTGTACCCCGACTCGTGCCCTGCCTAAATCCAATTTAAAATTGTTAGTGAGCTAAAAAGCACATCTCCTGAAAAAACTGACTACCTGGCCGCTAAACATATCTGGGAGCGTGTGCACAAGGAGCACATCTCTTTCCGGACTGGAAATACAAACGACTAACTACAAACACCAGCACAGAGAGGTTTTTTCAACATACAGCCCAAAACTATGTAATAACGTTCCTTTGTACCCCATCATTGTTGATATCCGGGAAAGACCTCAGAACCCACATTATCACTACCCTTCTACCTTCTTAAATGGGATGCCCCCTTTAACCTCCTCCACTCTATACACTTTTGGCATATGTATATTGTGTTCCTTGGAATACCAAACAGACAGTGTCAGCACTTTTCATTGTAAGCTCGTCTGTATGAGCATCTCCAGTCACAGGGGACACGTACTTTAAAGCCCTCCTCTGTCTCCTTGGGATAGGGTTGCAAGTTATAAATACCCCAATGTTAAGACACAAAGTTGAGGTGTAGAAAAGTTATTTATTAAATAAACAACTAGAACAAGGCCCACACGCAGGTGGAAGAAAAACGAACAGCTCCTGTCAAAGTCCAAGTCAAATCTGCCCCAACATTCCAACACATCATATAAATACCCAAAGGCTGGTGTGATGTGACATCATAATATAGGTTAAATGTAATTGGATAGTACAGCGTTTAGAGATGAGAAAACACAGAATGAAGGTTGTGTTAAGGGAACAACTGAATATGCATAATACTATGTACAATTACAACATCTCCTTTTTTCCCAAAAGAAAAAGAGAGAAAATTAATAAAGAACAAAATCATCAAAGTGTTTGGGTTGTTTGGTTATTCTTCTATTTGTTAAATTCTCATTAATATGTGAAGAACTGGGTACGTCACAGATATCAAATGTATTAGGTTCAAGCTTTTCAGGTGCAACACCCAATAACATTAAACAGATACTTTGCCTTCTATTCCAATACTTGTAGTACTCTAAATTTCCGCAGATAATATAACCTTAATAAAAAAATAATAATAAAAGCACACCAGATAATATGAACAGTCAGTGCAGTTTGTCCTTGAGTCAGCTTGTAAAACTAAACTCAGCTGTCCTGTTTTAGGCACCACCTTCCCAACTTATACAAGTTGAATGTGTCCTTGTGTAAAGTAACTGATGCTCATGTAAAGCGCTCCAATACCTACGGTCGAGTTCGCGCTACATAAATCTGCAAAAAAAAGTTGAATCTCACAGTTCCTGATTTTACAGTTTTATGTAGCGCGAACTCAACCCGAAAATACTGGAGCGCTTTGCATCATCAACAGTTACATGACAAACAGGATCGCAGATGTTTGTATTTTTTTACGCACGGGGGGATTTGCCGAGAATTACAGGATGTTGAGCCAAACCCGGGACTTGTGCCTAGCTCCCCAGTTCCAAAGTCGGCAACTCTGGCCATAACACCACATCTTTTCCTCAATTTGTCTACACGAGCAAGAAATGTGCAGCCTGGTGGATTTGAAGCTGATAGCTGCTCTCCCTCGAGCTAACACTCATACCACTGCAGCTGCGTCGCCGTCAATAACAAACTAGCGTAAAGTGGTAATGGGACAGAACCCATAGTACGTCTCTTCCTGGGTGGGCCTTTGTCTCATCTGACAGCAATTTTTAACCAATCGGATTCCTCCGGGGCGGTACTGACGTGACCCCTCCCAGTACCGCCCCAAAACTGTCAGTCAGTGAAACTAGCTGTCTGATTGGCTCTCCTAGGCCTCAGTGTTGTCAGTAGTTTAGAGCTGAGGGAAAAACAGAGGCAGACGCCGACGGAGTTTTTGGGAGCTCGGCCGGGAGACACGGGAAGCGCTCTGAAAGCTCCTGCCGGACCCGGGAGGGCAGGAGGGCATCATGTCTACGAACCAGCTGAAGCCACGGCTCTCCCACATGCTGAAAGGGGAGGGCGGGTATGGTTTCCACCTGCACGGGGAGAAGAACAAGAGCGGACAGTACATACGCAAGGTGGAGCCGGGCTCTGCGGCCGAGGCAGCGGGGCTCAAGGCGGGGGACCGTCTGGTGGAGGTGAACGGGGCCAACGTGGAGAAGGAGACTCACCACCAGGTACTAGCGCTAACCTTGATACCTCTATGTCCCTAAAGCATCAGGTGCTAAAACTTCTGGAAACATCCCTTCCAGGCTCTGTGCTGACATCGCAGCGCGCGGCTCTGACAGTTTTTATCCGACTGCACATTGCATGCTAGGGTAATATAGGGTGTAATATATGGAGGGAAAGTTGGGCTGGAAGTCCCAGAATGCAAAGTAATGTCAGCAAAACATTCATTCAAATTTGGCAAAAGGTGTCAAACATACCTTATGGCGTCACTTGCAGATATGACAAATAATATGTTTTTAAAAAATACTTGTCTTCGCAACATATGTTTTGTACAAAGCTCATCCTACCGCATATTTTGTTTTGTAGCCGTGTAAACAAAAGATTTAACTATTACCAAAATGTAATGGTGTCTACTCCTAATCTGCAATAAAAACTTCAACCCTCTTCCTTCAACTCTTGCCGTCTTTGGAAAGGGCCTAGGGTTTCTTCCAGTGCCAAACCAACCCATCTCGTGCTAATATTTCTCTCTTTTTTAAAATATTCTCATCCTTTGGTCTTCCAGCATTTGGTAGTGGAT
The DNA here is from genome assembly GCA_963921515.1 of Calotriton arnoldi. NCBI lineage: Eukaryota > Metazoa > Chordata > Amphibia > Caudata > Salamandridae > Calotriton > Calotriton arnoldi. The sequence goes on from CAWUFW010000628.1 coordinate 1,612,347, forward strand.
ACCGATACCACTTATAACGAAATGATTATCGAGCCCTTGCCTCTAGCCAGCCATCCTCTGTCGCAGGCAGCTTTACACCCGGGCATCTTCTGTCCCTTACAGGTACCCCGCCCCCCAGTTTCCCCATTGAACCTTCCACTGCCACTTGCAGGGTCTCCTCCTAGTTTATTTCTTTTGTTTGCAGTATTTTGATTCAGGTTTTCTGTATTGCTTACTGGGTCCACATCCAGCCATCCTTTGATACTTGCAGGCTTCACACACACAGCCGACATCTGTCACTTACTCCCGTCCAGACATCTTCTGTTAGCTGCAGGCTTCCAATCCAGGCATCTTCTTGTCACTTACTCCCGTCCAGACATCTTCGGTTAGCTGCAGGCTTCCAATCCAGGCATCTTCTTGTCACTTACTCCCGTCCAGACATCTTCTGTTAGCTGCAGGCTTCCAATCCAGGCATCTTCTTGTCACTTACTCCCGTCCAGACATCTTCTGTTAGCTGCAGGCTTCCAATCCAGGCATCTTCTTGTCACTTACTCCCGTCCAGACATCTTCTGTTCGTTGCAGGCTTCCCAATCTAGCCATCCTCTGACACTTGCAGGCTTCCCATCCAGCCATCCTCTGTCTCTTGCTTCCATTATGCCATTTCATGTCATTTACAGGCTTCCCATACAGCTATCCTGTGACACTTGCAGGGCCTCTATCCAGCCATCTTTGCCTCTTTCTTCTATCCAGCCAATTCTCAGTTTCAAGGTCTCCTGCTCGTATCCTCGTAACTTGTAAAATGCGACCACGCACAGAACATATTTGTCCTTTATGCTGTCTTCTCCACTCCGCCCTCCTCAACATAGAGAAAAAGACGAAACCTAATTTCCCACTATTATTGCCTGAACTCTTGTTACCCATTCCCCTTATATTCCAGCTACCTCTACTCCTAAAATTCGTATCTTCCAGTACAGAGCAGGTACTTCACCAGATGTAGGGACTGGTCTATCTACTCCTCACAAACCCCCCGGTCCGCTATCCTTATTACTATGACCTCGGATGAACCAAGGCGCCTACCATCCTTACTACAGTACTCGTCTGTCCATTGCATATTACTGCGATCTCTCCACTCCCAGCACGGAGGTGGCCCACTTCTGGGTTTGGATAACCACTGTATTTATCCATTCTGGTTTCCTTATTCTTCGCTCTGCATCCTACCCCCTTTTATCATATTTATCGTAATAACCTGGAGGAAACCTTCCTGATGCATTCCTTTCTCATGCAACATAATTAATTCTTTCCAAACCAAAGTAAACCAGATTACACGAGCAGCCACTACCATCCCAGCTCTTCTTTTGTTACTGTTTGATTTGTTCTTTGCCCTCATCCCTCGTGTTGGATTTGTGGTGGGAATGACTCACCATATTTAAAGTCCAGCATGCGTTTCTTCTACTGTTCCTGCCTCCAAACAGGTTGGCGATCCAATATCCAGCCCACAGCTGAGCTATTTTGGTGTCCTACACATGCCTCTACTTACGAGCCTTCCTTGACTGTCTTCACCCTTTCCCATCTGAACATGCCCACCTGACTCCATGCCATGCCCACCTGAAGCCATACCATGCCGCCCTCATCTTCCTTTTTCAGTACTTCCGTTTTACTCTTCTTTTCACGCATTTTCTGTGCGGATACTATTGGGTATGTCATAAACTGCTACTGTCCTTTAATCAATTTCTTCTGTGTCCTCAGAATATCAGGAGATGGACTTATCGCCATTCATGCTAATTGTCAATCATTGAAACATAATCACCTACTTCTCAAAGCTGACCCCTCACTGCTATATTTTACTATCTTTTTCCTTTGATCTCAGTCATGTAACTTGTATCTATAAAGCACACGTTCATCCATGGATCTCTTGGCTCTGAAATGTATTGTTACCCAAACAAATTATGGTAATTTTATTGACTTCAGAAGAATGAAATGCTTAGAGGACCCTCCATTATTCGAACAGAAGGTCAAATGCAGATTTCTGGAGTGGATGCATTAGTCCTTTGAGAGACCAGACATATCCTTGTCTCAATAAGGAACATACTTCCTAAGAGAGAGGGAGTTCTCAATCCCTTTTCTAAAACTCTTAATCAACAAACTCTTCTATCCAGATCCTGTTTAACTCTGCTACACTTCCTGGCGCTCTCAGTGTGGCATGGCGGTGGTAGCCAAACTGCAGTATCCAATGGCACACTCTTGCCTTTCCCTTGGCTTCTTCAGCATTTCATCTGAGACTTCATAATGAGTAGATGATGCATCTTCAGGGTTAAAAACAGTTTGCTCTTTGAAGATGCACTGCTTTATTTAAACTTTATGGATCTGTTGAGTGGAACCATAAAACCAGACTATTTTTCCCACCATTGTGCAAGTGTGGTGCTGGTGCTGCAGCCAACGTGGCAGTTGCAGTACATTAATGGGTCTCTGAGCTCAGTTGCTCCCAGGGAATTTGTGGTCAGTTTTTTTATTTACTCCTTGGACTTTTGTGATCCCCCACTTTTGTTCCAGGCCTACTGATGGACCAGCGCTCACAACTGCGGGGTTGATGGTTGGTGTTCTTTAAGGCAGTAGTAAATGGTGGCCACAGCTCCACTGTAAGTTACATATTCCCACAGTGGAGTGCGAGTAGTGATGTTACTATCTGGTAACTCCCAGGATACCAATGCATTTGAGTGCTGAAATTGTGCCTTCTAGCCCTAGAACTCTACCATAACTGTACTGCTTGTCGGGATTCAGTATTGCAAAGATCCGTCTGCAGGCCTTAAGAGAGCACCAACAACATCTGATGTCATTGATACTCCAGGATAAACAGTTTACTTTGGCTCTGAGATTTAACTGTAGGAGACCCAAAATGGATACTAAATCAATCTCCCATCCATAGGTCTGCCACCTTTTTCCTCCCTTTTATGTCCTGTCATATCATAGGTGAATGGTCCCATCTGCATGGGACTGACCAGCATTATTGAATTGTTTAGTCCCATCTTGTCCCTCCTTTTCTATGGTCCTTGGGTCCCCGTCCTCTTCTTTTCAGGCTTCAGCTATTCGAGAAGACGAAGCGTCACTGTTTACTGGCCCATATCCTCCATGCAAAACATCTATTGTCCATCACCCTATGCTAAGACATGCTACTGCCTGTGTCCCTGGACTACAAACTATGAAAACCGTCCTTACAGTCTCAGCCAACAGCATGAACATTTTCTATGTTGTCTAAAGTGAATATCACTCCTTCATTTGCAGAATAAGTTAAATTGTATTTCAGAACTGGTGAGGACTTGGTAGTAAAAGAAGAACCGAATTTGGGATAGGTACAGATATGACAGACAGATTTGACTCCCATTGTTCAAAATTAATCAGTGGATACTTTTAATTGTGTTGTGTTAAGACACGTTGTGGAGCTGTGTGCAAGTGGTTTCACAGCACACTAGCTAAGAGCAGTACAGGAGACTGGCTTCCAAGTGTGGGGCATGTCCCTTAACATGGCATAGTCTTGAGTGCCATGCCTTAGGCTAGCCCATCAGATGCTGAGTCAGAACATAACGCGCTCCGTATAGAGGGGACTAGGTTCATATGCGGTGCCCCTTTCCCTTGCCAACTCTAACACCAGAGAACAGCTTGCCACCCCACTTCCACCGTTGTGCCTTCTGTTACATCACAGGCTCTGTAATCAGAACTGTTTACTCCAAGTTTTGCACGAGTTGGAGGTAGAGAATGCAAGTGTCAGGCTATATCAACGGTCACTGTACCTGCTCTGTCGCGGATTGCCCATAGCATATCTGTTAAAATGTGCATTTGCAAGAAAAAAGTTGTTGTGTGGGGGTAGGTCGGTCACCTGTTGCACACGCACGTACATCGGCCCTGTGAAGAAACTTGTGATCCCTGCAGGATCACAGCAGAGATTCGACAATCGACATGGCTGCCCATCCTGCACCGCTCTTGTGCGCTTAATATTTGTGTGAATAGAGTATATTTAATAACACCGAGGCTTTCCCGCCAAAAGAATCGGCATGTAAAACTGCTAAAACCCTTACATTTTTTTTTTAAGCAACATTAATTTCTTCTCATTTTAATGAAATCTCTGAATCCATAAAGTGGGGGGGATAGTTAGTTCATGGTTGCTTGCTTAAAAACACTGCCAGTACGTGAGTGTATAGGTAAAAACACCTTCTACGTAGATGATCGACCGCAATGTTGGTCTCTAGCGCACACCAGTTTATTAGCAATGTCCGAAAACGTTCACATATTTTCAGCTAGTTGATTCCCCTTTCTGCATGTTGACCAATGAAGGAAAGTTTGACTTTCCTTCTGCAGCCAGTCTTCTTTGGCTCTAGGTACCCCCAAAGTTCTCTTATTCAGATAACTGTAGACTGTGGCAAGGCAGACCTTATCTTTACCACCAGGAGTCTCTATAATCGGTCCCCTTCTGCCATTCTCCAGCTGACCTGGGTGCTCTGCCTATAATGTTTACCATTGATCGAGGTCCCAGAGCTTCTTCAGCATCCGTGTCTATGGTACTGGCTCGAAGATCCCTTCCAAAAAGTGTGTCGTTCTGTCACGGTTCCACTGATAATTGTGGGTATTGCAGACGGGCTGCACGCTACAATCACCTTTTTTCCAGTCACTACAGCACCAATGCTTGTTTGCTCCCTCAGTGCTTAAGCAGTATTTTTTTGATAAACACATTATTGTTTTTTTTTTTTTTTTTTTTAAAGGAACAAGAAGTCACATAGTCAGTCCATGATACATATTGTGCAGTGACAAATAAGATTAGCTGTAAGCTCATCGACATGATCAACTCTGCACTTTCAGAAATAAAGAAACCTGGAAATTGTTGCTTTCTCATTCTAATCCACCGCCCGCACCCAAAGCCCCAAGCCAATTATTTACCCCAGACGTTTGCATGTTTAGCTGGGTAACCCCTGGCCTCTCACCCTGGCTTTTCTTGTTGTGCGCACCAGTCCAACCCACGCCTCCATAATGCCAGCGATGCTGCCCCCCACGAGCCTTGCGATGTGGAACAATATCTCTCTTAGCCACTACAAGAGTCGTTCCTATGAATGCTCTGTCTGCCCTAAAGCCCCCTCACTCCATCATCCACTCCCAAGAGCGTCAGCAAAGGGGAGAGTTCCAGCGTCGAGTCCAGTACGGCAGATCACTCACCACTACTGCTTCCCAATAATGGATTATGACAGGACCACACCATGTGAAAGAAGTCTGCAGGCGTATGGGAACAATGATAGCGGTAGGGTCAGTCGCCAGGCAGGCACGAAACAGCCTGACGGGAGTAAGATAGGCAGTGTGTGAGTAATAGGTTTGCACCAAACAGAGCCTAGACGAAATCTTAATTACTGTGGGGTTCATCATCGTATCGCGACAGTCATCTTCTAAAGGGCCTATCCATTCCTCCCGCTTGAGCAGTTTACTCCGCATGTAATGAAGTATACTTCTGATCTAGCGCCCAGATTGAGCTGAATATCTTTTAGGCATGTGAGTCTTTGTTTTTTATGAGGCGATGGTTTCCTGTGAAGTAGACAAAAGTTGTAGTGAGGTACTTTGACTGACTGGGCCCCTGCCCCACGCCTGCTTAGGTGTGTGAATCACACGTAGATGTTCTGGAATTCAAGAAAGCAGAGGCCAGTCGGGAAAGTTTGTACCCCCACCTTACCCCAAACTGGGGTGGGGCTTGGTTAACTAAAAGCCTCCCAGTAGAGCGGAGTGAAATCGCGCACACATGTCATTGATCAAGCCCTCTTGGACCTATGCTGGGCACCACTGCCATATGGGATACTAGGATTTGTTTACCAAGTCCATCTCCTTCGTCCCTGCCGCCGTTTGTTCCACTTACAAACGCTGCTAAAAACAAAACAAAAAATTGACAAAGTCAATAATTCTGGGCTTTATTTCTTTTGCATTTCATCAAACCCATGCAATAGACATTAAAAGTAACAAAAAGTAAAAATGCTGCTGTTTAAAAGTAGAGTGTATATATTCACAAAAGAAAAAGTAAGTGCGCAATGACCCACAGGAAAAAAAAACCCAAAAAGAAACATGAAATGAAACCAGAGGTGGGCCTCCCAGCCCTGCCATTGATGTGAACGTTTTTTAACAGAATGTGTGAGTGTAGAAGAGCAAAATGCTGTCACTAACTGTGAGGTCCAATTCAAGGAGGGCTGGTTTCTCTCACCCCACACTCATCCAACACAGGCATCACTGGTCAGGCCATCCTGACAAAAAAAGATCCGAGCGCTTGTGCTCGTGGCCAGTTATTAGTACCACATACTAGTGTCCCTGTCTTCCTTTGCTAAGTATGTGGGCCCACGGCCCTCGACACAACAGACCACCAATGGCTGAACTGAGCTAACCCAGTACCCCATTGCTGTAGAGTGTGGTGGGAGGAATCAAAATCCGTCACGTAGCTAGACTTTTTGCCACCCATGGCGGCCCCTGCGTTTGCCGCCCTACAGCGGCCGCATGTAGGAGGGTGTGTGTTGCCGATTCCTGCGTTTGCCGCAGGTAAGAGCGGAGGGGGGGTGCTGGCAATTCCTGCGTTTGCCACCCTGCGTTGGCTGCAGGTAAGAGGGGGTGGGGCTGCCGCCCCCAAAACTTGTGCCTCCCCCCCTCCTACCCTCCTGCTATGCCACTGAGCAAAATGTGAATGACACTTCAAGAGACTCTTAGACGAAGCGGGCTGACCTGGTGGAAGGAGTCTGTGGAGACAATTAAAGCTGTCTGTAGTCCAGACACACAAATGGAGGCGTCCTCAGTCAATGTGTATAAAGCGACGCTTAGACCAGCATAGTGCGAAATCTGCTCTGGCCACTGGACTCTACAGGGACCTGAATCTTGCTGCATCCCCCATGCCTGCACGCAAGTAAACAATGTAGGTAATACTCTCTTTGTACATTTTGTGGGCCCTCAATACTTTTTGTTTCTTTGCACACCTCTGATAAAGCACAGACTGTGGTGCTGAGCCTCTCTGCATGGGAGTAGATTCAGAAAATGGTAGACGTAGAAGTGACGCCATGCACCGTTTGTCCCTGATGACGTGACATGTTTGCTGCTCAATTATTCCGTCATCAGCCTCGTATTGGTCCCAAGGAGCCATGGGAGAGGATGGACTGCAAGCTACAGAGATTGAACAAAACTCTTGCATTACTGTTTATTTTGTTTTGTTCTTGCTGCTGATTTCATGACCCCTGAACCCAGGGGTAGCAAGGGCAGTACAATTGCAATAGGTGGCTGAGTGAGTGAGATATGTTGTACAGTGCCAACCACAAAGCTTTCTTTCTCTCAGCGCTTGGGTACCGAAAGGCAAAATGGGAGGTGGCGGCTACTATCCTTGGCTACTCTTATTTGATGTGCATGTTTGCTGCTGGGGTCTTCCGTTTCCATATAGCTAGTTCTGGCCATCGCGCCCTAGCCTCCGTCCCCAGGATCCACTACACCAGAGGAAGTCTCTTCTCCCACCTCGCTGCCAAGACATGGAACACCCTGCCCTTCCACTTCAGGCAATCATCGTTGCTGACCCAATTCAAGAAGGACCTCAAGACCTGGCTCTTCGAAGACCAGAAGGACCAGCGGCCCCCCCCCCTACTTGCCCTCCCCCCGCACCCCCACCAGAGCCTTGGGGCCCTCACGGGTGAGTAGTCGCGCTTTACAAACCCCTGATTGATTGAGTTACCAAAGGGTGGTTGCATAACTCTCTCTTGTCTTCTATAATTTGCTTGGCGCGAAGCGTTGTCCCTCGTCTTCTGACCAGAAATGCGCATAGCTAATGAGGCCGTTAGTTCTGGGAATATCCGTGCTTGGCTCCCAGGATAGAGGCTGGCTGCCTGCCCGTCTTGTTTAAACTTCAGACTGTCAGCTGTAACCCCTAGGCGCTTTTCCGTGATTCTAGGCATCTGCTTGGAATTCTGAATAATCGGACTAACCTGCAGTGAAACTTGTTTGCAGGACTTTCGGACGGACCTATGGATGCAGTAGGCCTCTTTACTGTTGTATTTTACTGCAGCTTTTGTACAGCGCTTCATACTCCTGGTGAGGCTGCAAAGCGCTTCGGTTTGCATTGGGTTCCTGTCGCCCTTCGGAGTGTATGGTTGGAAGAAAGTTAGATGTAGTTTGTCCTATATGGGAGGTGGTATGGGGTCTTCACATGCATGATTCAAACATGGTGCAGCAAACATCGCTGCCCAGAAGCTTAGACTCATTCGCACAGGCCCACTGCTCTTTGACAAGCTGGTAACCTGCAGCTTTTGTGTATGTGAGTGGCAAGAGCCAGCTTTTAGGTCCTCCAGAATTCAAGGTGACTATTTTATCTTGATTGAGCAGGGATCGTGTTTGAGAGCTTGGCCGACCGGACAGGAAGGGAGCATCGCCAGCTCGCACCTTGCTGAAGGGTGCAGTGGCCAAGAATGGGGCCAGCATTCTTGGTGTTTGGCGAAAGCAGCTGAGCTTCTTTTGAGGGAAGAGTGGTGGTTGGTGTGGCTTGTTAGACGCTACTTTAAATGTGATGTGTCTAGGCGCAGGCAGCCAGTGTAAGGTCCTGATTGTCTGTGCTGCGGGGCCCATTTCTAGACTGTGAAGTTGCGCAAAGAGAAATTATGGCAGGCTCGCAATTTGAAAACATGTTTGGTCATATGTCCAATTTCAAAATATTCCCAAGTGCTCTTGTCCCAATTAGGACAAGGGAGTCACTGCTGGGACTTGCAAGTCTCGTGACTGGACCATCTTCCTCCATAATCTTGTATTGTCCCTACCCGTTTGGCTGGAGCCCAAGGCACTTGGATACAGCATACATCACCTTTGAATGGAGAGCCCTTCAGATATGCACAGTGACATCCAAACTCCACCTCCCAGCCCCCGGACCGTGCGCCACCAGCACATGCAGTGTTCCTTTCAAAATTATACTGGAGACATACCGAGGGATGCTTACTGTACAGGGAACACTTTTTTTGGCTGGCTAAAGAGAGATTATAAACCAAGAGTAGAACAGGCAAGTACATTCTGCTTATACATAGACCTAGGCCCCCTTCCTCCAGAATTCTGGGTAGGTTGGAGTAGAAGGCAGCACAAACAGCCAGCTTCAGCCAAGATGTTATTCAACGAAATGTTAGGCTATGTTAGGGCATTTCTATAGTCTATGTTCTGCCGCTGGGTTAGACTTGGAGCCTTTTCGACAGTCCATATGACTTCCCAACATGGTTCTGAGGTTTCCATTGCAGCCCAGAGTCTGGTTCATCTTGTGGTGTATTTTGCCAGTTGTTTTCCAGTGTGTTTCTCTGTTAGGAGGCTGTGTGTTCTCATTAAGCTGTGGGTATGTGATTTTGATGACTAACGGGTGTATCTTGAGGGGTTTACCAGATACTTGCACAGGTTCTAAGCCTCTATAAATGTCCCATTTCCCCTGTAAGTAGATGTGCATTTTGAGTTGACTGATCTGTTGTGTACCATTATTTACCAAATATATGGTGAAGATCTTCGCAATGTGTCGGACAGAGGATTCTGTAGGCTGCATTAAATTGGGATGTTTGAGTCCTCCCGTGCAGGTATCTCTGCTGAAGCAGGGAACTCCAGCAGATCATTAACTGATACAGAATTGTCAAGCATAGTCCCCAAGGAACTGAATGAAGTATGCCGTATTTTCTGGATATCAACATACGGCGAAACTCCTTTACATCGCCAGTATTTATTTTGACAAAATGGCATGGATGCGGCTCTTCGGGACTAATGTGGAACAACCCTGGGCTAATAAGCTTGTATGTTGTTTTAGACCAGTGGTTCTTAACCTGTGCACCAGGGACCTCGGGGGATCGCGACTACTTACAAAATTAAATGATATTAAAAGATTAATAATGTGTGTATATAAATAAAGCAGCAAAATTGAAAGTTTTTCAAAATGTTCTGTCATTGTGCAGGAATTTGAAATTTGAGGCTAAAAATTAGGTTAGTATCCTCAGATTGATTCTTAGGGCAGTACAAGTGCATTAAGCAGAATTATGTATGGCTTATAAGTGGCTTTAATTAAATTTAGAAAAGCTTAATCCATCCGATTAAAATTAAGAATGTGATTTAAAAAAAAAAAAAAAACATTATTTGCTTGTGAATTAAATAAAAATATTATATCATTTGTGTATTTGTTCGATGGATGCTTATTTCTGTGGGGTTTTTTTTGGTATAGTTTTGCAGTTCAAATAATCGAAAATGCTTTGCATGAGGTCCCCATCTTCTAATAATGATTCATTGGGGGTCCCCAGGTTTCAGTGATGATTAAGTGGGGGTCCACAGGAGTCAAAAGGTTGAAAACCACTGTTTCTAGACTAAAGGATGCAATTTATGGACCCGAGTATAATTTGGAGCCCAGTAACATTACTTCCCAAGAGTTTTCTTCTCCCACCTGCCTATTTTGTTAGGAATCCACAGCGCACTGAGAGCTCTCACTGTTAATGACCCCCAGTCACAGTGGGTTAGTTTAATTGTATCCAGAGCATTTTACTTCCTTTTCAGATGAAGAATGATACCCCCCCTTAAGCTGCGATTGCTCCCTTGCTTATGCTGGAGTTTGGCTCTGTGGACAGTTTAATGAATCTTTCTTTTCGAAGTCCCAGCGCACCTGTCTCGTTCACAATTAGTGTGCAGTGTCTTGGGATACTGCTGAAAATGCATGTCCTTGATTGGTCCCTTGCATCGCAGCTAGATACGCCGGCTGAACTGATGTCCGTTCAGACACTTGGCATCCATGTAAACCAGGAGGTCCAGACATTTGTCCTCCTAATAGGAGGACTAAAAATCAAAAGCAGTCATTGCATTTTTATACCAGCCTCCATAGTGCATCAAGCAAGCATTGGTTGGGAGCCTGACTATCTCTGTCACCCTCCCCCCCCCCCCCCACCCACAAACAAGAAAAGCTTGTTAAAATAGGGTCAAAATGCATTTTAGAGCCCAGTTTTTGAAACCGAGTAGTAAGAAACGGGGAGTTTTTAGAAAGACAAGTAATGGCTCTTCAGTCTCTTACTTGTGGCACTATATCTCCTTAACTTCAAACCATGCATGTGGCCATGTGATAACAAGTCACTGAAAAAGATGGAAAATCCTCTGCTGAGATAAATAATGCGCCTAAATTATGGTCAAGTCATGTAAGAAAAAGAGTGAAGGATGATGGCTCCTTACAAAAAAATAACGTTTTGAAAGCCATGAAGCAATTTATTCATTCGTTCTGGTGAAAGCAGTGTTGCGGACTAAGAAGTGGCCTCTTCCTGTTCAGTGCCGGGCCTTTTCTGCAGACATGGTGTAGACGCCAGTGAGCCTATGCCTGGCCCGACTATGCTTTTAGTTGCGAGGGCCATTTCTTTTCTCCTTTGCCCTATCTCTTGCCTGGGCCTGGATCTGCTACAGCCCCAGCCTTTCATCTCAGTCTGGGCACACAAAAACTCGCAGCCCCTGGCATATATGCCAGCAATTTTCACTAAGTGAAATCATGTTAACCTTTTTGTTTCCAACCTTTTTAAAATTTTATTTGTGTGATTGAATATTATCAATCGCCCATATAGAAATCTGCTCTACATGTTATGCTACTGTGTCCCCAAAACCCACCAGTGACGTCATTTGTGACCTGTGCATTGAGGGTAGATTTGCTTTTATTGCTGTTACAAACCATAGATCTGTGCTTTTAAGATTTTGGATCACAACCGTAACTTTCCTTTAAATGAAGACTTTGAGGAGGATGGCTATTTTTTTCTTTGTTATTAATGCTCCTTATTTTATAATGCAACCATAACTTTATTTTTTTGGGTGAAAAGTGTTTGGTTTGTTATGATGTACTTTATCTTCTTGAGCAAAGTACACACTCGGCTTGGACTTTGGGAGAGGATTGCCCTTCAAAGTCAACCTGCACCCAGTCATAAAGACCCAGTAGGCACAATGTTCGGTCATGCCCAGGGAGCTCTAGGTATCGCCCCAGACCATTTGGCCAGTCCCTCTGCCACGCCACTCTTGGTATGGACTTAAATGGGCACAGTAAATACTGGATGCAGGTTGTAACTTGCAGCGATGCCCAGTACCTTGTGCCTTCATTCCCACTTGACACTACTTTCGGCTTTTCCCAGCATTCACTTACTATTTGGCACACCAGGGATGAGAGTTGGTGCTGGGGAGCAAGCTGATTGGGGATTTTTTTAAACCCAGTTGAGCCATTAAAGGAGTTCAGTAATTTGGGGCTCACACTCACCCCTTCACTCTCACAGGTGGGAATCACACTCCATTAGTCTCTAACACTTACATTTTTATGCCCTTCATTCCAGTGAAGATGGAGGGTACATCCTTGATTTTGTCCTGATGAAGACCATATGCAGTTAATGAACCCATGGTCGAAATGTCAACTAATTGGCACTTTTGGGCTGCTCCCATACTGATTGTGCAGCACAAGGATGACTAATGAGCAACAACACAATCATCCTTTAATATCGATAATACATATGGCATCAATTAGACTGTTATCCTGTTTTGTGTTGTTACTGCTCAGTTTGTTTCAGCTTGTTTACAACTCGAGTGCACTGTTGCCACACTTTTTCTTTGGAACGCCTTTTGAATTTTCTCATTCACATTTTTTTTTAATTATGAAAGTAAATGTTCACTTACTATTTGTTGGACTTGGTGCTTATTGGCATATGGAAATGATTACTGGGGGAGGATTTATCTAGGCTCTCTAGAGTGTGTGTAATATATTTCTAAATAATTCCACAAGAACCATTATTCACATACTGTTCACTTGCTGTTTGGCCATGCCCTATAGACATTCCGCCTCCCTCTGTTCCTTGCGTACGCTTCTCCCATTTGACTCCGAGTGCATTTTGACATTGCCCCATCTGTCTATTGTATCTTATAGGGTTTGCAAATGGTTGCATAATCTAATGGCAAGTTTAAATATTTTCAGGTTTTTCCAGTGTGGGGATGTGAATTTCCCATTCATGGTGTAACACGTGTCCCTCTGCCAAGTTTTCCTGACTGTATGTGTATCCTGGCTTTTCTTTTAGCCATAATGTCACATTTATCTCTGCATGTGCACAGAGGTCTACGCCTGCCCCGCGTAGTAGAAAGAGAGCTACTTTCCCTGTCCTGGGTCAATCACATGAAGCTGTGGTGGCAACATACAATGTTTTTTAAATTAATAGTGAGACCAGATCTTTTTATGTTACTGAGAACGTGGCCTATATGCCCCTCTTGTGTAAAGTTCCATTGTTATGTGAATGCCCAAAACCTTATGCTGACACCCGGGGGGAGGGAGGGCTCCTAGTTTGGCATGGTAAAAGATGTTGGATGAGGACCGCTTCCCAAGAGGGTGGAAGTGTATTGCCTGCATTACTGTGGCTGGAAGGTGGAGACCCAGACACTGAAGCACTGAGGTTGGAGACAGGGCCACCTTTAAAAATGTCATGAGGACTTTTGCTAGCAAGGGGCTACTGATTAGTTCCTCCAGAGCACTGCATCTGGTTGATGGTAGGGTGAGGAGTGGGACTCCAGTTTCCGTTGTGTTAACTGAGTAACCTTTTTAGGTCCCACTTCTTATTTCGTCTATCTCTGATTACTCCTTAAAAGAGGCTGATGACAACCAGGTACAGGAACCTCAGACTTAATTGTGCTTATGTTGTGGCTGTACCTGCTTGGAGACAACCCATTGCTACCTGTTGTGATAAGCATCACTCCACACAAAGTCTGTGTTTGGAGAGCAGCTTGAGAAAGACACTTGAAAAGAGAACCACACCCAACTGGGTCTGAAGTTTGAGATTGTGACTCCATCCTCTGTCTAGAAAATGTGTAGCAGAGTGGGACCAAAACACATCGCTCAGTTTCAGTTCTACATCCTTCATAACCAAGGAAGTGAGTGCTCCCTAGAGGACTCAAAGGACTGTTGTGTGGCCAGGTTTGTCTGCTTGACAGCCAGCATCCCAGAGGGGAGGGGACGTCGAGTGAATTCTGCACTTTCTGGCGAGGGAGATGTACATCTCCCTCGAAGCATACCTGCCTGCTGAGAGAGAATGTACTTGGCCTTGCAGGAGAAGATGCTCAGTGGTTTCCCGGGACTGAGGAAAAACCATACAAAACAGACTACCTGAGAGCGAAGCCTGAACGACTTGTGCTGCAGAGGGTTCCCTGGTCACTCGGGAAGGATTTGGGATTGTGGCGGCCAGATTGAGGATGAAAGTGCTGTGGTGTCTGTTGGCTCAATTGGGGCTGCAGCTGCCATGGTGACTGTGTATGCAGTATTGAGGCTGCAACTGCCTTGGTGAATGCTTCGGTGTCAGCCAGAAGTCAAGTTTGGCCTGCATCTCCTGGGGCTGCCACTCAGTGCTGAACTGAGCCTGGGCAGCCGGGGACACGGATAAGCTGTCACAGCTGGAATCCTCAGCGGCCTCTAAAACTGTCTTGTATCACTACAGTTCCCTGCCTGTGGTGGGACAGCAGGGCCCCTGATCTGCCCTAGAGGAGTGACAGGGACTTTTACAAAACAACACCGTCAGGGGTAGGAACGTTTGAAAAATGTCAACGAAGTGTGCATTTCAGTTGTGGGGCACTGAAAAGATGCCCCTGAACCTGGTTCATGCGTTTGCTCAAATTGCTGGAGAGGGGAGAACTTTATAAAGGGGATACTGGAAAGGACTAGCAGGAGAATCAGTAGGTCAAGCGCCACAAGGGAGAATTATATTCAGGATCACTCTGCTGCATATTGGATTGAATTGTTTCATATTTATTGCTGCTGTAAGATTTTTTTTTTAAAGTGTTTTTTTTCCAATAAAAGACAAGTACTGGACTAAACATTAAAGATATTATGTTGGTTATTTTGGTTTGAGTACTGAGCTTATGCACCACCCACTACCCCCAAAAGAAGTCTGTGAATGTTCACCCTTGCTACCCTGAGGGTAGGGTTGCACTTGGTCCAGTTTCCAGAGCTCTAGTAGCATAGGCTCCAGGACACATTGGCGAATGACTGTAACCACCACTGTTGGGGTCCAGTAACTCCTATGTGCCTTGTAGGCCCCCACATGGGGTCCTATACTCAGCGAGTCGTTTCCGGTCTAAATTTGAAATTGTGATTTTTATGAACATAACAGTCCAGATATAGAAATATTAATCATTTGACACACCAACGCCATTTTTCTAACTCAAATACCCCAAACCATGGAATGAAAAAGCATGAACTTTATGCCAAGTTGGGTGTACATCGGTTAGTTTTTGCTGTGTCAAAGGTTCTATCGGAATTAATAGGTAATGGATGTTTTAGAGACCCACCAATAACTTTTGGCCGCTTTGATTAGCTAACTTGAATTTTTTGTCTGCACTTAGGTGAATGAGCCAAGACCCCGCAAGTAATTTTCTATGGTCTAAGCATTTCACCCCTAACCGGAGTTGCTATTGTTGACTGTGTAGTATGTGTAATGTATGAATACTACGGAGTATGCAACCGTGAAATGATGTGGTTACGTTTTATCTTGCAAAAATGGCTTTATTGAATTTGATCATTTTGGCGTCCTTTGTATGTGCATGAAATTGGGGGATAATATTAAAAAAAAAAAAATCTGATAGGACAAAGCCACTTTTTCTGACAACGGCTGTTACAGAATCCATGGTCGCTTACCAAATCAGAGCGATCGAGCTGGTCACGACTAAAAACTGTTGTAGCTGCCATTTACACAATGTGAGGGATCCATGAAGTTTTGAGGATCAGCTTTGCATAAAAAGAAATTGTGAAGGTAGTAGGTGATCTGGGGGCTTCCCTGACTCCTAGAAGGTAGTGTGGGAATTAAAGTGGGATGGCGGTAATGCCGTCAAACGTACAATTATAGAGATTCTTTGATGTTTATGAATCCAGCAAAACAAATTGTGGAGGATCCCTCAGCCCAAGGAATGAGGTGCAAGCTTCCAAATTGGTGAGATCCTGCTCCCAAAAATAGAAAGTAATATTTTTTTGGCTCTTTCAATTTGTGGCCCTAAAGTGGGACCGCACGCCCTGAGGAGCAGCACAGAACCTGTACAAACAATGTAGGCATCTACTTTGATGCACTGATCACAGTAGAGATCTTAACATTTAAAAAAAATTGGCACACTGTCCACAAATGGGCACTTGGCACAGGAAAACTAGATGCCTTGTGGTCCTAGCCTGCTCCCCACCTCCAAAGTCTATGCGCAGTGGGTTGAAGTGCATGTGAACTGGTGCATGGCTTGGCAAAAGGCCCAGCTCTGTGCTGAAAGCCCACCGCACATTCCTGAAATCAAAATTCCTTAATAAGAACCCATTTTACACATTTGAAGGCAATGCACAGTTGGTTATGGCTGCATAGGGGCTGGGCACAGGGCATGACAAAAGGAAGCAACCTTTGAAAGAATGATGCGGAGTGTCTACAAAGGCCATGCTCGATGATTCCTTGCTTTGGAGAAGAGGATGCCTTGCACCAAGATCCCACTGCACATGACCGAAGGTCAATCGCAGTAGGTTCTTGAAGCACAGGAGCTGGTCCTAGGGAATTGCTCGAACGCCATACTTATGCCCTGAGCTCACCTCCTAAGGACGTGTGCTGTGGTTCTCTGGTTTGGACAGGGTAAAGTGTTTGACATTATAAAACCTAAAAAATCACAAAAAACTTTGTGAAAGGTAGATTATTAT
The DNA here is from genome assembly GCA_963921515.1 of Calotriton arnoldi. NCBI lineage: Eukaryota > Metazoa > Chordata > Amphibia > Caudata > Salamandridae > Calotriton > Calotriton arnoldi. The sequence goes on from CAWUFW010000628.1 coordinate 1,629,019, forward strand.
TCGGAAGAGAAATATTGTGTGTTGTAAACAAAAAAAACAATTGACATCCCCCTAACTTGATGGATGGTATGATTGTGAAACAGAAAGTAAAAATCATGGACGTTTACCAGTTGGGGTGAGAGTTTCAACCATAGCTCCCCCAATGCACTGTTCATGACCTCACATCTGATGTCACTGATAGCATCTCAAGTGACCTCTATAACCTAATTGAATTGGTGTGAGAGCTGGGGCAATCCTGTTGAAATACAGTGCCCTATAGAAGACTATACTGCCCTGGCCATGCACAGTAACTTCCAGAGGCGGGGGTATTGAATGCATGCATGATCTTCTCCCAGAGGTCACTTTTTCACACAGTCTGTAGAGTAGGCAAGGCAGAGGGTTGTTGGATATGGGGCAGAGAATTGTGGAGCACAATGCCTGGCTAGAGGATAATCTGTTAATATATTTATTAAAACTAGTAGTGGAAAATAGCTATAGCTATTTTCATTCCTATGTGAGTAAAATTAGGCAGGTGTGTCACCTCTTGATAATCTAGTCATTCAGAACTGATCTGTTCATTAAATCTTTTGAACCTAAGCCTAGTAGACCATTCCTTGTCCATTTAATGTATATAAAGGCATGATAAATGGCTGTAATGAGGGAATTTGATGTTGCTACTATAGTTTTCTGTCTGTAAGCACCAGAAATTTTAAACTACAAAAACCCTTTTCAACTTCCAAGTCAGTAGAAACCAATTGCTGTCTTTTTATTTTAACCTCTTTTACAGATTTCTGTTGTTTTTTCCTAACAAAATACAATTTTTAGGTCTCGCAGACCTAGCGCTGGAGCGCGCATGCGCTCCTCGCTCTGCGAGGCTTATTGTGATCGAAAATTTCAGTAGTGCACTTGTAGCCACGCCCATCATTCCGATTGGCTGGCGTCCCCGTTTACGCTAAACGTTGGCCTCCGATTGAAAGTGAGGATTTTTTTTTTTATTACCGCCCTGTTTCCTTTTGGCCCCGCCCACCCGGACTGGATCGTTTGCTTGCGGCGTTACACGGTCTCCTTGAATTAGTCGGTGGGCACTTTTTTTCTCATGCGCGCACATCGACTACTGTTGTATTGGTTGAAAGATCTGTTATTTTATTTAGAGCACCACGGATGTACAAAAAACTGCTGTAGCAAGCACAGTATGACACACATTGTAGTGAAATAATATGCCTCTGTTTCTTTGCGCATTTCCTCGTAGCGGGCAGTAGGTTCTATTTATTTTGATGGGCGCCCCTCTCCCGTTCTCTCCGTGGTTCCGCCCTGCCTGTACGTGCGCGCGGCGCTGCATTGTGCTCCAGAAAGCCATCTTTCATTCTGCCGCTGACGGCTGCGGCCGCGTATCTCTGACTCTGGTTTATCGCCGTCAGAGGCTCTGAAAGTCATCCATCAGGGACGCTTTTATTGCTGCTAATGTTCTGAACGTGTCGCTCGTAGCGCCAACAATATCCAGGCGAGTGGCTGCCACCGAAGCACGTTCTCCTCTGTGCCTGAGCGTTCACATTGGAGCAGTTGTTCAAGGGTACAGTGTGTCTTAAGCCCTCCTCGAAGTATTTGGGCCTTATGAAGAAGCTGTAGTATTGTGCGTTTGTGTACGCATGTGTGTAAGTGTCTTTGTTTCCGTTTGCCGAGTGTGTGTGTGTGTGTGTGTGTGCATGTACGTAATTGTGTGTGTATGTATGTTGTGCGTGTGTATATAGGTGCATGTATGTTGATTCCCGTGTGTAGATTTTGTTTCTGCGTAGTTGTGTGTGTGTGTGTGTATAGTTGTGTAGGTGCATGTATGTTGAATCCCTGTGTAGTTTTTGTGTCTGCGTAGTTGTGTGTGAGTGGCCGTTTTTTCCAAGCGGTGGTAAGCAAAGAAGGTAGCGCCGTTTGTGTTCATCGCCCCTTCAGTACCCGCGGAAAGAAGGGCATAAGCCGGGCTGTAAAGTCAGGGAGGTTTTTGATGGTTTTCGCAGTTAGAGGGTGAATCGGGGTTTCTGCAGGCCAGGGCAGAACCACTTTCAGGAGCAGAGAATCACGCCCCCTTTGCTGGCAGAGGTTTACAATATCCTGTTCGCAGTCTGTCCAGAATTGAAAATGACACCTCACAAACTACCTTAGACATACAAACAGCAGCACCGACAGAAATGCTGAATAAAGAGAGGGTGTGGCCTAACGTCTAGAGCGGTTGATCTCTGAGCTGGGGAATCGGGTTCGAGTCTCTGCAGGGACGAGCAACAACATCCTGTGATTCCGGGCAAATCGCTTAATCTCCCCGTGCCAATCAAAAATGAATGTGCCCGTCTGCAACGCAACCGGTGCTCATGTACAGCGCTCTGATACGTTCGGGCTATATAAAACTCCAAAATAAAGTAAAGCGATTTAACCCTCTCTCCGATTACAAAGTACAATGTGAAAGATTTTTGCGACCAACTCCTTCACTGTCATCTAAAAAGTGCACGTTTTGAACCAAATGGCAAAAAGAGTGAATAAATACTCAGGGATCATACTGCCGAGTATTACACAGAGGTTGCAAAATTTGGAAAATTCTGATCGTACAAAATTCTTCCCAGTTATTAAAGACAATCAGTGGCGTCTCTAGAAGTGAATTTGAAGGGGGCACCCATTGGGCCACAAATAAATCTGTGGGGTCAGCTACAAATGGTATATATCTTTATCTATAGATACATACACATAGATATTAAACCTTATAAGCAAACACTGCTTTGAAATGAAAGGTAACTTAAACAAATTCTGTGTTGCAAAGATCAGTTTCTGTTTGTTTTTTCTGTGTGGCATCCTGCTGCCTTGAGCAGCTATGGTAGTGCGGCAAAAGTGGGTGCACTTAGAGCTGGGGCATGGTCCCTTTCTGGCCCCCATCAAAAGGCGCCACTGCTTAATGGGTTTGGCTATTTAGTGATGCAAATGATACATCAATCAAATGATATAGGAGACATGTCCTACCGAGTTATAAATAACCAGCATTTGCAATGCAATAGGTCTCGCATTTACGCAAGTTTAAGCTATTGGCATTGTAAATGACAAAGGGTATTATTTATGTTTTAAAAACGAAAACTAAAATGAAAGGCATTGTTACTTGCAACGTCAATAGCTCAAACTCGCGTAAATGCGAGACCTATTGCATTGCAAATGCTTGTTAGGTCGAGCTACTAGACAGCTCAAGCAATGTCTATTCTAAGACATATTGTGGACTTACAAAGTACATGCAGGGGCTTGGAGCCCACCCATTGCTTGCCATTGGTTGACTTTCCTGTCACTCATTTGCTTGCTTCTTATTCGATTAATTGATTTGTCCATCTTGTCTGTCCTGCCCCTGGATCATAACCAATTTACTTGTGCCTTTTAGGCCTCGCCTAGGCAGCGCTTGCGCTGTCTCTTCGAGACATGCTGTATTCAGGATATGTGCATAAAGCTCCACCCACTTTCCGCCCATCTTTTTATTTGGCCCCTGTCCTTTGTAAATGGTGGCTTTTCATTGGTCAATAGGCTTAGTAGTCCCTCCTTAGTACCACCTTGTCTCTTCTTGTAACCTCCCACGAGGACATCCCCCGTTACATGTGTCGTTACTCCCTAGCTTTTAATTACAGCCTCAAGGCACTATTTTCTTAAAGGCCTTCAGACAGGACACACACTTGGTCCTGCCTAAGCTAGGCTGGCAGTGGTTACTTCGCTCACTAGAACATCTCACATTTATATGAGATAGTCTATAAATTTCCCTTCATCAGCTCCACACAGAGTACAACCTAATCTGAAATTAATGTAATAATTCTTTCGTCACATTTCAAAGCTACTAATTGTATATATGGACATAGCTATTTGAATGTACTCGTAGTACTGTCTTGCATGCAATGTATTATGGATAGGGTGGATTTACCATATCTTCTGCAGGGTGCAGTACCATATGTGACTAAAAGAGGCCCGCAGTGCTGGTGCCTTGCTCACTAGGGACCTCTAGGAGCAGCTTGCGGTACAGCACCGAGGCATGCGGTGCAGGTGCCTTGCTCACTAGGGACCTCTAGGGGCAGCTTGCAGTACTGCACCTAGAGATGCAGTGCTGGTGCCTTGCTCACTAGGGACCTCTAGGAGCAGCTTGCGGTACTGCACCTAGACGTGCAGTGCTGGTGCCTTGCTCACTAGGGATCTCTAGGAGCAGCTTGCGGTACTGCACCGAGACATACAATGCTGGTGCCTTGCTCACTAGGGACCTCTAGGAGCAGCTTGCGGTACTGCACTGAGACATACAATGCTGGTTCCTGGCTCACTACGCAAGCATTTGAAATGCACCAGGTCTCGCATTACTGAATGTATGAGCTATTGGTGTTGCATTATTATTTGCAACGTCAATACCTCAAACTATCAGTAATGCGAGACCTATTGCATTGCAAATGCTTGTTTCTTTTGTCTTAAGCACGCAGCAAGAGTGCGTGTGTTTTCCAGATTCTCCATAGTGTGCTTCTCTTCCTTGTTGCTCTCTCGACCCTCACTTTTCCTCCCCACCCTGCCCTCTTTATTGCTTCTCCCACCCAGGCCCTCCTCTCTCGCCATTGCTTTTTCTCCTGGATTGCCCTCTGTGTTGCCTCCATCAGTGTGTTGCTTTCCAGATGTCTCCATAGTGTGCTTCGCTTAACACCTCCGGGCTCCATGTTGCTCTCTCATGCCCATGTACTTTTTGCCTACCTGCTCCATGTTGCCCTCTCTTGCCCGTGCAAAACTTCCCTACCTGCTCCACGTTGCTCTCTCACCCTTTGCTTCTCCTCCTCACCTCGCCCTTTGCTTCTCCTCACGCGCCCTCTGTATTGTTTACCCCACCCGTGCCCTCATTCTCTCTTGCCTGTTGCTTCTCCTCACCCCCCCTGCAACGTTTCCTCCAACCTACCATGGCCCTCCATGTTGCTTGATTTCCCCCCCCCCCCACCCCGACACTTGAATAAAAAAAATTGCCATAGTGTCTTTTTCTAAAGTTTGTTTCCTTTATCCATGCTGCACTGCATTTGAAATGCCGTACAGCATGGCTAAAAACTATTGGTGAAGTCAGTAGGTCAGAAAGGTGCGACCGCTTGGTTTTTCCAATGCTGCTTTCTTGTTTTTTTAGCACTCCTATACTTGACCTACTTGTGGAAACTGAGATAATGATGCATTGTTTCTGACCTATATTGTACCATCATAGCCACAGAGGATACAAAAAGGAGGTTCAACTGGACCGCTCTAAAGTGTACTTAGTGTATAATCTTTAACACCCTTTCCACTGAAGAGCGGCAGTTCTCAGAACAGTCCAGCCATGCTAACCGCTTTGAAGAAGAGCTAAATTGTGCTGCCTTATTAAAGCTGCCCAGTTTGTGGATCAAGCGATAGAGTATTTACACTGTATTTATTATTATTTATTATTTTAGTGTTTTATAGAGCGCGAACTTGACCCGTGAGGGTATCAGAGCGCTTTACACGGTATACAGGGGTGAACAAACAAAAAGCCTAAAGTACAGAAGTATACAAAAATATACAAAACGGCTGGCGAGGGGCAGGGGTGCTGGGAACATGGGGGAAAAAGGGGATACAAGTTTATGGTTACAGTTATGGTTAGAATCAGTAAAAACAAGAGCCCCACATTTTCTCGGTGGGGTGAATTGGTGGTCTGAGGTAGAAGCGATAGCTTTAGATTCGTCGGGCACATTTTGGTGGTTGAGGGCGGCCTTAGACGAGGAATTTACCCATGAGGAAAGTTTTGGCCTCCTTCTTGAAACGTGCTAGAGAAGGGATTCTTCTGATGGCGGGGGGGAAAGAGTTCCAAATTCTTGGTGCTGCCCCGGAGAAAGCCCTATTGTAGGTTCTTTTTTTCTGAAAACGGGCAGGTTGGAGCAAGAAGTTTCTAGCGGACCAGGAGTTCCTGCTTCCTCCAGATACCACTAGTTTCTGTGCCAGATAAGTAGGGGAGTTTGCGTGTAGAGCCTTGTGTGTGATGCATGCCAGTTTCAGCTGTATTCTGGCCTCTAGAGGGAGCCAGTTCAGCGCTTTCATATGTGGAGAGATGTGGTCGAATTTCCTGGTGCCGGTGAGTAGTCTGTCGGCCGCGTGAGGCAGGCTTTTAGAGGTGCCAAGGAGATCTTGGGTAATCCCGTGAGGATGGAACATCCATATTCCAGTCTAGAGATGACTAGTGCTTGGACTGCCATTTTTAAGTCCGGAGCATCGATGAAGGGTTTCAGCTTCCACAGGTAGTTCAGGTGGAATCTGGCTGATTTAGCCATCGAGTTAATGTGGTCTCGCATGTTCAGGTTACAGTCGAGGATTATGCCCAGAGATTTGGCAGAGTTCACAATGGTCGGCGGGCAGTTTAAGGCTGTGATGGCCTTGATCCACAACTGAATCTCCGGGTTGGCTTTTGAAGGGGAGATTAGGAGAAATTCCGTTTTCTTTGCGTTGAGTTTGAGTTGGTTAGCGGCTAGCCATTGGACAGTCAGTTTCAGGGTCTCGTTCAGGGAGAGGATCTCCTCGAGTGATGAAATATTGATGTATATTTGGGTGTCATCCGCGTACATATGGTAGGAGATGTTGGCAGTACGAAGAACTTCGGTGAGTGGCTCTAAGTAAAGATTAAAGAGGGTGGGGGACAGGGTTGAACCTTGGGGGACTCCAACAGTGACCGGGGTGGGAGCTGATAGGTTGCCGTTAACGAGGAATCTCTGAGATCGGTTGTGGAGGAAGGACCTGAACCATTCTAGGACAACGCCATCCAAACCCATCCTGAGTTTAAGGCGTTCGAGTAGTTTTGCATGGTTCACGGTATCGAAGGCGGAGGATAGGTCTAAGAGGATTAGAAGGCAGGTTTTGCCTTGGTCTAGGGCTTGGAGGGTGTCGTCCACGATGTGGAGCATAGTAGTTTCAGTGCTGTGCCCCGGTCTGAATCCAGATTGGAAGTCATCAAGTAGGTGGAAGTTGTTGATGTGCTGACTTAGTTGCTGTTGTACACACTTCTCTAATACTTTGGCTAGCAGAGGGATATTGGAGATAGGTCTGAAATTGTCGGGGGAGGCTGGATCCAGCGATGGTTTTTTTAAAATAGGAAAAACTTGGCCGGCTTTCAAGGGGTCCGGAATCGATCCCTGCTGGAGAGAGGCGTCGATGATTGCAGTCCAGCAAGGGACAATGGATTGGGAGGCAGCAGCGAGGCAGTTGGATGGTAGCGGGTCATTAAAGTGGTTGTTTGGGATTAAGGTAGAGAGGATTTTAGAGATGGAGTCTTCGTCATAGTATTCGAAGTCGGTCCAGCGTGCTTGGTTTTTAGGTGAGGTCAGTGGGGGTAGTGTGGGAAAGGGGGGCAGGACCGGAAGGGGTTGAGAGTAAGTGGAGGTATTGAGTTCAATTCCTAATGCCGTGATTTTATCAGTGAAGAAAGAGGAGAATTCTTCCGACGATATTAGAGACTTGGGAGATTCTTTCGGTGTTTTAGCCAGTTTATTTGATTGGTGTTTGACCAGTTCAAAGAGCTTGCGGGGTCTATTCTTGGCATTCCCCAATTCCGATCTGAAGTATTCTTTTTTTGAATTGAGGATATGTTTGTTGTAGGAGTTTCTCGCCTGGCGGAGAAGTTTTAGATGCGTAGCAGAGGGTGCTGTCTCCTGATTCTTTCAGATTGCCGTAGGGATCTCCTCTCCAAGTTGAGGGAACCAGTGAACCAGGGGTTTCTGTCTTTGATTTGTGTTCTTTTTAGTTTTAGGGGGGCAAGGTCGTCCAGAATGTTTGATCTAGACGCCGAGTAATGATCATTGAGGTCACTGACCGTAGTTATGTGCGAGGGTGGGGAGGGGGAGGTCAGATTTGCAGCGAGCCTCCAGTTTCATAAGGTCAAGGTTCTTAGTGTCTCTGACCCAGCGTTTGGGAATCACCGGTTGCGGTGTCTTTGTCTTGAGGGTCCCAGGTACAACGAAGGAGATGGTGTGGTGGTCAGACCAGTCACATGGGTCTATGGAGATAAGCTTGACTGAGGATTCCTTACAAATGATCCAGTCAAGGGTGGCCCCTTTTGAGTGAGTTGGCAGAGAACAGGCTTGAGTCGGGGCTTGATCGGTTAGGAGGTCTTTGATGGCGTTGACGAAGGGATCTTTAGGGTCATTCCAGTGCAGGTTGAAATCACCAAGGAAAATCTCTTTGGCATTGGAGGAAATCTTAGTTGTGATGATTTCCAAGAGGTGATCGGTGAAAGAGTCGTTCGAACCTGGGGGGTGGTAAAAGATGTGCAAGTTGCAAAGATGTAATGAGTTGCTGCAAATGGAGAGTGCGAGGTATTCGCAGGAGTCAGTGGTGTCCGCCAAGAGTTCCGTGACAAGGAGGGAGGATCGGTAGATGCAGGCGATGCCTCCTCCTTTCCTGCTAGAATGTCTGTCCAGTCTAGCAATGCTGTAGTTGGGAGGGACTAATAAGTCCAGGCAAGGGGAAGAGTATTCATTGAGCCAAGATTCTGTTAGTATAGCTAGGTCTAAGTTTTTGTTCAGGATGAGGTCAGCAATATCTGCGGCATGCTTAACTGCCGATCGGCAATTGATTAAGAGACCAGATAGGGGGGGATCTGGGGGAGTGTCAGGGGTCTGGACGGATAGGAATACAGGCGCAAGGTTGCTTTTAACCACACTTCTGTTATGGAGGGTAGCTGGCCTGTTGGGGTTGATGGTGACCGTGCTGATGGGGTGTTCAGGGCTCCTATTTAGTGGACGAGGGATGGCTTGGACAGAGTTGTGGTCTTGGAGGATGGCTAGGATTTCGTTTCCCGTGAGGTCAAGTGGATTAGAGGAGGTGGCAGTGGTAGAGTTGTAAGAGAGTGCAAGAGCTCGGGATTCCTCCTCTGAAAGGTGGCAAGGGTGTTTGCGCGGGCGAAGATGTCTCAAGGGTAGCGGAAATGGGTGCTTGGGAGGCTCGGCGATCTGTGGGGGGGAGGATTGAGGTGGCTTGAGGTTAGCGAGGGAGAGTTCGGCAAGGTGAAGGAGGTTCATAAGGTCCAGGATGGAGCTATGGATGCTCTGGGTTAGTTTAGTCGCTCTGGAGTGCAGAATTTCGAGATCAATATAAGCTGGGGGTGCTAGAGGGCAGGGGGGCAAAGGTTCAGGAGCAGTACAGGTGGCATGTAAAGGTGGAAGGGGAGAGAGGTTGGCTTGAGCCGACTCCAGGGTCTTTGGAGGCGTACCAAGCTCGCTGATTTGGTGGATGGCTGGCGGGGAGGAGATCAGGGGTCTGGGGGCGACTCTGTTGGAGGTGCCGGGGGATGAGCTATAACGCTTAGGGTGATCAGTGTTGGGAGCCATTGGAGGGTTAGTTTGACCTGAGTCCGGGGTCTTTGGGAGCGTACCAGTCTCACAGTTGGTGGGGGGCGCTGGGTGGGAGGGGATCAAGGGTGTGGGGGAGAGTCCGTAGACATGCTGAGGGGGATGGGATGAACTGCGATGTAAGCCATTGGGGGGTATGCGGGTGGCTAGGCACAATAGGCTGGCAGGACGGTGGGTCATTGGTGCGGATGTTAGTTACCCTATCCGTGTCGTGCACATGGTTTCTGAGGAGGGTGAAAAGGTCTGCGAATTTATTAAGGTTACTGGTTGAGGCTTGGATCAGAACAATGCCATTTTTGTAGAGGGTGATGGTGAGGTCCGCTCGCAGGTTAGAGGAGGGAGCAATTGTGAGTTTGGTGCCATATGGAATGTTTCTGGTTGAGCGAACGTTAAGAAGGTGCGCCAGGGTTTTGCGCCAGGCGGCGGTTCTTCTGGAATAGAAAATAAGGTCATTTATGCAAATGCCACTGTCCACGTTGAAGCGCAGGTCGGATATCAGCGTCTCAGGGTGGCTTTTTAGGGTGGCGTGCTTGAATGATTTAGCAGCGGTTTTGGAGAGGTTGGGGGGGTAGACTAGAGTGTAGGAGTTTCCCCCAGACCACGTCAGGTCAGGACTTGACATGTTGGTTAGGGAAGGGCACTAATAAGAGTAAGAGGGGGGAAAAAAACCACAAAAAAAAACAGCGGAGGGGATGAGTCTCCCGGTACACAGGTGAGATGGAGCTATGGTGACTGAGGCATGACTCACAGGAGTGTTTCTCATTAGTCACCAGGGCGGGGCGGCATCTTGGGCGCGCTTCAACGTTTCAACTGGGCAAGATGTGTAGAAGTTTTCCAGGAACCTGATATTAAAGGAGCTTAAGGTGAGCAAACAAGAGTCAGGAATGACATTAGTGTAGTTGAAACCATATGGAGTTGTGCCTGTAAAAAAAAAAAAAAAGTGTTAGGGAATGTTCCGCTTACCATGTGATTCAGGGAAGGGCTAGGTATGTGAAGTTTTATTCTACTGCTACAGAGAGAACTTTGAATAAAGTTAAGGCATGGTTGTGCTTTGGACGAACTGGTACCAGAGAGATTCTGGCACTATTCGCAAAGGCATTTTGGAATAAGTAAAATAGTATTTCTGCAGTACTCTTTAGCATAGACTTGCATGCCTTTGTGAATTGGCCCTAATAAAATCTAAAATGACAATTTTCATTTACAGTCGAAACAGATAGAAAGTACTGTGCCCTCTTCGCACTTTTACCAATAGGAAGTTGTGCATTTCAGGTTAGAGTCATAAAGGCACATAAGAGTATGTAAAAGAGTACTGCTGTACTTTTACTTCCCACACTGTTGCTATTCAAGTGTCCTCGCATGCATTGATATGTTTTGGGAAGTCACCAAATCCGGATAGGCCTTTACATCCATATAGAATCAACAAATATTTCAATTTCATTTTCAGTTCATACAGTCTCTAGGCCAAGATGATCCCACGATGGGCCCAAAACCTTAGTATGGGTTGGCAGGCACCCTCTATCCTAGTATATATTATTCTTCATAAGTGCACAGTAATTCATCGCCCTCGCTCGGCACATGTGGGGGCCCTGCCTGACTTCCAATGCCCCTTTTCGCCAGGAGACTTATCCTTGCATTTATACCACAAATCTAGAGGAGCCAGATTGTTTTTAATAGATATATTCGACCTTTGATGTCTGGTCATAGAACTTTCTTTCTTATCCAGAGGATCTGCAGCTTAATCTGCCCTTAAATTGTACTTGGAAAGAGAATGGGTTCTGGCATTTAAGAGTGGTGAGTGACTGGTTTGGTGCCACTCCTTTGTAGATTAATGTATTTGAAATGTAGGTCCCATCTACTTAGCAGCTCAGCAGCCATACTGGCCCCTTCTGTGTCATTTGGTATTTACATATTTCTTTCGACCAAAGGGTGGTGCCTGAGCTTCTGTTTGGAATCTTGCTTGAGCCGTGATATATTGTAATGGGTTCTCTGGTCAAGCAAGTTTTCTCTCAGACAATTAAATAGAAAGTGATTCAAAATCTGCAATTAAAAAGATTTTTTAGGTTTTGCCTGCACAGCGTTTGCGAAATCTCTTGTATTAGAAAAAAGTCTTAAAAGGTTCTTATAAATCGCTCATTACTTACCATTTACTTATCATTGGCTAGCTCCCATGTGGTTCCCCCTTTACTTTACTTACCACTGGTGGGCTCCCATGTGGCTCACACGTCACTCTTGTTTCCTTGTTTTCTGTTGGTCAGTGCTTCCTCCCCGTCTGTCTTCCTCTTTAGCTTACAATTGGCTGCTCCGACGCACTTTACTTACCATTGGCCGGCTCTCCCGTTGCTCTCAATTCACTTTGTTTCCTTGTTCCCATTGGTCAGCGCTTCCTCCTCACCTCCATCTTCCTCTTGGGCTTCCAGTCTTCATTGTGCCGTGGAGCTTGGACCAAGTACTGCTGCCAGTTGCCAGTGCCCTTCCTCTGCAGGCTCCAGGAATTCGTTTTTTTTGCTCTCTTTGCAACTTTTCCAGTGAAGCTTCTTGCGAGCTCCTTGACCAAAGCCCTTCGCACAGTCTCTTTGCCCAAAGGTCTACTGCAATCAACCTGTTGTTTATCTGGAAAGATTATGGAACTTGGTGGCAAGATATCAGAAGCACAAATCCTCTGCATCTGGAAACTTCCTCGTACCACCCACAAAACAAGACTAGACCCAATCGATCGACAAAGTTATCAGGCATATCTTGAGCTCTCTTTCCATGCAGCTCTGGCCACCTTGCTCTATCTTTGTGAGCTGGTGGGTAAAAATGTTGAAATAAAAAACACAGAGGATGAGAAATAAATGGCCAGAAATGTCGAAATCTAAATATGTAGAAAACAAAAATACTGTATGGGTCTGGGTGAACTCCCCCGTTGTATAGATTTAGTTAGACCACTCAATTTACATTTATTTGCATAAAAAATAGGTAAGGAAGGTATTGTGGGGCATGCTAAAAGAGGGATATTATTATGTAGCCTCTCAACACAATCCCAGCGGCTGCTGCCTTGGGGGCGCAGCTGAAGTTAACTGTCCCCCGACATAAAATGCTATCAAACCTAAAGTTTTTATTGAAATTTGCTGAACTGAAAGAGTAAAGAGTGCAGCTAAGAGGCTGTTACAGATTTTTCACCCCTCTTGGTCTAAGAACCCTCTTCCTAGGTTTAGCGCTATACATAACCAGCATTGGCAAAGCCAATAGGTTTTGCCTCTGCAAAATCTATTGACTTTGTCAATGTTTTTAGACATGTTAGATAGTGTGCAGCATGGCTTAAAAACCAAAGGCACTATGACAGTCAATGTCCCCGTCATAGTGCTTTTAAAAAAAAAACTGTCACAGCTAGCGCAGCTGTGCAACATATCTTTACAAAATTGTCAAAACCAATAGATTTTGCAGAGGCGAAATCTATTGGCTTTGCCAATGCTTGTGTTCTCTAAAAGCACACTTCTTTGTCCTTAAGGCAACCCCCATCTTGCACCTCCCGAAGCAAAGAATAACTTGCACAATTATGTATTTGGCTTTTAAACGCATATGGTGTCTTATTCTTTTCCTCATTGCTAATGAAGTAGTGAGCTTAATAATTGCTCTCATCTCGGTCTTCACTCCAGATGTATCTGTGATTCTTCCTTTCTCTTTCTGTGTAAGAATCGCGATACAATTTACCTAATTTCAGCACTGTATATGTTAAAAAATAAATAAACAAAAAATTATATTTATTAAACGAGAACTTGCCTATGCCGAACAACTTGAGCTCTGGGTGCGCTCTTACAAATGTGCATTAGTCTGCCATATGGTAGTATATGTTCATCTTGTAGACGATTTAAATGGGCCCTAAAGAAGCAATTTGAGTTTTGAAACGCTTGTCAAATCTGATGTTGCATAATGAAAGATGAGAGAAATTAATATTTAGACAAACTAGCGCATATTAAATAAGTCTTCGTATTTCTCTGTTAGGATAAGTCTCTGCCATTAGAACCTGATTGAACACTCATGAAAATATTTTCTGCGTAAAATCAAGAAGCTCTTCCATGTCTCTCTGTTGTTGAATTTAAAAATGTGTTAGTGCGTGGGAGAGGGCATCAGGAAGCTCCTGTGGTAGCTTTCCATTAAATCCTTGCATTTGGGTACTGTACTGCTCTATTATAAGGGAATGGAGGACGCTGCAGTATTCTTGCTAAAAGCCTTGCCTACCTCTGAAAGGAAGATGGATCAGATCTTTATATTTGAGCACAAGGTGAATTGTTTCTCCATCTCGGTCATAACGACTAGCTAAGGCATTGCTTTGCTGCTCTTTATGTTAAATATTTATACTGCACACAGCACAAACTTAATCCTCTTTAGGTGTAGAAAATTCTGCCAGTTGCAAGAAAGCTGAACCCGATGTGCCCTGTTTCTTCTTTCTCCTAAACAAACTATGTAGCAAAGACAACAAGCTAGAACTTGTTCGACCAGGCTCACCCTAGAAAAAAGTCACCTTTTCTGATTATTTGGCATACACAACTTGTATCGAGCCAAACCCCATTCTGTCATGAGAGGGGGGAAGCTTACTTAACCCTTGTTTACCTTGTCTGCTGTACCTGCCCTGGAAAAGTGTTGTGGAAAGCCTCGCCCACCTTGCATTCATATCTAGATTTATCACCTTCAACCAAGTTTAAATGTTCAGAAAAACATTGTGATCTTCCAAGTAGCTCAACATATAGATTTACTGGAGTTATTGTAAAGCACTAGTTGCCTGTAGAAACCGCATCCCAACACATTGCCGGGATGGGGCCAGGGGGCGCTGCTGGTGCCAGAATAAAGTCTTCAGAATCTGGTAGTAGGGTGCATAGTACCGGGAGAAAGATTGGCATCCAATCACACTTTTTAGGCTCTGGAGATGTCATTATATGAGAAATCCCTAGTAGTGGGAGAGAGATGGTAATACTGTGGTCAGCCGAGACATGGCAGATTGCTCATAAATGGTTAGTAAACGCTGGTCATGGGCCTCCGAACGTCTTCATGAGCTTAGATATTTATGGGGGAGAATAGTGCCTGTGCGGCATGGGGCAGAAGTACAGGGAGCCCATGTGTCTAGAGTGGTCCTGTTTGACAATCGAGCCCATGGGTAGGAACAGCTAACAGAGTCCTATGAAAAGTACAGAAAATTTGTAGCTTGTCTCTACATGATGTACCATAGACCTGGCTACTTGCTACCATAATTGTGAATGCACACTCACAGATTTAAATCAGTAGTTTTATAAACCGTACTCCGTACCTGACTGATTACTAACGTCATTCTTTCAGCTGCGTAAAAAGCAAGGATATTCGAAATTCTCCTTCGCAGGAAGGATATCTTAGGTTTTTTTTTTTTTTTTTAAATAATGATGCCTGAACCCAATATTGAAATATTTCAAGCAAGGCTGAGTATTTTTGCTTCTCAAAAGGGAGCAACAGAAGGTGGATGATGACTACTAGAAGATTCAAATTGACTGAAATATATCAAGAATGTTGTAGCTCGGCTAATATGTGAATCATATGTTATGTAGTACCTGGAAGGGTGTCTACTCCCCAGCAGATGTGGTAACCAGATTACATGGTAAGAGTTATTTTTGGAAGCACAGCTCGTATCCATTCCGTTCTTGCCAGATTTTTGGAAGAAAACAACTGTCTGGACATCGCTCAGAATGGCTTCCGCTCAGGTCACAGTACGGAGTCTGCTCTCCTGGCTGTCATTGAGCATCTTGGGCTCGTTTTAGACGAGGGACGTACGTCGGCTCTGATTCTTTCAGACCTCCGCGCTGCATTCGATACGGTCTCTCATCGGATCCTGTTATGCAGGCTAAAGGAGGTAGGTGTTGTGGGCCCAGCCTTGGCCTGGTTTGCTTCCTTTCTCTCTAACAGGACCTTCCAGGTCATAGCCCCTCCGTTCGCCTCCACGTTCTGTGCCAACAAACAAGGGGTCCCGCAGGGCTCCGCATTGAGCCCCTTGCTTTTCAATCTTTATGTTCAACCCCTGGCAGTCCTGGCAAGGAGCAGAGGGCTCACCATTGTATCATATGCTGATGATACACAGCTGGTGGTGGCCCTCTCGGACAACACCGGGAGTGCAGCATCGAAGTTTCAGGAAGATCTCACGGTTGTTGCCGAGTGGATGTCTGACAACTGTCTCCAACTAAACTCCAGCAAGTCAGAGGTCCTGCTGGTGGGAAATCATCACGAGCTGTGGGGGGACTGGTGGTGGCCGGCCATACTGGGCTGCGCACCGACTCCTAAGCAGGTGGTGAAAGATCTTGGAGTCTGGGTAGACTCGGGTCTTAGCTTTCAGTTCCAAACCAAGAAAGTCGCGGGGACCTGCTTTGGCATACTTAGGGGACTTAAACCGTTGCTTGGGTTTTTTGTCTCATCAGTTAGGCAAATGATCATCCAGGCCTCCATCCTATCAAGATTGGACTATGCCAATGCACTGTACTTGGGGGTTAACAAGACCGAAACCCTGAGATTACAGCGAGTTCAAAATGCGGCGGCGAGAACCCTGCTGGGTCTCCCCAGAACCTGCCCCACCTCTATGGCAATCCGTCGGCTGCACTGGCTTCCTGTCGTCAACCGAGTAGAGTTTAAAGTCCTCTGCACTGCATTCAAAATCCTGAAACTTTCCTCTCTGGCTATTTTGTCCAATCTGCTGTCATCTTACTCCCCTACGCGCCAACTTCGCTCAACTGGACAACACCTGGCGACTGTGCCTCGTATGAGGAGGGTACGGTCGGGCGGACGCTCTTTCCGTCTCTTGGCTGCCAAGCTTTGGAATGCTCTGCCGTACTCCATTCGTGCCATGGAGAATTACATGGTCTTTCGCAGAGCTATTAAAACCCATCTCTTCCCCACAGCCTAGTGCCTTTTCTGATTTCCAGCCTCTATGTTCTGCTTCAGCGCTGGGACGCCTCTTTGCTGAGGCAGCTGTGCGCTATACAAAACATGATAACATAACATAACCAAACCGTTCGTAACTGGAGAACTCTGTGGGTGACTACCATGACCTTTCCAGTCAGTCTGGGAGAAGGAATGAGACCACACAAGCACATTTTGAGATCTTCACAAGGAAACAGTGACTGAGGTTTTGTTACCATAACCCTCGCAGACAGTGTGACCGAGTGGGTTGGTATGGTGGGTGGCCTTTGCAGCTACAGTGTTGGTGAGTTGGATGGTCCTCAGAGGCCCTCTGTGGGTGAGTGGGATTGTACCAAGACCCTCAGACAGCATGTGGGTGAGCGTGAAAGTACAGTGACTAATACAGGGACGTGATGGTACCATGACTCTCATAGGCACCCTGTTGGATAATACCATGATCCTAACATGCGCATTGCTGTAGAGTGGCATAGTACCTTAGCCCATTCAGGCAAGGCATAGGAGAGGAATGTCCAGTAGGTCCCTCACAGGCACAGTATAGGACCGTCATGGTTCAGAGTTCCCCAGTCCTAGATGAGTGCGATTGTTACTGTTTGAGAGGGATCATCACTATGACAGTCATAGCCACATTTACAGTTTATTTATTGTTGGACCATTATTGCCAGGTGAAGAACTGCAGGTTCCCTCTTATTGCGTTTTCTGTGAAGATCTTGCTGTTCTATTGCCCTATAAGATTTGAAATATTTCAGGAGTTCTTGAAACAGAGTACATTTTTTTCGCAGAAGATCCATCTGGATGTTTTAGAATCTCAAGGCATTGTCCCATTTTTCTTTGTGGGTGTAATGCCTTGAAAATGTACATTTTCTCATAGTTTTATGCCTGAGATATAGGAGTGTGGTGATCAGGCGTATGTTGGGCCCTTAGCTATGTCTGAGAAAATCACATGCGCTTGGCGATAGCCACACAATCCAGTGCTACCCATCACGGCTGTAGGGTATATAGAACTTATAATAGGGTTTGTATACTGTTCTAGGCTTGCTTTCTTAAGCCGTCTGAATGAGCGACTGTACTGACCAGTGACCTTGGATTACTCTTGGGTTTCCATAAACTCATAGATTGAACTGTACGCACATACCTGAACGATTGACTGGCCACGGAGGCATGATGTTAGATATGTTAACAAGTCTGATCGACTGGGACACACGCAACCGCTCTCCTGCTTGCTGCTTTTATGAGGGCCATGGCAAAACCTCACAGCTTTGGTGACCATCGCCTCAGACACATGCAACCGCTCTCCTGCTCGTTCCTTATTTGAGGGCAGCGGCAAAAGCTCACTGCTCCGTTGACCATCGCCTGGGACACCTGCAACCACATGCAAACGCTCTCCTGCTCATATGAGTGCTGTGGCAAAAACTCACACTGATCCCATATGTACATATGACATTGTCTCCAGCATGGGTTCCATCATTTCTCCTCTCTTGGAACTACACTTTACGAAAGGAGGAAACTACAGTAAGCAGAAGGAAGTTCATATATGAGAGATTCCAACATGTCTCCACTGTTGACAAAGCGATGTTTAGTGATGTATTTATTTTTTATATGTACACGTTGTTCTTGACCTCGTATGATTGAGAAAGGGCATTTGTTTTTAATTGTTTACCACACAAATTGCACCTGTGTAACTTGGACTCCTTAAACTGCCCCCCAAGTGGACATAATTAAGAACAGGTAACTCTATTACTTGAGCCGTAGGACGACCAGGGTAGCAAGTTTGGCTCGGTCTGTTGGTTCTGAATTAATACGTGTGATTGTGTTCTTTTTCACGTTGAAAAGGGCTCTCAGATGATGTTAATATACATGAAAAGTTAACCAAAGTGTGTATATTTGCTTAGTTGCTTCTAAATCTCTTACGACTGACCTGCTTCATTCTACCTTTGCTTCTCTCTTCTGCCCCATCTATAGGTTGTGCAGCGGATTAAGGCGATAGAGAATGAGACCCGCCTGCTGGTTGTGGACAAAGAAACAGATGAATACTTGCGTAGCCTTCACATCACCTATGCCGAGGCGATGGAGCAAGGCGACGCCCTAGGGAACCTGCCCCAGTCTCCTACCAACTCCACCTCTGGGATCCCGCCCAGTTCTCTGTCTAACTCCACTTTGGATAACTCTCCCTCTTCACCCACCAACTCCATGTTTGGGAACTCTCCCACATCTCCATCCAGCTCCACATTGGGGAATTCCACTACATCTCTCACTTTCTCCATGAAGTCGCCCAGCAGTGACAATGGGGAGGTTTGGAAAACGCAGGCGGATATCAGCGATGGGGACCTGAGCAGGCGCTCGCTCAGTCACACCTCCGAAAACGGTAGACAGGTAAGGTGTACCACCCAGAGCTCCATTACGTTCATTGAACTGGTGCTAGGGAAGTTTTCTAGGCACATTTGAACTGCCTCACAAAAACACTCTAAACAGTATTTGCAATGATATTTTGGTCCACAAGTCCATGCAACGGTGCACAGCACCAGCGCAGCGTATGTTCTTCAGAATGGTTAATCCGAAATTGCACCACGGTGATCTGGCCTTCAGTGGTTTGTCACAGCTTTGATACTGAAAATAAATAATTTGTACATTGTAAATAAGCGAACCACAGAAGTAATTACAGACGTGCTGCCATAGTCCAAGACTAGTCCAAAAGACGACAACCTGAAGGCAGTTTGATTGCCAGGAATGAGTTACCGTGACCGCTCTGTCCATCTGAGCAGACGTAGGCTATTGTGATTTCTGGTGCTCTGAAACATGATCAAGCCCTGTGCTTATTTCCATACCATATTGTGAACTAATTCATTTATTATAAAAGTGTTTAAAAAAATAATGAATGAATGAGTGGTTGACAGTTAAGTGTCTGCACAGCAAACTTCTTTAAAGTGATATTCACCTGGCATATAGGAAACGCCGAAGGAAAGACGGCTCGAGCAACTTGTGCTTGGTTCTTTTTGCAAAGTGTAGGCTGACTTTATGCAAGCTGTGTGCACCTTTATGGCCAAACACTGTAAATTAAGTCACCTGCTTGGTATTGATTACCAAATAGTTGGCACTCTTAGTTTTTTCTAAGCTTGTAACTGAAGGGAAGGGGTGCAATATGTTGCAGTGCTTCGACTGATAAATCCCCGGCCTCTGTAGTGCGATTTAGAATTTCAGGATTGATGCTTATGTCTACTGCACCAAGTAAAGGGTTGTTGTGTAATACAAGGACTACTTTTCTCAACATCGAGTGGCTGCGGGCGAGATAAGCCTCCCAGACTAACGCAAGATCCAGTGTCTTCTCTGCAAACCATGCCGTATGATAAGTGCCTGCATGTATTGCCTTGTATTGTAATTGCATTTGTATAGCGCTTACTACCCCTGACGAGGCATCAAAGCATTTTTTCGCCAAGTAGCACGCTACTCCGGAACCCATAAACGATTAGTAGTGAATTAGTATAGTGAAAATATGAAATTAATTTGAGTGGTGGATATGTTAGTCAGTTGGATTGAGAAGGATAGTGGAGGGATAGAAGAGGGAAAAATGTTTGCATGTGGATCCATTCGAATCTTAGGCATTTTTGCTAGAACCCATTGGTTCAGAGAATAAAAAGGTAACATTGTTAGCATAAGTGTCGGAGGAAGTGAAGGAATGGAAAGAGATGAAGCAACAATACAGCACGGTAGTGGAGAAAAGTACAAATGTGTCCATATTGGAGCGCCGTGGTCTTGAATCTTGTGTGGTTGTAGGAAGAGCATGTCTTCTGTTTGCGTAGGTATTTTTTAAAGGCCAGCCTAAAAGTGTAGGCCATGAGGTTGAGTGGTAGTGAAGTCCAGCTGATTAATGCAAAAAGACCAGCTGACTGATATTGAGAGCTTCGGGATGCTGATGGACTGGAGGGCTTGCCTTAGAAGAAGGAAGCAAGTTACGGAGAAGGAGATCGGGTTTAAAGTATAAAGGTGATGAAACCCCATGATGAGTTTCAGACCCGCAGGATTTTGGACCAGGTGCTTTTTAGGTCTGTCCTCCCTATAGCGAATGGACTGGCTCTGCAAAGAGTATTGTTTACAATAAAGGGCTTGGAGCCTGCCCACTGCTTACAATTTGTTGGCATGTTTATTGTGTTTAACAGTTTGTCCTTTCATGGCTTATTTGTGCAACAAAGATTATTTCAGTTCTTTTGAATTTTGTACGTGGCTCCCTCTAGTGTGGGGTACTGTACCTGATAGCTGGTTCTTTTGGTTTGTCAAGTTAGACTTGGAGGAATGGGCAAATGTCTGCGAGTTGAATCGTTTCAGAGGGATTGAGCGTGCTTGGTTCTCATTTGACCTTGAAGCTTTCTGCAGAAGCACCTGTCTGCAGGCTGAGAGGCCAACATTTGTGGTGGCACTCGTTTTTGTATATGAGATCACATGCATTCTATAATTTATCAATTTAGGAATCACCAGATCTTCAATACTTTTGAATTCTGTGGTGCTCTGTGACTCTAATCTTTGCAGGTAGGAAATTCCATAGTTTGGCAACTTGAACAGTGAGGGAGGAACACCCCTTGTTTATAAGCATGACTGACACCTCACGCTGCAACACCTGCTTGTGCTTAACATTATTAGCATGTGTCTTCGACCTTTGTTGAACTATGACTAGTTGACTCACTAGCCAAACTGGCTTTATACCTGAAAAGAAACCCCTACTTTTCATTTATCATGTGGCGGGCGGGTCTTGCTGTTAAAGGTTATTAATTAGATGTGTGGGAGACGGCAGCCAGGGACGCATAGTCCTTTCGTTAATGTGTCTATGGCATGACTGCCCATTTTTTATGACAAATTTTCAAGATATCCACATGAGATAAATGAAAATAAAATGAATCGATATGGGTGTCATTTAGATAGTGCCATATTTTCAGTATATCCCTTTGAGATGAATTAACATAGAATGGATATGCTTGGGTATCATTTGCACAGTGCCATATTTTCAGGATATCCACATGAGATAAATTTACACACACTTAATCTACATCGGAATTATTGGTCGGAATCATGGTTAATTTGATAATTGGGCATGGCTCCTGCCCCTGTAAGCCAGCATTGCTCACCCCTGGTCGATTTTTTTTTTTTTTTTCCTTCCTACAAAAAGCTGTGGTTTGAAATGTAAGCATTGGCACAGTCAGCTGTGCATAAACTAGCACAGGATTGGAATTTTGAGGAAAATATACAATTAAAGTTCTAAAACAATGCACAAATAAATTAGCTTAAAGTACAGCATACTTGAAAGTCTGATTTTATAAAATGCAACTTTAAATCTCAATATATTATCTTCCTTGCACCTTTATACCCTCTATGTACTTCTGTATCTATATAGTTCTTACTTTACTCCTACTGTAGAAGAAGAAAAAAAGCTTTGATGCTCACCAATGCACTACTGTCTCACACTGTACCTATTTGAATATATCCTCTACCTCCACTCTGACTCATCCCAAACCTCATTCTACTACTATGATCTCCCAAACAGCCCTTTCTAAATTCTTCCCTCGAGTATACCTCCTTTTACTTTTTCCAAAGCTCATCTTACTACTATGATCTCCCAAATAACACTTTCTAAACTCTTCCTTCCCTCTTCCATCCCTCCATTATGCTATTCAATTAACAGACGTGCATGTCCACTGCTCAAATTAACTCCTATTTCCCTATACTAATCCACCACTAATCATTTTTGGGCTCCGGAGTAGCGTGCTACTTGCTGAAAAGCGCTTAGACGCCTCGTCGGGGGTAGTAAGCGCTATAAATACAAGTACAATTACAATTCATTCGGCAGGGGTAGCATTTCGAGGATGCACATTACCCACGTCATATGGAAAGCGTCTAACCATTTCCTGAAGGGAGCGGTGGCACAGACCGGGCCTCATGTGGTAGGTAGGAGGTAGAAAGCAGGCGACTCTGCTGCTGAGACTGATCGAATGAAGCAGTACGTGGAACAGCATTTGCAGGAGACAAAAGGAGGCACATTGGCTTAACCCAGCCCTCGGGGCAACGCAGCAGTTATGAAAGCTTGTCCCACGCACAGACTGAATATTTGACAACTCCTCCTCCCACGCATACTGTGCAAACATCCATGACAGGTGTCGGATCTCAAGCTGGCGATGTGGTTAACACACCCAATGTGTGCGCTGTCAGTGCTCCTGCGGGCATCTGTGGACATTGGTTCACAATTGTTTGTTTTCTTGCACAGCGGTAGAAAAAGCACCCAAGTGGCTAGTTGCGTCATAACTGATACCGTATACCCACAATTTATGAAGCGGTCAACTGGAACCGTGATGAAGGCGACCCTTTAGAAAGGCCTAGGGTTTCTTCCACCTGCGCTGGGCATGCCAGTATTTGTAGGCCGCAGTGAATCCACAAGTCACACGAATGGTTTCACACACTATCTTGTGCTCTTCTACACTCCCTCTTGTCCCATGTCACAGATATGCCTCTCTCACTCTCACCCTATCTGTCTGTCTCTTCGCACGACCCCTTCCATCGCGCCATCTGTCTCACGCTCTACCTCTTGCGTGCTTTTCACACACAATGTGATTGTAACCTGTATCGATTCACTGAGCCTGGGCAATAATGATACAGCTCTCCATCACTTTTCCATTGCTTAATGCTTAAAATGACCCTTGAATGTTCAACTTGATGTCATCTCAAAATTTCACGTTCATTTGAGTAGCCTCTTGACATAGTGTTTCTCATAATGTCCTAATCCGGATCGGACTGGCCTATATGGCAGTCTGGCAGTGCCCGAAGGCCTGATCTGATTAGTCAGTGCAGGGGCCAGTATTTGGTGGTTTGTGGGCATGTTTTATGTAGGTTTGTGGGCTTGTTTTATAGTCTGCTGGGTTGGTTTTCACTGTTGATTTTCTTGATATTAACACAAACATTGCCTGCAGAAAGCACAAGTGTATGCAGTCTCCCATCCCTTGTGAAAATCCTAATACAGTGTCTGTTTACAAGTTCAAAACTCCACCGATAAGCAAACGCGGGCCACTTTTTTAGCTATCTGATTCGCTAATTTTATTTTGTGTTCCAGTGCGACCCAGCTCCTCACTCTGAAGCCATGTTCTCTCCAGCGTCAGACCTCCCCCATTTCACCTCA
Source organism: Calotriton arnoldi (assembly GCA_963921515.1). Lineage (NCBI taxonomy): Eukaryota > Metazoa > Chordata > Amphibia > Caudata > Salamandridae > Calotriton > Calotriton arnoldi. The sequence goes on from CAWUFW010000628.1 coordinate 1,652,428, forward strand.
GTTCTGTAACTTGTGTTCCTTATTTCAGATTGCTGCTTGCTCACTCCTTGACCCAGTGCTACCTCCACCTGTGCCCGCCTTTAACTCTACTCGAGCAGAAGGTGTAGTTATCATCACTGCAGCAGGTGCTGCTGCACCGGGGCCGCAGGATTCAAGGGGCCCAGAGCGCCCATGGTTGGACTGGCCTACATGGCAATTAGGCAGTGCCTGAAGGGCTGGTCTGATAGGTCAGTGTGTGGGCCGTTTTTTTTCTTTTTAGGTTCGTGGACCCGTTTTAGGGTCTGGTGGGTCGGTCTTTACTGTTGATTTTCCTGATATTACCACAAATATTCCGCAAGCACAAATGCGTGCAGTCTCCCATACCTTGCAAAACTCCTATAAAACGTGTTTTTACAAGTTCAAAACTGCCCCATTTGCTAATGTGGCCCACTTTTTTGGCTATCTGATTTGCTAAAGGGGGGGGGCACTTTTTTTTTTTGGTTCCGGGCCTATTTCCTGTCCGACCCTGGTCCTTCTCCCACAAACGCTAGCCCAAATCTTGCCTTGGCCCAAATGACATTTCATTTTCGCCAGTGTAATCTCTCGCAATGTTTGTCATTTTGTGTTACAATTTGTATACTAAATACCCCAGATTACGCCATGTCTTGTATTTGAGACTTTGTATGGGGAAAAAATCCTATTGTGGGACCACGGTAAGAACACAAATTAACTAAAAGTGAGCAGCTGTTGTTAGCATTGCTCGCGATTTTTACATTTTTTTCGTGCTTTCTTAGCATGAAATGCCTGTTCTGGGGATACAGTTCATGCTAAAAATGAGTGGAAAGTGCTGGAGTTGTCATTTAACGTAATAACCTGTACTTGCTCATAATTTTTTGGGTGTGTAATTTCCGCAATGGAATTTCCTCAGATTTTGCCCAGGCCTAGTCCCGACATCCAGTTACCGTGCCTCCCCACTCCCATTCCTCCTATCATGCAAAGGCAGTTATCTAAAGCAGAACCATATGCCTTTAAAATCCTAAAGTTTTATTGCAGGATACTCGGCCCCAAATGAGATGGGTAAAATAGCACTGTGGGGTAATGCACCACTGCTCAGATCTTTCTGTAACCTGAAGGTTCGAGGTTAAGCGGGGGTCTGCCCACTTAACCTTTCATCCTTTCCAGGTTGATGACATTCATATAATTAACGTGGGCCGCAATAAATGATAGTGCAGTGCTTTAAAATGTTGACCCTTATTAGTGGTGTGGGATGTTAAAACCTTGGAGTATTGTAGCGTTTCCCCTGTGCGAAGATGGGTAAAGTTTCCAGAATTTGTCAGAGGTAAACTGTAACTTCATTGCCTGGAATTCCTCGCGACTAGATAGCCCGAAGGATGTGGCGTGAGGCTGAATATTAATGGCTTCCCAGTGAGTAGTTTTACTTTCTAGAACATGGTGGCCCTTAGAGTGGCAGCGGCAAACGCTGCAGTAAAAGGTACCTTCTCCCTCTGAGAAGACATGCATCATTTTGTGACTTTGTCAAAGGCGAACTTTAACATTTTTGACACGCATTTCCTGCCACAGAATATCCCAAAAGATGGAAAATCAGGCCGTAGGTATTTCCGAGCTGAAACCGTGGTTCCTGCTAGCCTAGGCAGCCCTGAACCCAGAACCCAGAGAGGCTGCAGGATAACTCGGCAGTACCAGTGCACCATGCATTCTAGCCCATGACTAGTGATTGGGGGGGGGGGGAGGACATCCTCACACAGTCTGTTGCTGCCCACCTGACGGCCTGTTCTAATGAGAATGGCTGATGGTAGCCTGGGAATGGATTGTGAGTGTTGGGCGATCACAGCGTGGCAACTCGTGGCCCTAAGCAGGAACCGTCTTCAAAAAGTATGTGTGCAGTATTTTTCAAATTATTATAGGATTATTAAGTAGGTGGCCGTGTATGTCGTTTCCCAAGTCTAATGGATGGATGCATGCTGATGCCCATGATTAGTAGTAGTTTTAAAATTATATGGTTATTAAATAGGTGGAAGGAAGTACATGTCATTTCCCAAGACTATTGAATACATGCTGCTGCCCAGTTATACTGCAGTCTTTAAGCATTTCTCTGCTACAGGTCAGCGCAGAATTAGCAAAAAATCGCATTTGCAGCTCAAAATGTATCTTTAATGAAAAAAATGAATTTTTTTAAACAAAACTTTATACATAATTAAGGATTTACTGCTTTGAACATAAAATTCCGTAAATATCGTGCAGAAGATGTGTACTGTTGATGTGCTGAATGTGACTCAATTCTAGCCTTGTTCTTGTAGATTTTATTTCAACACGACACGTTGAGAGGCGAGTGAAGTCCTTGCAGTATGATTGTCGGTGAAGCGCCTTAAGTTTCCACTCGCTTGTTGTAAGCGAGGGCCCTGGCAAGGGCGCACTTGTGGCGCGCGCTTTCCTTCTCTCTCGCTGCAGCCATGGTAACGCGTCACGTGCCTCCTGTGGGGCTCCGGCGCCTGCCACGGGCTGCTCCCGAGGCCTGGCGATGGCCGATAACCGAGGGCCTGCAGCTAGGCGAAGGGAGGATGATGGGAGCTGCTCTCCGTGATGAAGAGGCACTCCTGTTCGCCCCGCGGCTTCTAGTGCGCAGTTCAGCAAACCGTGCCCCTACATTCGAACCCCATAGGGCTTACGGAGCAGCCAAGTCCTGGGAGTTAAGAGATAAAATGTGTCCATTGCTCCAACGAGCCCTGGATTCGTTCTGTGCTGTGATTAGTTCTAAAATCCCCCTTCTGGCCGGAGAGCTTGTGTGTGGAAAATGTTACGAGATTGCTTCATGTCGGCAGCGCTGCAGTGCCCCAGTTCTGTGGTTTTCCTTTACAAATCATTGCTTACAGGTGTGGTTTTTAAAATGCATTGTGTGGTTGAACCAAGACTACATCTCCCAGAAGGCATTAGATTGGTAAATGAGACACAAGGATTGAAACCATGCATCCTTGATGTCATGTGGTCACCTGAAAACTCATATGGAATTTATTTAGTGCAGACTGAGCTAGGGAACTGCTAAGGAGCTTGGGGACCGGATGAGGACTTAATGAAAGAAGGTGTACAAAACCGGGACTGGAAGGGCGGGGGCTGCAGTTTTCTTCATGGCTTCAGAGGCAAAGGGAGCTAGCGGTTTGTGAGCCTCCTTAGAGGTGGCAAAGTAGGCCCCGGCCTATGGGCCCCACTCCTTTTAGGGGACCCGTGACCATGGATAAAATTTGTTTATTACAATTGTTGGTTGGTGTTGGAAATGGCCCTTTTTGCAGGGTTATCCCCAAACTTTTTGCTTTTTCCTCCTATTTTTCCCTGACCTGTTTGTGTTGGTTTTAGGACTCTGGGCACTGTACCACTGCTAATCAGTGCTAAAGTGCATATGCACTCTGTGTAAACTGTGTTATGGATTGGTATTTCCACGATTGGATATTTGATTTACTTGTTAGTCCCCAGTAAAGTGCACTGAGTGTGCCAGGGCTGGTAAATCAAATGCTACTAGTGGGCCTGCAGCACTGTTTGTGCCACCCACGTGAGTAGCCCTGAAAAGGTACCTCAGACCTACCATTGCAGAGTCTGCGCGCAGTTTGTAACTGCCATGTCGACTTGGCCAGTGCACACACTGGCCGGTCCCGAACCTTCCCTTTTCTTGCATGTCAGACACCCCTCAGGTAGGCCCAAGGTACCCCTGTGGGCAGGGTGCAGTGTAAGTGAAAGGTGGGACATGCCCTGGTGTGTGTGGCATGTCCTGATAGTGAATTACAGCCAATTTCGTTTTTCACTATTGTAAGGCTACCAGTTCCCCATAGGATAGAATGGGAGGTTTGTTTATAACATCTTATAAACATAACTGGCCCAGGGAATTCGGTAAGAAAATAGAATTTAGTATGCCTGAACTCAGAATCTAAAGATGCATCTTTTAGTGAAGGTGATTTTTACATTCTGTGTTTGAAAATACCACTTTTAGAAAGTAGGTATTTTCTTGCTCAGTCATCCCGTGTGCCTCTGTTGGAATGTGGATTGCCTGTCTGGGTTTTTGATGACAGAAGGCTGGGGAGCAGGAGGGCTCCAGATAGTCTAGGTGGGTCAGGAAAGGGCTGAATAGACCTGGGCTACAATGGGGGAAGGGGGAGGAGATTTCCTTGCACCGTTTCGTGGAGGGCTGGACTGCCTAATTACGTCCTCACAGCTGACACGGCTGACACCATCACGCGCTGATAGGGGGCGGAGCCAGTCTAACACTCCCCATCATCAGCAGATGGGACAGAGGACGCGCAGCGGACGCGCGCAGCGGGCGCGCTTAAGGCAAGCCCGTCTGTCCGCGTGCGGCCCGCGTCCAGCGCCAGCCATACTGCCGTTTTTCGCCCAGATTCTAGAATAATGTGGTCCAGGGAACAGCTACTTGAATTAAGTTCAAATAGCTGTCGAAATCCAACTTGTTTGGATCCCGACACCATTGGACATTTACAATTTGGCCAGTGCCTACATTGTCCCACATGCCTCTTTAAGTTCAATAGAGAATGGTTAGGAAAAAAGTGTATGGTCAAAGCTGCGGCCTCCCCCTCCAGAACACTGCCTATCAACTCTAAAACTACTATTGACGCTTGCCTAATTAATTGTAGGTCCCTCCCTAAACACGCGGATGATGTCTGGCTTACGCTAGAATCTTGTGACTGGGATCTTATATTTCTTACAGAAACCTGGTTGAGAGAAAGCTCCAACCCGGACATCAAGATGGCCATTCCTATTGGCTACAAAATTACCACGGTCAATCGAGCTGGTAATAGATTGGGGGGTGGGTTGGCGGTAATTACACGAGACAATTGGGAGATTTCACACAAGAGAATTGAACTAACCGGTCTGATAGAAGCAATGTCCTTTAGTATTAAAATCTCCCCCACTTTGTCTATTGCAGGAGTACTAGTCTACAGACCCCCTGACTCTAAACCTCCTGAGATATGGGAACTTTGTGATGCCATCGCAGATCTTTCACTGAAATATGCGAATTTTATAGTTTTGGGCGACTTTAATGTCCATATGGACGGCGAACAGTGTACTTTAGCCTCTCAATTAGCTGATATTCTTAAAGGACAAAATCTCATCCAAAAGGTCTCCATGCCTACACACGTAGCAGGCCATACGTTAGATCTTATTTTTACTAACATCCCAACCCTTACCACCAAGGAACCCTATTCCCCTCACATGGTCAGACCATAGTCTGATACCATTCAACTTGTCCGTGACTAAGTGTAAGAACCTGGTGAAACCCGTCTATGAAAACAGAAGGAACTGGAGGATAGTTACACCTGATACTTTAGCTCCTGTTCTACAAAATATATCTATAGAACTGACCGGTTAACCCAACTGGGATGCTATCTTATTCAATCACTGGGTCACATCCTCCCTAGACACTATAGCCCCTTTAAAATCTATGAAACAGACTAGAAACAAACCTACGGCCCCTTGGTTTACTCCAGAACTCTGTATTGCGAAGTGTCTTTGTAAGAAGCTCGAGAGGATCTGGCGGAAAACCTATAATACTGAGTCTAAAAATGCTTACAGAATAGCATTAAAACACTTTCATAGATTAAAGCGCAAGTCCATTAGGGACTACATCGCAGCTCAAATTAAATCTGCCAATAACTCCGCAAAAGAAATTTTTAAGATTGTCCAAGATTTTATTAAACCTGATTCAACGCATAGCATAATGGCCCCCTCTGCGAAGATCTCTGTCTTCTTTCAAGACAAAATACAAACCATCTACTCCTCATTTCCCATTAAGGGAACTAACTACCTCACCTCCTTCCTCTTCTCCCCTTCCTTATACCTTGTCCGAATTTAGTCCTTTTAGCCTGGAGGCTTCTCTTAGTCAGCTGGAAAAAACGAAATCTGGATCTCCACGTGACCCCTGTCCAGCTAGGCTTTTTAAACTTCTGGCCCCTCTATAAAACCCCACCTTAATCTTCTTTGGAAGACCTTCAGTCTGGAAAACTGCACTTGTTAAACCTATCCTTAAGAAAGTAGATGCAGATCCGGCTGAATTGAAAAATTACAGGCCCATCTCCCTCTTGCCAGCACCAGCCAAAATTCTGGAACAGGAAGTACAAAAACCGCTTTCCGAATACCTAGAATCCAATAAACTTCTCCATGACTCCCAGTCTGGCTTCAGGTCAGGACACAGCACTGAGACAGCGTTGTTGGAAATAACTGAGAATGTCCGGGAGACCTTGGATAATGGCCATTGTACTATGCTCGTGCTGCTCGATCTGTTGGCAGCGTTCGATACGGTGTCTCACATGATCCTGCTTGACAGACTAAGACAACTGGGAGTGACAGGGACCACTATATCATGGTTTGGTTCCTTTCTGGAAGACCGGTCCCAGAAAATACTGCTGCATCCTCACATCTCATCGTCACGCCCTATAGTTTGTGGAGTCCCTCAGGGCTCGGCCTTGAGCCCAACTCTTTTTAATGTTTACCTCTCCCCGTTAGCCCCGCTTATTGAACAACATGGGGTAAGTGTCATCTCGTATGCTGATGATACTCAGCTAGTGTTTTCCTTCAGGGATATATCCGAGGCAGCATTCTCTAACTTTAGACATTGTTTAGTCGATATTTCAGCATGGATGACTGAACTGTCTGAGATTGAATACCGACAAAACGGAGGTCCTATTTTTCAATCAGCCATCTCCGCCCCATTCGGACGTATGGTGGCCACCCGAGCTCAATCCCCCACCTCACCCTGTGCCCTCGGCCAGGAACCTGGGGTTCAAGTTTGACTCCGCCCTCTCTTGCAAGACTCAGATTAGTCATGTCTCCTCTTTATGCTTTTGGAAGATGAAGTCCCTACGGAGATTTCTCCATCTATTACCCATGGACTGCAGAAAGACTGTAGTTCATGCACTCATTACGTCTCAGTTAGATTATGCCAACAGTCTGTACCTGGGTCTGCCTGACTACCTGATAAGAAAGTTACAGAGTATACAAAATGCGGCCGCCAGGCTCATTAGAAATATCCCAACACGACACCACATCTCCCCCCATCTACGGAGCCTACATTGGCTGCCAGTAAAAAGGAGGGTAGAATTCAAGGCGCTAACCCTCGCCTACAGGTCAATTAAAGAAACGGGCCCCCACTACCTGAGAAAAAGACTCCGCAAATATCATCAGACGAGGATTCTGAGATCTAATCACCAAGTACTTCTTGCCATTCCCCGTTTCAAAAAAGCCAGATTAGGTGGCTGGTCTTTTACGGTAAGAACTGCCCATCTTTGGAACTCCTTACCCGAGTTCATAAGGAAGGCCAATTCAGAATCTGCCTTCCGCAAACTCCTAAAAACCTGGTTTTTTAGCCTCCCCTAGTACCTGGAACTTTTGGCAGCTTGCTTCCGCCTTCTGTTCTCCGCAATTAGCGCCGGGACACCTCCGTTGGAGGTAGCTGTGCGCTCTACAAACTTTAAATAAATAAATAAAGGGCCTGGTCTGCCTCTGACAATGCCGTCTCCACCTCCTGCCAGGAAATCACACCAGAGAAGGCAGAACTGGTTCTGGCTGGGCACAGACACCCTCTGCCTAGAGGATCAAAGGATTTTTGGATACAAATACTGGGGCCTAGACCCCTGAATTTTAGAACTCTTTTGGATCAAGAAGACTGCCAAGAAGAAGAGCCGGAGAAGCTGTGAGGAGGAACTACCACTTTGCTGTGTGCTTTGCTGTGTTGGCCTGCAGTGGCTGCTTCTGTCTTGGGCACTGAAAGGCCTGGACTGGACTTTCTGCAATCTACTTTTGTGAGTTTCTCCAAGGGCTTGAGGTAGAGCTTGCCCCCTGTTCAAGAAGTCTCAGGAACAGCAAAGACTTCAAGTTCTTCTGCCCTCAGCACTGGGGACTGTGTGTTTTGTGCTGCAACAGAAGAAAAGCAACTCCACGACGCCGCTGCCGACTCCGTGTCCCGAAGGCACCGCAGAGGGCACCGCCGCAATGCCGCACCGCAACCCTGGTCTCACCGACGACGCCTGTTGACACCGCCACCGAGCCGCTGCTTGCACCGCGACCTGTGGGCACCGCACCGCCTCGCTTCACGCCGAAGCTTTGGCACCGCAGAGAGCACCGCCGCACCGCAACCCTGGTCTCACCGACGACCCTGTTGACGCCGCCACCGAGCCGCTGCTTGCACCGCGACCTGTGGGCACCGCACCGCCTCGCGCCGAAGCTTTGGCACCGCAGAGAGCACCGCCGCAGCGCGACCCTGGTCTCACTGACGACCCTGTTGACGCCGCCACCGAGCCGCTGCTTGCACCGCGACCTGTGGGCACCGCACTGCCTCGCGCCGAAGCTTTGGCACCGCAGAGAGCACCGCCGCACCGCGACCCTGGTCTCACCGACGCCTGTTGACGCCGCCGCTGCTCGCACCGCGACCTGTGGGCACCGCATTCCGCACCGCCTTGCTTCACGAGGACGCCTTGGCCTGCCTGACGCCGCCACTTCCCGCCGAAATCGACGCCGCTGCTTGCACCGTGGTTCGAGGGCACCGCTCGTAAGTCACCCGACGCACCGCCCTCATCCCGCACCGCAGCCTTGGCCTACCGACGCCGGCGCCATCGACTCCAGTTCGTCAGCCGACGACAGCGCTTCAGCAACGACGACGCCGCTGCTTGCACCGTGACCTTCCAGCACCGTGATGAGCACCGCCTTAATCTCGCACCGCGACCCTGGTCTCACCGACGACGCCATACGCCGCCACCGAGCCACTGCTCGCACCGCGACCTGAGGGTTACCGCACTGCTGCACTTCGCACCGCAGCACCCGACGCCTGCTGACGCCAGCGCTCCTGACTCCATCAGAGAGGAGATCGACTTGCAACGCGTGTGACTTCGAGGGCCCCGACGACTCCTGCCCCGACCTCCGGAACCGACGCCTGCGGACGCCGTGTTTTCGGAAGCTCAACGAGAGGTCAGTGACGCCCTGCATTTCTAAAAGGTACTGTTTGCGGGTCTTCCCGACACCGTAGCTGGCCCGCAACGCCGCGGTCAGCCAGAACTGTTTGGATTTGTTTGCTCACGACGCCGTGATAGCCCCGGACGGAGCTATTGACATCAAGGAACTGTTTTTAAAGCATATTTTGATAACTGAAGATTTTTAAGTACTGTATTGTGGATTTTTATCGTTTTTGGTCTTGTCTTAAGTATATAAAAATATTGGATATTTTTCTAAACTGGTGTGGTGTCCTTTTGTAGTGCTTACACTGTATTACTGTTGGTTATGTGCAAATGCTTTACACACTGCCTCTAAGATAAGCCTGACTGCTCGTGCCAAGCTACCAAGGGGGTGAGCAGGGGTTATTGTAGCAGTGTAACTCCCTTATCCTGACATGGGTGGTCGTTTTTGCCTGGCTTTGGCACATGCCCTAGCCTGCCAAAAATCCCATTTATAACAGTTGGTAAAATTAAAAACTTATTAGGAGATAATTTGCGAGGAGGGATTTCGACTGCCTAGGGGCCTCCACAGGGTCTAATCCGGCCGGCTCTGGATGAGGAGCTCCTTGACATGGCTTTGCATCTACTTCAAGTGTGGGAGAGAGAAACTTCAGTTCACCAAAAATGCCTGGGGTAGCTGACGTGACGTAAATCGTGCAAATTTACAAAAACACAAGAGCTCCCAAGACACCACGGGACATGACTATGTTAATATGCTCTTTGACCTCTGTGACATCACAGGAAGTTTCATCGATATAACCATTAATCGTGATGCTTTCACATGAAGTTTGAATTTGGAAGGCAAAGGTGTTTTCAGCATTCTCTTGTAACGCGTTGTGCTTTTTTTCTGGATGGGAATATACTTTTAGATGGATGCCAAATTTAACAATTAACTGTTTTGTGTCCAAATAGGTATGCATGTTCTTCAGAAGTCATAAAATATAGTCATTTAATTTTTCCTCCTGTCGCTCTGATCCTCATTTTAGTTCTCTCATTTTGTGCCCAAAAATGTTAAGTTGAGCAATGAGAAATAAGGGGCGAGATGTGAATGGGGGCATGGTTTTGTATGTGACGTGTCTTTTGCAGTTTACATTTTCCAAGTTCTCGCAACACGTAAAAATGAAATGAAAGCCCCAGAATGTTCTGCACTATTTAATGGTTTTCTTTATAGGTTAGAAGTTGAAACAATGAAACACAAACAAGAACCACTAATGAGCATGCTCACTCAAGCGTTTAGCCTAATTAAATGACATTTTACCTCCTAGTGTGATGACTTCTCCGTAAAGCCCCCAGTCCATTGCAGCTGTATAAACATAAGCAATGGAATGAACACTCCCATGTGTGCTTGGTGGCAGTTACTTCCAAGAAGTGGTTCTATTTTAATTCCACGTACATTATTCCAGTTCACTCGAGAGCACTCTCACACTTAATATAGGTTCTTTAAGTTCTGGACAGCAGAAGGAAATATTGATCGATAGCCAGGGTTGACTTGAGGAGGGGTGTTGAAAACAGAATCAGAATCACCAGCTTTGACCTCTGGCACCCCAACACCTGTTGTCCAGGGTGTGAGTCTTCGATGAATGCCTCTTTTCCTCTTTGTGAGCACCCCAACCAAGGTCTTCTAGCAGTACCTTCTGATATTAGCCGCAAATAAAATAATATGATGGTTAGAAAGCAATGCAGAAGACCATACCAGTAGTTAAATGACCTCTTCCTGAGATATAGCCCCGAGCGTCAAGCCTGGGCCTGTAATTACAGGAAGTCTATATAATGATCAGTTTAGTCCCTGGCAGAAGCCCTATAATGCAATTAGAACATTCTCCTTGAGAACAACGTGATCTTCATGATAGGGAAGTAACAAACATTAGACGAAGGAGACGACTTATACCAGCTACTATTCACTCTCTTCTGAGCTGTGGTCTCCACTCTGCTGATTGTGTTCGGAATATGACTTCTTTACTTGTCTGTCTTCTTTCTCTTTTCTCCTGGCTGTTCCTGGTTCATATATTGTGAATTATATTCACAACCTAAGCTCCGACATTTGGATATTTCCTACAGGGGCCTACCTCCATCCTTTCATCTTTTCTTCATCTGCCTCTTACCTCCATTTCACCTGCAAACGCAGCACAGCCTCTGTTGCAGCCACAGCCAAATTTAAGGAACAAGATCTCGCTGCACATTGATGCTGCATAGAATGCTGCTGATGGTAATTAAAAAGAAAAAATCCGAGAGGAAGGGATGAAAGCCTTGTGGAGAGATGCATATAAGCATGATAATTGTATCTGTACACTGTCCTCAAGTTGATACAACTTGTGCAAGACCGCACAGAAGAACACGCAATGATAAAGTAAAATAAGGTTTTAATAGTCGGCCGGCTTTTCACAGCAATTACAATAACACCTCTGGCCTCACTGATCCAATAAATTTGTCCTAAGTCCAACCTTCCTTTAACCTTCACAATGTTGCCAGCCCCACTCCTGCTTCCCCTGAGACCACCATCATTTCCAAGCATACCAACTCTTGCTTCACAGACGTAATCCCTGGGCTTCAGCATCTTTCAGGTTCCTCATCTATGTCGCTGCTGGTCTCCTTCCACCAGTTCCTCCAAGCTGCAAACATCCGCCTGACAGCGCCCCAGTCCTTCTGTAGTATGATATCAACAGCACTTTTTCTGCCACAAGCTGAGCCTGATTGAAAGCCACAAGACTCCCGTCCCACCAATCTTAATCCCACCAAGCGGCCCACAAGCAAGGATAACTGTTTCCCGGCCATGACACACCCCTCCATACAGCTTATCCTGCCTAAGCCCTACCACCACAACCATAACACTCAACTGAACCCAACTTGAAAATGACAAACCCCAACACTTAAATTTCAAGGGTTAGGTGGGTGTGGGGAAATCCTAACTGTAAGGCCACCCCCATGTGATCACTTCACAGGAGAGGGACCAAGCTGACACAACTTGACTTTACATAACCCGAAACCCCACCCGACCTCCAGTCAACCTACCCCTGTTCATCCTGATCTAAGAACTAATAAGAAGGGGGACCCCTGACTAGATGGGGGCAGGTGCGCAGGGGAAATAAGGAACACCAAATATGCAAGAAATTACCTGCCCCGTATTTTCAACACATGGCCCTATACAAGGGTCCTAAAATTCATCCTCTATCTCTGGAGCAGATCAAGGAAAGAATGAGTAGTTACATCAAGTTTTACAAATTGAGTAATCATTTTATTAATTAAATAATCATTTCAACAGTTTATAAAAACACATAACGATAGTAACAATAGTTGATAATCAAAAAGACAGAATTCAAAAAGACATATATATACCGTCCCACACACCTACTTCAAACCAAACATTCATATCATCATACATTCCCAGGCTTCATCATAGACTCACATCATTCACACAACTTTAAAGGAATGATATCAGGTAAAAATTGTGCATAACAGCCACAAGATGGTAGGATGACAAAGAGAAATACAAGTCATCAAGGGGTAGGGATGAAAGTAATCCAGCTGCCCCCACACGAATAACGCCAACGCGCGTTTCGGTGTGTTGCCCCAGCCGGGGCTACACCTTCATCAGGGCGAAGATGGACAATAAGGGTGGGACAAAACACCTGCAAATATAAACGAAAAAAACATATATAGTTTTTTCCTTAGAGCATATTCTTATATATATATGTCACCCAAACAATATTTTAAATCAAGTCAATACCAAATCCTTGATGAGCTCCAGAAAAGCTACAGTAAAACTAAATAGTTAATATTACAACTGGAATAGAAAGCTAAACATAAAAAAACATAAACATATACCGAGAGATACTTTTTATTCTACAGTCCATAAGGAGAGTCCTCAGATACATAGACCCACTCATCACCGTAAGACCAGAATACTGAATAAAGAAAAAACATAAATAAAAAACAGTGTGGATACCAACAATAAAGAGACAACCACCAGAAAAGAAAACCAATAACCCATAAATTAAGAGTCAAGACCAAACCACCAGGTGAAAAGGGAAGGATTTAAATGTGCTATTGAACTGCCTACCCATATTCATGGCCTCCAAATATGCCCAATATAATTTCTTAAAAACGAGGGCGTAGAGGAAAGAGCCAACAACGAAGGCTTCTCCGGAACGTTCTACAAGGGGAATACAGCATACCTAATAAGATACCCTTACAAGAATGCCAACAGGGAAACAACCCTGCAGATCATAATCTATGGCATTAGTCTAAAGCAACACATAAAGAAACCTACCAAGATAAAAATAAAGAAGATCGCGATAGAATTCTTCTTCCGTAGGATTTAGGGAGGTCCTTTTATGGATGCCACACAAGGAATGATCTCATAAAGAAAGGTAGATCCAGCCCCTTGCCGCGATTTCACAAAAATCGAAGGAAGTCTTTATTCATTTTTACGTAGGTTCATATGCCGCGGGTCTGGAAAGCACAAGAAAAGGGGGTACGATTATCACGTCCTTGGTCAAATCCCAGAAATAGAGAATAAGAAGCCCCATAGCAGTTGAATAAAAGAGATCCAAGGGCGCTTAACTAAAGGTAGTTACCCCCAGTATTGACTCTAAAGGGCAAAAGAATATCAACTATAAAAGGGGAGTACAGTGTGAATAAGCCCACCCGTAAGTGATAGAGCAGATATACGTGGTTCTCACTAGACATCCTCCTACCACCATAAAGAAACAAAACATCACCTCACCCAGAGACAGCCCGCTTCGATAACTCCGTCTTTTCAGTGAAACAAGGGGAGGGGGGGGGGGGGCCCAATGGCACACCTCCTCGTTTTCCCAACGTGTCCGGGAACGCGTGGACTCACCGGAGAAAAACGCCAAATATACCCGCGATCAATCAATGTAATAGCAGGCAGGTGGATAAGGATAGAAGTAGAGAATGAAAACGGACTGCCGCAGATCTACAGGCAATTACCAGTAGCATGGCGGCCATCTTAGAGCTGCTGCAGATACACTAAGGAAGCCTAGAAATAGAGAGGCTGCATATCTCCCCGTCACGAGGAACATTATAAAACTAATAAACACCTCGTAAACAAATAAACAACCAAAGAAAATATATATAGACAGAATCTGTAAAAAAACAAACAAGTAGAAAAACGAAAAATAAATGATGAAAGTGAGAAAATGATTTCAGCGACTGGGGGTTTCTACTGGAGATGTAAGAGGGGACAGGGCAGAAAAAGGATAGAACACAGAACCAACCCACATGACCAAGAACCCTCCCTGGTGAGGCCCAGGTCCAGGAGAGGGAGTCTCCTCCAGCCGTGAACACAGATCAAGCGAGTGAAAAAGACTCATTCACACTCTCCATGGAATCAATACGAGAGGTCAGTTAGATAATGGCATTCTCCCACGGGCAGTGATCATTCAATCCCTTCTTCACCGCATTGAGGAGATATATCCAAAAGACCTCTTTTTTTGCGTATAGCCACAGGGTCTTGTCCAGGGTATATCTGGATCCTTTCCAGTATAGACCACTTCAAATCACTTTCTGAGTGATTTTTGTCAAGCCAATGGGTAACAAGAGGGGCTGAAGTTTTCTTAATCCGTATGTTTGATTTTTGTTCTCCTATTCTAGTTCGACATTCACGGCCAGTTTCCCCGACGTACAATAAGCCACACGGGCACAAGATAATGTAGACCATGTTTGAGGTACGACAATTAGTCATTCTGGTCAGGGAGATTGTTCGCTCAAGGGTCTGAATGGTGTCTCCGACTAAAGCATTGGGGCAGGCCTGGCATTTGCCACATCGATGATTGCCCTTAATAGGGCCAGAATCAACTATAGCTTTCTGTAACAAAGCGGGGGGATCCTGTAGTTTCCCTTTAACAAGGTAGTTCTTCAAGTTTTTATTTCTCTTGAAGGCAAAGATGGGTTTAGGGAGATGTCATTGCCCAAATTAAGGAGGTGCCAACAGGAGTTGATGGCCTGTCTTAATTTGTGGTTCAAATTGGAATGTCTGGTTACGCAGACCAGTTTATTCAGGGATTCCTTCTCCCTGGGCACGAACATAGTCTCACGATTAAAATATCTGGCCCGCTTGAATGAATCCTTAATTAACTTGTTGGGATAACCACGATGCAAAAGTTTCTCTTTTAATATGTCAGATTGGGTAAGAAAATCTTTCATGTCAGAACAGTTCCTTCGAATCCGAAGGAACTGACTGAAAGGGATACTGTCCCTTTGGCAGCGAGGTGGAAGCTGCCATACTGTAACAAGGTATTCCTTGCCGTGGGTTTGGTAAAAGGGACACATATATCCTGTTCTGTCTATGTTCTACCCAAATGTCAAGAAACTCCACTCTACAGTTGCTGGAGTGGGCAGTAAATTTCAAATTGCAATCAGCCGCGTTAATCCATAGTATAAACTCATCCAGTGAGCCCTGGTCCCCCTTCCATATAAAAAGATGTCATCAATGAATCGAGACCAAGCTCGAACATTTTCATGGAAGGGGGCCATCTCGATATATATGTGGACCCGTTCAAAGTTTCCCATATATAAACAGGCAATACTCGGGCACAAGCAGCCCCCATACTAACTCCCTGAATTTGCTGGAAATAACAGTTGTTAAATACAAAGTAGTTTTCATTGAGGGCTACCTCGAGACACTGAATAATAAAGGGGGCATTGGTGAGCATAGGTTCAGATGACAAAATGTCCTCCATAACGCTTAAAGCTCCCCTTTGTGGTATGTTTGTATATAGAGACTCAAGGTCCAAGGTAACCAAGAGTTCTCTATCATCCAGATATGGTATCCCCTCAATTTTGGCAATGAAATGGCCAGTATCCTTTACAAAGGATTCTAAGTTATTGACCAATGGTTTCAAGAAACGGTCAATATACTTGCAGAGGGGCTCCGTCGCGGATCCAATGGTGGACACTATCGGCCTTAGAGGAGGATCATACACATTTTTATGTGTCTTCGGGACCCCATAAATAATGGGCATCCGGGTAAAACTAGGAGTCAAAAACTCCGCCTCCTTAGAACAGATATATCCCATATCAACTGCCCGTTCAACCATATTAAGGATACGGCGTTTTAGAGCAGGTTCGGGATTCCTCATAATTCTCTTATTGTATTCAGTGGAAGATAAAAGGAGATTCATTTTCTCCACATAGGAAGGGGTATCAAAAATAACGATGCCCCCACCTTTGTCACAGGGCTTGATGGTTAGGTGTTTATTCTCCTTCAAAGATGCCAAGGTAGTAGCTTCATCTCTAGATAAGTTACCAGAGGGTGTAGGCACATATTTGATGCTCTTTTCAATTTTCAAGATAACCGCTTTTTCGAAAATGCCCACCTCCGGTCCAATTGTATCCAACGTGGGAGTAAAATCAGACGGTGGCTTTAGGCCTGAGATATTATCCAGTGTTCCAGGCGGCGGTCTGGTACCAAAGAATTTTTTCAGTCTGATTTTACGGAAAAATGAGTGCAGATCTTTCAAGAACTCAAATTTACTAAAGTTAGTAGAGGGGACAAAAGATAAACCCCTCGATAACAAACAGACCGTTCCGGGATCCATTTCCGTTTTAGAGAGATTGAATACAGGAATGCTCTTCACGTTCTCCAATATTGGTGTCTTGTTTGGACATACATTTGGGGTTGTCCCTGACCCTGATGGTAATTCCTCTGTTGGGGAGGGCGGGTCCTTGGACGGAAATTCCCTCTGTGGTTGCCTAAAAAACGATTCGGCACAGCTGGTCTTTCGAATGGTTCTTGTCGGGCCTGAAAATTGGGATTATAGTTAGGGTCATAGTTGGAATCATAATTACTAGCCCCCTCACCATCCGAATCAGTAGTGTCGGAAAAGGTGGTAACCTGTCGAATCCCCCATCTAGGGGCACGCCCCCCCCCCCCCGAGTGTTAGAATCGTCCGAACTGGTATAAAAGTTCGTGGTCAAATAAGGATAGGCCCGTTCCTGGCTAAATAAACGGATATCCTTTCTAAATTTGTCAGTCTTTCGTTTCAACAAATATTCCGAGAAGGAATCAAGTTCTAGGGCTATTTCTTCCAATTTCTTTTTGCCTATTTCGACCGAGTTATCTTGTTTAAGTTTTTCCTCAAGGGCCTCAATTTCTTTATTTAAAATGGCCAAAACTTCCCTGGCCGTTTCGATAATGAGCATCATCCAGTGCCTGGAGCATCTGTTAGATATCAACGCCCATCTCTCCAGAAACTGTCGGATCTCAACAAACAACCCGGGAATATTGCGGACCCTCAATCCTATAGGTATGGTACCTGCCTTTAAATAGTCTAACATAAAATGGGCATGCAGTTCAGTGCGCTTGGATTTTTTCTTTAGACTGAGGAGTTTAGTCCATTCACCCTCCAGTCCCTTAGAGAGGGTGAATTGTTTATCACTGCCTCCAGCAAGACCAATCATTTTAGCAAAGTCTTCATCAGAGAATCCATAAGTTTTAATAACCTCCATCCTGAGACGACCACGGTGGTTAAGAAAAAATAAATAATAAGTGCCTCGAATAGAAAAAATATATATATAAATAGAATAGATTACAGAAGCGACAACAGTCAAAAGTTTACAGAAACCAACAAAGTGCCAATCAAACAAACACCCAAGTGAAAATAGACATACCAACAAAAATAATAAAGATGGACAAACAAGTAGCACAACTATTCCAGAAACAGCACACAAAACCCCACAGCTCAAGGCTGTGAAGCAAGAACTAATAAGAAGGGGGACCCCTGACTAGATGGGGGCAGGTGCGCAGGGGAAATAAGGAACACCAAATATGCAAGAAATTACCTGCCCCGTATTTTCAACACATGGCCCCATACAAGGGTCCTAAAATTCATCCTCTATCTCTGGAGCAGATCAAGGAAAGAATGAGTAGTTACATCAAGTTTTACAAATTGAGTAATAATTTTATTAATTAAATAATCATTTCAACAGTTTATAAAAACACAACGATAGTAACAATAGTTGATAATCAAAAAGACAGAATTCAAAAAGACATATATATACCGTCCCACACACCTACTTCAAACAAAACATTCATATCATCATACATTCCCAGGCTTCATCATAGAGACTCGCACATCATTCACACAACTTTAAAGGAATGATATCAGGTAAAAATTGTGCATAACAGCCACAAGATGGTAGGATGACAAAGAGAAATACAAGTCATCAAGGGGTAGGGATGAAAGTAATCCAGCTGCCCCCACACGAATAACACCAACGCGCGTTTCGGTGTGTTGCCCCAGCCGGGGCTACACCTTCATCAGGGCGAAGATGGACAATAAGGGGTGGGACAAAACACCTGCAAATATAAACGAAAAAAACATATATAGTTTTTTCCTTAGAGCATATTCTTATATATATATATATATATATATATGTCACCCAAACAATATTTTAAATCAAGTCAATACCAAATCCTTGATGAGCTCCAGCTCTGCAACTCGCACAAATAACCTCGGCGGGGGGGGGGGGCGGGGGGGTTGGGGGGGCATGTAGGGGGGTGTAAGATGCTTTATGGACTACACTTTGTGCAGTCACAAACATTGTCTATTTTTGCTTGATCCTCTTGACACTTGCCTATAGGGATGGGCACCTGCCTCCTTTTCAAGTCATTTGAAACGAAGCCATGGCTAGCATTTTCATAGCTGTCTAGTGGTCCTATTTCATTTGTGACACGTTCAGTCAGGTATGGCCTTTCTATCAACTTCATGTTCCATTTTGGAAGGCAAAGAAGTGTTCACCGTTTTTTTGTAATGGGATTTGGTTTTCTGGGTGAGAAGATAATTTAAAATTAATGTCTAGTTTAAAACTTGGCTGTTTTTGTTTGTCCAAATATGTATGCATGCTCTTCAGAATAAAATATGGAGGTATTTAATTTTCTAGTCACTTCTAGTGTCAACTTTTTTTTTTATATTAGCACATCAAACGTTCAGCTTGCTAAAAAAAATGTTGACTGAAGACCTAGGACTGCAGATTGGTTATGAATGACATTTGGCCGCTAGCCATGTTTTCTGCCCTTGAAGTATATATAGATTCAAAAGTTTGTCAATTTCTTAATTCTAACTTTTGTCCGATGATTAATGCGTCCCAAAACCTTCTAGGATTGTATGATGAACCTTCTGGTAGTTTGTGATGGTTGCCTGATTTTTATTTTTTATTTTTTTTTAAATACCTTTGTGTTTTCTGGTTTAGTGTTGTGCTTCCTATTTTCTGTATGTCGTTTCATTCAAAACGTATTTTTTAGTATTGTTTATTGCTCCTCCTTATTTTTATCTAACATTTAAAAAAAGTTTTATATAGCGCTAACTTGACCCGAAGGTATCGGAGCGCTTTAAATGAGCACCAGTTGTGTTACATTAATTTTTGTTAGGTACAGAAGATTTAAGTGATTTGCCCAGAATCACAGGATGTTGAGCATCCCTGTCGAGGCTCGAACTCGGTTCTCCAGCTTTGAGGTCGACCACTCTAGCCGTTAGGCCACATCCTCTGTGCAAAGCTTAAGTTTGTAATTTTTTTTTAAAATTCAGACTTGTAGTTTTTGTGACCTTCTATGAAGCATTTTGGGGTTTTATTCAAATCTATGTCAATACTATATTACTTTAAGATTCATGGGTTTTTATTCAAGCCTTTGTATTTTTTCTGCTACTGTGTCACGAGGCGCCATGTTGTTAAAACTTTTTTTCATAAGATTCTGTGATGCTTTTTTGAACTTCTATTCAAACTTTTCATTTTTTTCTGACATTGTGTAATGCTTTCCTGACTTTGTTAAAAAAAAATCTGCTTTTTATGTGGTGGTTGTCTGGGTTTTTATTCAGATATGTGTATGTTCAAGTTTCAACTTGAATATCTTTTGCTGCCAAAATATTTCATGAGTATACCATTGTATGGCGCTTTTAAACATTTTGGAGTGTGGATCATGTTTAAAAAGTCTATAGAATTGTCACATCAAAATAAAAAAGGTGTAGGACAGACATGTTTGCGAGCTGTTCCCATAGTGCACCCAAAAGAACTAAGATCTGCTTCCTAAAGCAAAATGTAGAACGCTCAAATATGAAGACACTCACTTAGGATGTAGGGTCGTCCAGTTCTGAGGTCTAGCAACCTTGAATGAGGCAGTTCGGGTTTTAAAATAAAAAAATCACCACAGGAAACTCCTATACCCCAGTTGTGGAGCCCTGACATGATAGGCCATTTGCAAATAATCATTTGGCGATCAGTAAATTTGATCATCCTCCATTTGTTTTGAAAGATGAAAATATTGCTGAGTTTATTTCATGGATTCGGAATTAAAGTGATCCACGTAGTCAGCAAGGTGAACAAGTGAAGTGAAGCTGACTATCCATGTTAAGTTACTCTAAAGTTTACATGTGCCTCGTGACTTCTGGTGCCATGTACTTGGATCTTGGCTCACTTCTGAAAACAATCTTCTGGGCAGAATTTCTTCAATACCTGTATGCCCGCCTGCTGTAGCTCGGGATTCTCCAGGGACCAGGAGGATAAGCACAGTTGAGTTTATCCGCCCTTCTTAATTTTCGGAGTGTAACTATGCATCATCCTTGTGTTTGTTGCTGGGGTGTTTTGCTTCTCCATGGTGCTTTTCAACCCCATGCAATTATGCCTTCTTTCACTTGAAAAACTGACAAAATGGAGAACCTTATTGCAAAATCTAGTAGCCATAAAATGGCATCAGGGAGAGAAATGAAATGTCCTATCTATCTACATTGGGACAAGAGCTAGCGAGAGGACTCAGTATGGCCATGGTAGCAAACATGCTTAACTTTCCCCTTGCTTACAGTGTGGCCAACTCCTTTAGCAGTGACCCTCCCTATTCGGTAGTAGGTGTTTAAAGAGCAGCGCTTTGAGATTTGTGCCTTTTACTGACAGGATTTGCAAGGTGGTGCTGCGATCACATCAAAATTGTGGGCGAGACCGCCTTCTAATGAAGTGACACCAATGGAGAACAGAGGGATTCTGAGTTTAACATTGAAGGGCATCACCGAGCCATCATTCGCTAATGGTGCAACTAGCCTCTGTTTTCCGGTGGTGTATGACCAAGCCTGTCCATGCAGACTTCAACAAACCAGTTGCCTTGACGGAGTATCTCACAGAAGTCTTAGCGGTTCAGGAATTTCCTGCGGCTGCAACGAGTTTACCCTGCCATGTGCTGGCACTGTTGGGATGTGTGCATTTCGAAGAGCTGCTCTGCAGCTAGTTTTGCAAAGCAGCTGATGTGCCACAGCTGCTCAGATGGTTATGATTGTAAAGTTGGCTTCAGCAAAAATCAGGAGGCAATGTTTGAAATTGTCTCCGGTTTGCTGGAATCCAGTCACCAGCCTCCGTCTTTAGTTTAAGCATTTTAATTGAGGGCCGAGTCGCTGTTTGGCTTTGGTGATATTATGCTGATACATATTGTTAGAGATGAACATGTTTAATGAGACTACTATGGCATGCTAGTAGGAGAGCTGCTCTAGTGGTTTAGTTGTTGACTGTGTCACACGGAGACTCATCTAGTCATGGCTACTCATGATTACCCAAGTTGTGTGACCCTGGGAATGTCCATCTTTTTTGTGTGCCACAGTGCCTTAATTATCAACTTTTAGCGTGCTTAGAAGTCAGCATTTATCACCATGGAGCACTATATGAATTAACTGGATATTTGCATGTTGAATACTGGGAAATCGTTTGTTGATCTCAAGGAGCACATGGGTAGTCAGTCAGTGGGATTTTCAGGCATCCAGGTTGTTGCTGTTTCGGAGGTTGGGGAATGTGGCTCCACATGTTTTTGGTCTCTTGAATCCATCTGGTATAAAGGTCAGAAGCAAAGATGGGCATCCTGGATGATTCTGGCACTTCAAATGTGTGAGGGTGAGATGGAGATTTCAATGTTTTTGACCACTGTGTGAACCTCAAGGGGTGGGTTCTTGTATCAGAAGTGTTGCTGACAGGAAAATCAGTAGGAGTTGCGATATGAGGGTTCTCATGATGGTAGGGTGTGGGATCTCCGATGTTTTCAGGCCTTCAGCGTGCTGCTGGCATGGAGGTCATGAGGCCCTGGTGCTGCTGGGCTAGTGTCTGTGCTATTTAGGCTCCAATTATGGAAATGGTTGTGGAGCAGCTTCAAGGTATCTTATTGCAGTATGTAGCAGAAAGTGGGAGTTGTTGCAGCAGAGATAAAGGCACTTGGTGATACTTGCTTGACAAAATCACCATTCCAGTCATTAACAAGCATCCGTTGCCAGGGCCGGACTGGGAACCGAAACCGGCCCTGGCAAACTGCTCGGCTACTCCTTTACTTGCCTTAAAAGACGATGCCTTCTCAGTGTGTGACAGTAATAGGATTCCAAGCTATGCCACAATCATTAACCAAACCTGCCTGTATACAGTTATAAATCAAACCTGAAGACCAATGAAATGTGCTTGTCTCTTCTGCTTGTTTTGGGCAATACATTAACAATACCTTTTCTCATGCTCTGACTTTGCCCCTATTCTGTGATGGCACCCAGGGCTGCCCTAGGTCTTTCTGAATTCAGATAAACTTCAGATGGAGTGCATGCCCCGTGGCTACTGGTGTACGATGGTTCGTGGGTTTGGCTGCGTGATTGACAATCTGCACAGGTAGTTTCATCAGCTTGGCTAGTATTTACTGAAACGTTTCATGGAGTTCAACTCGTGTTTGACTAATGTCAGAATATGCTGAAGGAGAAGCTCGGTTTTTCCTCTCCGAGTAGCATTTAAAATCTCCTTCTACATGTTCCTACAGTTGAAGGTCGGAGAGGGCATTGTCTAATTGTGAGTAGGAGAGATTGGCTCTTTTGTGGTAGAGGGTAAGACAGCCTGTCCGTTCTGAAACTATGAACGTTTGGTGCAGTGGTCGAAGTGGGGGGGAAAAAGTAGGGGAACTGTGGGCGGAGAATCAGAGGGTGGGAATAACCCGAGGATTGGGTCAGTGGGCGGAGTCAGAGGTGTGGCAGAAAGAGCAAAATATCCCAATTTTTTTGTATTTGTTTCCCATTTCACTAACCGGTTACAACTTATTACATTATTTAATTCAACCAATGGATACACGTGTTTATTTGAGGTTTAATATGAGTCATTGACATTAAAATACATTCACAAAGTGGAATATGTTTCCAATCACAAAACATCCCAAATACGCTTAAAAGTGGAAGCACACGCCATTTGTCTCAGAGCCATGGAGTTTCTGTCATCAGCACTTCTCCTCCCTTTTTCTACAAGAGCAGTTCAAACATGAATGGCAAAATATCCTAGTTTGCAAATGTTTTCCACATAATTATGGCTCTGCCATATTTGCCACATAATACATCATCTGCTGCATAATCTGATGATTTTAACTAATAAATTGTTTGTAGCTCAGACGGATCAAAAGTTACTAAAAAATGTGACGTGCTGCTGTGAAGTGGAGGGCCCTTTGCAAAGGTTGATTGGTCACCTTTCTCACTGCTGCAGTTGTATGTTCCACTGGTACTAATAAGGAAAAATCTTTGCAAAGACTGTTAGCATGTGTAAAAATGTCAAAATAATAAAATATCAGAAAATTTACAGTGCCACTAATACCAGTGTAGGGTGTCAGAGCATTTTGCATCACACATATTGCACAGAGACAATCAATCATACATGTGTAAATCACTGTATAAGAAATGTTACAAAAGACAAAGGACTACAAAGTGTAGGAGTCACATGACAACCATACTAGTAGGCAGCATAGTTTAATAGTGATTGGTCTGGAGAAACACAAACTCAGAATTTAAAAAGTAATACCATGGTTGGGGGTTCTCTTTAATAATCAGAATTGATTTCTATCCAAATGAACCTTCTTTTGCAACATTAGGATAATCAAAGACTGGGGAAAAACCATAACGCTCTAATTTATACCTTGCAGTTTGCATGCAGCTCTTACATGAGCTCACTGTTCTATGTTAGGATTTTAACTTATTAACTGCAAGTAACAATAGGGTCTCTCTGACAAAAGCAGTAACCCACTGACCTATTTACACCATATGCACTTTGTCATCTGCATGGTACATGTTCTTAGCAGCAGGCATATTAACCCTCTGCGCTTTCTTTCTGAGTCAAAACTTCCACTAGACAAAACACCATCTCTCTCTACTATGGACATTAATCACCGGAGTTAGCATGACATTTTTACTGTTGCCGAAAATTTCTGGAGGCCAGGAAGGAGGCAGCAAGTGCTTTTAAAACCATATTATACTTGCAAACACGATGCCCCCACCCGAAGTCAGCGCCCGGTGCGGTCGCACTGCTCTAAAGCCACCCTGCTCAAGAGTCCTGTGACCTCAGTGACAGAGTCACTGTTGCTCTAGGGTGTGCTGCTTCTTAGGCCTGCTTGCAAGACTAGAGGTGAACCTCAAATTAATTGTGGTGGACAGGCCTTCAAGGTTAACCCACACTTGCCACCGCTAGGGTCCAGCTGCTGGTGCTAAGACACCAGGGCTTTTAAGATCTTGCGGGGCCTTCTTAGGTATAGCATGGGAATGTGCTCCCTCAGGGGGGGTGGTCTGGTGGACTGGTCATGAAGGCTGAACCTGGTTCCCTAGTTCCAAATAAAGCAACTCTGACCATAGTGCCACATCCTCTCCCCCACTGAACACCATACTGCCCTGCTGAGAGAAACTTGCACTGCCTTCAACTACAACCCAATTGTGCCTGCTATAAACACCTGGATGTGACTCAATTCAAATTACGCACTAGACAAGAGCAATATGCTGCCTAAAAAAAAATTATCAACACCCTGGAAAAAGCAAACACTCAATGCAAGATTAAGTAAAGCATGTGAAATGTAAGCAGGAACAACATGGTTACCTTAACGCTTTTACACTCATTATTCAGAATTCAGCGAGTGCTTTTGCCTGAAACGTTAAGGACCGGTCTACAGGGCCCCGAAGGGACCTGTTTCAATGCCCATTGCTTATATCCTTACAATACGTAAGCAGTATGGTTTAAAAAGACCACATCCATAAACAAGAGCCGCGGTACACATTTTGTTTTCCAATTCACCCATCAAGCAGGTATTTCAGTACCTCCAGGAATGGTGCACTTTCCCACCCAGGGAAAACAATGTTGTTCAAAGAGAGACAAGAATTCAAAAGTAGTGCTTCACTGGCAAACACTGTAAAGTGGCACTAATGTGTTTGGGTGTGAATAAAATCATTCTGGCCACTTTGCCACCGCTCTATCTTGCTTTAGATATTTATTTATTTTTCATATTTTGAATTTTTTATTTCTCTCCATCCCGAGGCTGCACTTTGAAATTGAAAAATGTCAGAAAAAGACAACGTTTCCAGCAAAAGTGTTTTTTTTTTTTTGGATCCATTTCACATGGGAACAAATAAATGAAAGGAGGAAAGAGCGGGTGAGAACCGTTTCTTGAAGTCAAGGTTTTCAGTGAGTGACGAGGAGCGAGACAGAAAGAGAGGGAATAAGGGGGAGAGAGAGGGGACAGCGGCAGGGCAGGAGAAGTGGACACTGTCCTCGTCTTCTCTGGGCAAGAAGGAAAAGACAGTCATTTTCCTTCTGTGCCCGCCCGTCCCGTCCCTGAATGCCGAGCCTAATCTGTAGGCCTTGACGATTTCTGGCGTCCAGGGACGCATGTTTAAAATAAAAAAGTAGGGGAACGGAACCTAATAAATTAAAGAAGTAGGGGCACGCAGTGCCCTGCCGATACCACCCACTTCGACCACTGGTTTGGTGACTGTTGAGTAGGAGAGATCTGTATGTCTCTATAGTGGGTGGTAGTGAGCCATACAACTCTGTAGGAGGGAGTGAACTAGGTGCTTCGAGATGAGAGCTGGATGTGATAGTTAAAGGTAGAAAAGACCTAAGTGACACTAGTTGAGTGTAGAGAAAGAGGTCCTCTGTACTTGACATTGGAAAGAGATCAGGGTCCTCCAAAAGCTGACAGTAGGTGTGATCCAGGGGTGAGGGCAGAAAAGAGCCTCTTGTATATAGTTGAGCGTAGGGGAGACCCAACACCTCTATAAATTAGCCACTTGCAGAACTCTGCAAGGAGGAGTCTGGTATCTCTCCATTTGAGGGCAGGAGAGACCTGGGTACTTTTGTAGCTCTGGGCAGGAGAGCGCGAGGCAGCTCTGTTGAGTCTGTACCCTCTAATGACGAGTGTTAGAACTGGGGGTCTCTAGTTGGCTGAGGCAGGTACCTTAGGCCAAATAGGGACCCTTGCTTCTACGTCAGGGAAAGGAAGGACACCTTCTCAGATAGCCCCCGCTCACCCCCTCGGTAGCTTGGCACGAGCAGCCAGGCTGATCTCCAAGGCAAATGTGTAAAGTATTTGCAACCACGCTCTCAGTAACACAGTGATAACACCACAAATGGACTCCACACGAGTTTCATAGAAAAACAATTATATGTTTATATAAAAAAAGATATACGATGAGACCACACGATAAAAATCCAACATATGCATATTTGTAATATTTCACCTTGCCGGTTATTAGGCGAGCAAGCACTGGTAGGTTCTTGCAGTATTAATGAGCCATTCTCAATGATCCAATGCAGTCCTAATGCAATGCTATGCAGTTCGTAATGCACCAATCAGGCAATTCGTAATGCACCAATCAGGCAGTTCGTAATGCGAAAATAATGCAATTCGTAATGCAACAATTAGGCAGTTCGTAATGCAAAAATAATGCACTTCGTAATGCAACAATCAGGCAGTTCGTAATGCAAAAATAAGGCACTTTGTAATGCAACAATCAGGCAGTTCGTAATGCAAAAATAAGATACTTCAGCACCGATTGTGGTGCTCTGGACGGTCTCTATGCCACTCTTACTGACTCGCGGTCAGCTACTGCCAAAATATGCCCCCAACACTGTTCTGATGGAAAACAAAGTGCAGCGCCACACTCCGGCCCCGGTACTGCCACTCCTCGGCAAGTACGGGCCGCGATACGGACTTGAGCGGAGGCTCGCGCTGCAAAGAGGGGAAAGGCCGAGAGCGTTTCTCTCGGAGCCCGCACCCTGCCCCAGGCGGCGACACACGCACCCTCGCTGAGCGTTACCTGGGGGGTGCGATCTCACTCTC
This sequence comes from Calotriton arnoldi, assembly GCA_963921515.1. NCBI lineage: Eukaryota > Metazoa > Chordata > Amphibia > Caudata > Salamandridae > Calotriton > Calotriton arnoldi. Next base: position 1,679,509 of record CAWUFW010000628.1, read on the forward strand.
CTCGCGACTTGGGCTCCGGTGCGACTTCGTTGATCTTGGGCAGTGGAACTCTGGGGGGGGGGGGGTCTGGATCTTCAATCACTCAGCAGGAGATGGAGCCATTGTTTTATGGCGGCAGCCCAGGCCTCTTCACCTCCAGGGGCTACTCCTCCCCCTACACTCCAGATGCAGGTCAGCCTGTTGCTGTCTCACCTCCTCCCCTGGGTCAGGACATTTCCCAGATCCTATCACATTCAAATCCAGACAGTCAATCCACAACGAGGCAGAGACGCACAGAATTGTTAGAACAAAAAACCAGCCACTTCTAAAAGTGTGGTTTCTAAACACACAATGCAAAAACCACCTTCAGAAAAAAATGTTATTAAATTGTGAATTCAGGCACACTAAACTTCACCTCTCCATCTTAAGCCTATGGGAAGATAGGCTGGAAACCTATTACACAGCCTCCCCCATTCTGTCCTATGGGCAAGATGGCCTTGATACAGTGAAAAACGAAAGGAAGAGTATTTCACTGTCAGGACATGGTACACACCTTAGTACACGTCCTACCTTTCACATACACTGCACCCTGCCCAGGGGTGTACCTTGGGCCTACCTTAGGGGTGTCTGATGTGCATAAAAAGGGAAGGGTAAGGCCTGGCAAGTGGGTGCCCTTGCCAGGACAAGGCAGTTTAACAAACTGCGCGCAGGCACTGCAGTGGCAGGCCTGAGATCTCTTTTCAGGGCTACTTATGTGGGTGGCACAATTAGTGCTGCAGGCCCACTAGTAGCATTTGTATTACCAGCCCTGGCACACATAGTGCACTTTACTAGGGACTTTACTAGTAAGACAAATATACCAATTATGGACAACCAATTACCATTACACTTTATACAGGGAGCACTTGCACTTTGACACTGATCAGTAGTGGCAAAGTGCCCAAAGCATCTAAGCCAGTAAAACGAAATCCATCACAACATCAAAAATAGAGGAGGTTAGAGGCAAAAAGTCAGGGGTAATCACGCTAAGAAATGCCAGGTCTAACAACGAGGCTTAGCGAGAGCTGGTCATCTTGACCTCTGCAGATGAGTGTGCAGAAGAGCTAAACATCTCCTATATTAGAGTCAGACACCGCTATACTTTAGTGCTGTGGAGACCAGAGCATGTCTAAAAATGCGGGTAAGAGAGAGCCAAGTACGACTATAGATCTGGTCGAGAGAGCTGTGCAGGTCTACAGATGCAGATAGGAGACAGACAGGTGAGCACCGTCATCGATTAGCGTACTGGAGAGGAGTGCTTCTTTATGGGCGAGTCGGGCACCCCAGTACTTGAGGGCTGGATAGGAAAGTCTGCTTGATCAGGTTCATACTCGTTCTATAACTCTAATGATACGCCTAATGGCTGTAGCTTGAAGTACATTGAGTAGAAATGGATCTACATGTGTTGGCTGAAACCCTCCTCTGTCGGTCCTGAAGAATGAGGTGTGCACTCCAAGTCCACACTGCTGCCAAGGTAGCCAAACACAAACGCGTAACAGGAAGAACTTAAGGCCTCTATGCCTGCTTGCATGTCCTTCTAGAGGAGGCCGCTCCCATTTTACCATCTCTTGTTTGCACAGACTCACTCCCCATCATGCTTTGATCGACAGTTGACCTCCCCCTTTGTGTGGTGTTTCGCTTGCTAGTTTTCAGTTAAAACATCTGTGCTTCTATATCTAGGTTCATAATCGACGGTGTGCAGTTAATATGCAATTTCTCGTCCTTGAGTTTGTAAAAGGATTTTGGTATGCAAGTATTGCAATCTCAAGAGAATTTAGAGTCCCTACCCTCCCTCAACAGTAAATAATGTATAACATAGTTCACTAATGTGCATATATGTGCTGTATACCATGACCTGCTATTCTAGCTGCCACAGCTCATTCTGTCTGGGGTGCTGAACTCCGTGAATCTTTCATGTCTCAATTTGTGAAAGTAAATTGGCTATGTTTGGGGGGGGAACCATCGCAATTCTTTCATTGCCTTGTGAATTACGTCTCAGCCTTAGTCGAGAATAAGGATGAACAACATGCTGCACCATTTACTGGAGAATATATTGTCATTGTTGCTGTATGAAGCGCTGCTGCTTCCCTTATGGTCACATTACCTTTTCTGCTATTTGAAGACTGGAACTCGGGTCACCAGAAGGAGTGCACATATCTTGCCTTTCCTTTTTATAGGACGAGTTTAATCTTGCCCAGACATGTTCTCCTATTGGGGTGCAACGAGGATTCTGCGGTGAAATGAGCTCAAGAGTGTCTAAGGCAAGAAAGAATATGGCGAAAACATTATGAAGCACCAGAGAAGGACAAGTACAAAGCTATGCTCTTAGATTTTAAAAGAAAGCTGATTTCTGAGAAAAGCCAATATTACACATCACAAATAGAAAAAGCTGGTAATTCCAGCAAAGAACTCTTTCAAACTGTAAAACTTCTGACCTCAGGTGTGAAAGAGGAGTCTGCTAATCATAGTCAAGATTTTTGTGATGTTCTTGCTCATACTTTTAAATCTAAGGTGGATCAAATCTTTAACCAATTTGCCCACTCTAAGTCACACATTAATATAGAGCAAGAAGACACTGCCAATCTGTCTTTTCTTAATTTTACTCCCACATCAGCAACTCAAATAGCTAAATTTATTTCCATGGCCAAATCAGGCTCACCAGAAGATCCTTGTCCCCTAGAATTTTACATAGTATTAGCCAATTCATGGGACCTTATTTGTCTAAGCTGTTTAACCAGATGATTTCACAAGGATCTTTCCCTACTATATGGAAACAGGCTTGTATTTTGCCTCTTCTAAAAAAAGCTAATTTGAATTCAACCGACCCTGCCAATTATCGACCTATCGCAAGACTTCCTTTGCCTGCAAAGATAATTGAGAAAATTATAAATGCAGAACTCTCTACCTTTATTGCGGACAGCCAGGTTTTAGATCATAGCCAGTTCGGTTTTAGAGCCAATCATAGTACGGAAACGGCTTTGATTAAAACCACGGAAGAAATTCGATCCTCTTTGGATTGCGGTGGGTCAGCAGTTCTTATACTGCTGTACCTATCCGCAGCATTTGATACTGTTGACCATGCTCTTCTGGTCCAGCGACTAAAAACAATAGCGATAGGAGGAGCAGCCCTCTCCCTGTTGACATCCTTTTTATCAGAAAGATCCCAATCTGTCCACCTAGGCAAATTTAAGTCGGCACCTTATTATACTGCCGTGCGGGGTCCCTCAGGGCTCATCGTTGAGCCCTACGCTTTTTAACATTTACGTGGCTGAATTGGCACCACTGATTAGAAGTTTTAATTTGATCCCTACCTCCTACGCCGATGATACCCAGTTGGTAATCTCGACAATAGATAAGGATATTAATCATTCTCTAAAACTTCACGATTGTATGATTAAGTTAAGTAGCTGGATGAGCAATCACTGCTTGAAATTGAATTCAAGCAAGACGGAAGTGATCATGTTTGGTAATCTCTTTCCACCTTGGTCCCCTGAGTGGTGGCCAGACTATCTCGGCCCCCCACCTTCACCTGTAATTAAAGCTAAAAATCTTGGAGTTATTATAGACGACAAACTGAGCCTGAAACCCCAAGTGTTCACAGTGGTGTCTTCCGCATACTTCATGATTAAAACCTTAAGAAAAATACTTCCTTTTATTCCTAAAAAATCTAGAAAGACAGTTGTGACCTCTCTAGTCTTATCAAAACTTGACTATTGCAATGGCCTTTATATTAACATTCAATCCTCTCTCCTTAGAAAGTTGCAAACGGTACAAAATGCTGCAGCAAGACTCATATTGGACATCCCCAAGTATCAGTCAGTTGGAAAAGGGATTCAGGACCTGCATTGGCTGCCAGTCGGTCAGCGGGTAAAATTTAAGGCGCTTTGTATCGCTCACAAGGCCCTTCACAAAGAAGGTCCGAAATTTTTATGGGACCTTTTCAGGTGGTATTCCCCCAATAGATCTTTACGATCGGCAAATTTAAATTTGATGCCTACTGTCAGAATTTAAAAAACGAACTGGGGTGGGAGGAGTTTTAGTTACAATACCATAAAGGAATGGAACTCCCTCCCATTTTATCTTAGGAAAATTCGCTCCCGGAGTTCAGAAAGCAACTAAAGACATGGCTCTTTTAGGATCAGTGGTTTGTAACATAATATGGAGACCGGAAGCGCCAAGACACCTAAGGGTATATGTGCGCTATACAAGTCATAATAACATAACATAAGGAGGTGAAATAATGAAGATAAGATTGAGATCTGATGTGGGTACAGAAGGTGCACTGTTGTAACTGTCCTGTGTGGTAGGAGTTGGGTGTCAAGCGGGGATCAGAGATGTGCTCCGATATACTTGGTTGAAGTTGACATACATTCGCACTGTTTCACATCATCTCTCTTGGGAACTTTTCTGTGGTTCCACTCTTATGTGGTCCTGAGGTGGAGTGATGAAGACGTGCCATTGTGTGACTCCATCATAGGGTCCATGCAAATAAATTTGCTACCTAGCATGAGTGCGTCGCAGTCTCCACCCAGCATCGCTTGGCTAGTCCACTTTAAAATGTTTTGGAGAAAGCCTCTCTTTTGAGCACTGTGACTTAAGACCACTTTCTTCTGACTCCCAGCATGCTCACTGGCTGACATCCCACATACGGTGTCCATACTTTAAAGAACACACTCTCCCATACTGTACTGTGCAGAAGGACACATGAAGAAATGCTTTCCTTCTGGAGTCCTTGGCATTTGTGATACATGCATGATAACTAGTATGAAATCCAGATTCTCTTCTCACCAGCCATTCTTGTGGTGCTCTCTAGTGAGTTATGGCTCCAGCGTTATTCATGCCAGATAAATAAATAAATAGCTCTTGCCTGGTGGCCACTTAGGCATCGAATTGTTTCCAGGCTGTTGCAGATACCGTCGAAATGAAGCATTCCAAGAATGCATTGTGGCCTCCTTGCTTGACAAGGTTTAGGAGTTGATGAAAATTGAATGTTTGCATCTCGCAAACCTTGCACAGCATCCTGTGGTGCTATCTAGCATTCAGGGATGAGATAGCGGAGCCCCCCTCGGGTTATCGGATGTCTTCAGATAATCAGAGCAATCTCTCCAGCTTCATAGACTCCGCTGGATAATGTGTAAACCAGCAGATGTGCTCCTCTGGCATCAGAGGTGGCTTCCAATAATGCAGAAGAGAAGGGACCTTTTCCTCCAGTCCGCGTTACAGAGATGTGTCCGCGTTACAGAGATGTGTCCGCGTTACAGAGATGTGTATCCTGCAGGTCGTTTATGAACCTATGGTTGCAGGATTTAGGTGCTTTAAATATCTTTATTTTAAGTGGCTGGATCTTGGGATAAATGTGTGTTCTAAACCCTGGTGTCATTTGTTTCAAAGCCACTGCCTTTCATGGCATGTATGTGTGAAAGGAGGGCTAGTGCTGCTTTTGTTAGTATTTGCTTTCTGGATGAGTGTTAGCATGTTAGATTACTTTTGTGGTCCTTTCTTTTCTCCTGTTATTATACGTGTTGCAAGTATTCGCTCTACCTCTTGTGAAGAGGACGGATAGAGGCTGCTGTGCTGTTTATTTTGTGACTGAGCATGGATACCTGGTACGGCGGCCGCACTTGAAAGCTTGACTCTGTGGAACCATGTGACTGTGTTCTCAGTTTCACTCATTACGTTCACAGAAGTCTCACTGTGTGCACAGATTAGCAACTGCTCCACATGTGTTATGTATGTTTTGTCTGTTTGGCTCACCCTGCAGCACTAAATTGCTTCTAGGCAGCATAGGAAGACGACTCTGGAGTGAGCGGTTACATTTGTTCAGTTTTGGTGAATTGGGGTGTAGGTACTGGATGGGGTTACAGGCTGCTTGTTTCCATTTCATGAGCTATATCTCACAGTCCTTTGCATAGTTGCCAGCAGTGAGGGGTTGTAGTTTGTTCATATGATGGCAGAAGATGGCTTCATTTTGGTGGGGTTATGTAGGAGCCAGTTACTGCCTCGTTTGTTCTTTTTTCTAAGTGAAGTTGCAGATGGTTTAATGCTTTGGGTGAGGCAGGGATAGGTTGTGGTTTTGGAGCCACACTATGTCCTGTGGATCCTTGGGGCCGGATTCGGCTCATTGAAGAGGTGCGTTTTCAGTTTAGCGGTGAAGCTCCTGAGGTTGGAGCACAGTGAAGCCTCTGGGGAAGGTTGTTCCATAGGCAGGGACCTATGACTGAGAAGCATCTATCTCCTCTTAATTTACATTTGATTATTGGATCGATAAAGGTGTTGGCTTGAAAGGATTATAAAGGCTGAAAAAACTGGGAGTGTGAAATTTCTCTTTGTTGATCAGTGGGTGCAGCGCTTAAAAGCTTTTTGGGTCGAGCGTATCAGACCACACAAGCTGTCTGGTTCTGAAAGACATATTGTAGACTTTCCAAGACCCATAGGGCTTGCAGCTCGCCCACTGCTTTCCATTGGTAAGCTGTACTGTCAATCATTCTATTGCTTTCTGTTTTATGGCCTTCCTTATTTCAACCTGTCTGTCCATCTTGTATTTGTCCATACCCTCGAGTGTGTCTCTTTACCATCCCTTTTATTGGCTAACTTCTATGCTTCCTCTGCTTGTTTTTAGTTATCTACTTTTTGTTTAAGCACTCTGTAAGAGTGTATTTTTTTTCCCCAGCTATCTCCCTCATGTGCCTTTCTCCCGACCCTGCCCCAAGCTGCTCTCCCTTGCCCCATGCTGCTCTCCCTTGCCCCATGCTGCTCTCCCTTGCCCCATGCTGCTCTCCCTTGCCCCTGGGCTTCTCCACCTAAGCTCCATGTTGCTCTCTGACTCTTGCGCCCGTGTTCTTTCCCTTAGTTTGTTTCTCCACTCCCACCCCCGTATTGCTTCTCCTTTGCCCGCTGAGTTATTTAATCCCACTTGCTCCTGCAACCTGCTCATCCATAAATCTTTTTGTAAAAGCCCTTTTGCGCTGCTTTCTTTTTTTTTTTTTTTTTTTTAAATTTACATATCCATCTCGAATTGGAAAAAAAAAAATCGGTGCCTTTTTGCAGCCACTCCTGTGCGTAGAATACATTTGAGCTCCTTCAAAATGATGCTATGTCTGTGTCATAGGGTTTTTTAGGTCTTGCTGAGCCAGCGCATGCGCTGTTCTGCGAGACTTAGTATGGGGCTTTTCAAAGTGCTACCAAAGGTTTTTTCCGGCCACCAGCGTGCGGTTACGAGCACAGCCGCCATCTGCCTCCCTTCCAGCGCGATCACTGCTGCGCACGCACCACTCGCGATCACTGCTGCGCGTGCTTACCACAGAGTGCGTCATCGCGATCACTTTCGCTTTCATTGCCGTGCGGCCGTTACTTTTACGGCCGCGCGGCCTGCTTGTTTCTGTTGTTCTTTCCCCTCCAGCATCAGATTTCCTTGAGCTCCTTTTTTTCCCACCTGTTCTCCTTTTCGCCGCTTCCCCTTCCACCTTCTCACCATTTCACCCACTCACTTAGCCCCCCTCTTTTTCGCCTCCTCGCCCCTCTGATCTCCCCTTCTCTCATGCTCATCGGCCTCCCCTTGTCCGCCTCTATATATTCCTGTTCCCCTTCGCCCCCACCCGTTTCCCCGCTGCTGACCCGCTCTCATCTCGCCCTGCACCCCCTTCTCGCGGCCTCTCTGCACACCCGGCCTCTTCCTTCCAGTCACATAGGCTCCCTCTGGCCTCTCTTTTTCCTCGTTCCTCGAAATCTCTCCAAGGCCTTTCGCTCACCCACTTCCTTCTTCCCCCATACCTCATTTACCCACCTGCTCACTGTCTCACTCCCTGTCTGCATCGGTTTCATCCTCAGTCACTTTCTCTCGCGTCTCCCCTTTTCACAAGCCCCATCCCTGACTCTCTCTCTCTCTCGCTCCCTAATGCCTTCTTTTTCTAATATATTTACATCTCTCTTACTCACCTGGCTCCTCTCTTTACTTCATTTTGCTACCTCCCCTCCCCACTCCTTTACACCCTTCTCACCTGTGTCGCATTCCCCCTGTCACACCTGTCTCCTGTTTCTCTTCCTCTCTCTGCTACATTCACCCCATCCCACCTTGAAACCCTCCTGCTCGCCCCTTTTCACCAGAGCCCCGTTTTGAATCTCTGCGCCCTCCCTCCTTTCGCGCCCACTCACCCCCTTCTGTCACTTTTATCCCTCCACACTCCCCCCCCCCCCCCCTCTCACCTGTATCCCTCGCTGTGCACCCCCCGACCCCCTCCTCTCGCTACCAGCAGAAGTTGCTGCCCTCATAAGGGCCCCTCTGACTTTAGCCCTGTGCGGCCGCCCCTCGGGCCCCTGCCACCTCGGGATCGGCTACTTCCCTAGTGAGACCTGCATTTGGAATCATTAGTTGGTGGCGGAGACTGGAGCTACTGTGTTTTCTCTTTCCAAAAATAACACTTTATTTTTAAACTTTGAAACAGGCGCTTGTGACTTGGGCCCTGCATAGTTGTTTGTATAGGGGTCCGTAAAAACTGCTGACAGGCCTGGTGCTGCTAGACGCTCCTCATGCTCTGCCTTGCACCCTTCTACCCCTCTGCCTTGCACCCTTCTACCCCTCTGCCTTGCACCCTTCTACCCCTCTGCCTTGCACCCTTCTACCCCTCTGCCTTGCACCCTTCTACCCCTCTGCCTTGCACCCTTCTACCCCTCTGCCTTGCACCCTTCTACCCCTCTGCCTTGCACCCTTCTACCCCTCTGCCTTGCACCCTTCTACCCCTCTGCCTTGCACCCTTCTACCCCTCTGCCTTGCACCCTTCTACCCCTCTGCCTTGCACCCTTCTACCCCTCTGCCTTGCACCCTTCTACCCCTCTGCCTTGCACCCTTCTCCACCTCCGCCTTGCACCCTTCTCCCTTGCACCCTTCTCCCTCTCTGCCTTGCACCCTTCTCCCCTCTGCCTTGCACCCTTCTCCCCTCTGCCTTGCACCCTTCTCCCCTCTGCCTTGCACCCTTCTCCCCTCTGCCTTGCACCCTTCTCCCCTCTGCCTTGCACCCTTCTCCCCTCTGCCTTGCACCCTTCTCCCCTCTGCCTTGCACCCTTCTCCACATCTGCCTTGCACCCTTCTCCACATCTGCCTTGCACCCTTCTCCACATCTGCCTTGCACCCTTCTCCACATCTGCCTTGCACCCTTCTCCACATCTGCCTTGCACCCTTCTCCACATCTGCCTTGCACCCTTCTCCACATCTGCCTTGCACCCTTCTCCACATCTGCCTTGCACCCTTCTCCACATCTGCCTTGCACCCTTCTCCCATCTGCCTTGCACCCTTCTCCCATCTGCCTTGCACCCTTCTCCCCTCTGCCTTGCACCCTTCTCCCCTCTGCCTTGCACCCTTCTCCCCTCTGCCTTGCACCCTTCTCCCCTCTGCCTTGCACCCTTCTCCCCTTTGCCTTGCACCCTTCTCCCCTTTGCCTTGCACCCTTCTCCCCTTTGCCTTGCACCCTTCTCCCCTCTGCCTTGCACCCTTCTCCACATCTGCCTTGCACCCTTCTCCACATCTGCCTTGCACCCTTCTCCACATCTGCCTTGCACCCTTCTCCACATCTGCCTTGCACCCTTCTCCCCATCTGCCTTGCACCCTTCTCCCCTCTGCCTTGCACCCTTCTCCCCTCTGCCTTGCACCCTTCTCCCCTCTGCCTTGCACCCTTCTCCACATCTGCCTTGCACCCTTCTCCACATCTGCCTTGCACCCTTCTCCCCTTCCGCCTTGTACCCTTCTCCCCTTCCGCCTTGTACCCTTCTCCCCTCCGCCTTGCACCCTTCTCCCCTCTGCCTTGCACCCTTCTCCCCTCTGCCTTGCACCCTTCTCCCCTCTGCCTTGCACCCTTCTCCCCTCCGCCTTGCACCCTTCTCCACCTCCGCCTTGCACCCTTCTCCACCTCCGCCTTGCACCCTTCTCCACCTCCGCCTTGCACCCTTCTCCCCTCTGCCTTGCACCCTTCTCCCCTCTGCCTTGCATCCAAGCATTGGCATAGCCAAAAGGTCTCGCTTTTGGGACCTTATAAGTATTTAGTTAAGCAGCACAATATCCTTGGTGCAACAACACCAACTGTTGCATGGCTAAATACTTAGAAGGTCCCAAAAGCGAGCCCTATTGGCTATGCCAATGCTTGTTCAGTATGTTGGCGTATTCCAGACACTGAGGCGTGGGGCGCGGTTGACTTGGCGGAATTTCTGCCTGAAACTCAAACCCTTTTGTGTTTGGGACCTTTTTATTGTTTCATAGTTTGATGTATTACCCCCTGACCGCTCTCATGACTTTATTGTAATATGGTAAAGTAAGCTAATTTAGGGCTTTCCTGAAACAAGGGGTGCAATCCCTCCTGGACTGCTCCAAACGCTCCAGGAATTCAATACAATCACACCCACTGGGGAAACTGTCTAGGTATAAAATTGGAATTTCACCCTTCACATTACATAGCCAACCCCTGCAACCACAGATCAAAATGCAATTTTTTCAACACGGTAATTAGATTACAACTTTTCCTGTACCCCTCTCAAATATATGGAAAACACACATTTTCCTTGCAGTTACTAACCTCCCGCCTTTGGGAAGAAAAAGCTTGATTCTAAACTTCTCTGAAGTAATTCATGTTGATTGGGCTGGAAACCGAGTGCTGGAATGGTGCCTTTTGAGAAATATCCATGGCGCCTAAAGGCGCTACAACTTAGTAAATATATGCGGTGCACAAAAAAACACTGCAAGCATGGCAGTGGCTCTTTAATGTAATGGCAATGTATAGGTGCTACTAAAAAGATTCATTATTCATACAGTTGAGAAGTATTGGCAAAGCCTATAGGTCTGATGTATACCTCTTACTTTTTTACTTTGCCAGTGCTTGTTTTCTTTGTGAAAGTTTTATATTTGAATACACGCTATTGACGAGCGGCCCCAGAGCATTGCTGGGGGAGCTGCAAGTCTCTCGCCTAATTAAAAAAAAGCATAGTTTGAAAGCCAAAATATTTTTTAACCCTGTTGCTGCTAGGGACAAAGTGAATTTCTATACATTTGATGATGTACTTACACGACATAAAGGCAGTGAAAGTGCTTCTATAAAACAACACATTGCAGCAGTAGCATTGAAGGGGGCTATATATTGTGCGGATATGCAGAATGTGAAAGAGTGGAATGATGTCACGAATATGTAACACAATGACTGAAGTGGGCAGGACATAACATAACGTGTATTTGTAAAGCGCACGTTCACCCCAACGAGGTCTCTTGGCGCTGAATAACAGATGTTTATTGTTACCCAACTCAATGGTACTCATTTCATCGACCTCAGATGGATGAAAGGCTGAGTGGATTCACCAGGATTTGAACCTGTGACCATGAGGTCAAACACAGGCCACTGCAGTGGATGCATTAGTCCACTGAGCCACCAGACCCGGCTACTGAGCCACCAGACCAGGACCAGTATCCCATGCTCAATGCTGTGGTGAGCGTAAGCAGAATGTGAATGACACTACAGCAGACCCAATTGATGAAGAGGGCTGATTGAAAGCCCCTGTAAGTAGATGTAATATGTATAAATAAATATATATATATGTGTGTGTGTGTGTGTGTGTGTGTGTGTGTGTGTGTGTGTATATAGATAGATAGATGGATAGATGGATAGATAGAGATATATATATATATATATATATATAGATATATATATATATATATATATATATATAGATATACGTAGTTGCACAATTGCACTCTTGGACCTTGTTTCCCTGTTTCCACTGAAACGAGAGTTCACAACCACAGCGGCACATCTTTGGTGAGTTGCGTGATCTCTTTTTATTCAATTATTTTCATTCTGAAAGACAGGACAGTGACTGACCGATGCGTTTCGGCCGTAGTCTTCAACGGGGTATATATGAAACAAATGGTTTTGACTAATGCCAGAACTAATAAAGGACAGAGGCATCAGCCTGCTTCCCAAGATTCAACCAGCCCAATCATCCCTAAGCGAAGCCATGCAGCATCTACAAGGATTACTGGCTGTGGGGCAGGAAAGAAGTATGTCTTGGTCCTTTACTAAACTTCAGTGGGAATAGGGATGTTTGGGAAAGGAAATCTGGAGCTGCTCCAGGGCATTTTTTAGTTCTCTAACATAATTATTGACAACTTGCCTTAGTAATGTCCTCATCCAAACATTGGTAGCAGTGGCGGCCAGCATGGATCGCGGTGTCTGGGTGGGGAGGCAAGGGGGGGGGGGGGTAAATAAAATATTAAATTTAACTTACCTCTTTGCCGCGTCCTCCCCGCCACGTCCTCCTTCACGTGTCTCTCCTCCTCGACCCGAAACACCAAACGGGAAGCACCCAGGCTCCCCATAGCCAATCACAACGCTGCAATGCAGCGCTGTGATTGGTCTGAGTGCTGTGGTTTGGCGCTCAGACGGGGACTGGGAGCCTGGGCATGTTCTTCACACAAGCTCTAATGCAGCCTGGGTGGAGAACATGCTAAAGGCGCATGAATGTTTGGCCAGCCCGAGACGGCCAGCCAAACATTCATGCGTACGTAGGCAGTAAAAACCCCCCTCCCCCCATCCCATGATCTATCAGCAGAGCAGCCCCGCCTGGCAAATCTGCCGCGCCTGCAACAGGAAAAAATAAAATGATAATTACATTGAGTTATTATCATTTTATTTTTCCTTACACTGCTGAAAAGCAGTTTGGGGAGGCTCCTCCGCCTTAGCGGAGGAGCCCCCACTGGTTGGTAGCTTGATTCCAACTCCTCCAAGGGTATGTCACAGAGTCAGTGGTAGCTCCCAGTCGCGGCTCCTGGAGGGAGTGCTCCGGGGCGGTGGGACGGGGCGAGGGAGGGGCAGGGTGGGGGGTAGGAAACTCCGGCATACGGCCGAACGAAGTTAAGTAAATAAATAAATAAATAAAATGAATTCATTGCGCGCATCGCCATTTGGCGTTGCAGCGCGCGCAATGTAATTCGTTTATTTATTTATGTACTTAACTCCGTTCGGCCGTTTGTCGGAGTTTACTACCCCGCCCCCCTGCCCCTGCCCCACCGCCCCACAGCACTCCCTCCAGGAGCCGCAACTGGTAGCTCCTGTCTTCTATCAAGATGTTTGCTCCATGGGTTTTGGTGGATTACGGCTACTTACCTATGTAAAAATATTAACAAGTGCGTAGTTATGATACCTATGAAAGCAGTAGGTTTACAGACTTGCATTTTTAGTAAGGTAAAATAATCTTTATTCGATCTTACCAAGTAGATCACAAAAGATAAACACATTGCAAGATACATTCCATCCCGTTGGTGAAGCACTTTAAGAAAGGTATCAAACTGTGGTATGTTTTAACATGTCTTAACACATTTTTGTCTTGTATATTATTGTCTGTTCTTTTTTTTAATATTGCATTTTAAGTAGTAAGACTTGGGCCTTGGCTATAACTTTTGTGTTAAACTGTGATACTCGTGCAAACAGGTTTTTGCGTGGGTTTCACAATTGTGAGTGGATCAGTGTTCTATTTATTTATTTAAGTTTTATGAAGCACGAACTCGACCGGAAGGTATCAGGTATTAGAGCACTCTACATGAGCACCAGTTGCGTTACAGACTGACTCATTCATTTTTTAGGTCTCGCCTACGCAGCGCGCATGCGCGCTAGGAAAAAGACCTTTAGCAATCGATTCCCTTTTTCTGCCAAAAACGTGCACGCGTTGCATTGCTTTGAATGGCAACGTGTGCACGTTTGGCGATTCCCTTGCGGGAGCGAGCTTTGAAACATCTGTGCTCGCTCCCGCAAGGGAAACCGGCGCAGGCCCCCTCCTCTCTCCCCTCCCCCTGCTGCCTCCTTTCAGCGCGAGGCGCGCGCGCTTGTTTTTTTCTTTCTTCCAGTACTCTGAAATCACGTTGCGACAATTACTCTATCATTTTGCGTGCAACTGCATACGTTGCTTCGTGTTTCTTAGGAGTGACTCAAGACAGAATTGACTTGAATACAGAAGGTCCCCTTTTCATATAGAAGCGCCCCTAGCTCTGAATTAAGGTGCCTTGAAAACGCCGTATAGTTTTTGCATATGATCCGTGACACAGTCCGAGGGGCCGCTTACGGAGATCCAGCCAGCTGATGTTTAGGGTTGTAGATCTGGCCAGGTCAGTGAAATTGAAAGTGCTATCATTCAAAGTGATGTTGGTTGAAACCCAGGACTGCTGAAGGTCACTCACTCGTATGGAATGTGAGTCGACCACCATTTCATTCCATACGGGTCCTTTGTAGGAGGTTTGTGATCACCATTCATGGGTACAGACAACAGAGTACGCAAAGTACGGGTCCGCAGCAGGTCAGTTCATGTGTTTTGGTAATCCTTATTCCTTCCCCGTGCCAGTGATTGATAACCCGCCTCTATGCGAGAGTGACAATGGCTCCCTCCTCCTGCCCTCAGTTCTACGGTTGTGCTTCTTACGTGCTGCCCGTGGCTGTGACCCCGTGGCACGTGCTCACCTTCAGCCATCCCGACTTTATATACTGCGCTCAAACCAAGTGGTGTGTGTTTAAGAGGCGGGACTTATGAAGGCGTAACATTATTTTTAAAATTGTGTATTTAATATTTTTCAATTAACAGTATAGAAACACAGGTACCAAAAAGATTAAAATCACAGCCAGCATGTTCAGTAGGTGGTTGGTGAGGGCAGGGGGGTTGAACAGGAGCCGAGATAACCAATCACTTTTGCAAGCTGTTAGCACAATTCACCTCATGAGATTAAGTCCATGCCACACAACGTTGTGGATCCATCAGACACCTGTTAACCATTAACAATGATCGCGGACCAGTGTAGGAGATATACATTGTAATGTATTTCTATGGCACCCATGCTGCCTTATTGGCCGTTTCAAGGCGCTGGAAGTCTGTTTTTTGCGTCATGTACCACAGTACCAGATAATTCATCTGTTTACGTTTAAGTGGGCCCGACTTCCACACTATGCAATAGATGCACACCACAGAATAAGATCACTTAACAATAGCACTATATAAATAAATATTTATTGCCATCATGTCATTTCCCTGTACAGTCAAGAGTAAACTGTAAATTCTTTCTAGATGAGATGTACAAATGAGTGTACATTTGCAGTTCCCCCCACAACGGTGCCTCGTTATTAGCACTTCTCACAGGTTTGCTGTTCCTCATATAACAAGAGGCCACATCACAAACCATTTTTGTGTCTATGGTGGTAAGGTATTGCTTGTTGCAAACACATTTTACTAATGAGTCATAAGAACAGACTTCTAGAAGTGGTAATGTGTGACAAGAATGCCTGCACGACAATTGTCATGGTGGGGATATAGTTGTTTATGCTGCTGCATTATTGCCTTGTGTTGCTGAAGTGTACTGCGGTTGTTGTGCTGCATTATTTTTTTGCCTGTTTTATTCTACTGCGCCATTTATGTTTCAGTTGTATTGGTATGACGCTTTGTGTTCAGGCCTTATGTTATGCTCTGGTGTTTACTTTAGAGGCGTCAATACATGCTGCTACATTTCCAGCCAAAAGCCGTGCATGTCCTTAAAATGATTATTTTTCACTGTTAAATGTGGTAAAATACGACTCTGACAGCTCTCAGGAACTAGAGACACTCGGCAGCCTAAAATGTGGCAGATACTGTTTTAAGTTACACTTTCAGGGCTTGCTTTATGTGAATGGCCCATCTACATTTCACTAGTAAACGAGCCCTGAGAGGCCATGTCAGCCTTTCAACATTCTAGAGTTGATAAATAGAGCGGAGTGCATTTGGGGTAATAATGAAAGATATTACTAAACAACCCGAAGACTATAGAAGAATGAGTGACGCATCATTTGTAAATTATCACACATTCTTACAAAGTCAACTTACTACTTATAAGCGCCCGTAAGGCACGCCTTTGACATGTCAGCGATACCACAACTTAGCACGCGTGCTCATCTTAATAATACTACAGGTGGGAGAGTTTCCAATGTTTCTACAAGTCACGCCCCGGCCTCTAAAACACGCCTCCGGTTGCAGACAGCGCATTCCACAGCTCTGTTACACCGTCGAGCAGCGCCCGTGGAACCTGCAGGCGAGCGTCAGCCACCAAGAAGACCTTTGTTTTCGTTGAGGCGATCGGCAGAGTATTGACCCAGCTGGCGGGACCCTGGCAGGACGGTGGGGCACACTTGCAGCCGACATGGGGGGCAGACAGACACCGGGCGCTTACCTGGCCAAGGTATGGTTTGTGATGATTCTACACACAAAGCACGCAGCCTCTGTGGACACGGGTAATGCGGTCCGTCCGGTTTGCTTTGGTTATAAATAAACCAGGGCGTTAAAACTAACGACGTCTAAAATCTAACGACCGAGTGTACAGTAAGCCGGTAGCATAGCTTAGTTGGTTCAGGACCTGTTGCCCAGAAATGCATGTAACATGTAGGTCGGGGCTCTGGCGAGGGGTTGAGTCAACTTTCTCCTTTTCTATGATTGAAGAATGTAGAAGCTGTATTTACAGTACAACAACATTAAGAAGGTTGTGATAGCAAGAACAATATAAAAACAAGCATTGGCATAGCCAATAGGTCTCGCCTTTGGGACCTTATAAGTGTTTAGGCATGCAACAGTTGATGATGTTACACCAAGGATATTGTGCTGGATAACTAAACACTTATAAGGTCCCAAAGGCGAGACCTATTGGCTATGCCAATGCTTGTTTTTTAAGCCATGCTTGAGATGCTGAACAGTATAAACATTGGAAAAGCCAGCAGGTCCTATAGGCAAGACCTGTTTTGCTTAGCCAATGTTAGTTTAGCCGAGGCACACTTTTGTGAAGTAGATTACTGCTTAGATAGGCAGCCAGTGAATATTTGTGGGATCTTCGGAGCCGCAAACAAGGCTCTATTATTCTATCTCCGAGTTCTAGTGACTTATTAGACCACAAAGCCAAAAGGTGTCCGATTTGTAAGAGCCACGTGAACAAACCGATACCGTTTTTGGATCGTAATGAATTTATTGCCAGTTCATTGTTTAATATTACAAGTGAAAAAGAATTCTCAAGTTCACATCGTTTCGTATCTATAATTCTCACGAGTAATGGGGTTCCTGTGAATTATGGAAAATATGCTGTTGTGACATACGTTTGCATGGAGAGGTTTGAAATTGCTGCGAATACCCTAATAGGTGGCGCTTAATATTACTATATAATCAGGTCTTCCGGTTTTGTGTCTTTGTTTTAGCACCTCTGTATTTATCCATGTTTGTTTTTGCTCCTTTTGTCTGTTTATCCGTATCTATGGTACGCCCCGTGGAGATTTATGCTAGTAAATTTCCACATTTCTTTAACCAATGCATGTACAGTCCAGCTTGAATATCTGCGTGACTTTACGTGTGTATGCAGCCGTATACAAAACAACAATACATCTGAAAAAACACCCATTGTATTTAACACCCCTGTGCGTATTTGAGTCTATTTAATCCTCATTAGTTTCACGTTTTTATATTTGTACAATAAATACAGGCATCGAAAAAGATGTTTTCTATCTATATAAAAATAAAAAAACCACAGAGATCCTTAAGGATTATGCACATTGTCATTTCCAAATGAGTTTGAGTTGATGATAATAGATATTTGGACCTTGGCACTTCTTGGGTATGTTAATACTAAACACTGCTTTAATTTCTTGTATTGGTTTCCTCATGAGCAAAAGATCGCATATGCTTTATATGGTAAAAGAGTGGACTGTTGAAAAGGGGAGAGAGACTCTCTGACCGAAAAGACAGTCTTCGCAGAACTTTTGAATACTTGATGTGCCTTCGTAAAGCCGACGGGATATCTCTTTGGGCAAAACACGTGCTGGCTGATAGTTTTATGTATATGAAATCATGCATCAATTTTGCATCTATAAACTGAGTGTAATCAGTAACCAAGACCAGATCTGGAAGCTGTACTGTATAGTTAACAGACATGGAGGGTGCTCTGATCTGAATATTTTTTCTAATCGGACAATTAAACTGGACATAGCGGGTCACTTACAAAGGATCCTCAGAGCACCCCTTTATAAATTTACCCAGTTAAGAAGGGTGATGAAATCCAGGCAGCTCAGTTTGAATCAAGTACCTGGTCTGGTGAATACCCCTTGCAGCCTTAACGGGAGCATAGATTCGCATAGGCGTGGGCTGCCATGAAATAGTGATTAGTCTGTTTATTGATGTTGGAAATCGAATGTCGGTAGTTGGTAGGACACCAGAGTATTGTACGAGGAACATTAGAGAACAGGCTGACTAATCGATAGGAATCAGGAGAGCATTACCACGCTGAGATCCAAAGGGATTTGAAAAGGTGGATCGGCAGATTTCTGGAATGTCTGGATAGATATCTGTGATACCTTGAAGCATGTTCCAGATCCTCTGAGCTCTGTCTTAGAAGACTTGGTCTGAAGTTTTGCATTTTGTGGCCACACATCTGTCATGGGGGCAGAGGCAGAGCAAGGGTACCATGTGACTAAAGAAAAATATGCCCCTGACCCACTGGTTCGGTGTTGTGGAGCACTGATCTGTGCATGCACATGGGCCAGGTTCCTCTGCTGCTACAGTACTAATGCTAGATATGTCCCTGCCCAGTGTAGATGAATTCACCTGGAGAAGCACAAGTTTGCATGCCATCCTTCCATGCCACTCCACCAGGGTTTAAACTTTAGAAAAGATCGACCGTGCTTCCAGTTCAGCAGAACATGCCATATCCTTAACCTGGAGTTGTGACCCCAGGTTACTAGAAAGCCCTGCAATTAAGTACCTTCTCTGAGAACTAATTGACCCCAGTGGACAAAGGAAAATCCAAAACTGTGCCCTGCTGAAGCTCTCTGATTTCTGTTCACCTTTCCACCACCTGTATCAAGTGCCCCGGGCACGCTTACTCTCCGCAGCCTCACACTTGCCCTGAGGGTTATAGAGAGATCACGGTCCTGGGAGGAGGGAGCGAAGAGGGGGGGTAGGGGAGTGCATGCCTCTCTTCTGTCTTTGGCGTGGAGTGGGCTCCCATATCTACTTGTCCTTTATTACTCAGACTGTCTGGTCCAGAGATTATAAAATTAATCCCTTTCGCAGCTGTCTCCTGAGATTCCTAGGGCCTTTAATTCATTCTTTGTGTTTTTTGCTGTCTTGCATTTTTTCCTGTTTTATGAGCAAGAAGTCGATACCCTTGTGGTGATTGATCGTCTTTAATTTCATCTCGAACGTGTGCATCTATTTGCCAGCAATCTTTCTCGCCATCTTAACTGACAAATGATCCAAGAAGGGCACGGAAATTACCTTTTTTCCGAATTTGGAAGCCATCTATGAATTTGTAACTAACCTGTTCGCGATTCCATTATTGTGGAATGGACGTACGGAGCGGCTGCCCGTCTTAATGCTGGATCGACCGACTGATGCGGTCGCGTAATTAAATTCCTATCAGGGATACCAACTACGTGGTATCTGCTCATGGCCTCCAGGCTCCCCTCTCAGCGGTAGAGCCTCTTACATTCATGCGGCCTCGAATTTAAGTGCGCATCGAGCAAGTGCACACCGAGGGACTAATGCCCCGGTTTACCCAAGCCCTTTGATGCAGCCTTTCTTAAATTCTGACGCCGATTGAATACAGCCATTCCTGTTTATTCTGATGCACTTCCAGGCACCAAGCGTCCGCTGGTTGCTTTTCCAATAATTCACCATGCACCGGCTTCATTTATGGTTGCCCAATTCTTCTTGCTCACACCCATTTTGTGCTGATGATGATCTCAAATCAGTGAGATCAAAACGCCGTCGACCTCTTTACAACAAACTCCTTTTACTGTTTAAAATTACACCAAGGAGTTTCTTTTCTTTGTTGTCAATGCAATGTATATATTTTAAATCACCTTCACTCGTCACATCTCGCTTGCTGTCACTTTGTTTGTGAGCTCTTGAACTATAGTCCGATATGTATTGTTGAAAATATTAAATTTTGTACGTTAAAAAAAGGTTCTTCTGTGTTCCTGTTAAATAACTTTCCACTGTTGCTCCGTCTGGTATTAATTAACCTTGTATGCTTAATATAGGCATATGGATTAACAGCATTACAAACGTAACTGTTCGTGTGTATTTTGGACTCATTGGCCCATTGTTAGACTTGGCTTTTTCAGCGGGTTTACCCACAGACTTTTTGGCCTCCTGTTTTTGACCCTGTTTTTGTTGGTTTTAGGACTCTGGGCACTTTACCACTGCTAATCGGTGCTAAAGTGCATATGCTCTCTGTGTAAATTGTGTTATGGATGGGTGTTTCCATGATTGGATATTTGATTTACCTGTTAGCCCCTAGTAAAGTGCACTGCGTGTGCCAGGGCTGGTGAATCAAATGCTACTCGGGGGGCCTGCAGCACTGGTTGTGCCACCCCGTGAGTAGCCCTGAAAACAGTAACCCAGACCTGCCATTGCAGAGTCTGCGCACAGTTTGTAACTGCCATGTCGACTTGGCCAGTGCACACACTGGCCGGTCCCTAACCTTCCCTTTTCTTGCATGTCAGACACCCCTCAGGTAGGCCCAAGGTACCCCTGTGGGCAGGGTGCAGTGTAAGTGAAAGGGGGGACATGCCCTGGTGTGTGTGGCATGTCCTGATAGTGAATTACAGCCAATTTCGTTTTTTTCACTATTGCAAGGCTACCAGTTCCCCATAGGATAGAATGGGAGGTTTGTTTATAACATCTTATAAACATAACTGGCCCAGGGAATTCGGTAAGAAAATAGAATTTAGTATGCCTGAACTCCGAATCTAAAGATGCATCTTTTAGTGAAGGTGATTTTTACATTCGTGTTTGAAAATACCACTTTTAGAAAGTAGGTATTTTCTTGCACAGTCATCCCGTGTGCCTCTGCTGGAATGTGGATTGCCTGTCTGGGTTTTGGATGACAGAAGGCTGGGGGAGCAGGAGGGGCGCCAGCTGGTCTAGGTAGGTCAGGAAAGGGCTGCAGAGACCTGGGATGGTGGAAGGGGGAGGAGATTTCCTTGCACCTCAAAGAACCTGCTCTGCCTCTGAAAAATGCCGTCTCCACCTCCTGCCAGGAATCCACACCAGAGAAGGCAGAACTGGTCCTGACCAGGCACAGGCCCTCTCTGCCTAAGAGATCAAAGGATTTTTGGACATAAATGCTGGGTCCCAGACCCCTGAACTTTAGAACTCATCTGGACAAGAAGAAGAGCCGGAGAAGCTGCAAAAAGGAACGACTGCTTTGCTGGGTGCTTTGCTGGGCTGACCTGCAGTGGCTGCTTTTGTCTTGGGTAGTGAAAGGCCTGGACTGGACTTTCTGCAACCTAAATTTGTGAGTCTCTCCAAGGGCTTGAGGTAGAGCTTGCCCCCTGTTCACGAAGTCTCAGGAACAGCAAAGACTTCAAGTTCTTCGACCCGCAGCACTGGGGACTGTGTGTTTTGTGCTGCAACCCAAAGAACACCAACTCAACGACGCCACTGCCGACTCCGTGTCCTGAAGGCAACGCAGAGGGCACTGCCGCAACGCCGCACCGCAACCCTGGTCTCACCGACGATGCCTGTTGATGCTGCCACCGAGCCGCTGCTTGCACCGCGACCTGTGGGCACCGCACCGCCTCGCTTCAGGCCGAAGTTTTGGCACCGCAGAGAGCACTGCCGCAACGCCGCACCGCGACCCTGGTCTCACAGACGACGCCTGTTGACGCCGCCACCGAGCCGCTGCTCGCACCGCGACCTGTGGGCACCGCACTCCGCACCGCCTTGCTTCACGAGGACACCTTGGCCTTCCTGACGCCGCCACTTCCCGCCGAAATCGACGCCGCTGCTTGCACCGTGGTTCGAGGGCACCGCTCGTAAGTCACACGACGCACCGCCCTCATCCTGCACCGCAACCTTGGCCTACTGACGCCGGCGCCATCGACTCCAGTTCGTCAGCCGACGACAGCGCTTCAGCAACGACGACGCACGCTGCTTGCACCGTGACCTGCTAGCACCGTGGCGAGCACCGCCTTCATCTCGCACCGCGACCCTGGTCTCACCGACGACGCCATCTGGACGCCGTCACCGAGCCGCTGCTCGCACCGCGACCTGGGGGCAACGCACGCTGCACCGCTGCGCTTCGCACCGCAGCACCAGACGTCTGCCGGCGCCAGCGCTCCTGGTTCCATCAGAGAGGAGCTCGACCTGCAACGCGAGTGACTTCAAGGGCCTCAACGCCCTGCATCTCTCACAGGTACTGATTGCGGGTCTTCCCGACACCGTAGCTGGCCCGCGACCAGCCAGAACTGTTGGATTTGTTGTTCACGACGCCGTGGTAGCCCGGACGGAGCTATCCACAGAAGGAACTCTTTTTAATCAGCGTATTTTTGGAACTGTGAACTTTTAAGTATAGTATTGTGGATTTTTATCGTTTTTGGTCTTGTCTTAAGTATATAAAAATATTGGTTATTTTTCTAAACTGGTGTGGGGTCCTTTTGTAGTGCTTACGCTGTATTACTGTTGGTTATGTGCAAATGCTTTACACACTGCCTCTAAGATAAGCCTGGCTGCTCGTGCCAAGCTACCAAGGGGGTGAGCAGGGGTTATTTTAGACGTGTAACTCCCTTATCCTGACTAGAGTGGTGGTTTTTGCCTGGCTTTGGCCCACGCCCAAGCCTACCAAAAATCCCATTTCTAACATTGGTTGTCAGCGGTGAGGATAGGACTTGTGTTTGCACTTGACTTACAGTGATTGGTGTGCGCTACTACCATATCGCAGACCATTACGTACTACCTACAGGTTCTTTATCTTTTTGGCCTATTTTTGATCTTGCCAGTTTGAACTTGCTACTTCAACATGCCTGAATCTAGAGTATCATCAATGGCATCAGTAGAAATTGCCTTTGAGGAGGATCGATTGGAAGCCTACAATGTCAAGGAGTTAAAATCGATTTGCAAGAACCCGAGAGTCCAGGTCAGAGGCCTCACCAGGAAGGATGAGCTACAAAAGGCGCTGAGGGCCTGGGTAGCAGCCAGACATGCCAGTGGGCAATCTGGTGATCTCAATGGAGAGGTGGAGGAGCCTGTTCCTAGGGTGGATGTGCTTTTGGGAGGGGGGGGACCCTCCAGGCAAGGCAGCAGTGGCCTGTCCCCAGAGGAGCTGGAGGACAGGCGGGAAGCAAGGAAGTTTGAATTAGAGAAACTCAGGATGGAAAGTGAGAGGGAAGACAAAAGAATAGCCATGGAGGAAAAGAAGATGATCTTAGACCATGAGTTTAAAATGAGAGAGCTGGACTGGGAAGCCAGTAGGGCTAGGCCCAGCCCAGATGGTGGCAGCAAAAGTGTTAGGTCCAGTACTGAGGATGCGGTACACACACACACACACACACACACACAGATTTGGGGCCCTGCTTCAAGGAGGGGGTTGACATACACCAGGGGGTTCAGGATTGTGAGGTTACTCCAGTGGTGCATAGTGTCCCTGAGGTGGATTGGGGAACTGGCACAGGGGATCATTTTCCTGGTAGTGGGAGGGACACTCTACTGACTCTAGATGAGAGGTGCAGGGAGAGGGGTTCCCCCATGATAGAAGCCCTGGTAAGTGAGTATGAAGACCAGCCAGAAGAGTATGGGTTGAGAGACAGCAACAGTCTGACACTGTCTCGCCAGTCTTGTGAGAATGATGTGGGGTACTTGTCTGAGGCACTGGATGGTTGGGTGAAGGGTAGTTTGGTTAACACCTGTGTGGGGCTGTGTGATTCAATTGTTGGAGAGCATATTTTAAGTCCCTGTTTTCCAGAGCTATGCCAACACCCAGTGCAGTGTGAGTTTTCTGACCCCAGGGAGCTTGCACTGGAGGCAGACCTTTTGGTGGATTCCAGAGGGACTGGAGAAGCATCTGGGGGTGACCCGGAAGGAAGTGGCTTAGGTATTTCCCAACCAAGGGTGGTGGGAAAGGTTTGTGGTCACCCAGATGGCTCCCGGTGTCGTGGGAAGGGTGTAGGGACTCACGTCCTGTCTCCGCGGAGAAGGAGTGGGAAGGGGCTGCGGCCCAAGGTGCCCGAAACCCGGTCCCAGAGCCTGGGTGGTTCCAGGAGGGAACACCAGATGTGGAGCCTAGGCTGTACTGATAGGCCATCCGTTGAGGGGGATCTCCTAGAGTCAGGAGAACCTGGAGCATCTGTAAACGGAGCTCCAGTGGTTCTGGTGTCTGGCGGTGCCGCTCCTAAGTGGAGGGTGCAGAAGTCCAGAGTGAGGGGTGAGCGGGGGATGTGTTCCCCAGTCGGAGAACCAGTGTGTCGGGGCCAGCCAGATGGACTGAGCCTCCTAGCAGTGACCATGGTGACACCACTTCTGTCCTGGGAGATCTTCGCGCACTGTCAGATGGACAGAGGTCAGGAGATCTGCGCCAGGCAGACTGTCAAACAACGCATGAGTCATGTGTTACCCTCGGGGGGGGCATGCGTGCTCCCAAGGAAGTCCTGGTGCGCCGGGCAGGTGCTCAGCTGCAGGGTTTAGTCCCTGGGTTGGGAAGCCAGGTTCAGGTCCTGCCTGACCTGGAGGGAAGGACGACTGTAAGCAGTGTCCTGACCGGGTTGTCTTCTAGAGGTACCACTCCAGGTGGGAGGGTGCAGAACTCTGGAAGGGGGTGCAGAGGGAGGGAGTCCTCGCCTCTGACCCCGGTTCAACTGGAGGGTTTAGACCCTAGGTTGGGAGACCAGTTGCTGGAGGGAGGTCCTGAACTGGTGGGCGAGTTGGGCAGGACACCTGCCACAGGTGCCCTGACAATTTTGGAAGGACCAGTAGGTCAGGGGGTTGCCAGCTCTGAGGTCAGAGCACCCCAGGACTGACCCGGGTGAGGCCACTTCGGGCCTGGGGGGTCTTCATGCTCTGTCAGGTAGACAGGAGGCTGGAGGCCTGCGTCAGGCGGATTCTGGCACAACTCATGAGGGGTGTTCTCCCCCGGAAGTCCTGGGTTGCCAGGCACAGGTCCAGCCTAAGGGTACAGGCCCTGGGTTGGAGGACCAGGTTCAGGGTATCCCCCCTGACCTGGGGGAAGGGGCAACTGCTAACAGTGCCACTACCAGTTTGTCTTCTGGGGGTGCCGCTCCAGGTGGGAGGGTACAGTGCCTCAGGGAGGAGGACCAAGTGTGGGAGAGGCCACCCCAGTCCTGTGTCCAGCCTCAGGGTACAGACCCCAGGCTGGTGTACCAGTTGCAGGATAGCACCCCTGAACTGGTGGGCGAATTGTGCAAGGCACCTGCCACAGGTGCCCTGACAATTCTGGAAGGGGGTACCGCTTCAGGTGGGAGGGTACAGAGCCCCTGGGAGAAAGACCGGGGGTGGGAAAGCCTACCCCAGTCTCCTGTCCAGCCGCCGGGTACAGACCCTAGGCTGGTGGGTCAGTGCCAGGATGTCATCCCTGGCCTGACAAGAGGGAGAGTGGACAAAGGGTGCCAGGCACCTGGGGCTACCGCCCCCCACTCGCTGACAACACAGAGGTTAGAGAGCCCTGAGAGGCATAAGGCCTGGGTCTCCCCACTGACAACTGTCGGTAGCCACTGTGGCTTACTGTCCTGGTGGACAGCGTTGCCCCTGGGAGGGGGACAGGAGTCACACCCCGGGGGTGGACTGGGCCACACCACTGTGTTGGCCATGTGGGCTCTGTCGGCCTGTTGGGACACATCTGTGAGCAAAGTAAGTTTAGGCGCTGCACAGATGGGGTTCACAGGTGAAGAGAAGAGTACCCCATGGGTCAGCTTAGTGGGCCCTGAGAGTATGGATAGAGGGATCCAACTGAGTTTGGAAAGGCGTAGAACCAGAACGTGCCCCCGCTGATGTGGGCCAGGTCTATGTTCTATCGCCCCAAGCAGGGGAGTCCATCAAGGGATTGATTAGTCTACCCTGACTTTAGGCTGGGAGGGGGTTGTGTTAGACTTGGCTTTTTCAGCGGGTTTACCCCCAGACTTTTTGCTTTTTGGCCTCCTGTTTTTGACCCTGTTTGTGTTGGTTTTAGGACTCTGGGCACTTTACCACTGCTAATCAGTGCTAAAGTGCATATGCTCTCTGTGTAAATTGTGTTATGGATGGGTGTTTCCATGATTGGATATTTGATTTACCTGTTAGCCCCTAGTAAAGTGCACTGCGTGTGCCAGGGCTGGTGAATCAAATGCTACTCGGGGGGCCTGCAGCACTGGTTGTGCCACCCCGTGAGTAGCCCTGAAAACAGTAACCCAGACCTGCCATTGCAGAGTCTGCGCACAGTTTGTAACTGCCATGTCGACTTGGCCAGTGCACACTGGCCGGACCCTAACCTTCCCTTTTCTTGCATGTCAGACACCCCTCAGGTAGGCCCAAGGTACCCCTGTGGGCAGGGTGCAGTGTAAGTGAAAGGGGGGACATGCCCTGGTGTGTGTGGCATGTCCTGATAGTGAATTACAGCCAATTTCGTTTTTTTCACTATTGCAAGGCTACCAGTTCCCCATAGGATAGAATGGGAGGTTTGTTTATAACATCTTATAAACTTAACTGGCCCAGGGAATTCGGTAAGAAAATAGAATTTAGTATGCCTGAACTCAGAATCTAAAGATGCATCTTTTAGTGAAGGTGATTTTTACATTCTGTGTTTGAAAATACCACTTTTAGAAAGTAGGTATTTTCTTGCTCAGTCATCCTGTGTGCCTCTGCTGGAATGTGGATTGCCTGTCTAGGTTTTGGATGACAGAAGGCTGGGGGATCAGGAGGGGCGCCAGATGGTCTAGGTAGGTCAGGAAAGGGCTGCAGAGACCTGGGTTACGATGGAAGGGGGAGGAGATTTCCTTGCACCTCAAAGGGCCTGCTCTGCCTCTGAAAAATGCCGTCTCCACCTCCTGCCAGGAATCCACACCAGAGAAGGCAGAACTGGTCCTGACCGGGCACAGGCGCTCTCTGCCTAAGAGATCAAAGGATTTTTGGACATAAATGCTGGGTCCCAGACCCCTGAACTTTAGAACTCATCTGGACAAGAAGACTGCCAAGAAGAAAAGCCGGAGAAGCTGCAAAAAGGAACGACTGCTTTGCTGGGTGCTTTGCTGGGCTGACCTGCACTGGCTGCTTTTGTCTTGGGTAGTGAAAGGCCTGGACTGGACTTTCTGCAACCTAAATTTGTGAGTCTCTCCAAGGGCTTGAGGTAGAGCTTGCCCCCTGTTCACGAAGTCTCAGGAACAGCAAAGACTTCAAGTTCTTCGACCCGCAGCACTGGGGACTGTGTGTTTTGTGCTGCAACCCAAAGAACACCAACTCAACGACGTCTACGACGCCACTGCCGACTCCGTGTCCTGAAGGCAACGCAGAGGGCACCGCCGCAACGCCGCACCGCAACCCTGGTCTCACCGGCGACGCCTGTTGACGCCGCCACCGAGCCGCTGCTTGCACCGCGACCTGTGGGCACCGCACTCCGCACCGCCTCGCTTCACGCCGAAGTTTTGGCACCGCAGAGAGCACCGCCGCAACGCCGCACCGCGACCCTGGTCTCACCGACGCCTGTTGACGCCGCCACCGAGCCGCTGCTCGCACCGCGACCTGTGGGCACCGCACTCTGCACCGCCTTGCTTCACGAGGACGCCTTGGCCTTCCTGACGCCGCCACTTCCTGCCGAAATCGACGCTGCTGCTTGCACCGTGGTTCGAGGGCACCGATCGTAAGTCACACGACGCACCGCCCTCATCCTGCACCGCAACCTTGGCCTACTGACGCCGGCGCCATCGACTCCAGTTCGTCAGCCGACGACAGCGCTTCAGCAACGATGACGACGCTGCTTGCACTGTGACCTGCTAGCACCGTGACCTGCTAGCACCGTGGCGAGCACCGCCTTCATCTCACACCGCGACCCTGGTCTCACCGACGACGCCATCTGACGCCGTCACCGAGCCGCTGCTTGCACCGCGACCTGGGGGCACCGCACGCTGCACCGCTGCGCTTTGCACCGCAGCACCAGACGTCTGCCGGCGCCAGCGCTCCTGGTTCCATCAGAGAGGAGCTCGACCTGCAACGCGAGTGACTTCAAGGGCCTCAACGCCCTGCATCTCTCACAGGTACTGTTTGCGGGTCTTCCCGACACCGTAGCTGGCCCGCGACCAGCCAGAACTGTTGGATTTGTTGTTCACAACGCTGTGGTAGCCCGGACGGAGCTATCCACAGAAGGAACTCTTTTTAATCAGCGTAATTTTGGAAATGTGAACTTTTAAGTATAGTATTGTGGATTTTTATCGTTTTTGGTCTTGTCTTAAGTATATAAAAATATTGGATATTTTTCTAAACTGGTGTGGTGTCCTTTTGTAGTGCTTACGCTGTATTACTGTTGGTTATGTGCAAATGCTTTACACACTGCCTCTAAGATAAGCCTGGCTGCTCGTGCCAAGCTACCAAGGGGGTGAGCAGGGGTTATTTTAGACGTGTAACTCCCTTATCCTGACTAGAGTGGTGGTTTTTGCCTGGCTTTGGCCCACGCCTACCAAAAATCCCATTTCTAACACCCATTTAGAACCATTGTTTTCTTATAAAAGAACTTGGCTGTCTGAAGGCATTCATGCAGATTCTTTCTTATTCTTCTTCTTCTTCTTTTGCAGTTTTTTTTTTTATATAGCCCAAACTCGACCCAATGATAATGGAGCGCTTTACATGAGCAACGCTTACATTACACAAGGACACATTTAATTTTTTTTTAAGGCACGTGAGTATGTAAAGGATGAGAGTTTGGAGTATTGAGGCTTGAGGGAGCCATTAGAGTCAAGTGAAGATGACAAGTTCACCCAACATTGGAGAATGGAAGAGCACGCACACGAGGTGCGTGGAATGCCTGCAGTGGAGAAGGCGGGCGAGACACAGCCATTTGGGGTTGCAAGGGGACCACTGAAATTTGAGGTTGATGGTGGCACTTGAAGTTGGGGCTCTGGAAAAACCATGTAAGTTTGAGTTCATGGCTGGATAAAACACACAAATTTTGGGTTGCAGGGGGCCACCTAAAATTGTTGTTGCACCGGTCATAGCACCTGAAGATAAGGGTGTAGGGGGTGACAACGTGTGAACTTCGGGTTCCTATATCAAGGAACTCCTGAGGTTGAAGTTGTGAGTATGCATATGAAGTCAATGATGCGTGAAGGAGCACTTGAGGCAAACCACAAAAAAAGCCTGTTATTCATGTTTGAGGTATAGGTGCTCTAGACTTTGTCATAAGATAACTATTTCACAGGTCTGAGAACCTATTGCTATGCTTGACGTTTGAGGGAAGATCCCACTCGAGCAAAGCCTGCCCCTCCATGCTTCCAGCTTTGAAGACAAATGAGAATGTTATGGAGGACTCCTACTCGAACCATTCTCCTTCTGGTTCCTACGTGGGAACTCCAATATCTGCGGAATATCATCAAGGAAACTAATGTTTGTCCGCACCTAACCCCAGAATCTTCAAGCACTTATTAAGCCTGTTAACCGGAAAAATGCGAGGTTTGTTAGAGCAAGTCTCTGAACATATGCTAATAAGACTTGCAGGGATAGATCTATGAGGTAACCGAGTAGTAGGGATATTGTTCCAAGAACGTTTGACTGCTTCCAGGGAAACATAAAGTACTAACAGACATTTAACATCTTGTGTATGTAATTTAAGAGCATAGTTTGAGGTTGAAATTTATTTTGGGGATATCAGTGAGAC
Source organism: Calotriton arnoldi (assembly GCA_963921515.1). Taxonomy (NCBI): domain Eukaryota; kingdom Metazoa; phylum Chordata; class Amphibia; order Caudata; family Salamandridae; genus Calotriton; species Calotriton arnoldi. The sequence goes on from CAWUFW010000628.1 coordinate 1,709,174, forward strand.
AAATCACATATCAACAGTGACCTAGAGGTCGGTGGTGTTGAATGTGCTACTGTGCCTTGTAGAGAAATCCCTGAAAAGCTATAGCTGGACACTTTAGGGAAGGGACACGTCGAGGGCCTTTGCAACCAGTCCCCTAAAATACAGGCATCCCTCCGTTCCTCCCCATTCCCCACTCTATCCCACCAAGACAGCCTGAGAACATCTTTAAATTTTGGCTAGAGATTATGCAATGTCATGCCTTATTTATTTAAATTATCACAGCAAACTTTATGCCACATTACAAAAACACAATGTTACATGATTTTTCCATTGTTTCCCCGTGTTAAGAGCCCACTATACATCGAGTCATCTAACTCCTCTACCACCCCACCAACGGACCTCTGTGAGCTCTTGGTTGGCCTGTACCCACATTACCCTGTGACCAACTTCCTGTGCTTTTCCTTCAGAATGCTATTTATGTGAAATACCGGAACTTATCTCCATGCCGGGGGCTCGCTCGCCTCGGAGCGAGACTACCTGGGGCACCCCACACCATTGGAGAGCCAGCCTGGGCACCGGGGCCATCCCTTGGTTCAATGGCGCAGACTGCATTCTCCAATCCCCAAAGGGCCAATGTCTCCAAGCACCAATGCTCATGCGTAAGGCTGGGTTAAGGGACCATGGGAGCGACGGTCACTACTTCGCCATTTGCAGCTTCCCTAAATTCTGCTGCAAGCACTCACTTTTGAGGTCACACTGATATAGTGAGTGTACTATTTTTGTGAAATGTGCAGGGCTATGTTATTCTTACTTGATACAGCGCAACAAATCATACCCTAAGGTATATCTCGGCACTCAGCCAGTGCAGACAAATGACCAACGACTAGAACAGCCACGTTCATCATTTTCCTGAATCTGGTGAAATCAGCACTACAGCGAAGATGGAGAGGCAGTTGATTCCAGGCAGTGGGGGCCGGAAAGGAAAATGCTCTACCACCGTATCTCACAGTACGAACACGGGGGACAATCAGGAACTCCTTATAGTTAAATCTTAAGGTGCAAGAAGGCAGATAGCGATGCAATTTATCCTTTAGATAGAGAGGGGAGTTGCCCTTCACGGACTTATGGGTGAAACAACAGATCTTAAACAGGATTCTTTTTTGGACAGAGAGTCAATGAAGATCTCTCAGAATAGGAGTCGAAGAGGAGCCTGACGGGAGATTACAGACCAGACGGGCAGTCGTATTTTGCACCACCTGGAGCTTAGACAGTAAGGTGTCATTTACTGCCATGAACAGCGCATTACTGGAGTCCAGGTGGCTTATAACAAAGGTCTGGACCACTGTTTTCCTTGCTTAGGATGGTATCCAAGGAAAGACCTTCCTCAGAAGTTTCATAGTCGCAAAACAGGTGCCACAAGTAGCAACAATGTGGTTCTTTAAGGAAAGTTCCTGGTCCAGTTTAATGGCCAGATTTTTTAACGGTGTGACATGGTGAAGGAGCTGCAGCCAGCTCCACAGGCCACCAGTCCAGGAGTCTAGAGGTACTAAGCTTTTCCGAACAGTAAGATCTCAGTTTATTCACCTTTCAGCTGGAGACAGTTGGTGGTGGTCATCTAGGTCGTGATTTTCCTCACCGTCTTGAAAACGATTTTTCGCATTGTGAATGTCCTGTCCCAGTGAAATGATCGACAGCATGTCATCGGCATAGGAAATTATATCAAAGCCACAGGATTTCACAATCTGGGCTGGGGGGGCCACATAGATGAACATAGGGTGACCAAGAAAAATTCCCGCCAACCGTGAACTCACCCTGCCCCAATATGACAAAAGGTATCTGGAGTACTTCAAAGTACCTGTGAGGCAAAAAAGAAGGTAGTCACCCCATGCAACAGCACATCAACTGGAAGAAAGAGCCCCCAATCCTTCACCGGCAGAATGCACGTGCTGTTTCCAAGAACAAGAAGGTGGCAGGGTGGGTATGGAAAGCAAGTGATCTTCCGCTGTAGCTTCAACTGTGGATCTTTCGGTAGTGGTTGCGGTGCGGCAAAGTGCAGTCCTTGGGCGAGATGAGGCGACAGATTGCCCAGTCTCTAGCTCACCTGCCTTTTGAATACCGCAACTGTGAGACTCGCAACACCGCTGGGACCAGGGACTTAAAATGCAATGGACCCTGCCCCCCAACAGAGGGACAACTTACCAAGTGGTCCACCACCGTGTAATGGTGCCAGGTCCCGCTGTGGTCCCCCCATAAGTGTCAGTTTGCCCCACTTAGGCCGTGCCTTATGTCATCTCTTTCCTTGTCACCCCTCATCTCCAACATTCAAGGCTCTTCCAGCTCCTTCTAGCTCCCGTATCAGTGCATTTTCTGCAAGGCCCAGAGCTGAACAGATCTAGGTGAAGGCAGTATCCGCGGACGGTGGGCAGTGCTTTTAGAAACTAATACCAAGGAACTGGTGTATGTGGCCTGCGACTGTATAGACTGGAACTTGCCAAGTTCACACACGTCAGTTGGTTACATGGTCAAGGTTTCTTGGAGTACAGACCTCTAGCTTCCGGACCTTAACGCTCTCCACTGCTATGGTACAGGCGTTGCCACCCTCTTAAATTGCAATGACTAAACCTAGGGACATGCGCTGTAGTCTTCAGCATACACCGCCTGAGTGGCTGCTTGATCAGACCTCTGTTTAGGGGGAAGCGGGGGGCTCTCAGTGAGTCTGTAAACTGTTTATTACGGGAGAGCCACGAAAGAAGACCGCCACTGGCTGATTGAGAGCGTTCTCTGAGAAGGTTTCCATGTCCCATTCACATGAATGAAGAGGAGAGGATGCAGCAGCCTTGTTTCTTAAGAGAAAGTAATGTTGAACAATCTTCTGATTTCATAAAAGACACAGTGATCACCGCACGCTTCGGGGCTCGTGTATCTCCAAGGGAAGGCTGAAGGTGAACTGATGCAGGTCCAAAAAGGGCAAGGGACCGCTGTTTTCTCTTCTGACATTGTAATGAGTCATGGCCATCATGCTCGAGACCAGAAAAGGACCCTTTGTTCCAGTTCTGTTGTCCTTTGTTCTTTGAGAAGTTACAATGAAAGTGTGAGAGTCTAAAAAGGTCCTGGTGCTGTGACATAAATTACCATTTAATAGACACTGAAAGTTATTGCATTTTTGGATTGACCTTAGTTATTGCGAGAACTGGTATTAGGCCATTTGTTTTTTGTTGAAACTGAGTTTTTTTATGCAGAATCGCGGTTCACCATTCTATCCTTCACAAGTTGCTTTGATCTCTGTTTATTTCTGGTAAATATTGTTTTGTTTACTAATTGCTTACCAATGGGATCCCTTGCCCTGCTTTGTGCCTGATACTCTTTATTTTCTTGCATTTATTTTTATAGACATTTGTAGCTGGATCTAGGTTTGCGGTGAGCGAAATGCCTTGTCGTGTGGAGGTTTTAGATGCTTGCACGCAATTCGGTGAACCTCACTGCTTGGTGATGCAAAGAAGCATATGAGAACTGAAGCCTAACCTAAATAACTTTTTATTAATTATATGCAAACTATACAAAATGTTGTGGTTGTGGACTTCGTGTCAATATTTGAAACAAACGTAGGTGCAACCAGATCCCTGCCTGCCCCATCTTGTCTCCACTCAACCAGATTCCTGCCTGCCCCGTCTTGTCTCCACTCAACCAGATCCCTGCCTGCCCCATCTTGTCTCCACTCAGCCAGATCCCTGCCTGCCCCATCTTGTCTCCACTCAACCAGATCCCTGCCTGCCCCATCTTGTCTCCACTCAACCAGATTCCTGCCTGCCCCGTCTTGTCTCCACTCAACCAGATCCCTGCCTGCCCCATCTTGTCTTCACTCAGCCAGATCCCTGCCTGCCCCATCTTGTCTCCACTCAACCAGATCCCTGCCTGCCCCATCTTGTCTCCACTCACTTGCCAACTTTTTGATTTGATCAGACCTTTTTGGGCCTTACTTGAGAAGACATCGAACAAACTCTGGCCTGCTTTGCGGACGGGGACATAGATGCGCCTAAACTAGCGGGCCGCAAGGTACCTGCCTTGATGTTCGCAGATGATACCCTCCTGCTGTCAAAATCACCGATGGGTATTCAAAGGGCTTTGGATACCTTTTATCTATTTTGCAAGAACAGGGGCCTGGAAATAAACACCCAGAAAACAAAATATATGGTGTTCAATGCAGGCCACTCAAAGCGTCCTAATCCACAACTTGCCGGGGAATTTCTAGAGAAAGTCCCTGCTTGTGACTATTTGGGCTTAACCATCAACGAGAAAATGGAGTGGGGTGATCAAATCAGTAAGGTCAGTCTAAAGTTGACGCAAACATCAGGGGGCCTTGCGAAACAGAGGAAGTGTGTACACAAGATGCTGGGGCCGGTGTTGGAAATTTATAAGGACCAAGTTAGAGGGGCTGCCATGTATGGAGCTGAACTATGGGGACATAGGCCAACCGAACAACTTGTAAGGATTGAAAACTCATTCCTTAGTTGGTGGGTCTTCCCAATAGCACCCCTTTAACTCCGCTCCGAATGGATCTGGGCGTCAGCCCAATGGCACAGGAGGTTGCGCTCAGACCCTTACTTTAAGGGCGCCGCCTATGGAGCATCCCAGAGCTATCCATGTATAAGGAGGAGTTGAGGGAGGTGGCCAATATCAGGGGGGCAAGTAAAATTCCTTGGCTCACCTATATTAAGAACTCTTTTGTAGCCATTGGAATGGGAGACCTATGGGATCGCCCGGAAGAAAGTTCTTTGGTGACATTGAGAAAGGTCCTGATAAAAAAATTTCAAGGATCACCATCTCAACTTACTCCAGAGGGGGCATAGGATAGGTACACTTACTACATCTTTTCTAGACGTCAAATTTCAATATCTCCTAGAATCCAGCATTGATGACATACAGCCGTCCCTAGCTAAAAAACTCTACATGCAGTTCAGGCATGGCGTACTCCCCTTACGTGCTGTTACCTACAAGTGCGGGGGTAGTCCGACGAAAGATTGTCCGTCTTGTATAAACTGTACGGAGACCGACCTGCATGTGTTGTTTTTCTGCCCCACCTACAAGGCTAGAAGGGCTCGTTGGTTACGACAGCCTTGTAGAAACCTTGGAACTTCCCACTGCCTACAGGCCTATAGAATCCTGAAATATGATACTGGCATGCCAATTGTATACTCTGTTGCCCGTTATTTGTTCTCAATGTGGTGCGCTCGCCGCGTAGTCTTAAAGAAAGATCAAGTTTAAATTGCCTACTCTTTGCATCTCTTAAAATTTAGGACATAGTTTTTTTTAGTTTTACCTTTTACTACACTCTATTTTGTATTTTATGATTGAAATACCTAATGTTTATTAAGCTATTCGATATTGCAAATTTTGCTAACTTTTTAGATGGTTTTATCTTTCTTAGCATATAAATAATGTTATATTGATACATTTTAATGAACTTGTAATTGTTTTATCTTTGCATTTAAGGTCTTATAGGCCGAAATAAAGTATTTCTTTGACTTGACTAATTATATGCAAACTATACAAAATGTTGTGGTTGTGGACTTCGTGTCAATATTTGAAACAAACGTAGGTGCAACCAGATCCCTGCCTGCCCCATCTTGTCTCCACTCAACCAGATTCCTGCCTGCCCCGTCTTGTCTCCACTCAACCAGATTCCTGCCTGCCCCGTCTTGTCTCCACTCAACCAGATCCCTGCCTGCCCCATCTTGTCTCCACTCAACCAGATTCCTGCCTGCCCCGTCTTGTCTCCACTCAACCAGATTCCTGCCTGCCCCGTCTTGTCTCCACTCAACCAGATTCCTGCCTGCCCCGTCTTGTCTCCACTCAACCAGATCCCTGCCTGCCCCATCTGGTCTCCACTCACTTGCCAACTTTTTGATTTGATCAGACCTGTTTGGGCCTTACTTGAGAAGACATCGAACAAACTCTGGCCTGCTTTACGGACGGTTTTTGTTGTACTCTGAAGATCATTGCTCCTACCAGAATGCGCCTGCCCCTTGCTTTCGACTGCAATGCCTGCATCTTGTGTAATATTTGTCGTCACAGAGCATGGGTGGGAAGAGAGCATTCTTATCGGACCCTCTTGTGTGCGGGCCAGCCGTGATATTGGATATTAAACCTTCTACAGTACACAATTGGCGCGCAATAAAAACTCATTAAAACTTTAGTACCAGGACTTCTACCTGGTATTGTTTATGAAGAATTGGTGTTTGGAATGTGCCCTTAGTTTGCCCCTTGGTGCTGTCTGCCACTTCCCAAGGTTGACTGAGTTACTTTCTTATCTTCTGGAGTTCACCTTCGACCTCCAAAAAGAGCTTTGGCATGTCCTGCACTAGTTCTACCTCTATTTTGAAATTTGACCTAATTAGTTTTGCCAAATATGACAATTGTACATCGTTCTCCCATAACCAAGTCTATAACATGTGGCTTATGTAACTGTTAAGTTAAATATTTACTAAATTGTTTCAGATGAGTCCGATTTTTTCACTAAATGCATTTTTTCAGAGTGGTGTCGATTTATTTTGCGTGCGATTCAGTCAGCAGCTGCTTAGGCTGTGGGGCCACTGGCCGTGATGACGTAAACTGTATGCCACAGCCCTCCAGGCTCGTTCCCCGAACACCAGGACCATTTACCCCCACGTCATTAAAGCTGACCCTTTGACCTAAAAGCAGCAGGTGTGTTCCCCGTTGCATCTACCCTGCTGACGTCACATCTTCACGAGCCAACCTGACCATGTCCTGATTCAGTAGGATGTCCATCAGTTTGGATGTGATACTCGGACAGCCCAAGGTGGAATATTGTGAGTTGTAAAAGGCTATTGCTAGCAGCGCCCACCTAGGAAGAGAAGCAAATGAAGAAACCTCAGAATGAGGACGAGTTTACAATTCTAGTAACTTTATGCTCTCTCTCTCTTCTGTCTGTCACATGCTTAATAACCTGTTTGCTTACTTTTCTCTTCTTCCCCTGATTGTACAGTCAGCATAGTTTTGTGCTGAATTAGACTCTTATTTCTCCTCGATCCCAGTGTGAGGAATTTCCTGCTCCCCGCTCTTGTCAGCGGTATTTCCTGGGGATTGCTAGAACCTGAGAAGGAGGCTCTTCTCTTTAAATGAGGCCTTGGCCACAGGAATGTGAGCCACTCTGACGAAGCCCTAAAATACAGAATAGTAAAATGCTTGTTGTTGATGGGTCTTGGGAGGGTAACATTATTTTATTTCTTAATACTTGTTGCCCCATGATCACTAAGGGGGTTAGAATATATTAAAACAGAAACCAGGTACGGTGGGGGGAGAGAAGGGGTCCAGTGTATGACCATACTGAGCTGGCAGTGCTGTAGAGGAAGGCAGGAGTTCCTGTGCTGGAAGGGACACTGGATGGGCTCAAAGCAGGTGCCTCTCGGTTAGAGCCTTCTCTGAAATATACAACAAGTTGTGCTGACACCTACTAAAGAATATCTGATCCTGGAAGGGTGTGTGGATCTTCTGTCTGGGGCCAGCCAGTTTGGCTTGGCCACACTGCACATGGCACGACTTCTGCTCGCCATTCTGAGTGGCCCTGGTTTGGAGGGTTAAATCAGTAGTTTCACAATCTCACAAAATGCATCCCAGTGAGCAAAACACATGTATAAATTGTTAGAAAGACTAAATAAATTGGGTGATACACCCAACAGTACAATTTGTAATAATAATTTATACAGCGCTGAACATGTGAAAACTAAACCAAGGCAAAATCCTTTAGAACAGGGTTCTCCAAAGTCGATCCTGGAGGGCCGGATCCATGCCAGATTTTAAGATAACTAAATTAATATAAATGGGGATATGCTAAAAATCTGGCATGGATCTGGCCCTCCAGGACCGACTTTGGAGAACCCTGGTTTAGACTAAGTGTGCTTAAGGTATCTTTGTGAAAGGAGGTTCTTTCAGTCACTCTCAATTATCTGGAAAGCAACTCCATGCTGTACAAGCCGCACTGGAAAAGCCCTGCCACCCTTGAACAGAACATGTACAGATGGAACCTGGTGCTCACAACAACACTTTACATCAACACAACCCCAGCAGTGCAAAGGAACAGCGCTCCACCAATGCCATACAGTTTGGTATTCGCTTGCAGCAGCACTGACCACTAAATAACGCAAACAAAGCATCCATAATAGTACACTAGACCGAACACTATAACCAACACTGCCTGGGTGTAGCATTTTGGTGGGTATCAATGTGCCACAACTGCACCCTCTCACTAGCATCCCACACCACCCTACCACAGACCACTCAAAACAGATCTCCTAACTCCCACCAGCACAGACCTAATAGACCATTAGCTTAATATCTATGCTCACCAACACCAGTTGCTACATGCTCCTAATTCATACACATTATATATAACCTTCTGTGCAGTGCGCAAGAAAGATAACCCAGATTGCACACGAGAATCTCCAGCCACACCGTGCAAATCTTCAGCGCACAGAACTACCACAAACAAGAAATTCAAGTGTATGTTCACAATGATGCTTACAAATGACAGTGCATCAACAAACCAGGCTTCGTTCTGTGATGGAATCCTTAAAGCCATCGCGTGAAGGTGCCAGACCCCATTGCCCGTTGTAAGGCCATGCTAATAGCAGAAGGAGGCCCTACAAAATAACTGCAACGTAGCAAAACGAGTGTCCCTTGCCAATACAGGACAGGTACGCATGGATGGTCTTTAAAGCAGCCTTTCCCTCTCACAGAATAGAAATGTAGCGATGGACTTCGATGAAAGACCACCCAAAGCCTGGCCCAGACTGGCTTGTCCTGCTTCCGGGACAGGGCCGCCCTCAAAATGCTTAGTGGTTTTACAGTTGCTAATCTCAGCTTTTTTAAAGGCGATATTGTTCACGTGATGCTTGTGGTTCAGTGTGCATTTCTGATTTAACATCGGTGTGTTTTGTGGCCTCTGTGTACAGAGACCAGATTCCTTTAAATCCCCAGTACATGGCACGGCCTGTGTTCTTGTAATCCGAACTCATTGAGGTTAAAACAAACCTGTTTGTTCCAGGGAGGCCTCGGCTGGCCTCCTAGGGCCTTGGAAGGCTATTTATTCTTTCTTGCTGGATGGTTTTGAGAATGTTGGCTCACTTGTTTCCTCAGACTGCAATGCTGTAATAACCCGTCCGTATGGAGGTTGACCGTTTTGAGCGAACTTTGCAGAACATTTCATTCAGAGGAGAGAAAAAAACTACACGAAAATACAATACACTAGTGTTTGCAATTAGGCAATTGCTCCGCACATAATTTCCAGAAGTCGGTAGCCCACACATTCGAATATTTTTACTTTTTGGAGGTTTTTGAAAATCGAATCCCATTTTGAGTGCTCTGTTAAACCATTACACCCATAATTATGCAACTCTCACAATAAATTGAATCCTTTGCCATCCTCATGCTTGCAAAACTTTATGCATCCCACTGCCCCCTATTCTGAAATGCCAGATTTTATAAGCAACTGTATTTTGATTGTAGGCTGGTTGCAGGAATGAGTCGAGAATTGTTGTGTCGGGCTCAGCAATGTGCCCCTTCAGAGGAGAGCCCAGCCATTTAAGAAATCTGGACTTTAAAGCTCCAGAGGTGGTTAGTTGAATGCCCTTTAAAAGAAGGCATTGTGCGCTCAAACTATAAAATGCCCTACTCTTTTCAAATCCAGGGCAGATTATGGAAGGCAGGGCACATCCGCAGCACAGCAGTATATTAGTCCCTAATTATTTCATTTTTAATCTCAACTTGAAAAAGGGTGCCAAAAGAGAGGTCTCCACGTACTTTATTTACTCTCTTACCCTTGACCATTTTTAGGTCTGATAAGTTGTCTGTTGTTGAAACACCTCTTTGGGACCAAACTAAAAACTTACAGTGGGCTTTTGGCCAGCTCATGTGAGTGGAAGTAGAATATAGAAAGGCCAGGATTGATCGCCCTTTGCTTAAAATTGGTTGGTATGTCCGCTCTCAGTTGCTTGCTTCTTTTCAATTGCTTTCTTCCCTCTTCTTGTGTTTGTCCTACTCCTGGAGCCATAGCCTTTTGATTGGATGGCTTATATGCTTCCACTGCTTGCATTCAGGAAACTGCCTTTTCATTTCAGCATCCAGTGTGTGTGCATCGGTGGATTTCTTGCACTCTGCCGCATGTGTTGCTTCCTTCTCGTATAACAGTCTCCCACGCTTTCCTACTGCTCCTGTCCCTGATGATGTTGGTTGCTTCCACCACTCCTCACTGTCTGATTTTTATTTCTTAAACCCCACTATCACTAAGCGTCATACTGGGCTTGCGCTCCCCTTTGCTCCCTAAATACATCTCTAGCCACCACTCCTGTCACCGTCACTCCAAGGCCGTTGCTCAGCAGCATTCACTTTTTAATCCCCCACACCTGCTCCACTGTTGCTCACCATCTCCTCTGCTGCTCGTACTCCTCTCTCCAGCCCCTTCACGTCGTGCTTTATCCCCCCCCACTTTTTAGAAGGACCCCGCAGCTGCAATCTGCTGCCAGTCCGCTCCAAGTTTAAAAAGCGCTTACGTACATATTAACTTATTTATTTAATTTTTTTTATATACTAGTCCCAGGTTGAGATCACTCCCAGATTGGCATCTGCCATCTTGTAATGGTAAATTAAAATAAATACTGGCATATTATGAATGACGCCACCATGCCTCCTTATTTTTTTTTTTTTCTTTACTCCTACCATCAGGAAAAGGCATCTTTTTTGCTCTTTTTGCCAATGCTGAACAGCAATACCGATAATCATTGGCAAAGCCAACAGGTCCACATCTGCGGCCAAATGCGAGACATATCGGTTTTGTCAGTGCTTGTTTTTGGTGCAACTTTCTGAAAGCCAGTCTGGTTACTGGGGGCATTCCATCTTGGGGCTTTCAGGCTAGGATTAAGAGAATGCAGTGTTGACAATTTAGAAATTTTGTGTCGGGTTCTGCTAAAGCCGCAGTGGATGGACCCAAACAGGTAACACATGCACACGTGTAACAGAACTGTATGCTGAGCACTGATATGTGCTATGTACCCACCACGTGGATGCATTGGATGCAGCGCAGCTGTCTATTACTTCTTTCAGGATTGTGAAGTAAAGTTCGACGAGTCTGATTCATGACACATATTCAGGATACCCATTTGAGATGCATTTACCAAAAATGAATGCAAATGGGAATCATTTGCTTAGTCTTTTGATTAATCAAGGTTCGATGGGGCCAGCCTTCCTCCGTATTTTTGTTGTGAATTGCATCTGGATGATGGACGACATATTTGAAAGTGTTGGGTGCAGCTTTATTTCGCCTGCAAACTGCTGTGCTACTAAATGGCTTATGTATGCATCATGAACCAGGATAAAGATCGAAAAAACTCAAAGAAGTTCCTTCCCTCCCATCATATAACTTGACAATCCAAGTTCAATGTGTCCCCTAATATCACGTACAGATGTAAACTGCACACACACGTCACTTAAGCACAAACTACAGCAGTTGTAGCGTTCCAGGACTCCTTCTGTAATTCAGCCCCTGGTTTCCCTTTGAATTATTAGATTTTCTGGCAAAACCTCCTTTTCTTCTCAAAAACGCATTTCCATTGTAGTCCTTTTCTTTATGGCAGGCCATGATGGAAGAAGATATATATACATTGTTGCTATCATGTGAAAATTGTACCCAGAGCTGCTTGATGGAGCAGAGGGCTGAATTGGGAGAACCAGGGAAATGCTTCAAAATAGGCGGACTGAGGCTGTAAAATGCACATAAATTTAGGAAAGAATGATATTTGACAGAATAGATCATGCCAGCGGCCTCCACACTCCCACCAAAAGGAAGGGTGGAATTAAAATAGCAAACAAGATCAGTGTGGGGCGGCCACAGTTCGAAGTTGTTTTTCAGTCACCATATCTTGATGTCTTGCTGACCAGAGGATACAAGTCCTGCCCATGGCTCAGGATTTCCTCCCAGCAGCAAGGACTTCCTCACCACGCCTACCTCCCAGGATCCTCCCCGGAGTTGTTTCTGCCTCTCTAACAATGCACCGAGATCTGCATCAGAGATTGCACTGAAACTCCAAGTTTGCATGCTCCTTTTTTGTAATGTTTTCTAAAAATAATCTGAACAGAGGACATTTTTTTACTTGAGGTGGGTCCATTCCTCCGGGGCGTGAGTCTTTTCCTGCAGACACATCTATTGAGTGAGGCCCGGCTCGGCTTCACCTTTAGGGCGTAGGGCTCAAGCATTGTATCTGCTCCACTAGGGAACATGGAGTACTGTACAGGATGGAGCATGAATGAGGTCAGCTTGTGACCGGTACTCTTCTTACACTCCTTTGAAGACTGTATCACTGGGCTAGAAAGGAAGGCCTATGCGTCTACTTAAAAAAATTATTGTTGCCTGTACTGTAAGGGAATGCACATTTTGTGATGTGCAGGAGTTAGGAAATTGATAGTGTGTTAACAGAAACAGCACGTTGGTGGCCCCGTCTCATCTGTTATGGCCGTTCTGTGTGATCTTTAGTATATTTGCATTTTATTTTTCTCTAGGATTAATTTTGAGTCTGCTGTCTGAATCTCTTGTATCCTTTTCTGTCTGGGTTTCTTAGTAGCATCATCCAGAGATGAACGCTCTTGTGGCCCCTGTATTGGTATCGCCATTATCAGCCTCTACACTAATTACAGATAAGATGGCTTAACACTTGGTGTTTTGTGCACAAAGACTTTACGTGGCTTCTTCAGCCTTCTTCATAGTCGAGACTGCTTATGCTGAGCAAGACATTTGTGCCTGAGCAACATACAATCCTATGCTGTTTGCATTCTTGAGGGCAACAGTAACATAGACTACAAATCAGACGTGCTCCTCGTGGGCATCAGCGATATGAGGTGTCCTCTCCGGGCAATGTACACCTGACGTCCTCTGACAGCCCTTCTTAGCTCCCTAAAACGCCTGCTTTTATTTAAGCACACTTTTAGAAGACTATTCAAACCCCCTTGTCGAGGCTAATTGATCAGTAATGGCATCCAAGTACGTATGACGGGCTGTGTTTTACTTCCGTACGCATGTGCAGATTGTTATGAACATATCAACTACAGAGGACAGAATTTATTTATTTGATTGTTTTCTATAGCGCACGCATGGCCCGAGGGTATCATAGCGCTGAATAAAAGAAAAAAAAATCCACCTGTAAGAGTAGTTACGTAGATTGATGGTCGGTTAAATATAAGTTTCATATGTCATAGAGAAGGATATCATGAATTCATTTTCTAATCGTTTGCAAGTGGTACATACTGTCAAAGTGCTGGACATGGGCTGGAACCATGCCGGGTTTATGGGATAACTACGAATATAGATTTACCAAGTTAGTTCCATCTTCTGTAACTTTTATCTCACATGGATATCTTCAGAGTTCTGGCACTGTGCCAGCCCCTTGTGTACCAACGCGTACCAACCCGGGTGTAAGGTCTATCAGGCCAAGGTGTGGACATAGTAAGCTTGTTCTCAAATTAGATTGGTTTTGGGGCTCTAGCCTGTCGCTTGGAGGAGGGCAGAGGGTTAAAGTTTACTTTAGACCTCCTTCTTGCTAATCTAGAAAGAACACAGCCCAGCAATGCGGTTTCTGCTAAATGAGAAACTGCTGATAAAAGCCAGTGCTTTCTGCAACCTGGGGATTTACACTTAAAGATCTGGTGCTGTAGGAAGGTCGTGTTCACCAGATAATCCAATCGAAACTCCTTAATTCAAGCCTTGATGCTGAGTTTATCCCTTCCCTTTCGAAGCTAGATATATAAATTGATTTTCTCATTTTAAATAACTCCAAGTGGGACAGACAGTAGGGCTGGACGAGGGGGAAGTAGTGTGCTTTCCTTACTCCACTGTGGAAGGTGTGTTTTCTCTTTGTTGCAGGGCCTCGTGAGTTGGTGATTTGACCTTGGTGCTTGTTGATTTGTATGACAGTGTGTGTGGAGATTACCTGTCTCACTGAAATCCGCAAGGAGTTCCATTTCTGCTGAAATGTTATTTGTTCGCCTCCCATACCCTGTTGTGGTTCGCGCTGTAGTTTTGTTTTATCTCTGCCCAAGTTCAAAACGTTCCACTCAGGTTTTACTGTTGAAGAATTATCCACCAGAGCTGTGTGCGACAGGCCAGAGAAAATTGTTTTCTTAAATGATGCCTGCCTGTCATAAAAATATACATTGCTTGAAGGTCAGTTGTATGTGCTCATTCTTTCTCAGGGCAATTGCAGTCCTTTCCCCATCATAAATCCTGGCTGCCTCATGTTTGAACAAGTAGCTTCGGGTCTACTACCTCCTACTATAGAAGTAAGTAAGGGTAGAGTTCAGTCGACAGAATTCTTTTTTGTGTTTCAATTCTTTATTACATTTTTTTGCAATAATAATCAAACTGTGATCAATAAACAAATATCTGCATAGAAACATAAAATGCCATAGATAAAATATAAAACATAAGCAGGAATAATACCCAAAAGAGAAAAAAAAACGCATATTAAAAAATATTACAAGTACTGCAGTGTGAAAAGCAGCGAGTCTCCTGAGATCCCCAATGCTGCCCGGCGCAAGGTCACCTTTAATCCACTTTGGATTCACTATCTAAAATAACGAGGCAGGCGCTGGAAGCTGGAAGGCAAGAAAAAGGTTTATTACTCTTAGAGGAGACCACGTCAACTGCTGACACCAGGATGTCTTCAGGGAGGTGTTCTACTGGCAATGCTTCTGACTCTTCCTTTTATACAGTTTTACACAATGTATTTGTTTCTTTTATCATGGTTACAAGCTTGGAGTCTCCGCCCGGGCAGGTTGTCACACAAGCCTGACATTGTTTTATCAACATGGTTACACAAGCCCAACATTAACTCTCCTCCCACCCAGGTCAAAAACAGACCATTTAATTGCAGCTGGACCTTGCTTCAGGGTCTAAAAACGAGTGAGACCGGCCAGATCTAAGAGTCCGTTCTGTTGATAAGAACAGGTCCCATTGTTGGCAAAAAAACCAGTCTTGCTGTGTGTAGTGCGATAAACCATGTTTGCAAGAGTCTGTTTGGTATTTGTAACCCGTTTGTGCAGGGATGAGAGGAAAGACGAGTTTGAGGCAGCAGGTGATGTTGATGTTTGTCGTGGAAATAGTTTATAGCCCCCAGCACACATATCAGGTTTGGTCAGAGAGTCAGAAGGCTGCTAGAGGACAGGGTGAAATGAAGGTGACCAACAGAGTACAAAATGGCTGTGGTAAATCAGAATGACTCTAGTTTATGTGCACGTAGGAACTTTCATCAGACAAGATGGCGCAGAATGTTCATGATTGTGTTTTGTTCTTAACAGTCGCCCCTTTGAACATAACTAGCCATCTTGTCAGTCTATTTCGATCTCCATAATGTCCTGTATTTCTTGTTCATACATTACTCTAATTTTTGTTAACTGAGTGTCCATAGTCTTAGGGCGCAAGGCACTTATGCAAAGAGAACACAAAGGTGGTATACAGTGTACACCCAAACAGCAACCACATATTGCCAATACTGGGACCAAGAGAAACATTGATATTTTCCAACCCCAGTCCTTTAAGATGCCCCAAAGCCAACTTCCAATTGTCCAAGTCTCTGATCCTTGATGAATTTCTGAAGACAGTCTGTGGAGATGTTCGATGGCTTCATAGACAGAGGGTGAATTATCAGGGATGTATATGCAGCAACTGGCACCAATGATGGGACATGCTCCTCCACGATCCGCTAGTACCACGTCCAGGACCATGCGGTTTTGTAGGGCCACCAGACGGACCGCTTGAAGCTCGGCAGTGTTGTTGGTGAGGATGCCAGCTGTGACGTTCAGGGCGGTTTCTACCGCTTGAGACAGATGTCTGATGGCTCGGCTGTTTGCCATCGGACCCCATAGCGGGACGAGCCCTTTTGCTGCGTCAACGAACTGTGATGCGGCAGAGTCTGCTTGATCAGTGTCTTTAGAACGCTTTTCTCGATGATGCTCTGCAGGGGCTGTGTAGGTCGGTGGCAAAACAAAGGCGATGTAGCACGTGCCCCCAGTTTCTTGGGAGCCAGGTGTAGGCTTTGGTTCCACAGACAAAGTACATATTGGGTGATGCAACAAATGCTGGAGGATTGGCAGTGTTCAAAGTCCTTACAATGTTACAAGTGCTGTGACCCACATTCTTAGTCCCACGGCCTTCAATGCATACAAGGCCAGAGACGTTCACCACAGATAGGGCCACAGTCAGTGTTGCAGCAGTTCTTTTCTTCAGGTAGGAAAATGTGGCTCTGACAGGATTATTGAACACTTGTATTTCCACTCGTTCTTTGGAGGGGACATTCATTGGGAATGTCGTATTGGAGGTGTGAGGGCAAAGGGAGCTGCTGTTCTTCCTGTTTGGTTTAGCCAGAACTCGTTGTAGAACTGAGCGATTGTCCCATCGGAAGTGGCATTGTCTTTGTAACTTTCTTGTAGGAGCATCATCCAGGCAAGGCAAGATCCATGAACAGAAAAGGGTGAAGGGATGAAAGGGATGGAATGTTCAGTGGCATGTGGTAGCAGCCCACAGACCCAACAGTTAGTGGCATTGGTGGCAAGATTGTGCTGGTGCAGCATCTGTACGAAAGAATTATTCCAGAATTCTTTGCGTCGTTCTCGGAGATGTGGCGGTAGTGATACCAGGTAGTGTTCTTTCTTTGTGATTGGTTGCATGGTTGGTGACAATGTTCTGTATGCAGGTGCATTCTCTTCAATGATCCAGAGTGTGACCATTAGCAGGAGGCAGGTGAGAAATGCAGCTACAAGTGCAATTGTCTTTGTACTGTGCAGTTCAAAAGTCTTGATGTCTTTGCGGTGGCTTTGCAGGTGTTCCGTTTCTTCCATCATCTTCGAGGAGCTCACCAACTGTTAGGACCACAGACTTTTGTCTGGTGTTTTTCCTGGTAGCGTCGTTTGGCTGTGCTACCGATCTGAGACTCTGACTCAGTTAGTGGCCTGGTTGTTGGAGCTCCCCCTTTTCGTCGATCTTAGGTTGTACCCTTCCTTGGATGGCACCGTGGGGTCGGGAAATTCAGACAGTTGGAGGGTGTCTTCTTGTGGGTAGCAACTCAGAGCTGGTCGGTCTTTTGCGAGTACTTCCTCTTGCACCTCCACCTCTTCACAGGTTGCCAGCGTTGGAGGAACTTTCTTGCAGTGGTGGGCGTGCAGCCAATTTTTTTTTTTTCTTCCACTCGGAGGGCAGTTCGAGTGGTGATCAAGACTTGCCAGGGGCCCGTCCACCTGGGCTCCAGATTCTTCGTTCTTTGGAAGTTGCGAACTAGGATGAAGTCCCCAGGCTTTATCACATGTCCTGGGCCCCTGGATATGTCAGACAAGGCTTGCTGCACCTGTTGGTGGGTAATTGTTAGCTCGTTTGTCAATTTATGCAGATAGTCTGACATTAATATGTTCGGGACATCGTTAATGGAGGTGGGTCTTGGTGCCGCCCAAATGTTCATAGGCCTGCCGAAGACCACTTCATACGGGGTCAGTCTGTGTTTGGTCGGGGTGGAGCGCATTGATAGCAATGCCAATGGAAGGGCGTCGGGCCATTTCAACCCGGTTGTGGCAACTATTTTGGCTAGCTTTAGTTTCAATGTTGCATTGTGTCTCTCTAGCAGGCCCGCTGATTGGGGGTGGAAGACGGCATGGAATTTTTGTTTTACCCCCAACCCTTTCAGTATGTTCTGTATCACTTCGGCTACGAAGTGTGGGCCGTTGTCGCTCCATAAAATTCTGCAAAGGCCGTACCGGGGAAGAATTCTTTCAACAATACTTTTGCAGTGGCTATGGCAGTATTGTCGCGGGTGGGATATGCCTCCACCCATTTGCTAAAAGCGCACACAACCACCAGGACATATTTTAGACCATGGCATCTCTCTAGTTGGATGTAATCCATTTGAAGGACTTCAAAGGGGTGATCAGGGACTCCAAACCCTCCCCGTGGTACTACTGTCCCTTTCCCTGGGTTGTGTTGTAGGCATACTATACATTGTTGTACTAGGCGCTTTGCAGATTCTGTTATCTTGACATTATGCCATACTCTTGTGATTAGTTCAATCATGGGGGTGGAGCCTATGTGTGCTGGTAAATGTGCCATGGTCAATATGGGGATGAGGTAGGCATTGGGTAACAGCCATTTATTTCCGTCTTTAGTTCTCCAGCAATTTTCCTCGTCTTTTAGTCCCACCTTTTCCCACTCGGTCAATTCGTCTTGTGTGCCTGTAGTCTGTATGTCCCTTACAGTGGTCCTAGCATCAGTCCATTGTTCAGCTTGTGACCTGGTCACATACATCCGTGTCATGGTTCTGTCTTCTGCTGTGGCTCGGGCAGTAACGTCTGCTAGCGCATTTCCCTGTCCAATGAGATCTGTCACTTTCCTATGTGCTTGGCATTTTATCACTGCTAGCTTTTTGGGGAGGAGGACTACTTCCGTCAAGGCGGAGACTAAATCTCCATGCAGGATGGGTGTACCGTGTGAAGTCAGGAACCCTCTTTCTTTCCATAGAATCCCGAAATGGTGAACCACCCCGAAGGCGTATTGGCTGTCGGTGTATATGTTAACTGTCGTGCCAGCTGCTAAAATACATGCTCGTGTGAGGGCAATGAGTTCTGCTGCCTGGGCGGAACGTTGGGCAATACGGGCTGTTTTTAGAATGGTTCGGGCTGTGGTGACAGCGTATGCAGCTGAGGTGGTGCCGTCGGGGAGTTTGATGCACGAACCATCCACCCATAGTTCTCCATCTGGCTCTAGAAAGGCGGTGTCTCTGAGGTCTACTCTACTTTTTGTTTGTTCATCGGTTAGTGTCACACAGTCGTGTAGTGGAGCCACGTTAGAATCGTTCTCGGGTAGGGGTAACAGTGTGGCTGGATTGAGGGTGGTGCATCGCTTTAGGGTAATGTGTGGTGCTAGCAGGGTCAACTCATATCCTGTCAGTCGGGCGCTAGTCAAGTGTTGGGTTTTGGTCTGGTTCAGTAGTGTGTCGACTGCATGGGGTACTAAAACAGTGACTGGATTGGAGAGCACTATTCCTTCGCTCTGGCGTATTGATACCGCTGCAGCTGCCACAGCGCGCAGGCACGCTGGCAGTGCTCTGGCTACTGGATCGAGGGTGGCAGAAAAATATGCACAAGGGCGTTGTTTGTGACCAATTGATTGTGTTAGGACAGACAATGCACATCCCTCCCTTTCGTGTGTGTAGAGGAAGAATGGTTTGGAGTAATCTGGGGTTCCTAGGACTGGTGCTGAGCAAAGGGTATTGTGTAGTTCTTTAAAGGCTGTCTGGCATTCGGGGTCCAGGGGAGAGGTGAGGGGATGTCCTTAGCTAGGAGGGAGAGAAGGGGTTTGACAATGAGGCTAAAGTTCGGTAACCACTGTCTGCAAAACGAGGTGAGGCCTATCAAAGAGCGGACTTGCTTCTGATTTTTGGGGACAGGGGTGTCTAGAATTGTCTGGATCCTGTCAGGCGTGAGTTTTCTCCCTTCTTTTGATAAAAGGTGACCCAAATAGGTCACTTGTGATTTACAGAACTGCAGTTTCTTTCGGGAGACCTTGTGACCATTCTCAGCAAGGAAATGGAGTAGTTTGATGGTGGCTGTGACGGCTATTGGTATGGTGTCTGCTGCTAGAAGGATGTCGTCTACATATTGTATTAGTGCCACTCCATCTGGCAATTGTATGGCGTCTAACTGTCTTTTAAGCGCCTGGCTATAGATACTTGGGCTCTCAGTGTACCCCTGAGGTGCTCTACAAAATCTATACGAACGGGAATTTAGGGTAAATCCAAAAAGATAGCGGCTGTCCTCGTGTATAGGTATGGAAAAGAAGGCGTTCTTGAGGTCGATCATAGTGAAGGTGGTGGCAGTGGAGGGGATTAAAGTCAAAATTGTCGTGATGTCGGAAACTACTGGGTATTGTGGTACTACGATTTTGTTTACCTCCCGCAGGTCAATGATGAAGCGGTAGGCTTTCCCATCTCCCTCTCCCTGTCTCTTTACAATCGGTAGTATGGGACTGTTACAAATGTTGCTCACTACTTCCTCTACCACCCCTGCCTCTACCAAAGAGTGTATGATCTCTGTTAGTGCTTTCTCACCCTCTGGCGATATTTTGTACTGCGGTACCTTCGGTAGGGTTGCGTCTTGTCGTATTGTTACGTGTACTGGGTCAATCATCATTCGTCCTACGTCTGAATCAGCCCTAGCCCATAAGTGTGATGGCAAAGTGTCCAGTAGGGATGTGTCAGTCTCAGAGATGGAAAACATGTGCTGAAAAGGGTTCTCTCTATGGCGTTTTTGGGTTGTCATACAGGAAGACACGCACTCCGTCTGGTGAGCATCTGATAGTCGCATGGAAGTGTTTCAAAAGGTCGAGGCCCATAATGGCGTCTGGGGTGTTAGATGAGAGGAGGAATGTCGTTTCGACGCCATTGCTGTCAAGATTAAAAGGGATGGGTCGGGACAAAGGGTTGGTGGAGGGCGTACCGTCAAATCCTATTGAGGTCACATGTGAGCCTGACAAGGGTGCCCTTGGAATCAGTCGTTTGGATAGTGCACTACGTGTTGCTCCTGTGTCTACCAAAAATGGCGACCTTGTGCCCAGGACCTCAGCGGTAACATAAGGGCCTTGCTGATCAACGCAGAGCTCGACTGGATCCCTCCCTTGCCCCTGGCTGTCCTATGCAAAGTCGTACGTATTGTCATAATCTGTCTGTTGGTACTGATTCTGTCTGGGATGGTCAAATGCGTTCACTCTTTCTGGCCTTTCCTCGCTTGCTTCACTCGCGTACCCTCTCCCACGTCCTCTTCCTCTCTGTCCACTTTCTATTTCCTCGCCCCTCTGCCCCTAGCAGCTCCTAACAAAGCCGGGCATTGGGATTTCCAGTGTCCATATTTTTTGCAAAATGCACATTGATCCTGTCCTAGGTCTTGGCGTCCTACATATGATGTAGATGGATTGTTCCTAGGTGGCTGTACTCTAGGGGTATTCTGCTGGTTTCCTCCCCTATATTGCTCCCCTCCTGTATTCGCCCCCTGGAGTTGTGCTATCATTACCCTTTCCTTCAAGTCCTTCTTTTTCCTTTCTGTAGCCCTGTCATTTTCGTTTCTCTGATGCTCAGTAATACTGGGCCATTTGGAGAATGGCCGTCGGTTTAGATGCTGCCCAACTACTTTCGCTGGCTTGTAGTTTCTGGGATACATCTGGCAGTAATCCTTTGACGTAGTTCTGCACAAATAAGTGGTGTCCGGTTGCGGTGGACATGTCTTGTCCACTGTAATCAGAGAACACAGTTTCAAATCTGGAGAAGTACTCTGAGACGTCCTCTTGTGGTTTCTGGTGGCATGCGGTTACTATGGACCAGTCTATCTTTTCTCTGGGATCAGCGTTTTCACTTTCTGCACTATTTTGTCAGGGAGGTCTAATATTGCTTTAACTGGTTTTTGACCAGGGTTCCGCTGTTTATCTAGTGTGTCGAGTTGTTCCCAGGTATGACCAAACAGTTCGGTATGGTTTACTTTCTTAACCTGTTTCCACACATCTGCTGGCAAACATAACCCGAAGAACAAGTCTATGTCGGCAAGTGTCATTATTGTTGATCCCAGAGCGGTACCTAGCTCGGCGTAAAAGGCGGTGGGGTTCTTTCGTAAATCCGGCAAAGATTTACGGAGGGTCAGGATGTCCTGTCTGTCCCATGGCTGATACACCCAATTGTAGACCACCCTTCCTCTAGCGTCTTGATGGTTTATATCGTCATTAGTCCCTTCTCCTCTAGGAGGTACCCAGTAAGGGGCAGCTTCTTTTATTGGCATCATGCTATCTGTTTTTTCCACTGGGGGTCCTGCTACCTTAGTTGTCCTGTCCCTATCTATCTGTCCTTGTTCTATGAGGTGACGCAATACTTCTAGTGTGGATGAAAATAGTTCTGCAACATCGTTGTCGCCTTCATCTCCGATGTCTACCTTCCTGTAGAGAGCCACTAATCGCTCGGGCCCTACGTTTTGGTACTTCTCTTCATATGCAGTAAGGGTGTGGTAACAGACGTACAATAAAGTATCGTTTGCGGTTTTCAACATAGGAGTCGCATATGTCTGTTACGTGTTCTTCTGTTTCTTTCCTATCTACGAGGGTTTTAACTATTTTATCAATGCCTGCTCGCTCATTTTTACTTAATCGCGGGACCCTGGGCGCTCCTATTGCCTTGGTTCCTACCTCTACTACTGCCTCCTTTGATGAGGCATTTGGGTGGGTGGCTCGGTGGGAGCAGAGGTGGTGGAGACTGAGGCGATCGTGCCATCTCCAGTTATACTTTGGGGGTCCTGGCGTTGTACTACGGGATGAGTAGGGGCATAAGGGGGTGGCATGTATATCATTGGGGGACCTAACAATAAATCATCATCTACCCCCTGTTTTGCTGGTAACTCGGGGTAAAGAGTTAAGGGCGTTCTAACAGGGCATTGACCTGATATTTTTGATTCCTGTTCCTTTTTATCGATTTCCTTTTCTTTTAGTTCTTCTTCTAACTTTTTACAGGCTTGGTAAGCTGATTTTCGCGTTTCTTTATCTTGTCTAGCTTCGTGTCTTTTCTTTCGTTGAGCTGCTTCTTTTCGCCATAAACCAAAACTATCAAACATGGCTGGTCTAGCTTTCTTTTTGTGGAGAGCTAATTCTAACGTTTCTATTTTAGCGGGATCGAAAGATCCCGTCAGTGGCCACTGATTTACCCGGTCCTTCCTAGTGTACTTATGCCATAGTTTGCTATAAGCTACGGTGGCTAATCCATATTTTACGTACATGTCCTTGTTAGGGGTGCCTTCCGGCGGTGCCGGATGACTGACCTCTAACAAACGGTCCGGTCCAAAACAATCAAACAATCTAGAGAAAACAGGCATGACGTATTTAGCGGTCAAAATGAATATCTCAATTAATGTTAGACAAAAGTCTGCACTACCTGTCCTTCGCTGTCTGCAAAGAGAGAATATTCCTATTCTACGTTGTTTGCAAGCAGGGAATGTCTCAAATAACTCAAAAAGGAATACTAGTATTTCTATCAATCAATCAATTTGTCATGTTTTCTCACGACCTTACCCGGACCGTATGGACAGTTCTTCGTATTCCCCTTCCAGCGCCTGGTTGTCCTCTTACTCCAACAATCAATGCGGCGTTCCTGTAAGGCCCCAGTCAGGACCGCAGGTCACTCGAGAGAGGTCCGTTCGGAACCGGTGAAGTTCAGTCAATTGGCAGCCAGACGAGGGTCTCTTTCAGGCAGGTGCACTCCAGTCATTTAGTCGTTCACTCCGTCGTTAGGACCTCTCTACTGGACCCACGTGTCTCTGATGGGCCCCCGTTGGGTCGCCAATTTGTGAAAAGCAGCGAGTCTCCTGAGATCCCCAATGCTGCCCGGCGCAAGGTCACCTTTAATCCACTTTGGATTCACTATCTAAAATAACGAGGCAGGCGCTGGAAGGCAAGAAAAAGGTTTATTACTCTTAGAGGAGACCACGTCAACTGCTGACACCAGGATGTCTTCAGGGAGGTGTTCTACTGGCAATGCTTCTGACTCTTCCTTTTATACAGTTTTACACAATGTATTTGTTTCTTTTATCATGGTTACAAGCTTGGAGTCTCCGCCCGGGCAGGTTGTCACACAAGCCTGACCTTGTTTTATCAACATGGTTACACAAGCCCAACATTAACTCTCCTCCCACCCAGGTCAAAAACAGACAATTTAATTGCAGCTGGACCTTGCTTCAGGGTCTAAAAACGAGTGAGACCGGCCAGATCTAAGAGTCCGTTCTGTTGATAAGAACAGGTCCCATTGTTGGCAAAAAACCAGTCTTGCTGTGTGTAGTGCAATAAACCATGTTTGCAAGAGTCTGTTTGGTATTTGTAACCCGTTTGTGCAGGGATGAGAGGAAAGACGAGTTTGAGGCAGCAGGTGATGTTGATGTTTGTCGTGGAAATAGTTTATAGCCCCCAGCACACATCAGGTTTGGTCAGAGAGTCAGAAGGCTGCTAGAGGACAGGGTGAAATGAAGGTGACCAACAGAGTACAAAATGGCTGTGGTAAATCAGAATGACTGTAGTTTATGTGCACGTAGGAACTTTCATCAGACAAGATGGCGCAGAATGTTCATGATTGTGTTTTGTTCTTAACAGCAGTAACGTATAAAGATAAGTTGACACATCAATATTTGAATGTATTATTACAAAAAAAGAACGTGGTATGCAAATGATATATAGCAGACTTATTAAAACCCATCAACACTGAAATACAATGAGAAATCAGAATCATCGTAAACCTAAGAAGGGGCCCCTTATATTATCAAACTGATGTAAATTGTTATTCAATTTATAAATCATTTTCTCAAAGTGAGTCACATCAAACATATCTGCAAGCCAGGAATGAAGAGTTGGTATAACATTAGTTCTCCAAAAATGTAAAATATTATTTTTAGCTAGAATGAGAGCGGTGGAGTGGGTAGTGTTCTGTCCTTGCAAGTCATTGTCTTGTGTGGCTTATTCTGCCCTTCCAAATCATTGTCTTGTGTGGCTGGGTCTGCCGTTCCAAATCATTGTCTTGTGTGGCTGGTTCTGTCCTTCCAAATCATTCTTGTGTTGCTGGAGAGTCTGTTTGAGTACATCAGACGCACAAAGGGTGATGGGAGGAATGCTTGCAGTTTGTTTTACCACTGCCGATCGCTTGGGTCATCATTCCAACCCATCGTTCCTTTACCCACATGCAATCTCCGTTATGACTTAGCCAACTGCCAAGCCTGGCCCTCTTTGAACAGGAATAAAAGGAACCTAAGACTGGTTTCGCCCTGATTGGGGGATCTTCAACTGGTGGTAGTTTGGTTCCAGTGGAACAGTGAGCATGCAACCCTCGCCTGGGTATACCCATGGCCCCTTAGGGAGGTACATCAAACAGTCAGAAGGTGATGGGAGGATTCTTGCAATCTAACCACTGGCAATCGTATGGGTAGTATTTCAACCTATCGTTCTTTTGCCCATCATGCCACTTCAGATTGGGCTAAGACGTATGCAAATTCAGTCAGACGTGGATCCCGTGCTCACTGTGCCACTGGAACCAAGCTAAACCCGGCTGAGGAGTCCCAATCCAGGCAAAACCTCTCTTGGGTTGCTTGTGTTCCGGTTCAGAGGACCTGGTTTGGCAGTTCAGGCTGCAATGTTCCTTTTGGTGCAGGACCAAGATTGATTTGCATATGGCTGGGTCCAATTTGAAGGTGCATGGTGGGTAAAAGAACAATTTGTTGGAATACTGCCTGAGCGATTTTCAGTGGTTCGACATATTGCAAGCATCCTGCCATCACCTTTTGTGTGTTTGAGTCTATTTGGGTAGCTCTCGCCAGTATCGAACTGGTTGGTTGGCACCATTAGTTGGAGAGAGTGCATCTTCTGATCACACCACAGTCTTGTACAAAAGATGAAGGATTTGAATTCAACTCCTTGCTCAGTTGAGAGAAGGTGAAGGGTCATCACATTGTCCTCATATTCAGCTGAGTGGGGAATGTTAAAGTCGAGAGTTGGGTTGATTAGGCAAGGCGCTTTTCTGTTGGGCTGATTGTTAGATCTGCAGAATGTCCTCCCATTGTTGAGCCTAGTCTGCATGTAGAGAAGGAAGGGGATGATGGTCCAAGTCAGATCAGCTCAATGCTGAAACCTTTGCAGATTGTCATACTCAAACCTGACCTCTTCAAATACCTAGGAGCAATCTATCCGCCCTGTATTGAGTGCTATGTAAATACTGGCCTTGTTTTTACAACTTTAAGCTGACAAGAACAAGCAGTGCACGACCAAATCTGGCTGCAGTACCTCTTTTTAATGATCAGTTCAGGCTTATACTCCCACTCAGGAGAACTATTACACCGAGCAGTTGATAAAGTTGCGAAGGTGGTGTGTGAGCACATAATAGGCAGGTCATGGGAGTAGAAAAGAACTGGTTTGGAGGCAGGGGGTCATAATAACATGTTTTTGTGACTGGACCGGTGACGGCTTTAGTTGTTTAACCAGCCTTATGTTTCCAAAAAAGTCATAATAAATAAAAACACACACTCATTTTGTCAGCCCTCTTAATCCAGTGATCTGTTCAGGTATGATTCACACATGGGTTCCACCCTGCACAGTGTACAGCATGTCACAGTGGGTCAGCCCACTTCAACCACTGGCTCTCTACAGTGTGATTGATGGGATTGTTTCTGTGCACATGGGCAATTTCACCTAAAAAGTGATTCACTTCAGTGGTATGACTCTATGGCCAATCCCTGCTTTCATTTCCAATTTTTTTTAATTTAGATTTGTTATTGGACATTTTTTGCTCGTTGTTTGGAACACATGCAGGTACAACACCTCTAGAAGTCAGCATTTTTATTTTGTATTCTTTTCTACTTTTAATTCCTGTTGCGTGTGTTTACAAAATAAAATTCGACTGGCTTCGGCAAGCCTTCAGTTGGTTTTGCCAATGCTTGTTTTTCCCCGATTGGTGGCAGAAGTCCTTCCTCTGCTCCTTTTTGGAGGAATGCGTAGCACATGGAGAACTTCTGGTGCTTTGCCTTTTCCATCCTTTGCCAATACTATGGTTATCAAAACCTTTCTGATCCTCTGGTGCCATCTCATTCTCAAAACCTATTTTTCTTACCTCCCATGAATCGTTCACTTTTTGGCAGGTGGTGGTGTTGGGCATCCTGCTGTAGCAGGAGAGAACCTGACAGATCGGGACCAGCTTGCTTCAGGAAGCAGGCTCAAGGTGGCATTTGGAGGCTGCAGGCATGGTGACTGCATGTCATGGTGTAATGGACTTGCTTGCGTTCTGGTTTGACGTGTGCCTGATTTCTATATGTTCCAGAATGGTCTTGTGGAATGGTAACATAAGGGTACCCGGCGAAATTAGATTTACAATCCTGTGGCTGCACTAACAATTCTGGGTGTTTCCTTCCTAAGTTAGTAACTTCTGGCTCTCGCAGTGAACGGATCAATCACCTCCCTTCAGATTATTGACTGTGTAGAGCATAACAAAGCATTCTCAGTTGCCATAGATGAAGTGAGGAATGTGCTCTTCAGGTGAAGTGGGGTGGAGAGTTGTGCTGTTTGGAAAGTGTTTGCAACTGCCTTCCTGTTCCAGCCATTGAATCTGCTTGAAGTTCTGGATTATGAATATATTCTGTGCTGGGTAGTCTGAGGGTTGACGGTGCATGACCAAAGAAGTTAGGCCTGCTTGTTGAAGACACTGCCTGATGTGATGTCTCTCTAGGCCAGAATCTGCAAGGAAGCCATTGAGGTCCCGTGGAGTTAGAGTGGATGAAGTGCTTCCCTCCGATTAAATAGACTACACTTCAAGAAGAGCTGGAAGTAAGGGGTGGCATTCTTGTTCTCCCATTTAGAGATTCCGTTCAATTTAGGACCCAAGCATCTAACTTTAAGTATCAACTTGGCAGACTTTTTAGCTTGCTATTACCAGTAATGTTAACTGGTTTACCAAGAAAGCAACTTTTTGTGTTTTTCACCCCTGCTTGTTGGGTAAGTCAACCTTTGGAGTATCTTGGCAGAGATAGCCTCTTCTGTATCACTTATGCTAGTGGCTTAGTTAGGTTATGCAAGCAAGAACAAAATGGCCCAATATCCCCTGATTGAATATTAAAAGGCCATGGTAATTGGTCAAACCAGTTAGCATTACTGGTAATAGCAAGCTAAAAAGTCTGCCAAGTTGATACTTAAAGTTAGATGCTTGGGTCCTAAATTGATCGGAATCTCTAAATGGGAGAACAAGAATGCCACCCTTACTTCCAGCTCTTCTTGAAGTGTAGTCTATTTAATCGGAGGGAAGCACTTCATCCACTCTAACTCCACGGGACCTCAATGGCTTCCTTGCAGATTCTGGCCTAGAGAGACATCACATCAGGCAGTGTCTTCAACAAGCAGGCCTAACTTCTTTGGTCATGCACCGTCAACCCTCAGACTACCCAGCACAGAATATATTCATAATCCAGAACTTCAAGCAGATTCAATGGCTGGAACAGGAAGGCAGTTGCAAACACTTTCCAAACAGCACAACTCTCCACCCCAATTCACCTGAAGAAGAGCACATTCCTCACTTCATCTATGGCAACTGAGAATGCTTTGTTATGCTCTACACAGTCAATCTGAAGGGAGGTGATTGATCCGTTCACTGCGAGAGCCAGAAGTTACTAACTTAGGAAGGAAACACCCAGAATTGTTAGTGCAGCCACAGGATTGTAAATCTAATTTCGCCGGGTACCCTTATGTTACCATTCCACAAGACCATTCTGGAACATATAGAAATCGGGCACACGTCAAACCAGAACGCAAGCAAGTCCATTAGAGAGGCGGGGCCGGACTCGGCCACGCCAAAGGTATGGCGGTCGAGCCGGCCCCCGATGCTGCCCACACTGGGGGGCGGGCCCATCGCGCCCTGAGAGCGCGGTGGGCCCGCCTTGCAGAATGATTGGCAGAGGGAGCGTGCCTCGGAGGCGAAACGCGCTTCCGGGGCGCGCATTTGTGACGTCATCAGGAGACCCCTGAAAAGGCTCGGGAGTGGCGAGTTGGATCTCTTTTCGCCGCTTCCCAGCCGGACTACGCACCAGCCTCGCTAGGAGGCTGCCCTTAATTTGGAAACGCCAAATACGACAATTATATACTTATCAAAGAAAATTACAAAGCTGTCATTGAAAGAAAAACGGGACATAAAATAAGCAAAATACAACACAATGCTGACCAACACATCTATATTTGAACAGATTACCCCCTACGGTGCCAGAACAACTTGCTTTAGGGGATGGTGGGTGGGCAAATTAAGGGCAGCCTCCTAGCGAGGCTGGTGCGTAGTCCGGCTGGGAAGCGGCGAAAAGAGATCCAACTCGCCGCTCCCGAGCCTTTTCAGGGGTCTCCTGATGACGTCACAAATGCGCGCCCCGGAAGCGCGTTTCGCCTCCGGAGCACGCTCCCTCTGCCAATCATTCTGCAAGGCGGGCCCACCGCGCTCTCAGGGCGCGATGGGCCCGCCCCCCAGTGTGGGCAGCATCGGGGGCCGGCTCGACCGCCATACCTTTGGCGTGGCCGAGTCCGGCACCGCCTCTCTATATGGCCAGGTACAGCCTATACCCCCTCGCTCCTCCTTTAATGATACCCAGATAACCACATGGACTACCAATAGAAGTTTTTGGAGTAGGGGGTCGTAAACCCCCGGCCGTATTTATTAAACAATTTTAATAAAACATTTTAATAAAACATTTTATACCTTATTTACACAAAATACGCAGAATAAAATTGCATTCCATTGTTACAATGATATGTACAGATGTCAGATGGCTAACCTTAACATAATTCTAATACAAAGGTATTCCTATCTTAATCTAGCATACCACAGCAATTACTTCTGCGCATTCCCCTTTGAGCCCACGGCAAGGTCACGTCTGGGGTCAGATCCTCCCCAATTAAGCCTCACGCCCTCGTACCGGAGTGCGCATGCGCGGGGGCCCAGTCACCGTGAGGGTACTTACCCCTCCCGGTCACCCCCATACACCCTGTATATTATCTCCAAGGGGCCCATTGCACCCGTGTGCCCATGCGGGGTGGCCAACCAGCCTACTGGAAAGCGTGACTCCCCATCCCCCGCACCCATCCAGCCTACCGGCTGTAACCGCCCCTGGAGTACCATGAGAGACCACTTGTCCCTCCCATTGGGCGACCCCATTCAAGAATGGCGCCGCCCCCTAAGGACCTGAAGTTACTGCTCCCCAATCATGACCTTACCGCCACAGGCCAGATGGTTGACCGACTGTCTGGCCCCCCCCCCCCCCCCCCATCGCTCTCAGAAAGCTCAAGGCCTGGCTCTAAACCCATCCATCCAAGCCAACATGTTCCCCATGAAAATCCTATTACCCAATTGAGATAAATGGACGCCGTCTTGTAGGAAGCACGACTCCCCTCGTATGCACCCATGGGAAATCGTTTGCAAATGTGGGGACCTGAATAATCTCTCCAATTTAGTGTTGATCCTCCGAACTGAATGATTTAATGCCTTCACTGATTTGCCCCCCGCCATTGCATCCTTGGGACCATGTGTGACCAAACTATGGTGCACCCTGGGCAAGTCCGAGCCAACCATCCCACTTCCGTCAGTAGAGTCTCCACTAAACCCCTCCTGCCCAAGTGTACCAAATCATTCCCACCCAAGTGTAGGATAATGGCGCTGGGTAGAACCCCATTTTTTTTTTATAAATCTGACACCAGGCCCCTGAGTTGTGTGAGGAGGAGACCCCCTCTCCCATGAAAAGACACTGTAAGATCTGCCAGTTCAGTTTTCGACTCAAATTTTCCTGCAAGGAAAAAGGCATGCAACCGTTTTACATAAGAATGGCCAACGATCCAAACCACTTGCTGTCTTTGCTGGTGGGCGTGACCCTGTCCCAGCGCCGACTGCTGTTGCCGCTGTGTCGCCATCAGTTTCCCTCCTGCGTGACAGGTTCGAGAAACTGCAATTCAAAAAGAAAGGAGAAAAGACATCAGAACCCAAACTCCAGCACTCATTATAACAAATGCATACGCACATAGCGCTTGTAACAATTGGATGACCATCTACCAATCCTCTGGACGTCCCCCCCTGGCAGACCCCTAGCCGTCGCCTCGGTTGCAGCTCCTATTCTGAATGAATGCGTTCCAAAACTACTTGGTTCCAAACCTGCTTTCAACACTGCCATGTCCAAGACTCTTTTGAATTGGAATTTCGTGAGCGGGGTGCCATCTGCATGAATTAATAAAGGGCCACCCGCCCCCTTGGCCCTACTGCCCAAAAATTCTTCCAAGTTAGTAATAGGGCAACAAGGATTGGAGAGCGCACGGTGCAGTACAAATCCTTCTCCCCGGGCAACCTGGTCCGTCTTTGACTTCTTGATAGATATCAACACAGAATCCCCTTGTACTTTAACCCGATCAAATTGTAGGCCACCCTGCACATCCCGCTTGTTGTTGGACACCAGTTCACTGATCCTAAATGCCCCATAAAATGCCAAAGAAAATGCCGCACGGAATAACAACACTTCCGCCGTGGAGCTGCAAACCAAACCGAGAGTCCCAACAAAGCTGTTAACAGCTCCATCCCTATAGGCCGCCTAGTGTCCGGCACTGATCCCTGTATGCGCTGCCACCCCTTCAAAGCCTTCCTAACTGTGAAATTGTTCGCGGGATCCCTTAACCCTTTTGCTTGCGCAAAAAAGGAAATTGCTGCCATATGTCGCCTGGCGGCCGCCACTGAACGCCCCTCCTTCTGCAAAAAGGCTAGGTAGGTCAGGATCCTCCCCGTATCATGCCAGTGCTCATCCCACTCCCTTCCCAAAAAGGTACAGTAAGCCCAAAACGCCCCTTCGTATGCCTTCCTAGTCCTTGGAGCTAGACTAGCTGCCACGAGGTCCGGTAGTTGGGGGCACCAATCTGCCAAAGAGATTCTGGGAAGGCCGTCGGGCGCACTGCCGCCTCTGGGAGATGTGTCCTGAACACCTGCATCTTGAAGCGAGAGAGTGCGTCGGCAGCATGATTCAATATTCCGGGCACATGCTTAGCCCTAAATTGCAAATTCAATCGCATGCATAACAGTACAATCTCTTTCACTAAGCGCAATATCCATTTGCAATGTGCAGTTTGCTGATTAATGCATTCGACCACAGACATATTGTCAGACCAGAAAATGACCGAGCGGTCGCGTAGTTGACCCGGCCAAACAGTCAAAGCCACCCAAATGGGGAACAATTCCAGGAAACCAATATTTTTTGTGAGGCCACTCAGCCTCCACCATGTCGGCCACCGCTGTGCCACCCACTCAGTGCCCAGTATGGCGCCAAATCCCTCACTGCCAGCAGAATCCGTCATTAGTCCCAACTCTGGGGAGGCAATGAGTGGACCGGGCCACACCAACCTGCCATTGAAGTCCTTCAGAAATGCCAACCAAATGCGCATGTCCTGACGTACCTCAGCAGATAGCCTGGTGTGATGGCGTTGTTCCTGAAGTCCGGACATAGCCTGCGCAATGGAGCGTGAGAATGGTCGCGCCATGGGTATTACACGCAAAGCAAAATTCAACTGCCCCACTGTCTGCTGCAACTGATGTAATGTGACCTTTCCCTTCTCCAAGCACTGTTGCAGGCCTAACTCAAACTTTCTAATTTTTTCTTTGGGTAACCTGAAACATCCCTGTATGGAGTCCAATTCTATCCCCAGGAATTCAATGCTAGTGGATGGCCCTACTGTCTTCCCCGGTGCTAATGGTACCCCAAAAGTCTGCATGAGTGTGCAAAATTCACGCAGCGCCCATCCACACTCCGGGGAACCAGGGGAGCCTAGAACCAAGAAATCATCAAGGTAATGTAGGACATGCATGTGCCCAGTAACCTGCCCAAAAACCCATTCCAGAAAAGAGCTGAATTTCTCAAAATAAGAACATGATACTGAGCAACCCATGGGTATACACATATCCATGTAATACTTTTCTTGAAACTGGAAACCCAACAAATGAAAATCCGCAGGATGGACTGGCAATAAGCGAAATGCAGACTCAATATCTGTTTTTGCCATCAGCGCTCCAGGGCCCAGGATCCGGAGCATTTCCACCGCTTGGTCAAAAGATGCATACTTTACCCTGCACAACTCTTCACTAATAGCGTCATTCACTGACAACCCTTAGGTGCCGATAGATTGTGAATCAGCCTGAACTCTCCCGCTTCTTTCTTTGGCACCACCCCTAGCGGAGAGCAAACAAAATTCTTTACCGGGATGGTGTCATATGGGCCTGCTATTCTACCTAGACGTAGCTCCTTGTCAATCTTATTGGTTGCCACCCGTGGGTTAGCTCGTACTGAAACCTGATTATTACAGACCGACTTTCCAATATAATCTGGAGCGGGTATCCTAAAACCACAGGTAAAGCCTTCCAACAGCATCTGGGCAGATGAAGAACATGGGTACTTGTTCAGCCAAGGGGTCAAAACCGATATCTTAATAGGGGAACGTGAATGGATCGCTGGAGCACCCTCAATCCTGTTTCTTTCTCCCTGCATCTTTTCCTTTCTTGGAACATCTAGACTCAGGGTGTGATGTGTTGGCGCAGAAGGAACACGCGTGCCTGAATTTACACGTTCCCGGGGGCCTGTTACACGTCCGCCTATTGAAATCCCAGCACACTCCCTTCTTTCCGCTCCCCCCGCCACTCCTGTAAGTGGAGGGGGAATTCTGCCGAAAGGGCTGAGCCGGCTGACTTCTTGCTCCCTCCTGCACTACCCCGCCAAAATGGTCAATCCAAGATATCAAGTCCACTTGGTCCCAGGCCAGTGCTGGATCAGAAGCTCTTGCTCTCCTAAAACTTTTATCATAATCCTTCCGTCCATTACCCCCGTATTTATCGTGCGCCATAGTGATCCTATTCTGATAGCATGCCATCGCTGCCTGCATATTGGGAAATTGATCCGCCATTACGGCCATATACACTGAAAAACCCCTAATCCAATTAATGAGGGACTCCTCCAACCTATATTTCTACAACTCGTTAGCCCATTCCCGTGGAAGCATCCACTCCTTATTTTTCTTAGCTTCCTCCCGCTCCGCTTCATCAAGTAACAAAGAAAACATGTTCACATAACTCCCCTTCCATATTTTTCTTTCGTTTCTGTTGTCACATGTCTGGCCAAGTGCTCCCTGGGAGTGCGGGCCTTACCCACCCCCAACAACGGCAGAGTCACTTGCTTACCTGGTGTCTTACACCCCGCCGGCTCCTGGACCTTCTCCTTGGATGTATCGACCACCGGGCAGGGCCCCGGTAGGTCCTTGTTGCCCCGCTTGGGGTTGCGTCGCCCTTTGGAGCGGGGGAACTGGTAACACCTGACCCTTACCCGGGGCATCCCCGGCGTACCATTAAACTGGGTCATGATTTGCCTCGCTTTCTCCATTAAATCTTCCCCCTCAACCGTGGCTCCCGCTGCCGGTGACCAGTTGGCCACCTTCCCCAACCAAGGGAGCAAAGCTGCCAGATTGGAAATTAAGTCCTGTGGTGCCGGGCTGCCCCCAGGAGGGGGCAACGGGGCCCCGGGAACCCCCCCTAGTGGGTCTACTGGGACCAGTGCCGGCTGTGGTGCTGGGGCGTTAATTGGCAGTGGCGGAACGAGAGCGGGCACCGGCAGGACTGGCGCCGGCACAGGTGGTATGGCGTGGAGCGGCGAGTTGGATCTCTTTTCGCCGCTTCCCAGCCGGACTACGCACCAGCCTCGCTAGGAGGCTGCCCTTAATTTGCCCACCCACCATCCCCTAAAGCAAGTTGTTCTGACACCGTAGGGGGTAATCTGTTAAAATATAGATGTGTTGGTCAGCATTGTGTTGTATTTTGCTTATTTTATGTCCCGTTTTTCTTTCAATGACAGCTTTGTAATTTTCTTTGATAAGTATATAATTGTCGTATTTGGCGTTTCCAAATTAAGGGCAGCCTCCTAGCGAGGCTGGTGCGTAGTCCGGCTGGGAAGCGGCGAAAAGAGATCCAACTCGCCGCTCCCGAGCCTTTTCAGGGGTCTCCTGATGACGTCACAAATGCGCGCCCCGGAAGCGCGTTTCGCCTCCGGGGCACGCTCCCTCTGCCAATCATTCTGCAAGGCGGGCCCACCGCGCTCTCAGGGCGCGATGGGCCCGCCCCCCAGTGTGGGCAGCATCGGGGGCCGGCTCGACCGCCATACCTTTGGCGTGGCCGAGTCCGGCCCCGCCTCTCTAATGTACTTGCTTGCGTTCTGGTTTGACGTGTGCCTGATTTCTATATGTTCCAGAATGGTCTTGTGGAATGGTAACATAAGGGTACCCGGCGAAATTAGATTTACAATCCTGTGGCTGCACTAACAATTCTGGGTGTTTCCTTCCTAAGTTAGTAACTTCTGGCTCTCGCAGTGAACGGATCAATCACCTCCCTTCAGATTATTGACTGTGTAGAGCATAACAAAGCATTCTCAGTTGCCATAGATGAAGTGAGGAATGTGCTCTTCTTCAGGTGAAGTGGGGTGGAGAGTTGTGCTGTTTGGAAAGTGTTTGCAACTGCCTTCCTGTTCCAGCCATTGAATCTGCTTGAAGTTCTGGATTATGAATATATTCTGTGCTGGGTAGTCTGAGGGTTGACGGTGCATGACCAAAGAAGTTAGGCCTGCTTGTTGAAGACACTGCCTGATGTGATGTCTCTCTAGGCCAGAATCTGCAAGGAAGCCATTGAGGTCCCGTGGAGTTAGAGTGGATGAAGTGCTTCCCTCCGATTAAATAGACTACACTTCAAGAAGAGCTGGAAGTAAGGGGTGGCATTCTTGTTCTCCCATTTAGAGATTCCGTTCAATTTAGGACCCAAGCATCTAACTTTAAGTATCAACTTGGCAGACTTTTTAGCTTGCTATTACCAGTAATGTTAACTGGTTTACCAAGAAAGCAACTTTTTGTGTTTTTCACCCCTGCTTGTTGGGTAAGTCAACCTTTGGAGTATCTTGGCAGAGATGGCCTCTTCTGTATCACTTATGCTAGTGGCTTAGTTAGGTTATGCAAGCAAGAACAAAATGGCCCAATATCCCCTGATTGAATATTAAAAGGCCATGGTAATTGGTCACTTGTCATCTATGGCTAAAGCAGCTAGTGCAGAGGATCCTCCAGTCCCCTGGGCATGATGCGTTAATGATGACATAACATCCTTGTTGCAGGAGCGCTGCTGTGGACACATCCTTCCTTCTGCCCACAATCCTGCCCATTTTCCACGTTAACCAAGCGATCTTTCTTCTGACCTTAGTTCCTGCATCAATCATCTCTGATCTAACAGTCTCTGGTCTAGCTTACAGCAAATAAGTTCTTTTCAGCTTACAAATGTTGCATGTCACTGATAGTGGGTATAATTCTGGAAGCCAGACCTCAAAGATATCAGTGGTCCAATATATTGTGTACTTCATCTTGGAGTGTGCAGGATTTTCTCACCCCTCCTTAAGGGAGGAGCCATTGCAGCATTGGGGGCTTTTCATATAACATGTGGCGATTGACCTGACTTGTGAGTCAGCCATACAGGCTTCACCAAACACATCCACATGCACTAAGCAAATCATGTGTGCTGTACAACTAAATTCTCAGTTGGTCGGGCAGTCCTTGCATCGGGTCATATTTCTTCACTAGGTCAAAAAATGCTGTACAATCCTCGGAATGAATGATGTAAAAGTAAATTTGCTCCCAAAAGAATGGCCAGTATTAAAAAAAAAACTTGACAAAAGCAAATGAGCAAATTGGAAAAGATTCCCCCCTTTCCTTGTCAAAGACCACGTAAGGGAATGTTAAATGTGTGTGAGCGAAGGGGTGGTGGGACCAGTGCCCGGATGAGGTGCTCACACTTCAGCTCTGCAGGTTCTTTGACTACACTCCAACCCCTCACTGTTCTTGGTAGGGAGCCCTAGGCTTATAAAAGATGGTGTGGTAAAGGAGTATGCGTGCATGAGTCCAAAGGGTGAGTGACTTTTACTTGTTAATATATTTAAAAACGACAGACTGTCCTCCCCCTCTCCCCCCGCATATCTTATCTCTGATGTTGTTTGCTGACACCAAGTTAAAAGTTTTTAAAAAACTTAATCACAAGGATCTTGGCTCCTTGTGCTGCCCAGAGTGCCAGGAGGTCTAGAGTTGGGAGGAGAGGGGGAGGACGACGCTGAGTGCAGGACAGCCTGTCCAGCAGCATGTGACCTCTGTTTCCTGCACAGCAGAGTTTCACCCACACAATCAATTAAAAGAGCACTCTCCTCCCTGCTGAGTTCAGCCACCTACCGGGAGGCCCATCATTCCAGAATCACTAGCACAACAACCCGTCATCCAAAGGGCCTGAGATAAGTGATGGCAGAAGCTGAAAATAATTAATATTTGTGTGTGTGGAGGGGGTCCGGACATTACATCTGCGTAGCAGAACCAGAAATAGCGGAAGCACAGACAACATCTCAACTGAAGTCTTAGACCAGCCTAAAAATGTGGAGC
This sequence comes from Calotriton arnoldi, assembly GCA_963921515.1. Taxonomy (NCBI): domain Eukaryota; kingdom Metazoa; phylum Chordata; class Amphibia; order Caudata; family Salamandridae; genus Calotriton; species Calotriton arnoldi. The sequence goes on from CAWUFW010000628.1 coordinate 1,746,243, forward strand.
TATTTAACTTTTTGTACTATCGCCCGCAGAATTCTTTGTGAAAACCATAGAAATATAAAATATTTGAAAGATTCTACTACTGTAGGTCCATATTTAAAAAATGTATGAGCATGGTGCAGCATGTAGGAGACCCTTAAGCGGGGCCACTGTGAGTCTCGGAAGGCCCTGGAGAGATGCATTGCCCCATCTTGAAGAAAGGTTCCACTTGATTTAGTAGATAGAGCTGGGTCTGGGCCGTCTTAGTTTCCTTGGTGATGTGTCCATGAGGGTGCGACTGGTGTCCAGGTGAGTACGAGTGAGTTGACATTGAGGGGTTGACCAGGTTCATGTCGTTGAGCAAGGTGGTTTCCTGTTGGGGTTGTCCCAGTAGTTGTATTCTAAGTCCGCTTACTTGATGTATCTGACTTGCTGCTCAGCGGGAAGGATCAAGGCCCTACTTGGCGAGTAATAACAAATGTTTTATGAGATGTGCTCCCAATTGGCTTTGTCTAGCTACATTTAACTTGCCTGCCTACCCTTGAAGGATATTTGCCTTGTATTTGTTGCATTTTCCCTATCATCAAAACACCACTGTTTTGATGTACTTTTGACTTCTCTTAACTTGACACTGTTTATTTTAATTATTGCTAATCTCTTGCTAAAAGCCTTTTATAAATGTAACGAATTAATTGAATTTTGATCAGGGATCCTATGAATGTGCCCTTCTCATGTAGCATACTGAAAATCTGGCCTGGATCAGGCTCTTATGGAACGAAGCTGCACACTGCTGCTTTAGACCATGTCCAATAAGGGCGAAGGGAAAGGAGAAGCACATTGATGGAGTGACTTGTCCAGGGTCACACGATGTGCTCTGTGGAGAAACCCTAACTGTAATGTGGCCTCCAGACTGCAGAGTCAACAGTTCAGCAAGGTCGTCAATACCCCATCCAATAACTATGAGGCGCTGTATTTCTCAGTGTTGTCATGAACGTTTAGAAATAATGTAACGGGTGTCGGGGAGGATATGAAAGCCATATATTTGTGATACAGTTAAAATTGTAACATGGTGCATGAGGTTTGTTTCCTGAAGCGGCCTCCCGAGATCTGCGCTTTAGGAACGCAAAAATGAACGCAGTGCAAAAAAACAATGTGAAAACCTTTTTAAGTAACTTTTAATTTTTGTAAGTCGTCAATGTTTAACATTATAAATGGCTGAAAATGACGCCAGTGTACCACTTGGTAATAGCGTTTTCAGACTGTTTGTCAAAGAAAATAAAATGTGCTGAAAGTATTTTTATTTTTTAAAACTGTTAATTCTGCATTCTCGCCTGGCTGAGTCTTGGGATGGGTAATTGGGCAAAGTTAGGAGGTGTATTGAGAACATCCTACTGTGCCATTCCCAGAAGGCTCATGGCCTTGTGCTGTTGATGACAAGTAGTCCTCCGTAGGCTTACCTTCGAGGCAGCCCTTCTGGCAATACCCGGCCTAGGCTAGATGGACCAGTCCAAGCCCGGGTCTGATTCCTTGGATTCCGGGACAGCAGTGCCAGAGTCGACAGCGCCCAGCCAGGCATGTATATTTTGAGGGGGAGGGAATGAACCACTGGAGGAAATGCCTTTCTCAAGGGAAACGCGCACAGGCCCGAGCTCCGGAGTTCGAGAGCCCTGGTATGAAAGACCTGCCGGACTGTGGGGACTGGTCTGTGTGGACAGTGACCAGCTGTTCGAAGACATGAAGACTTCCTGATGGGTGACCCTGCCTCCTCTGTGTGCTGTGAACGTTGCACGTCAGCACGCCACTCCCTTCTTCCCACAAGCTTTTTCGGTCCGAAAACTTTAGAGCGCGACTTTGTGCTGAAACTTTGTTTTCGAAACTTCACAGCCTTCATAAAGGTTGGAAGAATTAAATTGCAGAAATGGAACTGTGCACAAATACATTATGTAGCGGAAAAAGTCCGATATTTTTTTTTTTTTTTTACAAGGAAATTGTCACATTTTTGCTAGAAAAATAAAAACGTTTATAAGCCAGAAAATGACATTATAAGCAGAGTTTTGCAAATTTTACAAAACTGTGAAAACTTCGTCAAGCACTAAGTTAAACTTGGAGGCAAAAACTGAAAAAAACAGACTGTTCAAGCAAGCCTACATTTGAAGACCGAGATCGCGGTATAAAGCAGTCGAATAAAACAAAATGGCCAGACTTAAACCACTTACAGTTGGCTCCATATTGTACCTTCCTGTCGTCAGTCTTGAATATTCATATGTGACGGAAGCCTCACCTGCACTAGAAGCCAAAACGACCAGACCAAAACCTTATCCTTGTCCTCCTCGACCTCTCTACAGCCTTCAGCACCATCTCCCACAGCACCCTCATCAGAAGGCTTCACCTCCTGGGCATCCGTGGGACAGCCCTTCAGTGGATATTCTGCTGTCTCACAGGAAGAACACAATGCATGATACTACCACCCTACACCTCGGAACCCAAAAATCTCATCTGTGGGGTCCGTCAAGGCTTGTTCCTCAGCCTACCCTCTTCAATGTATACATGGCACTCCTTGCAGACCTAGTCAGAAATCACTGGCCTCAGCATTGTGTCATATGTCGATGACACTCATCTCAGTCTCTCCCTAATGGACGAATCCAATGCCGCAAAAACCAACTTTGCCAACTGCATGAGCAACGTCGCATCATGAATGAGTAACAACTGCCTCCAGTTCAACTCAGACAAACCCGAAGTCCTGATTTTCAGAAACCACAACTCCCCCTGGGAGGCCTCATGGTGGCTCTCCAAACTGGGCTCCATCTACCCCTACTGATCATGCCAAGAACCCCGGGTTCATCCTAGACACCAACCTCACCGTGAATAAACAGATCAACTCCGTCTCCTCATCATGCTTCTACATCCTGCAAATGCGCAAGATCTTCAAATGGATCCCTATGAACACCTGACAAATGGTCACCCACGCTCTAATCACAAGCAAACTCTGCTGCGTAAACACTCTCTACTCCTGAATCCCACCCCACGTCCTACGCTGACTCTAAACCACTCAGAACACCACCACCAGACTCGTCTTAGACATCCCACGAAACGCCCACATCTAACCTCAACGCAAACCACTGGCTCCCAGTCTAGGAGAGATGCAAATTCAAGTTGCTCATGTACGCCCTGAAAGCCCACCACAAAGTCGGACCAGCATACCTCAACCACCGCCTCATCTACCAACCCACCAGACACCTTCGGTCGGCTTCCCAGGCTACCGCATGCACCCCTCACATCAAGAATACCAGATGCAGGGCGATCCTTTTCACATTGTAGCCAAAACCTGGAATGACCTCCTGCTGCAGCTCAGAACCACCCCCTCCCTCATGGACTTCCGAAAGAAATTAAAGTATTCCAGAAAAAACAAGCATGAGTCCATCTGCCCTCCTTTCAAGGGCCTTTGCCCCCACTCGGCGCCTTTGCTACCCATGCGGGTGATTAGCCACGCTTTACAAATCCACATATTCTAACATAACATTCTCACATAGGGTGACCTGATATTTGAACACCAAAAAAATGGGCATTCCACAAACATTGAAGGACTACCACTTTACATAACCCTAAGGACCCAGAATGACTTAATTGAGAGTGCTCACTAATATAGAAACACAAAGAGGCACTAATGGTAATTAAATGCAACTCTTATTCACAATATCTTCTGTGTAATTTAAAGGTTGTAGCGTAATGGTCAGAGCTGCCGACTTTGGAGCTGGGAAACCCGGTTCGAGTCTCCCTGTCGGCTCAACATCCTGTGGTTCTGGGCAAATCACTTAATCTCCTCGTGCGTACAAAGAATGAATGTGTGTGTGTCCTTGTGTAATGTGACTGGTTTTCATGTAAAGTGCCCCAATACCTTTGGCTTGAGTTCGCATATAAAATTGCAAAAAAGAAAATCGTTTCTGGTTAGGGCTGCTATCTAATCCTGCACTGGAACACATGAAAACCTGCCTTCCTCTGTGTGTAATCAACTCTTTGATAAAGTAGGACATGAGCTAAAGTTAATGAACAGATGGTGACAACTGGGATTGTCCTTGCAAATCCTGGAATCCACATCTCCTTACTCTCCGCAGTCGTAGTGCCCTTGATATTGTGTGTCGCCCCAGAGGTGTCCTCACAACTGTGCATAATTCTTTGTACAGCAAAGTGCTCTTTAGGTGGCTGCAAAGCCGCATGTGTGGTGCAGTATAAAATACCTCCGATAAATACAGCATGCACCAGGAATGGCACATGCAGGATGCAATGAGTAAAGGCACATTCCATGTTTTTATTCACTGCTTTTGTGTACCTTCCAGTGTACACACAAGAAAACTGAAAATGACAGTTCTTTATGTATAAAAGCATCAGGCTCAAAACCATTGCGTCAACAGTGCAGGATTCCTTCTCTAAACTGCCCTGTCGATGTGCTGCAGGGAGGACCAAAGATGAACTTTCCACGCCAATACTCCTCTCCTTCCTAGTTTCTTTTAAGGCCGTGTGATAGAGGAAACTGTGGTGGCGGTTTATGTGAAGTGGGTAACAGCAATTGGTAAGTGGGTCGATTTCCCCCATCTTGTTTCTTACTGTTCGATTTACTTATCGGTGTTTGTGCTGCTCAACCATCCTTTGGCGTATCACTTCATTAGGCCTGCTGCTCTTGATTTCAAGTTTAACTAGACGATGCAACCACTCATTTGAGGGGAGAGATGGGGCTTTGGGAAGTTTTGCAAACGTTAGTTCTACAGAGATGATTTTGATAGAACCTTAAGCAAATCAGATTTCTTCGCAGTCTGTGCATAAAAGCTTCTATCATGTATTTGTATTGAACAGCTGTGAGTTCCCCAATTCAGCTGAGCAGAGAAGCTTGTTGGACCAAGGGGGACAGAACTCTTCGAAGAGGTTGGGGATACGTATGGACTGAACATGTATTTGATTTGAACATGGGCACTGAACTTTGATTTCATATTCCCGATTTCTACGAAGCCAAGGGGGAGGCAATAATACCAATACTAATGTATGTTAATGTAGCCCAGAAGCTATCCTGGCCACTATTTTTTGAGGCAGCTCAGTTGCTATTTTGGCTGTCCTAACTAGACCTTTGTTCACATAGTGCTCTCTGGCATTATCAATGGGGCATAATAATTAAAGAGAATGTAAAAAGTGTATCCAGCTAGTTACATAGGATGAATACGCACTTGACCGCTGCGTTTACATGAGGGAATATTGTGAGATTGTTGTCATGGGTTTTTGGCTGACGGGTGATCAGATACGCAGTGGGTGTCCTGTATGAAGGTGGTCAGAAGCAGGTGGCCGAGATTTTGAGTTTCGGGTCACCTCTGACTAGCAGTCCTCTTGGTAATTTGGATTGTTACGGAGTTCAGTATGCTTTGGGCGTGTCAGACTTTTTAGATCGACCACAGCATCATCTGGAAGGAGAGGCTGACGCTTCTTAGAAGGTGCACAAGAGGGATATGTAAAGCTTGGCTCAATAGAATTGGCGAGGTGTGAAACATTGAGGATGAAGAAATTGACCATCGGGGTCTCTGATCCGCAAGTCATGGGTTTTATTCTTTGTTCTTTATGGTAACATTAGAACCACCCTGGGCACAGCTTGTTGTCCTAGTAGAAACCTGTAACTTTATCCAGCAGAGCAGATCATGGAGACAGTTATCATCAGGTTGGTCAAGTTTGTAAACCCATCCTGTAGATTTGCAGTGCGAGAGCGTGTTATTGAATAACAAACCATGTGTTAGTCTCCACAGATTTTGAGATGAGGGTGCACCTTAACGATGCTTGCAAGTGTGTCGGAAAGCACCTGCAAGTCTTGGGCTGTGAAAAGTTCAGTAGATTATGAAGAATAAGAGGCTTCTGCCTGCGAGTGAGTGATGGAGCAGTATAGGAGCAACAGTTCACTACAGGAGTGACGTTTGGGGAGTGGAGCGATGGCCTGTGAGGGAATGTTCCACGTCAAGTACTTTATGTAGGTGGTTCCTTCCACCAGTAGCTCTCTTCAGATGTGTGCGGCTGTCTGTATTTGGTCAATGATTAACAAAATGGAGCCTCTTGGGAGATGCTTTAACAAGATGGCTGCCAGTAATTGGCTGATAGATTTTGTCCTCCCTTGCCACTGCCACAGCCATGCATGGTAATTTGTCCTGCCAAGAGGTGGTACCTTGAGTGTGCATCCCTCCCAGCGTACATTTGTCTTCCTCTCCCCTGCCGAGTGGTAGCCCTTGCTTTTTTGCAAGCGTTTCGTGCTGCTCACATGATGCCTTGCTTCAGCAAATGAACAAACTCTACCCGTTGAACTTCTCTATCTTGTTTCATTTGTTTTAGAATAAACCGGATCCAGTCAGCGAGTTAGGGCAGATACCGCTCCACTGTTTATAAGGATGTTGTTTGCCAGCCCCTGTGATAAACTTGGAAAGATACCATTGTTATTTCGTCTGTGACTTGACAGATAGAATTTTTCTTGGTAACTGCTCTGACGTTTTTAGGCCTTTCCAGCTGTAGCTACACGCCAGATAAGCAGCTGACCACCCTCAGGCAATTTCGTCAGAAGGAAGCGGGTTAGACTTTTAAAACGAGCAGTCGATGAGCGGGTTTCGCGTTTTTAACCAGAAATCCTCAAGGTTTTACCTGGAATACTTTAAAAACAGCTGCTCACATCACCCATTCCTTGACTGTGGTCCATCGATCCAGCCTTCTGCATCGTGACCGCGATTCTCCGGCGTTTTTCCAAACATGATAAATTAAAATTAATGTGTCTGACTCCGAAATTCATTAAATGTAACGTCAGATGTTTTGTTTGCCCTTTCCTTGTCATTTTTTATTTTATTTTGCTGATGCACAGTGTTTTTTGTGCCTCGTGTTTGATAATCTTTTCGCTTTCTTTCCTCTAACTCTTTGGACTCCCTCTGGAGCAGCATTTCAACCAAAAAACGAATATAACGGCAACGGAGTCGTCTCTAAGACTGGGGAAGTGATCTGGCCCCGCAGTTGCCACAAGGCTTAGGTGGTCTTTGACTCTCCAGCCCCAGTATCCGAGCCACATCAATCGTCCGGAGCTTCTGGGGGGGGAGGGGGGTGGTGTATTGTTGCACTTGCAATAGTGGTCTCAAAACCGCCCAATATGGTTTTAAGGCAAGTGTTACATTAAAATACATTTTGGCGAGCAAGTCTGTTGTAGATCAGCATGCTCCAAATATTCTGCTATATACTGTTTTGAGCTATGGAAGCGCAACTTGTTGTGAGGTCACCAGCCAACGTTTGCACTGTGTACACAATCTGTCTGGGCGGGCTGGAATGTGATGATTACAGGTAATTGTATGTCCAGAAAAAGATCAAATCAAGCTACAAAGAAAATGTCTGTTATTTCCGTTGGCAAGACAAATTTCCTTCGAATAGTGTAGATAATTCTGTGCTTATGTAGTACAATAAATGCTAGTGAATGCTCCACTGGACACGGGTGAAAGAGTATGCCATGGTGGCAGGTGTCCAGCATCCACTAAGTTAAGCAAACCTTGGTCAAAGTAAGAATTTTGAGCCGGACAGTAGAGCTTTGCTTACAAATTGGGTCAAAAATCTTATTTTAAATTGAGATTCCGACATTGTTTCTCAATACCATGATTCGGGATAAGTTCACCATTGTAGCATTTTCATTAGGAAGCCCTATTTCTTTTATATTTGAGGTTCATATTATTGCCTGAGTTGACTGTGCTTGGGTAATGCAGTTTGGTTTTTTTTTAGTTTTTTTTTACCACAGAGCAGATTATAAAATTGCGTGGCTTTTACTGGCCGCTGGGCTCAGAAATGTGATTATCTTCCTTGCTAGGACGGAGCTGCACTGGCCATTTGTGGATGATTTGCACAATTCAAGATCCTCTTTCTCGCATTTTATTATCCAATAATTCTTTCATAGTGTTACTCCATATGGATCAGTGTGTCCTTCGAAAGTCCCAAAGGACTGAATCCACACCATACTTTAAAGATAACCACTGATTTAAATACATTGAGTGTAAATGTATGTGATTGTTCTGAAATCTAGCATATATTAGACCCTGCCTGACCTTGGTTTATATGCCTGTTACAGACCTAAATGACCGCTGCCTTCGAAATGTAGGACTTTACAGAGGTTCCTGGGTCAAGTCTGCCACGGTGAGGGGTATAAGGGGTATAAAGGTTTTTGGTTGAAAGCAGTAGCTTGTGGAACAACTCACTCTTGTTATCGTGAACAAAAAGAATTTAATCATCAGGAAATTATAAAAAACATAACTAATTGTCCAAATAGGTTGATGGAAAAGCTTATGGACTCAGGCCATTTCTTGGAAGCAGTTTGGTTCGCAAAGTGCTTACTAAACGTGCATGCATTCAATCACTGAAAATAGATGCTGGTGACTTGAATTATACAAGGTTCTTGAATCCAACACGGTAGCTACTATCCACCTAAATACACACAAAGCCTTTCAGGTCAGTTATCAGAGCCCTCTCTGTGAGGCCCTGTTTGAGTTTGTGAGGGTACGCCTGAAACAGTGGAAATGCTAAAATTTCAGGGTAACCACGTAAGATACATTTACTTTCCAGTAAACTCAACTAAATGCTTGACATAGTCACTGGTTATGCCTGAAAGTCTGGCTGAAGACGGCACTCCAGGATGTATGTTGGACAATTCTGAAAATTGAGGGATTTCGGTGTTCACTAGTGTAACTCCTGGCTCTCAGGGAGGATGGCTGTATGCCACTATGTATGCCCTTCATGCACAAGGCAAAACAGAACTGGAGGCTTAATTGGATGTGAATTGTGAAAGTGGTTATATGGGCAGGTTTGGTGGCGCCTGAAGGCTGGCCTCTTATCGGTTCATTTGACTTCAGGCCCAGCTCCCCTTTTTATTAGGTCTCGACTGCGCATGTGCTGTTGCAAGGTCTTTTCCTAACTTAAACTTAAAGGGGGCTTAGATGCCGCCTGTTAATTACTATTGGTTCACTTCACCGTCACACCTATTTCCTTTCTTCTCATCGGTCATAACATGCCAGTTTTACTTTCTCCCTTCCTGTGTTTGTCTCTTGGATGGAGCATGGACCAAGTACTGATTAATGTTTTTATTAGCGTCCTTTGGGTGCTCGTGATCAGATTGAGGCACTTTGACACTGTAGCCACGGTCTTATTTGCTGAACCTGTGAACAGTGGTGTTTCCCAGCATATTAATTCCAGCTGTGCACAGAAAGAGGATGCTTGAGTTGTGATTGTTTTTATTGTTATATTTTAATTGAATGGAGAGAGAGAGAGAGAGAGAGAGAGAGAGAGAGAGAGAGAGAGAGAGAGAGAGAGAGAGAGAGAGAGAGAGAGAGAGAGAGAGAGAGAGAGAGAGAGAGAGAGAGAGAGAGAGAGAGAGAGAGAGAGAGAGAGAGAGAGAGAGAGAGAGAGAGAGAGAGAGAGAGAGAGAGAGAGAGAGAGAGAGAGAGAGAGAGAGAGAGACACTTTTTGAAAACAGTGCTGAGACATGGCCGACATTGATGGCGTCATACCGCTTTTTGTTTTTACTGTCAGCCATGACTAAAAAGATTGACAAAGTAAGTAGATCTAGCATGGGGGAGACCTATTGGCTTTGCCAATGCTTATGTTTGTGCTACTCCAGTGTTTTGGTAGTAAACCTACCACTTAATCTCAGTTTATTTTCCTAATTAGTAAAATTGTTGTTTGCTTTGAAATCCAAACGTTTTCAGGGCTTGTGACAGAGCAAGGAATTCTAGACACCTCTGCTGCAGTTGTGGTCACAGTTTACAAGTCTCCACTCAAAGCTTCACCTTTGCTTCCCTGGCTAGTGAAAGTTCTTGTCATCGTGTCTGCTTGTCCAGTCTGAAAAGCTAATGGGATAAAGTTCACCTCTCCCCATCTGACAACCAATTCCTAAGAAAAACGTGTGTACACATACCAAATTATGCCACACAGCCCCATGTGGCAATGCCTAGAAGCAGTTTGATTTGAGGTGCAGCAGAAGAATTTTTTCAATACAGGGTTTGATCAGCACTCAGTCGTTTGTCAGGTGATCAGGGCACGAGTCGGGGGTACATGCGGGTGGACGGTGTCCAGCCACTTTTTTCACAGGGTGAATGCCGTCCACCCTGCCAAGAATTTGGGTCCCACAGAATTATGTGCTAAATTTCCAAACACCGGCACACTTTCAGCAGTGCCTGCACGTTGTCTGCTTTCCATCTGCAACAACGTGCAGGCGGGGACGCGGCTTTCTTATTTAAGACTCCTGCTGGGCCCATAACAAAGGCCGAATTTGAGGGGTTATCAGGCCTCCTTTTGTTCGAGTCTCTTGGCTGGGAGCAGTCAAGAGCCTCACACCTGATGCAAATGAAGCGGAGGGGAAACAAAGGCTCACACCTTGTTAGCACTTCACACATACTAAAGGGAGGCAGCTTTTCACTTTGTTCAGTCCCTGTTTAGGAGATATGCATGCACTGTAAAAATTTCAGATGTGTGAGTCTTTCCCAGTAATTACACAAGCAAATTGCATTTATATAGAGCTTACTACCCCTGAGGAGGCGTTGAAAAAATGTAAGTACCACTATTTTTTCTTGTATAGCCCTACTCATTCCAATGCAGGGTCTCAGAGCGCTTTACATCAACACGTGCATATTACATGTACAATAAATTATATACGTTTTAAAATGAATGTACAGGATGTGTTACATAAAACTGGGGATTGCAAGGTGTAGAAGTCACATATCATCTTCCATAGCTCCCACTGCTATTAGCCTCGCAATGCGCTCAAACGTACACATGATAGACCTGCTAAACATATATGTGAGGTCTTTAGATCTGATGTCACTTCTTGTGTTGCCACTTCCTGTAAAGTCGTGGCTTGTGATGCCACTTTCTATGATGTCAATTCCTGTGATGCCATGTGTGATGTTGTGCGCCGCATGTGATGTCGCGCGCTGTGATGTTGCACGCCATGATGTCAAACTTACTGCCAAACTAGGTCAGTCCCCCCACTTCTTTTTTTTTTTTTGTTTAGGACTTGTGCCCTGCAGGTGATCAAGCAGAGCTGGCAGGTAAGGGCCCACCACTGCATTTTGTTATTTGCAGCCCATCGTTTGTAATGGGGAAAAATACACCTACATGCATCGATGCCCACCAATGAGAGCTAAAAAGGAAAGAGCACCCGAAGTATGGTAACAGTATCATAACAAAAATGTCTGCCAGGAATATTGTGTCCTAAATATGGTTTACAAAATTGTCTCCCCACTGGCGTCAATAATAGAAAATCTACACTCAGTATGACAATAGTTTTGTAAATCATACGTAGGGACAATATTTCTGTTAGTTGATATTTTTGATAATGATATTTTGACATAAAACCCTACCTGAACCTCTTATCATAGACATGAACTGTTGCAAAATGTTACAGCGCGGCCCTGCATCAGGGCGCTGCGCGTGGGGCCCGATCTGAATGGACGTGGAACTGCAGCAGGATGGTGCGCGAAACCTACAACAGTTCAACGTGTAGCAGAAAATTATGCTTGCAGATATTAATAGTTCAATAGAGTTTGCGCCACCTGTGGTTGGATGCTTTTTCTCTAGGAAAAGCGAGTGGATGAATGATCATAAAGACTGAGTTTCTGCTGGGCCGCAAATGGGTAAGCTACTCATTGAGAGAGGGTTCAATAATTAATAGATCTGAAAACTGAAAATCAATTGCTTATGAAGAACCCGATAAATGGAGAAAAGCCTAAGAATAAAGTGGCCGACACCAAGTTCTCTTCTCATCCTCGAGTAATAAAAACGCAATAAATACCACCCGCATGTGTGTGGACAGTAGCTTTACCGGTAATTGGTAACACGCGCGTTGGGGGACAAATGATGTCGATTAATCCCTTTTCACCCAGCCAAAGGATTAAACTGGCATGCGCAACGTTCTGACGATGTCGCTGCTGGGGAGGGCACAGGATCTTTGAAGAAAGGTTGAAGCAGTGTACAATATTTTAATTGCCTCTTGTTTCTCTCCCAAGTACTTGGGTACTGTTCCTCCTTTCTGGCCAGAGACTGGACATTTGGCTGCACCCAAAACCAGCAGCATCTGGTGATGTAGGAAGGACGCTCCCTCATAAATTGCCAATTTCAGACTTTTGGAATGGGTCGCTCTATCCAGGACGGTCCATTGTTTGTAGTGTGTGCTCTGGTCACGAACAAGATCACACTCCTAGATGTGCAATGACTCTGTAAAGTCTGCACGCCCTATTGGTTTTCCTTCGTCCTGTGCCATTGGCAGTTTAGGGGAAGAATGGACCAGTCTCCTTCCTGCCTCTGTTTCTGAAAAAAAGAATGTTGTTTATAATAGAAATAATGACCTTGAGGCTGGACACTTCCTTTAATTCTCTGTTGGCTGAGTTGAGGACCTTTGGCACGTCCCCAGAACTATTAATGCTTCCAGTTATTTTCCCTTCCAATGCTTGTCTAAATGTGGATTGGTCACGATTTGTTAATCAAGGTCTTTAGGTGTGGCCGGCTAGTATTTTAGTCACCGTGTGAAACTAGAGTGCTTGGAGTTCATGCAAGGCTGCTATTTCATTTAAAGGATTCATGATTTGCAGAGCTTCTCGCCATTCTGACGTGGTTTTTAATTCACATTTCAAAACCACAGTTTTATCGCAAAGTTTGCCCTGTTAGAAGGTCCTCTACTGAGAGATGCTTAAAAGCTTTGAGGATGGAGGTGTGGTCTGACTTTCAGGTCACATCTGCTCCAAAGCATCTTTTCTGCATCTGATGCAGAGCATCCAAATCACATATGTTGTAGGGTCTTCTGGTCTGATGTAATAGAGATGTTATAGGTTGGACTTGCTGTAGGTCTTCAAGGTCAGGCATGGTGCAATATTTTGAAGTATGGTCTCGTGGCAACAACAGTTCCTCTCTGGTCTGGTGCTATGAGATCAACTCTAAAGCGTCCAGGCCATTTATGCTTTTCTGTTTCCAAATCACTTTGGCTGTAGTGCTTCCAGGTCACTTTGGCTGTAGTGCTTCTAGGTCACTTTGGCTGTAGTGCTTCGAGGCCACTTTGGCTGTAGTGCTTCTAGGTCACTTTGGCAGTAGTGCCTCCAGGTCACTTTGGCAGTAGTGCCTCCAGGTCACTTTGGCAGTAGTGCTTCCAGGTCACTTTGGCTGCAGTGCTTCCAGGTCACTTTGGCTGCAGTGCTTCCAGGTCACTTTGGCTGCAGTGCTTCCAGGTCACTTTGGCTGCAGTGCTTCTAGGTCACGTTAGCTGTAGTGCCTCCAGGTCACTTTGGCAGTAGTTCTTCTAGGTCACTTTGGCCGCAGTGCTTCTAGGTCACTTTGGTTGCAGTGCTTCTAGGTCACTTTGGTTGCAGTGCTTCTAGGTCACTTTGGCAGTTGTGCTTCTTGGTCACTTTGGCTGTAGTGCTTCTTGGTCACTTTGGCTGTAGTGCTTCTTGGTCACTTTGGCTGTAGTGCTTCTTGGTCACTTTGGCTGTAGTGCTTCTTGGTCACTTTGGCTGTAGAGCTTCCAGGCCACTTTGGCTGTAGTGCTTCTAGCTCACTTTGGCTGTAGTGCTTCTAGCTCACTTTGGATGTAGTGCTTCTAGCTCACTTTGGCTGTAGTGCTTCTAGCTCACTTTGGCTGTAGTGCTTCTAGCTCACTTTGGCTGTAGTGCTTCTAACTCACTTTGGCTGCAGTGCTTCCAGGCCACTTTGGCTGTAGTGCTTCCAGGCCACTTTGGCTGTAGTGCTTCCAGGCCACTTTGGCTGTAGTGCTTCCAGGCCACTTTGGCTGTAGTGCTTCCAGGCCACTTTGGCTGCAGTGCTTCCAGGCCACTTTGGCTGCAGTGCTTCCAGGCCACTTTGGCTGCAGTGCTTCTAGGTCACTTTGGCTGTTGAGCTTCTAGGTCACTTTGGCTGTAGTGCCTCCAGGTCACTTTGGCTGTAGTGCCACCAGGCCACTTCGGCTGTAGTGTCGCTTTGGCTGCAGTGCTTCTTGGTCGCTTTGGCTGCAGTGCTTCTTGGTCGCTTTGGCTGCAATGCTTCTTGGTCGCTTTGGCTGCAGTGCTTCTTGGTCGCTTTGGCTGCAGTGCTTCTTGGTCGCTTTGGCTGCAGTGCTTCTTGGTCGCTTTGGCTGCAGTGCTTCTTGGTCGCTTTGGCTGCAGTGCTTCTCGGTCGCTTGGCTGCAGTGCTTCTCGGTCGCTTTGGCTGCAGTGCTTCTCGGTCGCTTTGGCTGCAGTGCTTCTCGGTCGCTTTGGCTGCAGTGCTTCTCGGTCGCTTTGGCTGCAGTGCTTCTCGGTCGCTTTGGCTGCAGTGCTTCTCGGTCGCTTTGGCTGCAGTGCTTCTCGGTCGCTTTGGCTGCAGTGCTTCTCGGTCGCTTGGCTGTAGTGCTTCTCGGTCGCTTTGGCTGTAGTGCTTCTCGGTCGCTTGGCTGTAGTGCTTCTCGGTCGCTTTGGCTGTAGTGCTTCTCGGTCGCTTTGGCTGTAGTGCTTCTCGGTCGCTTTGGCTGTAGTGCTTCTCGGTCACTTTGGCTGTAGTGCTTCTCGGTCGCTTTGGCTGTAGTGCTTCTCGGTCACTTTGGCTGTAGTGCTTCTCGGTCACTTTGGCTGCTTCTCGGTCGCTTTGGCTGTAGTGCTTCTCGGTCGCTTTGGCTGTAGTGCTTCTCGGTCGCTTTGGCTGTAGTGCTTCTCGGTCGCTTTGGCTGTAGTGCTTCTCGGTCGCTTTGGCTGTAGTGCTTCTCGGTCGCTTTGGCTGTAGTGCTTCTCGGTCGCTTTGGCTGTAGTGCTTCTCGGTCGCTTTGGCTGTAGTGCTTCTAGGTCGCTTTGGCTGTAGTGCTTCTAGGTCGCTTTGGCTGTAGTGCTTCTAGGTCGCTTTGGCTGTAGTGCTTCTAGGTCGCTTTGGCTGCAGTGCTTCTCGGTCGCTTTGGCTGCAGTGCTTCTCGGTCGCTTTGGCTGCAGTGCTTCTCGGTCGCTTTGGCTGCAGTGCTTCTCGGTCGCTTTGGCTGCAGTGCTTCTCGGTCGCTTTGGCTGCAGTGCTTCTCGGTCACTTTGGCTGCAGTGCTTCTCGGTCGCTTTGGCTGCAGTGCGTTACTTCTGATGCAGTGCTCCTTGGTCACTTCTGATGTAGTGCTTTCACGTCACTTCTGCTGCAGCGTTTCTAGGTCAATTCTGCTGTAGAGCTTCAAGCACTGATATGGCGCAGCGCTTCCAGCTCACATGTGCCGCAGCGCTTCCGGCTCGCATGTGCCGCAGCGCTTCCGGCTCGCATGTGGTGCAGCACTTCCGGCTCGCATGTGCCGCAGCGCTTCCGGCTCACATGTGGTGCAGCACTTCCGGCTCACATGAGCCGCAGTTGCTTCCAGCTTTCATGTGACACCGCGCTTCCAGCTCTGATGTTCCGCAATGCTTCCGGCTCACATGTGCCGCAGCACTTCCAGCTCTTAGGTGCTGCAGCGTTTACAGCTCTGATGTGCCGCAGCAGCACTTCCTCTCACGCCTATTGCGCTTCCAGCTCTCGCGGCCTGCGGCGCTTCCAGCTCTCGCGCCCTGCGGCGCTTCCAGCTCTCGCGCCCTGCGGCGCTTCCAGCTCTCGCGCCCTGCGGCGCTTCCAGTGCTGCGCTACCAGCTCTCATGTCCTGCTGCGCTTCTAGCTCTCATGGGCTGCTGCGCTTCTAGCTCTCATGGGCTGCTTCTTTCCCTTGTCAGAATTGCTGCTGGGCCCATTGGTCAGGTCTGCTGCTGTGCTTCCAGCTCAAGTGGGATCTCCTTTTTGACCCCACGCCTGGCCTGCTGATGGCAGCCATGATGTGGACACCGTCTTTGAGGCAGGCGTTCTTTATTCCCGCATGGAGGTGCCTGAGTGAAGGCTTGGAGTGGCGCCAGTGGAGGTGCACCACTGCTCTGCCGCCTGCCTTTGTTTACCCTGGTGTTGAGAGGCAGTGCCGGAATCCTGAACGCCACATGTTAATTGAGAAGTGACCTGTTGAACTCTTAATCAGGCCACTGATATTGCGGCACAATGAACGTCGGGCATTAGCGGTGTCGAGTGTCCCCAGAATCCTCTTTCACTGAGCGGAGCGCACCTAAGCTCTGCTAACAATCGCATGTTGTTCCCCCGGCATTTTGGGGAGCGAGGGGGGCCAACATTTTATATTTCAGGCTTTTCTTTTACGGTGGTGCCTTGGCTCTACCTGTGAAATGGGATTTTTTTGTAAGCCTGCACCTTTAAGTTTTGTTTTAGCGATGCTCTGTTGGTGTAGGAGCCATGTAATTATTTTAGCTTCGAGAAAGCGTACCTGCCCAATTTGACGCACTGGTTGTAGGGTCAAAACCCCTAATAGCTCCAGTCTTAGTGAGTAGTCGTTTACACGTATGTTACAGTGCCTAAAGGGTTAACCTTGTTTGGGGAATTTTGAAATATTGAACGATGTTTTAGTGATCGATATCTTATGTAGAGTCATTTGCCTTTTACAGCATCTACCAATGTCAGGAAAAGGATCTCAGAACAGTTTTAAAACAAGCATTGGCAAAATCGCTAGGTCTTGATTTTTGTAAGTTTAAGTTGATTTGTGTGTTTTGATTTTGTGGACAGATGAGTGAGAAAATGCCAGAATGAGCCAATCGTGTCGATTAGTGAGTGTATAAATGGATGAGTTACTATGTACATGGATTGTTGATTGAAGTGCATTGATGCTCTGAGGGGGGGGATTGGTATGTAAATGCTACTTGTTAGAAATGTTTTAATTAGCTGAGACTGAGGCATGCTGTCACAGACTAGGAGTAAGATGCAGTAGGTGTCTATTCTTCAAACGTCAAATACTGTTCAACTGACCATGCACAGCCATTCTTCTTCGTAATTGGCCATGCAGGCAAATCGATGTCCTCATTTTTTGCCTTGTACAGCTGCCATGATGCCAGGACAGCAATTTGCTAGGAAGGCCATAATCATGCAGTGATTTATCATATTGTGCCAAGAACTACTGTCATTAGGTCAGGGCCAGCATTATGTCATAAGTACGCAAAAGTTTACGCCATTTGCTTGAGCCAAAGAACGCTCCCTTATTTGTGATGCGCTTTGATTTTAAAGCAGGACAACACCTTGAATGAGGTGAGCCATTGCAGAGTTATTGCTGCACGACAATGCCCCGGACCTACTTTTCCTCACAGAAACCTGGCTATACCCTGCATCCCCACCAGAGATCGCCACAGTCATCACCTGGCTACAAGATTGCCTGGCAAGATGGACTTCCCAAGCCCGGAGGATGAATCGCCATCATCCACAAGCATACCATCTTTCGCACCACATCCATGGACACGTCCTCTTCCAACATGGTCCTGTCGTTCAAGCTCAATGTCATGGCCAACTTCACCCTAAGCGCCACTCTCATCTACCGACCACCGGGACCGAGCACCAAGTTCAGACACCATCACAGACTTCATCGCACCGCTCGCCCTCAATGCTAGCAGTTACATCCTACTTGAAGACCTGAACTTCCACCTGGAAGACCAACTCAAAAGCACTCATCAAAGACCTTAGAAGCCTGGTCCTCGCTCAGTGAGTAAAGGGACCTACCTCCTGGACCCTATTTTTACCACCTTCGACAACATTCGAGTCAAGGGGCCCACACCAGTGCCCTTGTCCAGATCAGCATCCCAATCCCGGTCCAACACACACGCACCTGCGCCAGACCAGCCTGCCAAAACTGGAAGAGCATCACTATCAAGCACTGAAACATCGCTCAACATCCCGAACACAGTAACAACCTCCCCAAAGCCATCAAG
Source organism: Calotriton arnoldi (assembly GCA_963921515.1). Classification (NCBI taxonomy): domain Eukaryota; kingdom Metazoa; phylum Chordata; class Amphibia; order Caudata; family Salamandridae; genus Calotriton; species Calotriton arnoldi. The sequence goes on from CAWUFW010000628.1 coordinate 1,764,017, forward strand.
AAATTCAACAATTTGACCATTCTCTGCCCCCCCCCCCCTCCCCCCTCAAACAGCAATACAACAAGATCCAGACTCCAGGTCAGCTGGTATATGGAGGAACTTATACTGATGAAACACCACTGCAAACAACTGGAGCAAAGCCAGGACAATGCAGGCAGGAGCACGTTCAAATTTGCCTAAACGCTATCACCAAATGATCCGGAGGGCTAAACGTGCCGCTCTGGCAGACCGCATTGATGCTAGCACCAATAGAAGCAAAGAAATATATACTGTTATGAAAGATTTCACCTCACCAGTGGCCGCCTCCAACTCGATCACCCCCTCATTGGATCTCTGCAACAATATTTGTCAATTCAGCAACAAAAGCACGGCCATTTACAGCACCTTCATCCTGCAACCGGACCCGACAGACCTTGCCAAATGCCTCCCAATCTTTTCCAAACAACCAATGCTAACCACATGTCTTTGTCCCAGAAGAAACTGACGCCACCTTAAAGTCCATCCACTCAGGGGCCAAATTGGACCCCTTCCACTACCATGTCTACTCCAGAGGACTGCAAACCATCCGCGCCATGCTCACCCCCATTTCTAATGCCTCCACCTCTTCCGCAACCTTCCCAGATGCTTGGAAAAACACCACTATCCTCCCTTTGCTGAAGAAACCCTCAAAGCTCTCCAACTACAGACTGATCTCCCTGCTACAATTCCTGGCCAAGGTCCTGAAGAAAATCATCATCATCAGACACCTCACCCGATATGACCATGACCACCAACTCCTCAACACCATTCAGTCTGGTTTCAGACCCAACCATAGCATGGAAACTGACCTTATCGCTGCCACAGATGACATCCGCATGACTGTGAACAGAGAAGACACGGTGACCCTCATCCTCCTGGACCTCTCTGCAGCATTTGACAGTCTCCCACGCCCTCCCATGCCTTCCTGACTGAAAGGACTCAGTCAGTCAGCCTGGCACCTTATACCTCGAATGCCCACAACCTCATCTGTAGAGTTCTGCAAGGATCCTCCCTGAGACTGACCCTCTTGAATGCATACATGATCTCTCTAGCCAACGTAATCCGCTCTCACAACATCCTCGCCTATGCGGACAATAGGGAGCTCATTCTCTCCCTCCCAGACAAGATGCCCAGTACCCGGATCAAGTTCAATGACTGCATGACTGAAATCGCACACTGAATGAAGACCAGCTGTCTAAAGCTGAACACCGTCCAGACCAAATTCGTCATCTTTGGGATGAGCACAATACCGTGGGACTCCACCTGGTGGCCAACAGAGCTAGGACCGACACCCAAACCTACCACCCACGCCAAGAACCTCGGGATCATCATCAACAGCAAACTCGACAGGACCGCCCAAGTCAGTGCCGTCACTGCCTTATGCTTCCATACCTTGAAGATGCTGAGGAAGATTTTCAAATGTCTTCCAATCGGCACCCAGACAACCATCACGCACTCCCTGGTCCCAAGCATCCTGGACCACAGGAACACCCTCTTTTTCGGGATCAACAACAAAACTCACCAGAAAGCTCTCAAAAATGTCAGAATTTGACGCCCAGAATCGCCCTCAACTTCCCATATCGCACTTACATCACACCACACCTGAGGGAGCTCCACCGGCTCCCAGTTCACAAACGAGCACAATTCAGACTCCTCACCCAAACTTTCAAGCCACTACATAACACAGGCCCGCATACCTCAACAATCACATCTGTTTTCATAAACCTTCCAGACACCTCCACTCATCTTGACTCCTTGCACACATCCCACGCATACAGAAAACCGGATCTGGTGTTCGAGCCTTCTCCTACATCTCACCTAAAGCGTGGAACGACCTGCCGCTATTTATAAAAGCCTCCTCCTCACTTCTTGAATTTTGCAAGAAGCAGAAGATCTGGCTTTTCGAGTAGTCCCACTAGTTCTAAGGTGTGGCTAGACTCACACCTGCTGAGTGCCAGTATAACTCCTCGGGGGATGTGTGCTCTGCAATTCTTCATGGCATAAACCACGTTTAGAGTCTTATTAATAGTCTCTTTTTCCACCTACAAAAGTTTCTCTTGCAATCACGGGCTATTTTGAAACTGAACACTCCTGAAATTGTTATTCCCCAGTTTGCATTTTTTGTTTCGGCATGTCACCGATTTCTTCATCTCACAATTCGGTTTACTCCACAATGAGCTTCTTCACGGTTAAATAATTATTTTCTAGTTTAGTCAGGTGGCTAACAGGTTCCAAAGCATCCGAGCCAAAAAGTAAACTGCCATTTAACCTGAAGCATTTGTTCTAGGGAGACAGCCGTCTCCGATGGGCAGGAAGTGTGTTCATGAAGTGCTGTCAGGCCATTAGATCCATGAAGTGCAGATCTGATGGGCATTCTAGCCAGTGATGGATGCTAAGAATCGGGCAGGCACCAGGAAACCATACGTTGAAAGGATAGCAAAGAACGCTTTAACAAGAGATTGTTGTTTACAGATTCGTGTGGTGTTTGTGTGTTGCTAGCGGTACCATGGGCTTTGGTGTCCGTCATAGTGACAAAAAAAACAAAAGCCTCTTTCTCATCTCTAAACTGTTTTGTAACCTGCTTCAGAGGAGTGCATTACTGCCATTTGTATGCTCTGGTGCGCTTTCAAAATCTGGGGCATTCATTGATCAAGTCAAAGTGATCCATTGACATTGTATTTAGTGATGTTTTGTATTGATTAGAGGTGTGGTATCCCGGATTGTGGGCAGGGCAGTAGAAGCAGGCCAACCTATTGGATAGTGATTGCTTACATTGGATAGTGGCCGGCTAGATCCTGTTATGGACATTGCTGTTTGCTTCACTATGCTGGGTGTGTGTTGTCCATACCTCAGCCTCTGGTGGCTGTAATGTTTCCAGCGATCTTTTACCATTATGTGGCTTTGATACACTGCTATGCCCTTAAGGATGTGGTAAGCATGTTTTGTTCTTCAGGATGGTTGAGGTGTAGAATGGGGAGACAATATCAATGTATTGTTGACTAGGTAAAGTCTTAGTGAGCTGCATGGCCTGGAGTTGTGCTGTGTGGTTGATGGTACTGAGAGTTGTGTCTGAGTGCAAAATAGAACCTGTTATGGATTGTTGTTGAGATGGCATATATGTAGCCATCTCTATGGGTTGGGGCTGTGTGTCTGAAGCGAGTTTATGTGTAGGTCAGTGGGATAGGGCTATCATTTAGCTCCTAATGTGTGGTACATAACAGAGGCCTTCATATTAGGTGCCTGACCTCACTGCGTGAAGAATGCAGGATGCTTGCCCATGCCTTGCATAGGTCACCTGTCGGTCATCTTCTCTTGTGCAGATGCATGCTTCAAACGGCAGCACTTAAGAATTATGTAGCACAGTGGTTCTTAACCTGAGGTCTGAGGACCTCTGGCGGTCCGCAAGTCCTACTCGGGGTCTGCGACGGTTTCACATAATATCAAAATGAATAAATTAAAATTAATAGTGTGTGTGTGTGTGTGTGGGTATATATATATATATATATATATATATATATATATATATATATATATATTCACTGAAAAAACCATAGGTTTCAGACACGTTATAGTTACAAATTAGCATTTAAAAAACCTTTGAAATTCACTGAAAAAACCATAGGTTTTAGGGACAGTTATAGTTACTTGGACATTGCACTCGTACAAAACCCGTGAAATTCCCCCGTTATAGTTAGTTCAGCTAACTATAACTCGCGCCCCGCAATGCACTGCTGATGACGTCACATATTACATCACTCATGACATGGTCAGTGACATCACTGATGACATCACTGATGACATCTCAAATGACATCACTGATGACATCATCCAGTGACTTGTGTTTCTGTAAAGTTTAAATATTTTTAATATATATAGGAAAAGACGTATTGAAGAATGCGTGGGTGTGTAAGTGTCTGTATGGATGATTTAGTAGGTGCGTGACTGACTCTATAAGTGAGTGATTTAACGTATCTTACTGAATGCATGGGTTAGTGACTAAACTGGGTGAATGTCTGTATCCGTCTGTCTGTTGCTGTGTAAGTGGCTGCATGTGTTTGTGAATAGCTAAATGAGTGTCTATATGAGTTATTGAATGCTTGTCTGAGTATCTGTATGGGTGCCTGAGTGTTTGTGTGGGAGGGGTGTGTGCAACTCTGTGCATAGATGTGTGAGTGGGTGATTCACTGGGTGGATGGTTTCAAGAGTGCATCTGTGATAAGACTGTATGGGTGGGTAAGTGTGTGTAAGAGTGTGTTAGTGAGTGAATGTATGTCCCAGTGGTACATGTGTGAGTAACTACATATGTGAAAGGCAGTATATATGTGTGTTGGAGTATATAAATAGCTATAAGCAAGAGTGAGTGATTGTGATAGTGGCTGTATGGATGGTGTGTGCTTGTATCAGTGATTGTATAAGAGCGTAACAATGTGCTACTATTTGTATGAGTAAGTGAGCTGGTGTGTGTATAACTGTATAGGTGAGTAAATGGCAGTGTGTTTAATTATTTGCATGACTGACTAGGTGTCTGAGTATCTCTATGGATGAGTGGCGTTGTTTGAGTGTCTATATAGGAGTAAGAGTGCATATGATAGTCCTGTACTGAGTGACCGTAAGTATGAGTGACTGTACGGGTGAGTGAGTGGATGTGTGTGTGTAGACCTAAGAATCAGTGAGTGGGTATGTAGTTATTGGTGTTGGAGTGTCTATGGTTTTGCGAATGGCAGTCTGTAATTTAGAGTGGGTGTATCAAAGATTATATTAGGGTGTGAGGAGGTTCATCAGATTATCACGTGGATGATGTCATCAGTGATGTCATTTGAGATGTCATCAGTGATGTCATCAGTGATGTCACTGACCATGTCATGAGTGATGTAATATGTGACGTCATCAGCAGTGCATTATGTGGGCGCGAGTTATAGTTAGCTGAACTAACTATAACGGGGGAATTTCACGGGTTTTGTACGAGTGCAATGTCCAAGTAACTATAACTGTCCCTAAAACCTATGGTTTTTTCAGTGAATTTCAAAGGTTTTTTAAATGCTAATTTGTAACTATAACGTGTCTGAAACCTATGGTTTTTTCAGTGAATTTCAAAGGTTTTTTAAATGCTAATTTGTAACTATAACGTGTCTGAAACCTATGGTTTTTTCAGTGAATTTCAAAGGTTTTTAAATGCTAATTTGTAACTATAACGTGTCTGAAACCTATGGTTTTTTCAGTGAATTTCAAAGGTTTTTTAAATGCTAATTTCTAACTATAACGTGCCTGAAACCTACGGTTTTTTCAGTGAATTTCAAAGGTTTTGTAAATGACAATTTTTAAATGTATTAATTGTTATACTAATTTTTTTCATACTGATTTACTACATTTTTAGAAACAATTTTTTTTTACAGATTTTATTTTTTAAATTACATTGTAATTACATTATACATTACATTACAAAAAATACTTTCTCAGAATGAATTACTTTAGTTTAAATACTTTGCACATAGGCAATAGACTTTAAGTACAGTAGTTACAGTTGTTGCAATGGGCAACACATTTTCAAACACAATGCAACATTCAGCTCAATGTGAATTTCTAGTTAAATGCAATTAGTTACTTTATGGATTACTTTTTCTAACCACAGGACTGGATCCTAGATTCAGTCCTGGTACATCTCCTGTAAACAGTTGAGTAAAAGCGTTTTGGTTACAGTCGTGATTTTTAAGGAATATTATTGTATTTTAAAAGTTGACACTTAGAAACTTTTTCTCATAGAATCACCAATGTTATCCTATGGAAGGAAATTCACTTAGCAGGTAAAAACTGTTATCGTTACTTTTTCTTACTCAGTGTTGGATCCTGGATCCAGCACTGGTGCATCTCCTGTAAACAGTTGAAAGAATGCGTTTAAGTCATACAGGTGATTTTTAAGGAATATTTGTAGTTTGTAAAAATCAACACTTTGAAACTTTTTTGCTGAAAACCAGACAATGGATTCCTATGGAAGAAAATATAAGTTACTGGTAAGTACGGTTAAAATTACTTTTCAGGATTAGTACTGGGCTGAAAGATGCAGCACTGAGGTCTCTCCTGATAACAGGTGAGTAAATCGGAATTCGTATTTCGGCTGATTTTAGAGGAATATTTTAAAGTTCCAAAACTCCACACTTAGAAGAATTTCCAAGTGAAACCAGTCAATGTTAGCCTATGGAAGGAAATTCAAGTTACTGGTAAGTACGGTTAAAATTACTTTTCAGGACCAGTACTGGGCTGAAAGATACAGCACTGAGGTCTCTCCTTATAACAGGTGAGTAAATCGGAATTCGTATTTCGGCTGATTTTAGAGGAATATTTGTATGTTTCAAAAATCAACACTTAGAAACTTTTTCAGCAAAAAGCAGGCAATGATATCCTATGGAAGGAAATTCAAGTTACTGGTAAGTACGGTTAAAATTACTTTTGAGGATCAGTACTGGGCTGAAAGATGCAGCACTGAGGTCTCTCCTGATAACAGGTGAGTAAATCGGAATTCGTATTTCGGATGATTTTAGAGGAATATTTTAAAGTTCCAAAACTCCACACTTAGAAGAATTTCCAAGTGAAACCAGTCAATGTTAGCCTATGGAAGGAAATTCAAGTTACTGGTAAGTACGGTTAAAATTACTTTTCAGGACCAGTACTGGGCTGAAAGATACAGCACTGAGGTCTCTCCTGATAACAGGTGAGTAAATCGGAATTCGTATTTCGGATGATTTTAGAAGAATATTTACACAATGGTGAAGGGAGGGGGCGGGGCCTGAGGTGACATCTGTGCAAACGCGCCCGTGGCGCGTTTTAAGTTGGGGGATTAAGTCCCCTTGAATCCTGAGGGTCCCTAGGGGCCAACTAGCCCACCAGGAACCTCCAATATGCGCCAGGGGCTGCGTTGCAGAGACGTGTAGAGAGGCCACACCCCTTTTTACACCTCTCTGCAACGCAGCTCTGTGGCGCTTTCTGGATGTACCTGTTGGGCTAGTTGGCCCCAGGGACCCTCAGGATTGAAGGGGATTTAATTCCCCATCTTAAAACGCGCCACGGGGCCTGTTTGAACACATGTCACCTGAAGCCCCGCCCCTCCCTTCACCACTGTGCAAACGCGCCCCGTGGCGCGCTTTAAGCTGGGGGATTAAGTCCCTTGAATCCTGAGGGTCCTCGTAGTCCAACTAGCCCACCATACCTTCCAAAAAGCGCCACAGAGCTGCGTTGCAGAGAGGTGTAAAAAGGGGTGTGGCCTCTCTACACGTTCTCTGCAACGCAGCCTCCTGGCGCATATTGGAGGTTCCTGGTGGGCTAGTTGGCCCCAGGGACCCCCAGTATTCAAGGGGACGTTCTTCTCTGCAAACGCGCCAGGGGCGCGCTTGCAGAGTGGTGAAGGAAGGGGGCGGGCCTGCGGGCCCGATCGTTTTTTTTTTTGTGCCTCTGAAGGGGGCTGTGTGGCCCCCTTCCTTTTTCCTGTTTTGGGCCCTGGGGACCCCATCCCCCAGGGCCTTACTCCCTTTTTTAATTTAATTTAAAAAAACGGGAAGGGGGCCGCGTGGCCCCCTTCCCTGGGCCTGTATTGGCCCCGGGACCCCATCCCCGGGGCATGGCCTTTTTTTATTTTCTTGGGAGGGGGCTGCGTGGCCCCTCCTCAGGCCATTTAAGGTCCCGGGGACCCCATCCCCGGGCCGGCCTTTCCATTTTTTTTTTTTTTTTTGGGAGGGGGTCGCGTGGCCCCCTCCTGGGCCACTACTTGCCCCGGGGACCCCATCCCCCGGGCTGGCTCTCTCCGTTGGGGACTGTGGGGGTCCCCAATCCCCCACAGTCCCGCCGGCTCCCCACGTCCCTTGGGAGCCGGCATTGTTAGTCCCACATGGGGAGCAGCTGACATGCTGCTCCCCATTGCTTTTCACATGTGCTTTGGATATTGGAAGAGAGCAGGTTTCCCTGCCTCTCTTCCAATATCCAAAGCAGTTTGTTATGGCAGGACGGAGCCGCGAGGCTCCCGTCCTGCCATAGCAAACTACAGTGTCCCGGGGTAGGCACCTCGGGACACTGCAGGAGCCGGCCCTGGGGGTGGCGGTCCCCAGGGCCATCAAGGGCTCCAGGAGTGGGGCCGCGCGGCCCCCTCCCTACATCAGCACAGCCCCGGGGAGGTGGTGGTCCCCGGGCTTCGGGGTCCAAACGGACCCCCATTTTAATTTGTTAGTGCCCCGGGAGGTGGCGGTCTCGGGCGTGTGGGGGCTGGAGCCCCCCACAGGTTGCTCAATTAATAAAAAAAGCCCCGGGAGGTGGTGGTCCCGGGCTGCGTGGAGGGCTCAGAGCCCTCCCGCACCATTTTAAAAAGCCCCGGGGGTGGCGGTCCTCGGGCTTGGGGGCCCTTTGAGGCCCCCACACATAAAATTAAACTCCCCACCATGCCCCCGAGACTTGGGCCACCCGGGGCAAAATACAATCGAAGCGCGGGAGACCGCGCTCGATTTTTTCCGGCAGGATTCGCGCACCCTGAGCGCATCCTGCCGATTTTTAAAAAATTTATTTTTATTTTTGCCCAGGGGTCCTTGTGGGACCCCTGAGCAAACCTAGGGGTCAGGGTGTTTCTACCCTGCCCCCTTTGTGCGCTTTGCGCACTTGTTTCTGTCCCTCGGTTCTACCGAGGATAAAATGGCTGCCAACATTTCCTGAATCGGAATGTTGACAGCCAGCTGACAGCCAATTAACATGCAGCTCGTGGATCGGGACGGTGCGCGCAGGGTGCGCTGAGGGTACGCGGACCCTACTCGGCCATAGATATCACTAACTTTTACTTTTCATTTTCTCAGCAACTACTGAACGGATTTACACCATTTAACAAAAGGGTTCTTTCTGAACCAAGAACTACCTCTTTGCCAAATTTGGTGTAATTCCGTTCAGCAGTTCGGGCTGTAGCCGTGTCTAAAGTTTCCTATGGAAAAGTGCATGGGAAAACACGTTTTGGGACCCCCTTTTTCTCGGCCCCCGCTTGACGAATCCCCCCGAGACTTTCAGGGTAGGAGCGGACCGGAGCGGGCCACAAAGTTTGAAAATTTCGCGAAGATACATCAACCGGCAAGAGAGTTATTTCAAATAGAATGTCTCGGATTTCCTATGGATAATAGGTTGTAACTATAACTATCTACTGACGACCGCTATTAGATAATATATATATATATATATATATATATATATATATATATATACACACAAGCAGCATTGAAATTGTAAAACTTTTTATATTTGTGAATTACACAAAATATTCAAAATTTGGAGCATTTGTCTGGTGTATACTTGTTTTTGCATTTTTTTCGTGTTTTGTTTTGAGGTCCAAATCATAGAAATTGCTTAGGCTGGGGGTCTCCTGCTTCTACTAATGACTAAGTGGGGGTCCCTGGAATCCAGTAATGATTTACTGGGGGTACACAGAAGTCAAAAGTTTAAGAACCGCATACTAATGAGCAGGCCTTGGAAAGCTTCTTGGCAAAGCATGTTACTCTCTGCAAGAGCAGCTGTTCTTGCATTAGCATGGTACGTAAGACCTGTTGCATGAATCTGGACCAGAGAACGAATGCTTTTTAGGTCGAGCCTGGGCAGCGCATGCGCTGCTCTGCGAGGCATGCTGTATTGGAGTATGGAATTGAAGCCCTGCCCACTCTCTGCCCATATTTGTCATTGGCTTGTGTCATTGTCCTTCGTAAATTCTGGCTTCTGATTCAATTATAGGCTTGTTAGTCCCTCCTTAGTACTGCCTTGTCTTCATTTGTAACCTCCCATAAGGACTGGCCCTTTTACTTCGGTTGTTACACGATACATCTTATTTAGTCTGTAAGCTCTATTTTCTTTAATGCGTTTCTCCTACTTGCAGGCACTATATGCTTTCCTGCAACATTCAGCGCGCCATGCGCTCTTTCACAGGGCGCTTTTACAAAAAAAAAGCATGTGTTTGTCAACTTGACAAACAAATGTTTTTTTTGGTAAAATCTCCCCATCCTGCACTTTCACTTTAATAGCGGCCACGGACCTTTCTTTAGACACGGCTCGTCTAAAGAAAGAGGTGTGGCCTCTATTAACGTGAAATCGCAGCATGGGGCGCTTGTAAATAACAAGCATTTGCAATGCAATAGGTCTCGCATTTTAGAAACTTTGACCTATTGGTATTGTAAATGACAATGCCTTTTATTTATGTGTTTTCTAAACACATAAATAAAAGGCATTGATTGTCATTTACAATGCCAATAGCTCAAAATCTCGCAATTGTGAGACCTGTTGCATTACAAATGCTTGTTATGGTGGATATTAATTTGTAATGGGTCAGCCAACCGGACGGGGGCTGTAAATACCCGACTGCAGTGATGTCTGTACAGTGTTTCCTTGAAATGGTACTGCAGCAGTCACTTTTTAATTTTTATTCCATGGCTGTGTTTGCACAGTTAAGAGAACGATTGACACGTCTCTGTGGTGCCATGCAGTCTCTGCCATCTTTAGAAACCAGACCTTTGCCCGTTATGCTGGCATTGCTAGGGAATCAGGACCTTTTCCCGCCCTCTCAAATCGAATAAAACGAGGGGGCAAAGTGGATGTGTTTTGCAAGAGTTGGAACTGCCCATCAACTCTCATTACATTTTATGTGCGGTACTGGACTTATCGAGCACAACTTTTTATGCCAGGCTCACATTTTTATGTTGATTGCCAACCTCCCCAGAGCCTAGCTTTTCATTTGACAGATCCCTATAAACTGCATGAGGTATGTAACTCGTAAATTTCACTTTTTATTGTTTCGAGTTTGCATTTCTTCGCAGGTGTTCATTTTTTTATTACTTTGTTTGGGTTCCCTGTTGCCCCTGTACGCACCCTGTTTTTCATCTTTGTTTTTCAAGTCATTTTTTTCTGTACTATGATTAATTTTTCATACATCATTTTCTCTTTCATTTCCTCCTTCTCGTTTTTCCTGTCTCCGCATCAATTTTTATTAGTCTTTCTATTCCCCTTTCCTCACTTTTTTTTTATTACGGAGGGTGGTGGTTGGGGGGTACCCAACCCCAGGCACGCATTTTTCCTCTTCCTTTCCTACCTTTTCCAGTGTTTTCCTCTTCACCTCCTTCAATATGTATTTCACATTTCGAAATCTTGTTTTTTCTACATTATGAATGTCACGTGTTCGTTTGTGAACTGTGCCATTCCCAGGCATGGAATTCAGAGTGACAATTCTGTCGTTTTAAGATTCTGCCTACACAAATAAACGCTTCTTGCCTTTAAGACCATAGTGTATCATTGGAGTCCCCCGTATTTGAAAGCTCCCTCCATTCCTGTTTTCATCTCCTTCGCAGATTCAGCTTTTAGCTTCCAGATCCATATTCTGCAGATGAATCAGAGGGAGTTCTCTGGATTTCAGTTCTACCAAGCTCTTCTTGCTAACTACACACTTTGTGCTGAGCTGGTAATTGGATTATCCACGATTCAAGGGAGATGTGTCCCGGGAAAAATGGAAGTTTCCAGATTGTGAAACATATACTGGTTTTCACACTATTTTAGAAGGTAAAAATGGAGATTACATCCCATACGGTACCGTAATTTGATCTAAAATTACTTGTTTGTAGAATGACCTTCTTTATACGTGGTTGTCTCTCCCTTGTGGTAGTAGCTGGAGATGTCCCTCAAAGGCAGCAGGATCTGGAGGTTCTATAAATAAGGTTTTCTGTGTACGCTTGCAGTGCTAGTAATCGAGCAACAGTTCAATAATCCACTCAAACATGCCTTCTCTGGCCACCCCTCAGCCCTGTCTACACTGTATGAGCCCTCTGTGACATATGTCCTGCATTTTGCAATAGGCCTTGGTCTGCTAGGATTGACCACTTATTTCAGTACTATGCTGGCCCTTGTTTTCTTGTGCTAGAGAACATCTTGGTTACAAGGCCCCATCCGTCAGATGCTTTATGCACCACCTAATATATACAAAGCTTCACCAATAATGTTCAAATCAAGAGTTTGCCAAAACGAGGTAGATGAGAACGTTGAAGGCATCCTGTACCAAAGGCTGATGAAGTCTTCACCAAGCGCCAAAGTACAACATTTCATGCATACGTTTATCCAAATACCATGACAGCTAGACTTAGCCGCAAGAAGCCAAGGAGATACGTAAGCTGGTTAGCTCATAAAACAATACTGAATGAGCACTTTTGGACTAGTGACCAAAGTCACACATGTGTTAATACCACTCCTCACATAGATTTTACTTATCAGGATTGATTCGTAACGGTTACAGTACAAAAAGAGGATGTCTAAATTGGACAAACCCAAATTTTACCAGCATCTCTAAAGGGTACGCGTGTGCCAGCCACTCTTTCTATCCTCATATTACTTCTCCCATCTCTTTCTCTCAGTTTTACCCCCCTGGTCTTTGTTGCTGTCTCTGCTCTACTGTCATCCTCTGCTCCACAGTCCTTCTCAATCTCTTGTTTCCTGCTCAGTAGAGTTCAGGTCAGTTCAGTTCTCTGCAATATGGGTTTTTCATTGCCATTAGCTCTCGGCCTGCCATGTTGAAGTTAATACAATGCTGCAGAATATACCCCTTCACATATTTCCACGCGTCCTATGTCACCTCTCCTCTTCCTCGGTTTCTTTATCCTCATCTCCTGTTTTCAGGCCTTAGTTCTCATTTCTGGGTTCCAGCTGTGTTTTGCTTCTTGCCAGATTGAGTTGTTCAACATTGTTGCTTGCAAAATAAGCCACCAGAGAATCGATGCAGATTCAAGGAATGTGTTGATGACCAGAGGGTGCAAACATCCAGCATTTGCTTCATTATAAGAGGTAAAAACAACGAGAGGCCATCCTGAGAGAATCAAGACTATGTCGCAAGATCCAGTAACATTTACTCAAGCAGTGATGAAGCTAGAGGCATCTAACAATATTCCAAGCTGATCACGCATCACATGGAGTGATGGCTGGTGCAACAGTGACCACAAGAGTCGTGTGGGACCACCATGGAGGCTTACAAAACTTGGCACTCTTGTGCAGTCGGAAAGGCAAAGGGCAGCTGACCTCAAACACAACACTCTTTTAAGGGTCAGTTGGTCCCGGCATACTAGACCGGTATCCAGCACAAAACCAGCAGGGTGTGGCTTGCTACCCTAAAAGCAGCAAACATGGCCTCCTTGCTATAGGAAGAGGTGGCAAAAAGTTACTTTATGTAGGGTCATATGTCCTTGCCCAGGTCCTAAGTACTCTCCTGTACATGGAACATTTTGTTCAGCATTACATTCAAAGTGAAATAGTTTCCGTATTGTGTGCAGTATGAGTATTTATGGATAGTCCGACCTCTTTATTTTTTCATTCCAGGGTGAAAATTGTTTATTTGCTTGCTAAGTGATTTTTGGTAATCTGTGTTTGACTTTTGAGGTGGAACATTATGTTGTGTCAAACATAAGAATGTTTGTTAGTGTCGTGGACATGTGGTGCTCTAAAGCATACGTGCTTGCCTCAAACGGCGCTGTCCACCATTGAGTGAAAATGTTTGGCTCTACATTTGGGGTGACCAGAATGCACATGAAGGCCAGCACCGAACCCAGCTTTTCAGGGGAATGCGCTCTCCGTGCACTGAAGCGTTCCTTGTCGTGGGGCTCGTGAGTAGCCGGCACTCCTGTATAACCTCCTAAGATGGTGTATCCTCGCCATCCTGCGCTTAAAGTCCCCCGGCAACTTAAGACCACCCCACCATGGTCCTAAAATCTGTTCTATTAAGGCTGGTGCAAAATGCAAGTGCATGTTCTGCAACCCGGCATGGAATCCTTTTCGTGATCCTGCATTGAAAATGTGTTTGTTAGCATGGACTCTACGCCAACACCAATGAGGTCACGATGCGCACAAAGTGTGTTATGATGAATATTCAATACACTTGTATAGTGCACAGTCTGTTAGTGTGGCCTCATAGCTTGGCTTCTTCATTTGGGTGCCTTTTGTAGGATTCCAAGGTTTCCATCACAGTCCCGTGTCTGAGGTGTCATGTACTTGGCTATGGGTATTGTCCTCAGGCCAGGCTCTACCGTGGGAGCAGTGTCTTATTCATAAAACTGGCAGGATGGGTCAGCCTCAGAGGTGTGTGCACTTCAGTTATGGGGATGATTCCTGGTAAAGTCAACTCGGCCGTCCATCCTTCTGAGGTAGGTAAATTAAGAAAATAAATAGGATAATAGAAACACCTGTTATTTCCAGCACTAAGAAGCAATAAACATGCTATTTTTGTCAGTGGTAGAAGGGGCCACGGGAGTGAGTACCACTTTCTTACACATCTTTGGTCAGTACCATGCTCTTAGTTGGGCAGCTTGTATTAATCTAGGATGATGTTTCTGTGTGGCTTATTTTGTTGCCTAGTACTGTTGAAAACCACATAATCTCCAATATGGGATATCCGAGCCAGTGACTGGGTGCATGAGCTCTTCTTTCAAACATGTTCTGTTGGATATTTGAGTCTGGTGCATCTTGGTGGCAAGTGCTGTTAGGAGCATGAGCCCCATGTGTATTATGCCCATATCGACATATAAAGCAATATAATGCTGTTGGCATAGTTTCATCATTTCCTTACCAGCTTTTATCCTGCACATTGGGAGACGGCGGCTTCAAATGCATTGATGCTTGCTTTGTGTCGTAGGGCCACTCCCTCATTCTCTAGCTGGTTTCCATCAACGACAAGTTTGCCACTTATTTGCAGAACGACTAGAGAAAGGGTTAGTATAGATATGGTTGCCACTTTCCACAGCAGCCTCTTGACCTGGAGACTTTCGTAGTAGCGCCTGCATGTCACTTGCACCCTCTTCCACCATGCAGCGCAGTTACTTTTGTAGCTTCTGTATAAGAATGTGGTTGCCTGATGACTCTGGTCACTAAGAACATCACTACTCCAAACCTGGGGTTTCCTTTATCAACATAATTCATTCTGGGAATTGAGATCCTGGTTCGTTTAATTGTTCCAGTTGAGCTAACACACCTGAAAGCTATGACTTAGAATGGAAACCTAGGACTAGGGGTGATCCAGCCACGTTCAAAAGACTTGTGTTGTTACCATTACGGCTCATTCTCTGGTGTGTCAGCATGTCTCCTAGCAGCATCTTCCAAACAGCTGATCTGCAGGGGTTTGCTTCTGTGCATTGAGAGGCGAGCGATGAGGTTAAGCAAGTCTGAGACAATACCTGAGAAATAGAGGGCTGCACCAAGAGGTGGAAAATAAGCATTTTTGCAAGATCTGCTTTCCTCTACTGCACGGCTATAAGAAAGCCTCTTGGCTGCCTCCTCCTGGACGTCTGCCCAGCCCTCAGATTGGTTGGAACGAACAGATTGCCTTCTGCTGTAGAGGTTTCTCCTCCTACTGGAATCTCTTTGCCGGGGAAACACCATTTTGGGAACCTGTTGAATTGGGATGGTGTGAAACGAAGATATGTATTCACATTAAATCGTAAAGTCTCGTACTGCACATATACCAGCCCACAAGTACTGGCAGATATGCCACTGCCATAGCGGTCATTGGTGGAGTGCTTGCAGTGGCACCTGCGCCCATGGATGTGAAGGTCCACTCCAGCTGTTTTTTACCATCTATTTTTCTTTTTTGGATAGTTTTATATATTTCCTACCATACTCTACTGTAGTAGTATTTATATTAGATGGTATTTGTACAAAGGCGTCGCATTGGCCACAATAAGAAACAGCGAGTCCTAGCTAAAGTGAGAAAATGCATTTTGAAGCAGGTATACAGTAGGGGTGACAATTTTGCCTTGACATGTGGATTCATTCTTGAAGGTTGCGTTGGGCATCAGCTTTTTAAGTCCTTTTTGAAGGTATCAAATGATGAGTTTTGAAGGGAAATGAGTTCCATATTTTAGGTACGTTCGCTGAAAAGGAAGGAGATGTCGTTCTTTACTTCTTCAATTTAGGAGTGCTCGGATTTCACACTTATTAGGGTTGACTGTCCTGAGTGAAAGCAGTCTTGAGCCAGATATTTGGGAGAGTCATGATGAATGTCTTTGTCAGTTATGCTGACATTTTTAATGTACTTCTAGCTTTCATCGGAAGCCATTTGATTTGTCAGGGCGGGCATGATGTGTTCAAAACATTCTACTCCGGTGACGTGTGTTGCTGCTGCTTTCAGTTGCCTTCAGCGGATCCAGCTCCTTTTCCTTGCTTACTTCAAGCCAAGTGGCGATGCCACTGGCACAGGAGAGATCCTCTCGCCTCTCTAATGTCCTACCCTGCCAGGAATAATTTGCTACGGATTTTAATATGTATCATGCTGTCTTTATACTTTTTACCAGCTCCTTCGTGAGGCTGGTTCTACAGAGCAGAAGCTTTTCTTCATCTTCCCTTGTGTTTTTCCTAAGCTGGTCATTCTCTTCCTGAACTTATTTTCCAAGCTGTTACTAGAATAAGCTATGCACTAGGGACAGTATAAATTATTTGGATGTGCCATGCATATCCGAATGCATCCCTAATGTTCTGGGGAGTGTGGGAGGTGCCCTCAACAGTCTCCAGAATCCAGATTCATTGGGCCTACAGTGGAGTTCAGATATGCTTTTTTCCCTGCTGTCTTGGTTAACTTGGGACTTCTTCATGAGTATTCTGAGCAGTAATATGCAGGAAAGGGCCATCTTGGCTCATATGCAGCTTGTCTGTGCTGTTACAGAAGAGCACAACTTTATAAAAAGTCATTCATCCTTCTGCAAAAGGATCCTTCTGTCCCACACCACTAGGCCTTGCCCCCTCTCCACGACACTGAGCCCTGAAACATTTGTGCCTCCTTGTACCTGATTTGTGAGGAGCAGACCTTTTATGTGTAGGCGAAAGGATGGTTACTAAAGGCTCCAGGAAAAAGAGCATTGCCATGCTTGACGTTCAGGTCCTGTTTTAAAGTGTATGCATGGTTTCAAATAGATCCTATCAATTGACTTAAGTGCCCCGACATTGGGACATCTTGCACATTATGTCGCTGAATCAATACCATATTGAAAAAGAAAGTATGCCCTCTCAAAGCACGTTTGACTGAGAACAGGTAGAGATTTGCCTAGATCTGTGCATTTCCACTTTAAAGGGATTCCTAACCTGGTACAGTTACTTACATGTAGAGGAAACTGTAGAGTCTTTGGTGGTTTATGAAATCAAACATCCGTAGAGGGGGGCTGGGTCATTAATGACAAAAGATCCTGTCCTAAATGATCCAGCGACACTGCTCTCTTCTGCTGTCCTAAATGATCTGGCACCTCTGCTCTCTTCTGCTGACCTAAATGATCCGGCGCCTCTGATCTCTTCTGCTGTCCTAAATGATCCGATGCCTCTGCTCTCTTCTGCTGTCCTAAATAATCTGGCGCCTCTGCTCTCTTCTGCTGTCCTAAATAATCTGGCGCCTCTGCTCTCTTCTGCTGTCCTAAATGATCTGACGCCTCTGCTCTCTTCTGCTGTCCTAAATGATCCGATGCCTCTGCTCTCTTCTGCTGTCCTAAATGATCCCTCGCCTCTGCTCTCTTCCTCTGTCCTAAATGATCTGGCGCCTCTGCTCTCTTCTGCTGTCCTAAATGATCCCGCGCCTCTGCTCTCTTCTGCTGTCCTAAATGATCTGGCGCCTCTGCTCTCTTCTGCTGTCCTAAATGATCTGGCGCCTCTGCTCTCTTCTGCTGGCCTAAATGATCTGGCGCCTCTGCTCTCTTCTGCTGTCCTACATGATCCCGCGCCTCTGCTCTCTACATTCCTAAATGATCCCGCGCCTCTGCTCTCTTCCTCTGTCCTAAATGATCCCGCGCCTCTGCTCTCTTCTGCTGTCCTAAATGATCCGGCGCCTCTGCTCTCTTCTGCTGTCCTAAATGATCCCGCGCCTCTGCTCTCTTCATTCCTAAATGATCCAGCGCCTCTGCTCTCTTCTGTCCTAAATGATCCAGCGCCTCTGCTCTCTTCTGTCCTAAATGATCTAGCACCTCTGCTCTCTTCTGTTATGACAACAGAACAAAAGCAGAGGTGCTGGGTTATTTATGACATTATGTAAGAAAAGAGAGGTACCTGGTCACTTATGACATCAGAAAATGGCCTGAGTCATTTGACATCAAACAGAGCTGTGCGCTGCTGGGTTATTAATGGCATCAGACTGGAGTAAACAGTGGATTGGTCCTTTATGATATCTAAAACTAGTACAGAATGACTGAGGCATTATGCTACTAGAAAGGCACAGAAAGCTGCTGGGTCAAGTAAATGTATTGGTTTGTTAATATCTCTGGTGAACCATCCCAGAACTTTAGTAGACATAGAGCCCACCTGCTGCTTATCATTGGCTAGCTTTATTGTCACTCCCTTTTGCTTGCTTCTTATTCAGTGGCTTGCCTCCCTCCTCTTGTTTGTCTCTCCCTGGAGCCTAGCCTCTTTACCATCCATTTGATTGGCTGACTCCTATCTTTCCACTGTTCTTATTTAGGAACTGTTTTTTTTCTTTAAGCATTCCATGAAAGTGCACATGCTTTTGGTATTTCTCCAATGTGTGTTGCTCTCTCCTCACCAACTCCCCAGATCCCCCTCCCTGAGTGCTACATGTTCTCCTTCCCACTTGCTCTCTCCCTCCTGTGCTGCTTTTTATTCCACCTGACCCACACCCCACGTGCTCAGTTCCTCCTTCCCATCCACAGCTCACTCCTCCTTGTCTTTTTTTAATTCTTCTTCCCCTGTCCATCGCCCGCTATCCATTGCATCCCTCCCACCTGTTTTTTTTGTCCCCCTCTTTTTGTCCCCCTACCCCACTCCCTCTCAGTCATTAACAAAAACATTTTTGGAGGGCCTTACAGCTGCCATTTGCAGCTGGGCCCCTCTTTAAAAAATAAAAATAAAAATCACTGTTGCGTGCTTAACATTTTTTATTTACTGCTCCGAGTGACAACCATCCTGTTGGAACGGTAAATAAATAAAAAAGAATGACTCCCACGCCAATTAGTAGGCTCGTGCATACTTGGTGACAAACGCGCACCGTTATTAAATGTCACAGCGCCAGTAGTGCCATAATGCATACTTGCATTTCCCATCGTGGCACTTTTTTGCGATGCTGCCCAGCATTGGCAAAAAAGCATTTTGCTTTTTACTGGTGCTGCATTGTCAAAAACATTGGCAAAGCCAATAGGTCACAAAGGTGAGACCTATTAGCTTTGCCAATGTTTGTTCTCTAGGCAGCTACTAGTACTGTGACACTGCAGCCAGTTAAATATGAGTTAATCTATGCATGTGATCCAGCAAACTAATACCGTGGTTTACTGGTGTACAACAGCACATTTACCCCACAGCTTCTGTGCTCTCCATGATCATGGGGCTCCTCTGAGGACCTCTTCGATTGCTTTGGCCTTCTTGTTCCCAGTTTTGGTATCTGTTGTAGGGAGATGGGACAGTATTGATGCCACCATAGGCTAGACACCATGCAAAGGCTAACACTGGCTTAAGCAAAATGGAGTACAGCCCCTGTTTGAAGTAGTCGTTGAGTAGGAGGATCCTTCTTGCTCCTTAGTGATGTGATGCTTTTACCTAAAAGCATAAGCAGAGGTCAAAGTGGGCAGGAACTAGTGAGACCGGCACTGCCATACTTTTATTTACTCAAATCTGTTCTTATGCATTCCCGAACAGCAGCAGACCCTGGCAGATCCAGGTAATTAATCTATGCTTAGAGGAGATACCAGCTCTGAGGACACGCCCTTTCAGAGACACGCTGCTTCTCCCGCAAAGGTTATCCCAGGAGGGGTGGGGACGCAGGGGGTACTTGCCCTGGATCCCCAGTGTCTGGGAGGTCTCACTATACAGGCCAATGGACTTGTTAACAAGCCTCTCTGTTCCTGAAAAATGTAAATATCAGTCTGCCCTTGAAAACCCAGCCTCTCCAATACTGTACAGCACCTTTGAATTCTTCCAAAAATGTTAGTTCTCCATTTCAAAAATATGGATGCACGTGTGAAATAAATGTAAACTACTGGAAGATGACGCCTTAATCCAGGTCTGGATTATTTGCTGAAAGCGCTTTGTATATTGCTATAGGACAGTGAATACTTGGGTTCATGGCTGTTTTTCTCCACACAGCCCATGCTGACCCCTGTCACCATAGTCCCTTTCTGTCATCACCTTCCCTGCAGCTGTACAAGACTGAAGTAACCTGTTGCAACTAATGTATAAAGTATTAGACTTCCACATCTGTGATGATGAATTATAGCTTGATTATCATCAGAATGAAGTCCAGCAAGATCCAGAATCAGACCTGCTGACCGTGTGAGACGATGGAACATGGAGGAGGTGGGGCCTGGGGCGCAGGACCTTTATCACATTACCTTGCCAAGCATGAGGGTGCTTCTGTGGGGCGGGCTATGGAATGGGGCGGGGATTTGTGTAGATTGCTGCCAGAGAGCCACTCTAATTGCCCCCCCCCCAAAAAAAACACCAAACAACAAACAAACAAAAACAGATGAAAAGCTTTCAAAGCTGCTGCTGATGCCCTGGTTTAATTGTAAAACCCCGATGAGCATCAGCTGGCCTCATCCTCCATGCAGTAAGGTGGAAACCGTCTCTTGCAGGTGTTTCCAGCTCATATTGTTCGCCACCATGTAATATCTGTTCCTCACTGTGTGACCATGTGAAAGGAGCCAATATCGTGCAACACACGATGGCACCATGTGAGGTGGCAGGTCTGCTGAATTAATAGCCCCATCAATGATTGAAACTAATTTTGTGTGTCTTATTAACCGTTGCTGGTTGAAGACGGACAACAGGACCAGCAGTATCCTTCCTCATGGCTGCCAGACTCCCAGAGAAACTCATTCCTAAATTGGAACTTTTGTATCCGTGCCGTACTATGGCTGTTATACTTTGCAGAATTGGGAGTGACAATTTCTACGACCATATTGGTATTCTAGTCTACTGCAAATCCTGAAAGACGAAACAAGGACTCATCAACCCTGAAGAAGTCCTCCTCAGGACGAAACGTGATGCCTGGGCTGGATTGTGATGTCTGAAGAACAATAATAAAATTATTTTGGATACTACATTATGGCTCCCGCTTCATGATGAATTGAAAAGAAGGAAACTATTTGTTTGTTCAGCGAAGATGAACATTTCATCTATTGAACTTTCAGTAAACTCCTAGTGTTCATACAGCGTTCCCTGTTGTGTGTTGTATTTCCCTAACTTGTTGGCCTGCTGATGGTTGGGTTGTAAGAGCCAGCTCATAATTTAGGATTGTGAAAACATACAACCAGCGCTGATGTCACTCTGCATGGTTATTGTAGAAAGAGAGATTGAATGCGAGGCCTTTCCATGTGTAGTGGGTGCCAGGGCAAGGGCCCAGAACACCAAAACAAGCTAAGATCCTCTTTACAACCCATCTGAAATTTTGAGCCCATGACACTTGTTAGCATCAGTACCAGTCAGTCTCAGCATGAGCATCCCAAAATACCTGTTGTTCAGTAAGCAGTGGCCCTTCAGGAAGCAGAGAAACCTGCTTATGTAAGCCAGTGTTTTACACGAATAGCATAACTAAAGCCCACTAAGAAATCCCTGCATCCGTACACTTTACATGCATTCCTCTGTCATGCATTCCTCTGTCGCAGACTTGCACTCTCACCCCCAAAGCTCTCTGAATTTGCCTCCAGCCTTCATGTGCAGTTGTAAGCATGATTCAGTTGACGAGCCCTTCCCTTGACCAAGACAATGGACACATATTTCTTTTAAGTGGGAGTGAAGGGGGCGAGTGACTCACAACGGATCTCATTCACAACACATAATGTATTAGCGACCCATATCCATCTCATTCATACGCTGGTCAGTCTCTCTGTGCTGCAGACGCCTCCTCTTAAGCTGAACGTGGTTCTCATCCTTTACACAATGGTGCTGCTGGAGTTACACGGTTGGCATGCTTCCAGGGCATGCACCATCACTGAGCTGCCAGTGCAGAGAGACAGGAAGGCTGATGCTCTTCCTGGGAGCCCAGGTTACACTGCTAACCTCCCTCTCTGTTAGGGATTCTGCGCCAGAACAGAGGGAAACCTTTGATATGGCAATAGAAGCTTGAACTGAACTAATGGATTGGCCCCCTTCTCTGAACTGCTTCCGCTTCTCACTGTGTTGTTTCTGTATTCTTTATAAGAACGCAAGTTATCCCGCCTGCACCAATCCAAGGCATCCTGGTACTAAGCAATAACTCCTTCATTCTATCCCTCAGAGGGCTACGCAACATAGCCCAGGCCACAGAAGCTATACGCTCTCCCTTTGTGCCCAAAAGTAAATCTGTATGTTATTGTATATACCCATAGAGATGCAGTACATAAGTGGAAGGAATGCGTCTATTACTAAAGTCGAATTGAACCGACTTGAAACTTCTCCCTTTTGTTCTGTATATGTTATGTTGGTGTATTTGTATTTTTATGTATATACAATTTTAAATGTGTGAATTTTAAAAGAATATTAATAAAGCCTTGCTATTTTTTTTCAAACTCCTGTGGTATTGTTAGATTGGATATGTTATGATTAATGAGTGTGATTGCTTGAAAAAATAGTTTTTTAGTGGTGTAAAGTTTGTGTTTTTGGTTTGCAGAACACTGTCCCCTTGGTTTGGTGGGTATCTCTCATTGTTTTGGCCAGTGTTATAAAGGGGAAACGTCAATTAGAATCCGGCTATGCCTTCACAGCGCTGGCAATAGAACAAACGCGTCTTTAGTACGCATACGTTCAGCACGAACGACTTGCTTTAGGGAGGCGCATTGGTGGAATAGTGTTGGATTTAAAGTCCAACACCTTCCCTACTGTTGTGCAGACTGGAGTTGAAATAGTAAATAAACCTATTCCAAAATCCAGCGCCCCCCCTAAGGCAAGTAGTTATAATCTTCAGGAACATATTGCAAAGTTGACACTAATGATCACTGCAAAAACATGTACAGTGAGAAGTGTAAGAGAATCCTAGAGAGTTTTGATTTTGGCAATCTACTGTTGAAATATTTGGCTTATTCTGGAATGTGGGTGTCATGTTCTTCAGAGCAATGCGCTCCGCCGCAGCTCAGTCACCTGCATCTTTAACCCAGCACACCAAGCTAGTGACTTGTATTTGCCTCTCTACTATGGAATTGCAGTGCTTGGTCAATAGCCAGGCCTGGTCTGTAAACTTACAAAGCTGTCTCGTGCCACTCAGCCATAGAAAAAGAACCCAAAGTCAAGCCTCTGGGCCATGACTACCCGACCACCACCTGGTCTGCCTCTTTTTACTCGATAAGTACTCAAAATTCTGACAGCTTTTAGGTGCCAGCTGGTTGACTGATGCATTTGAAACACAGAACAGGCCATCTTTTGGTAGACTCAGCAATTATGTTCTCTTACTGTTCCAGTTGAAGTTTAACAGTTGTATTTCATAGAAGCTGCTGTTAAGGCTCAGCAGTGGTTCTCACGCGAGATTACAGCCACGCGAGATTACAGCCACGCGAGATTACAGCCACGCGAGATTACAGCCACGCGTTAACAGTGCTGCTTGCTCTCTTTATTGCTGGAGCAAAGTCAGACAGTGGCGCTTGCTCAAAGCGCAAACTAAGGATCAGCATTGATGAATACTTAGGATGGCAATTAAGGCTCAATAGTGGCTCACCTGGACTAAAGCTTAACAATGACACTTACTGAAGGTTTGCGCTAAAACTTTTTGCACAGGTGCTCTCCGAACCCATCTTCTGTATCGCAAAATGGTTCACACGTATGCCTTTATTGCGAGTCGGGGAAGCAGAATTACCGCATGGAATTTTGCTCCGCCTGATTCCAAATGGGTCACTTTTTCCACACCTGGGTTTTCTTGTTGTGGGACTGCCAGACGCAGTTTCATAGTGCTGTAATTCTGCATGGTAAAATTGCATGCAGGTTTTGGTGCAGCCTGTTTGGGAACCCCAACTGTCCATCCTCCATCCCGTTTCCCTGGCTGCCACGTTCAAGGGTTTTGGAGAGCACTGAAAAGAAAAAAGGAGGAAAGTTCCTGGTGGTCTACGCCCCGATGCCAGAGAACATGCATGCAAATTTCAAATCATGCAATTAAGAGGCATTTTAATGCATGGGAGGAGTCTTTGAAGGTCTTCAACTTGATAAACGACGAGTGGCATGAATAGGACAGTTAAAAAAAACAAAAACAAAAAAAAAAACAAGTTCAGTATCTGCATTTCAAAACCTGTACCTCCCTTATGAGATGCGAAGTTGCTAATAAGGAAACATGCAATGGCTTCTGACTTGCTTGATAGTGTTGAGAAAGTGTGTATCCATTCATCTAGAATCTTGTCTCCTGTACAGACATTTCTGTTTGCATCACCTAGGCAGGGGTCAGGCTGCTTGCGCTTTGAATGCACCGGATCAAGCTCCGTGGCCTTGTCTTGGACAACATATCAACACCCCTGATGATGGTGCCCATGGCCCACTGCTGCACCACCTATCTAATCCCAGAGTGGTTGTGTACCGAACTTCAGTAGCATATCCTGATGTCTCATTGCAAGAAATGGTCCTTGATCGCTAGTGGTTTGTAGTGACGGCCTCCCTCTTCAGGATTCCATATGGTTCTGTTTTGAAAAAGTATTATCCAAAACAGTGAATGGACTGCGGCACCACCTCTACACAGATGATGATAGAACCTCCCTCTCGCTGAACTGCTAAGCCAGGCATCAATTTTTCCAGTTCGTCTGAGAGTTTGGCAAGGGAGAGACAGATGAACGCAGGTGCCGACCGGATTGCGTTCCAATTATACGCTAAAAAGTGTTACTTGGCAGAAGGAACTTAACCATGATCTGTGTTCATGGTGGCAATCATGGGATTTCTGGTGTAATCTAAACGCTCAGGTGCATATTGTGGCTACTTTAAAATTAGATTTTGTAGCTTCTAAACACTATGGATTACATCTGCTTTCATCCTTTATGCTTGGCAGAAACATTTGCCAACTACCAAGGCCTCCCCCCCCCCCCCCCGCCTCCCCCTCATACCGCATATGTAGCCAACGTTAGTCTGTCAACTTAATCCGTACTAGATCTTCAGGACAACCATTGTCTCATGAATTATTCTGCTTTTGTTAAAAGCAAAACAATAATCATGAACATTACCTGCGCCATCTTGTCTGGTGGAATTCTATGTGCACATAAGTTGCAGTCATTTTGATCTATCACAGCCATTTTGTACTCTGTTGGTCACCTTTGTTTCACCCTGCCCTTACTAGCATCCCTCTGACCCTCTGACCGACCTGGTATGTGTGCTGGGGGCTATAAACTCTATTGCCACAACAAACCTCAGCGCCACTTGCTGCCACAAACTCGTTTTTCCTCTCATCCCTGTTTTCAGACAAGCCTTTGGACGCTCTACCCTTCACTACACCTAGTTACACAAACAGGTTCCAAACACCAAAAAGACTCTTGCAAAATGATTTATTGCACTGCAAACAGCAAGACTTGTTGTTACCAACAATGGGACCTGTTTTTATCAACAGAACGGACTCTTAGATCTGACCGGTCTCACATGTTTTAGACCCTGAAGCAAGGTCCAGCTGCAAGATAAGATTGTCTGTTTGACCTGGGTGGGAAGAGAATTACTGTTGGGCTTGTGTGACAACCTGCCCGGGCGGGGACCCCAAGCTTTTGTAACCATGTTGATCAAACAAATGCATTGTGTCAAACCTGTATAAAAGGAAGAGCCAAGGGAGTTGTCAGCAGAACACTTCCCTCAGACATCCCGGTGTCTCAGTTGACGTGATCTCCTCATGAGAAATAAACCATTTTCTTCTCTTCCAGTTTCCAGCGCTTGCCTCATTATTTTGATAGCGAACCCAAAGTGAATTAGAGGTGGAACCCTGCACCGGGCAGCATTGAGGGTCTTAGAAGACTCGCTGCCTTTCACAAATTGGCGCCCAAGCATAGGGGCCCATCAGCGACGCGTGGGTCCGGTAGAGAGGTCCTAACGACGGAGTGAACAACTAAACGATTGGGGTATACCTGCCTGAGAAGACCCTTGTCTGGCTGCCGATCGACTGAACTTCACCGGTTCCGAACGGACCTCTCTCGAGTGACCTGCGGTCCTGACTGGGACCTTAGAGGAACGCCGCATTGATTGTTGGAGTGAGAGGACAACCAGGCGCTGGAAGGGAAGACGAAGAACTGTCCATACGGTCCGGGTAAGGTCGTGAAAAACGACTTAGATTGATTGATTGATTGAATAGTTTGATTGAAATACTAGTATTCCTTTTTTGATATTGAGTTATTTGCGACATTTCCCTGCTTGCAAACAACAAAGAATAGGAATATTCTCTCTCTTTGCAGGCAGCAAAGGACAGGTAGTGCAGACTTTTGTCTAAATTGATTGATTGAGATATTCATTTTGACCGATAAATACGTCATGCCTGTTTTCTCTAGATTGTTTGATTGTAATTGTTTTGGACCAGACCGTTCGTTAGAGGTCAGTCAGCCGGCACCGCCGGAAGGCACCCCTAACAAGGACATGTACGTAAAGTATGGATTAGCCAGCGTAGCTTATAGCAAACTATGGCATAAATACACTAGGAAGGACCGGGTAAATCAGTGGCCACTGACGGGATCTTTCGATCCCGCTAAAATAGAAACGTTCGAATTAGCTCTCCACAAAAAGAAAACTAGACCAGCCATGTTTGACAGTTTTGGCTTATGGCGAAAAGAGGCAGCTCAAAGAAAGAAAAGGGACGAAGCTAGACAAGATAAAGAAACGCGAAAATCAGCTTACCAAGCCTGTAAAAGATTAGAAGAAAAACTAAAAGAAAAGGAAATCGATAAAAAGGAACAGGAATCAAAAATATCAGATCAATGCCCTGTTAGAACGCCCTCGACTCTTTACCCCAAGTTAACAGCAAAACAAAGGGTAGATGATGATTTATTGTTAGGTCCCCCAATCATATACATGCCACCCCCTTATGCCCCTACTCATCCCGTAGTACAACGACAGGACCACCAAAGTATAGCCGGAGATGGCACGATCGCCTCAGTCTCCACCGCCTCTGCTCCTACCGAGTCACCCACACCAAATGCCTCATCAAAGGATACAGTAGTAGAGGTAGGATCAAAGAAACAGGAGCGCCCAGGGTCCCGCGATTAAGTAAAAATGAGCGAGCAGGCATTGATAAAGTAGTTAAATCCCTCATAGATAGGAAGGAGACAGAAGAGCATGTAACTGACATATGCAACTCCTATGTTGAAAACCGCAAACGATACTTTATTGTACGTCTCTGTTACCACACTCTTACTGCATATGAAGAGAAGTACCAAGATGTAGGGCCCGAGCGACTAGTGGCTCTCTATAGGAAGGTAGACACCGGAGATGAAGGCGACAACGATGTTACAGAACTCTTTTCATCCACACTGGAGGTATTCCGTCACCTCGTGGAACAAGGACGGATAGATAAGGACAGGACATCTAAGATAGCAGGACCCCGGTGGAAAAACCAGATAGCATGATGCCGATAAAGAAGCTGCCCTTATTGGGTACCTCCTAGAGGACAAGGGACTCATGACGATATGAACCATCAAGACGCTAGAGGAAGGGTGGTCTACAATTGGGTGTATCAACCATAGGACAGACAGGACATTTTGACGTTCCGTAAATCTTTACCGGATTTGCGAAAGAACCCCACCGCCTTTTACACCGAGCTAGGTACCGCTCTGGGATCAACAATAATGACACTTGCCGACATAGACTTGTTCTTCGGGTTATGTTTGCCAGCAGATGTGTGGAAACAGATTAGGAAAATAGACCATACCGAACTGCTTGGTCATACCTGGGAACAACTTAACACACTAGATAAACAGCGGAACCCTGGTCAAAAACCGGTTAAAGCAATATTGGACCTCCCTGACAAAATAGTGCAGAAAGTGAAAACCCTGATCCCAGAGAAAAAGATAGACTGGTCCATAGTAACCGCGTGCCGCCAGAAACCACAAGAGGATGTCTCAGAGTATATCTCCAGATTTGAAACCGTGTTCTCCGATTACAGTGGACAAGACATGTCCACCGCAACCGGACACCACTTATTTGTGCAGAACTATGTCAAAGGACTACTGCCAGATGTATCCCAGAAATTGCAAGCCAGCGAAAGTAGTTGGGCAGCATCTAAACCGGCGGCCATTCTCCTAATGGCCCAGTACTATGAGCATCAGAGAAACGAAAATGACAGGGCTACAGAAAGGAAAAAGAAGGACTTGAAGGAAAGGGTAATGGTAGCACAACTCCAGGGGGCGAATACAGGAAGGGAGCAATATAGGGGAGGATACCAGCAGAATACCCCTAGAGTACAGCCACCTAGAAACAATTCATCGACATCATATGTCGGACGCCAAGACCTAGGACAGGATCAATGTGCATTTTGCAAAGAATATGGACACTGGAAAACCCAATGCCCGGCTTTGCTAGGAGCTGGTAGGGGCAGAGGGGCGAGGAAATAGCAAGTGGACAGAGAGGAAGAGGACGTGGGAGAGGGTACGCGAGTGAAGCAAGCGAGGAAAGGCCAGGAAGAGTGAACACATTTGACCATCCCAAACAGAATCAGTACCAACAGACAGATTATGACAATACGTACGACTTTGCATAGGACAGCCAGGGGCAAGGGAGGGATCCAGTCGAGCTCTATGTTGATCAGCAAGGCCCTTATGTTACCGCTGAGGTCCTGGGCACAAAGTCGCCATTTCTGGTAGACACGGGAGCAACACGTAGTGCACTATCCAAACGACTGATTCCAAGGGCACCCTTGGCAGGCTCACATGTGACCTCAATAGGATTTGACGGTACGCCCTCCACCAACCCTTTGTCCCGACCGATCCCTTTTAACCTTGACAACAATAGCGTTGAAACAACATTCCTCCTCTCTTCCAACACCCCAGACGCCATTATGGGTCTCGACCTTTTGAAACACTTCCATGCGACTATCAGATGCTCACCAGACGGAGTTCGTGTCGTCCTGTATGACAACCCCCAGCGCCATAGAGAGAACCCTAATCAGCACATGTTTCCCATCTCCGAGGCTGACGCATCCCTACTGGACACTTTGCCATCACACTTATGGGCTAGGGCTGATTCAGACGTAGGACGAATGATGATTGACCCAGTACACGTAACAATACGACAGTACGCAACCCTACCGAAAGTACCGCAGTACAAAATTTCGCCAGGGGGTGAGAAGGCACTGACAAAGATCATACACTCTTTGGTAGAGGCAAGGGTGGTAGAGGAAGTAGTGAGCAACGTTTGTAATAGTCCCATACTACCGATTGTAAAGAGACAGGGAGAGGGAGACGGAAAAGCCTACCGCTTCATCATTGACCTGCGGGAGATAAACAAAATCGTAGTGCCACAATACCCAGTAGTTTCCGACATCACGACAATTTTGACCTTAATCCCTCCACTGCCACCACCTTCACTGTAATTGACCTCAAAAACGCATTCTTTTCCATACCTATACACAAGGACAGCCGCTATCTATTTGGATTCACCCTAAACTCCCGTTCGTACAGATTTTGCAGAACACCTCAGGGGTACACTGAGAGCCCAAGCATCTATAGCCAGGCGCTTAAAAGACAGTTGGACGCCATACAATTGCCAGATGGAGTGGCACTAATACAATATGTAGACGACATCCTTCTAGCAGCGGACACCATACCAATAGCCGTCACAGCCACCATCAAACTACTCCATTTTCTTGCTGAGAATGGTCACAAGGTCTCCGAAAGAAATTGCAGTTCTGTAAATCACAAGTGACCTATTTGGGGTCACCTTTTATCCAAAGAAGGGAGGAAACTCACGCCTGACAGGATCCAGACAATTCTAGACACCCCTGTCCCCAAAGATCAGAAACAAGTCCGCTCTTTGATAGGTCTCACCTCATTTTGCCGACAGTGGTTACCGAACTTTAGCCTCATTGTCAAACCCCTTCTCTCCCTCCTAGCTAAAGACATCCCCTCACCTCTCCCCTGGACCCCCGAATGCCAGTCAGTCTTTAAAGAACTACGCAATGCCCTTTGTTCAGCACCTGTCCTAGGAACCCCGGATTACTCCAAACCATTCTTCCTCTACACGCACGGGAGGGAAGGATGTGCATTGTCTGTCCTAATACAATCAATTGGTCAAAAACAACGCCCTTGTGCATATTTCTCTGCTACCCTTGATCCAGTAGCCAGAGCACTGCCAGCGTGCCAGCGTGCCTGCGCGCTGTGGCAGCTGCAGCAGTATCGATACGCCAGAGCGAAGGAATAGTACTCTCCAATCCAGTCACTGTTTTAGTACCCCATGCAGTCGACACACTACTAAACCAGACCAAAACCCAACACTTGACTAGCGCCCGACTGACAGGATATGAGTTGACCTTGCTAGCACCGCACATTACCCTAAAGCGATGCACCACCCTCAATCCAGCCACACTGTTACCCCTACCCGAAAATGATCCTAGCGTGACTCCACTACACGACTGTGTGACACTAACCGATGAACAAACAAAGAGTAGAATAGATCTCAGAGACACCGCCTTTCTAGAGACCAGATGGAGAACTATGGGTGGATGGTTCGTGCATCAAACTCCCCGACGGCACCACCTCAGCTGCATACGCTGTCACCACAGCCCGAACCGTTCTGGAAACAGCCCGTATTCCTCAACGTTCAGCCCAGGCTGCAGAACTCATTGCCCTCACACGAGCATGTATCTTAGCGACTGACACAACAGTTAACATATACACCGACAGCCAATATGCCTTCGGGGTGGCTCACCATTTTGGGATCTTATGGAAAGAAAGAGGGTTCCTGACTTCACACGGTACACCCATCCTGCATGGAGATTTAGTCTCCGCCTTGACGCAAGCAGTCCTCCTCCCAAGAAGTTAGCAGTGATAAAATGCCAAGCACATAGGAAAGTGACTGATCTCATTGGACAGGGAAATGCACTAGCAGACGTTACTGCCCGAACCACGGCAGGAGACAGAACTACGACAGGAATGTATGTGACCAGGTCACAAGCTGAACGATGGACTGACGCTAGGACCACTGTAAGGGACATACAGACTACAGGCGCACAAGACGAATTGACCGAGTGGGAAAAGGTGGGACTAAAAGACGAGGAAGATTGCTGGAGAACTAAAGACGGAAATAAATGGCTGTTACCCAATGCCTACCTCATCCCCATATTGACCATGGCACATTTACCAGCACACATAGGCTCCACCCCCATGATTGAACTAATCACCAGAGTATGGCATAACGTCAAGATAGCAGAATCTGCAAAACGCCTAGTACAACAATGTATAGTCTGCCTACAACACAACCCAGGGAAGGGGACAGTAGTACCACGGGGAGGGTTTGGAGTCCCTGACCACCCCTTTGAAATCCTTCAAATGGATTACATTCAACTAGAGAGATGCCTTGGTCTAAAATATGCCCTGGTGGTTGTGTGCGCTTTTAGCAAATGGGTGGAGGCCTATCCCACCCGCGACAATACCGCCTTAGCCACTGCAAAAGTATTGCTGAAAGAATTCTTCCCCCGATACGGCCTTTGCAGAATTTTATGGAGCGACAACGGCCCCACTTCGTAGCCGAGGTGATACAGAACATACTGAGAGGGTTGGGGGTAAAACAAAAGTTCCATGCCGTCTTCCACCCCCAATCAGCGGGCCTGGTAGAGAGACGCAATGCAACGTTGAAACTAAAACTAGCCAAAATAGTTGCCACGACCGGGTTGAAATGGCCCGACGCCTCCCAGTGGCATTGTTATCGATGCGCTCCACCCCAACCAAACACCGACTGACCCCGTATGAGGTGGTCTTCGGCAGGCCTATGAGCATTTGGGCGGCACCAAGACCCACCTCCATTAACGATGTCCCGAACATATTAATGTCGGATTACTTGCATAAATTGACAAACGAGCTAACAATTATCCACCAACAGGTGCAGCAAGCCTTGCCTGACGTATCCAGGGGCCCGGGACATGAAATAAAGCCAGGCGACCATATATTAATTCGCAACTTCCAAAGAACGAAGAATCTGGAGCCTAGGTGGACGGAGCCCCTGGCAAGTCCTGATCACCACCCGAACTGCCCTCCGAGTGCAAGGAAAGCGAAACTGGCTGCATGCCCATCACTGCAAGCGAGTCCCTCCAACCCTGGCAACCTGTGAAGGGGTGGAGGTGCAGAGGAAGTACTCGCGAGAGACCGACCAGCTCTGAGTTGCTACCCACAAGAAGACACCCTCGAACTATCAGAATTTCCCGACCCCACGGTGCCATCCAGGAAAGGGTACAACCTAAGATCGACGAAAGGAGGGAGCTCCAACGACCAGGCCACTAACTGAGTCAAGGTCTCAGATCGGTAGCACAGTCAAACAACGCTACCAGGAAAGCGCCAGACAAAGTCTGTGGTCCTAACAGTTGTTGAGCTCCTCGAAGATGATGGAAGAAACTGAACACCTGCAAAACCACCGCAAAGACACCAAGACTGCTAACCTGCACAGCACAAAGACCATTGCACTTGTAGCCGCATTTCTCACCTGTCTCCTGCTAATGGTCGCACTCTGGATCATTGAAGAGAATGCACCTGCATACAGAACATTGTCACCCACCATGCAACCAACCACCAAGAAAGAACACTACCTGGTATCACTACCGCCACATCTCCGAGAACGACGCAAAGAATTCTGGAATAATTCTTTCGTGCAGATGTTGCACCAACCCAATCTTGCCACCAATGCTACCAACTGTTGGGTCTGTGGGCTGTTACCACATGCCACTGAACATTCCATCCCTTTCATCCCTTCGCCCTTTTCTATTCACGGATCTTGCCTTGCCTGGATGATGCTCCTACAAGAAAGTTACAAAGACAATGCCACTTCCGACGGAACAATCGCCCAGTTCTACAACGAGTTCTGGCGAAACAAAACAGGAACGACAGCCGCCCCCTTCTGCCCTCACACCTTCAATGCGACATTCCAGATTGATGTCCCCGCCAAAGAAGCGAGTGGAAATGCAAGTGTTCAATAATCCTAACAGAGCCACATTTTCCTACCTGAAGAAAAGAACTGCTGCAACACTGACTGTGGCCCTATCTGTGGTGAACGTCTCTGGCCTTGTATGCATTGAAAGCCGTGGGACTAAGAATGTGGGTCACAGCACCTGTAGCATTGTAAGGACTTTGAACACTGCCAACCCCCAGCGCTTGTTGCATCACCCAATATGTACTTTGTTTGTGGAACCAAAGCCTACACCTGGCTCCCAAGAAACTGGGGGCACATGCTACATCGCCTTTGTTTTGCCACCAACCTACACAGCCCCTGCAGAGCATCATCGAGAAAAGCGTTCTAAAGAGATTGATCAAGCAGACTCTGCCTCATCACAGTTCCTCGACGCAGCTAAAGGGCTCGTCCCGCTATGGGGTCCGATGGCAAACAGCCGAGCCATCAGACATCTGTCCCAAGCGGTAGAGACCGCCCTGAACGTCACTGCTGGCATCCTCACCAACAACACTGCTGAGCTCCAAGCGGTCCATCTGGTTACCCTGCAAAATCGCATGGTCATGGTCCTGGACGTGGTACTAGCGGACCGTGGAGGAGCATGCCGCATC
Organism: Calotriton arnoldi; assembly: GCA_963921515.1. NCBI lineage: Eukaryota > Metazoa > Chordata > Amphibia > Caudata > Salamandridae > Calotriton > Calotriton arnoldi. Next base: position 1,797,649 of record CAWUFW010000628.1, read on the forward strand.
ATCGGTGCCAGCTGCTGTGTATACATTCCTGATAATTCACCTTCTGTCTATGAAGCAATCGAACATCTCCATAGACTATCTTCAGAAATTCATCAAGGATCAGAGACTTGGACAGTTGGAAGTTGGCTTTGGGGCATCTTGAAGGAGTGGGGTTGGAAAATATCAATGATTCTCTTGGTCCCAGTATTGACAATATGTGGTTGTTGTTTGGGTATACACTGTATACCACCTTTGTGTTCTCTTTGCATAACTACCTTGCACCCTAAGACTATGGACACTCAGCTAACAAAAATGAGAGTAATGTATGATCAAGAGATACGGGACATTATGGAGATCGAAATAGACTGACAAGCTGGCTAGTTATGTTCAAAGGGGCCACTGTTAAAAGCAAAACAATAATCATGAACATTACCTGCGCCATCTTGTCTGGTGGAATTCTATGTGCACATAAGTTGCAGTCATTTTGATCTATCACAGCCATTTTGTACTCTGTTGGTCACCTTTGTTTCACCCTGCCCTTACTAGCATCCCTCTGACCCTCTGACCGACCTGGTATGTGTGCTGGGGGCTATAAACTCTATTGCCACAACAAACCTCAGCGCCACTTGCTGCCACAAACTCGTTTTCCTCTCATCCTTGTTTTCAGACAAGCCTTTGGACGCTCTACCCTTCACTACACCTAGTTACACAAACAGGTTCCAAACACCAAAAAGACCCTTGCAAAATGATTTATTGCACTGCAAACAGCAAGACTTGTTACCAACAATGGGACCTGTTTTTATCAACAGAACGGACTCTTAGATCTGACCGGTCTCACATGTTTTAGACCCTGAAGCAAGGTCCAGCTGCAAGATAAGATTGTCTGTTTGACCTGGGTGGGAAGAGAATTACTGTTGGGCTTGTGTGACAACCTGCCCGGGCGGGGACCCCAAGCTTTTGTAACCATGTTGATCAAACAAATGCATTGTGTCAAACCTGTATAAAATGAAGAGCCAAGGGAGTTGTCAGCAGAACACTTCCCTCAGACATCCCGGTGTCTCAGTTGACGTGATCTCCTCATGAGAAATAAACCATTTTCTTCTCTTCCAGTTTCCAGCGCTTGCCTCATTATTTTGATAGCGAACCCAAAGTGAATTAGAGGTGGAACCCTGCACCGGGCAGCATTGAGGGTCTTAGAAGACTCGCTGCCTTTCACACTTTAGATCTGCTGTATGTAAATATATCCTGTGGTAATAGCCTGAACATCTAGCCTGGATCTGTCCTCATTGGCTGGACACTGTTGACCCACAGATGGATCTGCATCTAATGCTGATGGTCCTCTCTACTGATAAAGCAGTTGAGCACATTCTTGCAAACAACAGCCACACACGTTGCCCAGTGAAGTTCTGCACCTGCAGGTGGGCCTAGTTTGAAACACAGCTTAGAACTTGGAAAGTCAGTGTTTCCACCCAAGGCCCTACTATGAATTGAAGTCACCTGGTTCAGAGAGGCTCACTCGGGTGATGTATTTTTTATTAGAAAAATGGTCTCTGTACGCTTCTAAAGATGCGTCCGTTCAAACACTGTGCCTGCGCTTCCAAAGATGTGAAGTTCTCTGCACATCCTAAATGCATATTCCAAATCCTACTCTCTGCCTGGCTCAGGAAAATGTGCGCTACCCAGCACCCTTCCTGCAAATTCTCCAGTCATGTCAGCCGTCAACTTGGTGACGCCACTTTAATGCTTGGTTAATGCCCTTTCTCGTAAACGGGCTCAGTGTTTTTTCAGCTCTGTTTTTGTTTGCAGCATGGCAACAGATTTGCGTCACCTCATTTATTTCCTTTTAGTTTTCCTTTTTTTTTTAAATGTCAGATTTACTGTGAGCTTTACTTTGCGGTAGAACAAATATTTGTCCTGTGAAGCAACAATTCATGATCTTGGCAAAACGGTGATGATTTTGTGGGAACAGGCTCCAGTTGCTGGGTTTGGTAAAGTTGTGAGTGTGGCGGGGGGGTGGGGGTGGAGGGGGGTTACAAAAGCTGTTACTTGTGGGTTGCATTTTTTGTCCTGGCCTTTGGCCATGTTCAAGTGATGTACAAAGTAACCTAAGGTATCATTAATGGCTCCTACTTACATCCCTGTGTACAGATGTCTTCATTCATACCTGGATAATAGACCTAAAGTGGGTATTTCCGAAGAGGAAGAACTCTCATCAATGATCCGTGACTAAAGCGTAAGACACTGATGTGCCAGCAATGCCGCCTGTGCTCTACCTGGAAAGACGCATGCTGTCTCTGTGGAGCATACTGTGTGCAATATGCTTCTAAGGCGCCTGCTCATTTGTGTTTAATCATTGCCATGGTCCGTTCCCGC